>CM033790.1:20060368-20660368 GCA_019656835.1 Rhododendron ovatum | reverse complement strand
GTTTTGTGATTGTTTTATTAAATCTTATGTTGAATAAAAATAAATTATATAAGTATAATTGTGAAAAGAAAAAGATTTTTATAAAAAGACATGGGATTGATTTTCTTAAAATGAAGTTGAATGGATATTGGTGTAACATCTGGGCGAAGAGCTCTGATGAGCTATGTTTGAATTGGCGGCTATGGATTGTGAAAAGGATACGACCAGGTATCCATTGGATTGATATTAATTCCATTGTTTTGCTAGGGTCGCTCCCCGGGCTACCGGATTACCGCCCTAGATGATGGCCAAGATGATGGTCAAGGTGAAACTATGATGGTCAAGATGATAATATGATCATGATTGATGTATCTCTCTTTGTCTCACTTGTGGTGATTGCAACTGAAATATGATTGTTCTATCTCTTATGATTTTGCAAGCTGATGATTATTATGCTATGTTTTTATCTTATTAATCTCATGTTTTTTTTATGTGGCTTTAGTATATCGTAACTTACTGAATTGGTTTTGTGTTTCATAAAACATTTTCAGGAATTCAGGGTTAAAGAGAAGGCCTATCCGTTACGTGTGAAAGATATTAGTTGTCGTGGCTAAATAAGGAAATAATGTGTTAATGAGTGGCGTTTGTGTGTGCGAGCCACAATTATATAATTTTAAAGTTGTAATCAGTGAGCATGCTAGACAGCTCTGAATATAATATTTTTATTTTTAATTTACGGTCCTGGGAGTTTTGAATGAAAAGAATAATGATAATATTTTTTTTCGTTGTGTGATATCTAGGCCTGGGGTGATTTGGGTCGTGACATGTACTACATGAGTTGGAGATAGGGCGCAATTCAACTGTTCGTTATTTGATCGAGAAGGATTTGAGGGCTTGGGAGCTCTAAATGACTGAATGATTAGTTTTTTTTTATTATATGTTCTCAGTGAAATGGATTTGAAGAAGAAGATCGATGTACTGGTTGATACACAATTTACTAATATTAGGTAAATAGTTGAACCCACAATCATAGTTATATGGGTAATATGGACCTTTTCTGTTTTTCGTTAACGGCATCCTAAAAATGTGAGACATTGAAACTTAGAAAAAAAACGGAGGAGGTACATTGATTCAATTGGTAGATGGAGTGGGTTTGTTGATTTCACGTGGTAGATAGAGGTTTTTTTTGGTTAGAAATTCTCCCTAATTTTTCACTGTCTGAAGAGGAAAGAAGGAGAAATAGGGTAATGAGAAATGTAAAATAAAGAAGAAGGATTAAAAGTGTATATATATAATTCCTAAAAAGTACCAAACGTGTAATGGTGGTTTTGTCCCAACGTGCCAAAGGACAGGACAATCCCTGGCGCGTGAACTTATGTCTGCCCTGGAGTAACCCATAAAGAAGGGAATTCATTTATAAAAAAAAAAGAAAGAAAGAAGGAAATTGATTTTTCACACTTCTCTTTTAATTGCTTACATTTTGTTTTTTTTTGTATTTATTAATTTAAATTTATTATCTTATTTTTTATTCAATACACTTCTTCACATATTCAATAAAAATATTATAAATTTATGTAAAAAGAAGAAGAAGAAGTATGAATGATTAATAGGGGAGCAAGTGAAAATCGACCTGCCACAGTGTTGAATAATGCCCTGCACCATTTTTATGAAATATTTGGAAAATGATACTCCACTTTTCGTAAATACGGAAGTAATTTCTTAAACAGTATTAATATACTGTACTTTACATAAAATAAAATCTCGTAAATAATTTCTGAAACAGAATTTCCTACCCGTTTGGATTTTAATCCAAAATTCTTAAACCGAACAGGTTCGGCCCTACTCTCTCTCTCTCTCTCTCTCGCTCGCGCTCGCGTAGGCCGTCGGGTGCTTGCGCAATCTGGGATAATATTGTATCTCTTAGCTTGATACCATCATAGATGGTCTGTTTGTGTGTAGCTCATACGTTTCCTTAGCAGGACATTCCTGTGGTTTTGGGAAGATGAGGAACACGAGGAGAAACCCATTAGAAGCAAATTGGTTGCATCGCTTCTTTTTAGCTTCAGTTACAGGTATGTCGTGTGTTGCTTTGATCATTGTAGCATTTTCCCGTGGAATAATGTTAACAAGTTTCCATTATTACTTTTGCTACTGGTTAATTTGGAGTCCTTATGTTCGGTGTTGTTATTGTTCTGTTTTCTTGTCAGCCGTTTTGCTCCAGATATGCCCGACTGCTTCAATTGGGGTTCCGGGGTCCAACTGCTATGCCCTTGACAATTCTGGTCACATTTATGATTTTGTATCCTTCTCACCAGCACTTGAAATTCTGGTCACAGTAGAGTAGGCATGCACTGGGCTTGGTTGAGGGAAAAGTAGATGAATACTCATTCATTTGAGTTAAGTTGGCAGCCTCCTGCACGTTATCACTCATCCATCGATAGGTTTATAAACTATTCTCTATCATAACTTGGCATAACCAAACCCAACCGAACTGAACCAAGCCTTAAGAGTTGAAGTCCCTGTAGGGGTTCGGTTTGTTGGGATCTGAATCGTGGATGAGCTCTGGTTCCCTCCGTGGTAGCTCCGCTCCCCTCCGATGCGTCTGCAACAAGTTACTAGGGCTTGGGAAGCCCAGTAACACTCCGACGATCAAGTCAGTACTCAGGGGAAGGAGGGTAGGTTAGATTTGGGTAGAGAAGGACGGCGTACCTGTTTGGGTGACGTCATAGGTGACGCATCAGATAAGACGGTTGTGGAGCACATGGCCAGGTCAGCCCCAATAATGATTATCCTGCTGTAACCGCTTGGGTCCTCATCGTGGTGACGTGCACGGAGCATGATCCTTCGGGCGCTCGGGGGGGTAAGCTTGAGTCCGATTCGACTCGCGAGTCCGAGCGGCTCACAGAGGGTCCTCCTAGATGCTACGCGGGGTCGCACCTGTCGCGGACCTAGGGAATTAGCTTGGTCCAGCTTGGCAATGTGTGCCTCGGTGGATGGCCGAGCCCCACTCCCGGTTTCACTACAGTCCCAATTAATTGCGGTAGACTACACGAATTCATTTTATACATTGTGTTTTGTCCAGGATATCGTGTTATGTGATACTAAAAAAGCCTAGAGCCTTTCAAAGTACCGCCTCTAATGTTTGCATTCGACCGTAATCGTATCACTCCTCCTACCTACCGCATTGGTCGATTTACTATAGAGATTTCTAAACCACCTTAATCTATTTTTCCCCTCATATCTTCTATCGGTGTTACCCCTATCATTCTGCGAATGTTCTTGTTTCTAATTCTATTTTCCAGTTTTCCCATACATCCATCTCAAAATTCTCATTTCAACTACACTCATCGAACTCGTATGTTGTTTCTTAGTATCCCAACAATCCATGCTGTATAACATGGCAAGCCTTATAATAGTATGGTAGAATTTCCCCTTCAACTCTGTAGGTATCTTACGGTTGCAAAACACTCTGCCTATTGATCCATCCAACTTGTACTCTATGTGTTACATCATCCCAATATGTTCATCTTTGCTAACAATTGAGCCTATATACTAATATACTTAAAACGCTCGCTTCTTTGTAATCCTGAGTTTGGAGGGTCACCATGTCAACACTAGCACTTTGACTACGCTTAACGTACATTTCAAGTACTCTATTTTACTCCTACTGATTCTAAATCCTTTCGACTCTAATGCTTCTCTCTAAGTTTCTAATTTAGCATTAACACATCTTGCAATTTCATATAGCAAGACAATATCCAAGGCAATAGCTAGGACTATAAGCCTATGTTGTGACACCAAACACTCACCAGGTATTATCTTAAGAGTCTTTACATACTAAATGTTCCGCGCCTCTCTTATCAGAAAATAGTCTATTTGACTGCTATTAGACTCGTTCTTAAAGGCGATTAGGTGCTCATCTCTCATCTTAAAGAAAGGTGTTCATAATACTATAGTTAAAAGCCACTGCTAAGTCGGAAATGCTCTTCCCAGCTTCATTTCTGGATCCAAAACCAACAACATGGACTCTTTTCTATCCTTGCTTAATATTGGTCTCTGAAAGGTATCCCATGTACCATCTCATCCATTTGATCTCAAAACTGTGTTTCACATGCTCATATAAACTGACTTGTGGTGCATAGGCAGTAATAACATTAATTACAGTCTCCCAATATTAAGTTTAACCAAAATAATCCTCTCTCATTTTCTCGTGATTGCGACTACGGAATTCTTAGTTTAGCTACAACTACTCCCACCCCATTCATATGCCTAACCTTACCAGGGTGATAAAGCCTGTAGCTAGTATTCCATATTTCTTTTGCTCTCTCGCCAACCCACTTTGTCTCCCGTAAGTAAGGTATACTAATGCTCTTCCTAATCATACAATCAACTAATTCCAAGGTTTTACCTGTCAATGATCCTATATTCCATCTAGCAAGCCTAAGCCTACAATCATGGGCTAACTTCTTTAGTTGTGCTCCTCCATGTTGACGTGAGAATCCTTGCTCCTTTATTACCGCACCCGGGCGCTGATGCGACTCCGCAAGCAATTTTTTTGAGCAGCCCGAGGTAGGCGCAATGCCCCTTGCAATTTTTTCAAAACACCCTGAGGCTGGTGCTATGCGTTGCATGAAGGGAGCACCCAAGCTTAACTCATATTCATATTCAGATTCACATAATAAGAACCTAACGGTCTTTTACTTGTTGGTTAGCTACCTAACGTACGACCCATCTGGGCTTGGGATCGGCTGTTTAAAAAAATAAGACTCTTAAGCATAAAATAGAATCTAAGCATGAAATTTTTAAATCTGGAGATATTGTTTTTCATTAATTTTCTGCTCAGAGTAGCTGGATAGGACAGCCATTCGAGTATGAGGGGAAGGTAATGTCTCTAATTAAAATCATACAAATTTTTTTTCCTCTGATGAGTAAAGATATATCAATGATGATCATTAATCATGACCACCAGGATACTGGCCATTAGTAAGCATTTTCGGAGATCTATACCTCATGCCCTTTTCAATTATACAGGACTCCGACTTGGTGGTTCGATTTTGTAAAGATGTGGAAAGCAGATCACAAACGGTATGCACTGACAACTGATTTTCAATTAACATATCTCTGTGGTACATGTGTATGTAGACTCTAAATTTGTTGGTTGGATAAATATGGTGGATGAATAATTCTGCATTTTGTCTTATGCTTTTACTTCCGTGCTTAATTTTCTGTAATTTTTATGAGCCTTCTGGAGTGAATCAGTTCTTTTCAGCATGATTACCTGCCTCCTCTCCTCTCTTTAAAGCAAATTCCTCTTATTTGTGGAACTTTTAGTGATTTCGAGATCTAATGCAATACTCACAGGAATGTCCATACCACAACAGCTTTTCTGTTTGTTCTACGAGCCATTTATAGCATATGGTTGTTCAAGACCAGATAAATTCATATGTAACGGACTTTCATCTCTCTCCTTTTCTTGAATAATTGCTCCATGGAAGACTTTACCAATTGTATATAGTTTTTACATTGTAACTTAAACATCGTGCTTCTTTCTGAAACCAATTTTGGTTTCAGTGGGGAATTTTGTAGTCAATCGTATTTTGCTGCAAAAATATGTTAGAATAGTAATTTAAAGCTTGCGTTAATAAATAAATGAGTTGTCTCTTGTGGGACTATATGTAATGCGAATGCTACATGGGTCTTGGTGTCCCATACAAGTTTTTGGATAGTAAGAAGCATGCATTTGGGTGTTGCCATCTGAAACAGGCATTCTGTATAATGGGTATTTTATGTGGGAAGGAAAAAGAGTGCCTGTTACGGTCAGTGATTATAATGCCACAAAGAAGGTGGAGCTGCTATATCCTGATTTGGTGTGGTAGAGGGTACTCAGGTTCGGAGATTCTCCATGTTGAAGCCATACATTGAACTACCCAAATTCAAGACATGAATAATTTAATACGCCAATGGTTAGAATTAGCATGTTAGACATAGGTTTCATTGATGTAGTTTGTAGTTTAGACAATTTAATCGACCAAAAATGTATGTGCTGACAAAATTGCAGGGATACTTGGATTTTGGCAGATTTGACACGGTTAACTATTTTGTTGCTGGTTCAGGTCACATTAATTTTGTTCAGGTAAGTCATAATTGGTAGTGGTTCTTATCATGTTAGAGACAAAGAATAAGACTTCATCTAGTCATCAATATTGTTTCTCTCCATATAGCTGATTTGATCTCCAATAGTTTGCTTATCATATTCTAAGCAGTTAACATTGTTAGTGCTGTCTAATTGCATTTAGTGATTTGTAATTGTAACTAAGTCCTGACAAATGACGAATTTATTATCCTCATCTATATTGGCTAGTCATTTAGCCTTTCTTGTGTTGGCCTTTTCCTGTGACATTAGTTTCCTTTACATATTATTTGCTCATTATATGTCTTTAACGTAAAAGTTCCTTAATTTCCATATGAAGGGAATGGTGTATTTAATTAGCTGATGGATTTGTAGTTACAGTTTTCTCGTAGAAATATGTACATCACAGTGGTTGCACCCCGTGAGTGCTTAGACAGTATAAACTTGTTCTTCTGATCTTTTAATTATAAAAACAAGTCCATTTGTTGGTAGGTGATAATCTCAAAGTGCCAGTTGCGGATGAACTTGTGATGCAAATGTCATGTAAGGTCGATCGATGTGTGAGAGAAATGGAAATCATGGAAGTACTGAGAATGCATCCTTTTTGTTAAGGATTGATGAGTCAAATGGACTTCATGACAAATTCTTGTGCTTCCTTGCAATGATAAATTTTCTGTTGATTGTTTGTCTCTGTTGAATCATGGTGCATTCATTCAAGCAAGTGGATTTGCCTCTTGGCTGCTTATGTTGTCATGCAAAATTTAGGAACATAGCTAGCATTATATAGGAGCATCATTGGCTTCCAGTAAAATACACAGAAAATGGGTTTTACATGATTTCCTTTATGAGAGTTTTTTCTTTTCTTTTTTTGGTCGCTGTAATAGTTGAGTTAAGCGTTGTTGAAGATTGGGGTTTCAAAAAAGTCAGACAGTGCAGTTTGGAAAATGACTAAAATTCTCTGCTTTCACATCTCCTTTTAACTTCCAGTTTGTCATAACAACTTTGCTCTAAACATTACATTTCTTTGCCTTTTCGGTTTTTCCAAAATGCGATGGGGAAGTTAAAATTTGAATTCTGTGAAATGCTAGCCCACCTGATATATATTCCGCAAGTTTGGTAGCTAATTTTATGTGGATCTTGTATACTTGAGCTCATGGTACATTCCAACTGGTACAACTTATTCTTTATCTGGTCAAATTCTGTTTTAATACAGGAGTTTTACAATGGTGATTTGATTAACTGTGAGCATAGTTATGACAAAATGGGACGTACAGCTAAGGTTAGTGGTACGATGTTCCCTTTTCTGGTCAGTAGATAAACTTAGTTTCTCGTGATAAGATTCAGGGTTGGATAAGAACACTTCCAAAAGTGATGTTTCCTCCTTTCTCTGGAGTCTGGCTGAAGATGAGGGTGTATCAACCGTAACAAGAATCTTAAACTTCTGTTCATTGTACTCATAACGGTTATGTAAAAAATTTCCCGATTGGATTTCAGGTCAACATCATATGTGGGAGTTGTCCAAAGGGCAAATGTAAAGGTATATCTTCACTTTCTTGATGATTAAGCAATTAATGACCGTTGTAGATATGCCTATAGTTTGCAATCGCAAAGTGTTTTCAGCCCTATGTTTGGTTGCCTTGGAAGTGAAACTGGGAATTTTTGGTAACATGATGACTGATGGCAATTGAGAATTTCTTAAGCCATATTTCATGGTTGGAAGTTTTGGATAACATTATTCAACGTGTGGAATGAAAGGAAACAACCCACACTTATGGCGAATTGGGGAAAATGACCAAATATTCCATTGTTGTGCTTGGAGCATAATGAAAAGTGATATTGTTATCCCAAAAACGTTCCTGTGAATTGTGAGAGATTATAGATGGTAAGTTGCTCGTTGCTTTGTTAGTTCGAAAGTTGAGATTTGCAATCATAATATGGTGGCAACTGGCCAGTTCCGATTGATGCCACTTCTGGATCGAATCTTAGCTCATCCTCCAAGCGATGGAATTGAAGTTGGAGCTGTTCACTAGATATGAGGACCCTAGTAGGCTAGTCCCTTATAAGCCAGATTACAGCACTATTGGCTTTTTGCAGACAGCATGCATTTATGGTCCGAATTCTCCAGACTCCTCTCAGCTGGTTAATCAGATAGATTTCATTTTGTGCATTGCAAGCTGTAGCCATTATTGGAAGATACAGTTGGTTGGTCCTGTTTGCAGAACTGTGCAGAATGCTAATGACACCATCATTAGTCATTACATTGTTGTTTCATCAATACAGTGAAGCAAAAAGCGTGAAGACTCTCAAAGCTTCAGAGATGTTGTAAAAGCAAAACTTTGAATGCATTGTACCTATTGAACCCTTGCCATGCAAGTTATCCCCAGTCTGCGACGTTATGATTCCCTTTAGTGAAGCCTAACTGTAGCCTATGTAGCATTTCTTGTTATGTCAGTTTAGAAAAGCATTAAGTACTTGGTTTTTGCGGTTAAAAAAGGAACATGTAATTCGTCAACTGTGAAAATGTTTTATGCTTTGGTGGAGGGTGTGGGTAAATGTGATTAATTTGATCTTATGACCTGGGCAATGTTTAGTGAAGGATGCATACACCTATGAGCAGATTGAAAAACCTTCATCTATCAAGTGCTCAGTTCTTCCCCAATTCTGAATTGAAGGATGGTTTCTTAAGGTCTCTCTTGTTGAGGCTTGGTTTCATTCTCTATACTCTTGTTAGTTGTTTTAACTTGACGTGGTGGTCGTACTCTCTGGATATCCAATGTTGCCTTGTTCTTAGTTGGCAGTTAATCTTAGACTGCTGGTTGTTTGGCAAATACTGCTTATTACCGAGAAGTATACAATCATGTAGGTCCTTGCAAATATTTTATTGTCGATGTGGTTGAAGAGTACTGCTGAGCTAAGCTTATGTTTGTACTAGAATTGATAATCTATACTTGCTTCCATTTCTTTCCTTCTTGTTGCAATTTAGAACATTTTTTCATCTTTCTGATTGTAAATATATGGGATACATATGTTTGTATAACTGAACGCTGTAGTCTTTTCATCGTGTTCTCAACTAGGTGTCTTCGTAATTTTTTGAATTAAGACTTGCGTTCTGTCTATCAGGTGGACTTGGATGCATCTGCAATGTGACGTACGAGTCAGCTTGCAGGTCTTTCTGATCTCTGCTTTTTCCTTTTTGGTAACTCAAAAATAACACTTCCATACCATGACTATCTGCCACATATGCCTTCCATATCAACTGTTTTGCTGAAGATGCTATAATTTGGTCATTGACGCCTCTTGTTTTCAAGTAGTGAGAGCTAGTCCTGTGCATGTGTATCGTTTTGGGATATCTTTGAGATCACTACAACTAATCATAAACAAAGATTGTTCCCCCTTTTTTTTGGTATTGGGCCCTTTCTAAATTTACAAGTATCTTATTTAATTTGTGTGGGGGTCTACAACTGAAAACTTGTAATATGTTTACCAAAAATGACAAAGGTTATATTTCTGCTAAGGCATGTTCTTGCATTCTAACACCTTTGGACCAAATCCACCAGCTTTTGAAATTGGCATGGTGTTTGAGTTCCACCATGGCACCATGGTTGTTCATTGTATTTTACCAAAACACCTGGGTAGTGAAAGATGGCTTGTCATTATCCGTAATCCTGTAAGATGGAGATGACGACATGGATTATGTTCTACATGGAAAGTGCACGGAGGCCTTGTAGTTGATATGAAGTTGACTGCATTATTATGACATGACAACCATGTGAGAAAATGCATATGTAGTTACAAGTGAGCCTTGTGCTCTCTCGACAATCTTAGGGCTTGTAAAGGTGGTGTACATTTAAATTCGTTTTCACGACCATATCATTTCTTACGTTCGCTTAAAAGTTACTGCTATACTTCTATCAAAATCTGGTGGTATGTTTGGATAGTCTTAAGAAAATTAAGGTCTTGTTTTATTGGTGTAAAACAATGGATATGTGATACTTCATTTCATATGATACTCTTATTGAAAAAAAAAGAAGTTCATATGATACTGGATACTTGAAGTATTTGAGTTCTTTGATTTTTGTATTCCATTTCAGTAAGTGCTGCATACAGAAATTTGGTGAGAATAGGCCTGAGTAGTGAAGAGTGATGTGATATTACCGTAAGAAAGAGTAAAGAAAAAAACGTATGAATAAGAATCCAAGGCAATTGTTGAGGGAGGACATGCCTAACAAATATTGTTAATACTAAGTTATTGTATGTTTTTAAACAATTCCATTCTTGATATAATTTGGAAATAGAGAATTGTTTATGCATTGTGTGTGATCTTCGCTGTTTCACTCAAAACGCGCATTGGATTATTGCATCCAGAGTTCTTGTTGAACTTGCCATTCCATGCGAGAAACAGGGTCTGCGAGTGTTTGAAGGTTTCACGGTTGGTTTTCATCCACGGTCGTGGGAATTAGTAAGGATTCAGGAACTTTTCTGTTGTTCTCGCTGCTAAACTTATTTTGGTTCATACGGGGTCATTATGTGTTTAATAAAATTGCTTCTCGTGAATTGGTAGGTTTACAATGGCATGACTCAATTGGGTTTCGAGAAGTCTCACCATGAATTTTGGTAAAGGATATATACCAAGTGTTCTTTTGCTCTGCATATCATATTCTTCTTTCATCTCTGCTTTTTGTAAATACTTTTGCTTTGTCTCCTGTAATGAGATTGTATGAGTGGGCATCTAAAAGGCTTTCTTGCTTATTATTACATTCATTCTATTAGTCATTGTCATCTAGAAATCATCCTTGCCTTCGGACTTGAAGCTACATTTAGCAGTCATCAGACCTGCATGCTATACATATCTGATTGTACATAACAAAATTGACTTTCAGCTGGATAAATCTGTTTGTAGCAACAAACTTACTGGGATAGGTGATGCTGAAAACATCACCAGAGGTCTAATTGTTTGTCCTTTGTTGGTTTTATAGCCACTGATAAAGAAAGTGCTTCTTTTGTTGTACTGCAGTACCTCCATTCACATGGCTGAATAAGTCAGTTACACAACTTGTACTCCAGCTCTGGCTCCCTGCTTTTCACCACTCAAAGTGTCACCTGTTTCATAGAGTGATCTTTTTGCACTAATATTTTGGTAGTATATGCTTGCTTGCAGCTGTGAGATATTGTTTGTTCATTGTTGATTGCCTTTTGAGTGACTTGGTGGCTCCACGCCTTTGCCTACTTCTTATGACCTTCCTCGTCATAGCATAACCTCATCTTTCTGCCAGGCCACTATATGTTACTGGAATACAGATTTGTAGATCACATAAATTTGTACGCCGTGAAATTTGTTTTTTGTGTTCTTACTTTTGCATCTTTTGCGCAGCAATAATTGGAATTCAAATTTCCATATTTTGCAGCTTCAAAACTGAACAGTCTCAGGTTGCTCTTTATATGACTGCAATTGCCTCCCTTTCAAATTTAGTGCAGAAACCAACTGTTAAGGTAATGCAATTTCTGTTTTTTAATTTCTGTGGATTCTCTTATCAACTGTTAGAATTTTGCGATCAGGTTCCTGTTTATCTGTCTTTGCCCTAGGTCTCCCCAGAACTTGGCCTTGAGGTTAGGTTATCAGGCTCAGGAGCAACTGGCAGCCAACCAACAACTTTGTCACCCACGATATTGATGGTGGCTTGGAGATGTATTGTTTTATATATTGTTTTTGGTTTCAAAAATACTCATTTAAGTGTATGCCTTCCAGTAGTTGTTTTGTAATGTTAACGTCCAAAATTGTGATGTTTTGAACTTTTTAGTCCTAACTTTTCAGGTGAGGAGGCTCGTGATACTCCATATGAAGTAGAGATTACTGTCCCTGTTGTGGGTTATGAGCCCATTCAGTTTACTCTTACAAAAATGTGTGGTAAGAGCTAAAGATAAAGGATAAAGGATTCTGTTTGCGTGGAAGGGGATTCATCATCTCTTGGTGGATTTGGTAGCTGTCCCCTTCTCTTTAGAGGAATCCCCTTCGGTTTTTCCCCTTACAGGATTGCATGGAACTTGTTTGTTGTCTGCAATTGTTGCTAGCTGCGTGTGTAAGTCTAACAGTTATTTATATTTCTGCTCCCAAGGTTTCTTTTCTTGCCCCTTCATGGTTTTGGGTCATAAGTGCGATTGAGAGTGTATCTGAATTGTGAAGTGAAGTCCCACATCGCCTAGGTACCAAATTCATATAGAGTATATAAGCATGAGGGCACCCTCACTTCATGAGCTAGCTTTTGGGGTTGATTTCTACCTAAGACCGTGTAACATGGTATTGGAGCTAGGTACCAGAGATGGGGACTGCGTGCGGCAGGTCCTGCCAAGTGAGTTTGTGCTTGAGGGAGGGTGTGAAGCAAAGTCTCACCTGGGTACCAAAGTAATCTAAACTAAATAAGCGTGAGGGCACCCTCACTTCACGAGTTAGCTTTTTGTGGGCAGCATGCTTGGAAAAAGGCGGATCAATGAGCGCGCTTTCTGGCAGATGAGCGCTCAATTCAGAGTCGCCACTTGGGTTTGAAGGTCCGACACCCAAGGAACCGAACTTGAAATGCTTGCTGCGCTGTTTGATTTTTGAAAAAGGTGAAAGCACCGGTCCGTCATAACCATATCTAGGTTCGGGAGTCAGGTTACGAGAGGGAAAGGGTTTTAAGGCACCCCTCTTGCCCAATTCGGAGATCGGTCTCTATTTAGGCATTTGCGAAAACGTTTACGATTCCGTTTGATTAATCAATTCTTTAGCCATTTAGGGGCGGGGAACAGTTTAATGAGAATTAAAGCTGTAACATGTTTGCAGGATGTGAATAATAGCAAGGATGAGCAGTTAGTATAGGATGAGAACAGACTGCTGTGGGAGTTTAAATAAACTGGGATGCCCCTGTTTTGGAATGACGTACGCAGGAAGAAACCAGCATGCACCGAACAAGTCACTGCATGCTGTTCACTCCTGCGCGCGTGACAGTGAGCTCAAACCCACAACTCTTATTCTCAAACCCTTTGGGCTCTGGAAGGACCAGTGCACACCCAAAACAAACCAAGCAGTTATAAGGAGTTAATATACATAGTTCTAAGCAGTTTAAAGGCTAAAAGCCCCACAAATTAACGAAACACCCCATAACCAGTGTGTGGACAAAATAATGGCCTAAGGCCAAGTTACCCGTGCAAGGCCACTCACTGGTCGGAGGCTTTCTGGCGCGCGATGGTGGTGCTCCGGCTCGCGAGGGTTGCGCTCTGGCGCGCGATTGTCGCGTCCTAGCGCGAGCAGGACTGAACCAGACCAGTACTTAGTTTACACGTTTCTGGATTCTGAGGTATATTCAGAAAGGTCCCAGTGGTACTCCATAATAGCAGAAATACATATTGAACTATAGTTAGCATTTCTAACAAAGGAAAGCAGTAAACTGGTTATTTTCATACTTAACAGTGATCTAAATGTACAAGAAGACATAGAACAGTAGGAAACCAATCCCCACGCGATCCAGCGCGTGCAGCAACGGAGTGTCGCACGCGAGAGTGGGACCGTCGTGCGCTGGTCCTACTACAACGGTTTTTGAAACCTTGCCAGCTTTAGGACCAGGACTGGTATTGATTACCAGCCTTGGCCCTTCCAGCCCCCCTCAGGGATCAGAACAGAAAACAGTAGGTATGCTATACCTAGATTGAGTTTGAAAGAGAACTTGAGGTTTGAGGTTTGAGGCTTGATTGAGTGGTTGGATGTTTGATAATTAAGGAACAAGGTGATTGTGCTTGATTGGGGTGTGAAAATGGTTGTGGGAAGTTGTAACCCTTTTGAAAAACTTGAACCTTTTCAAAACCTTTGAATTTGTTAACCCTTTTTAAAAACTTGAACCCTTCAAATGGATGAACAAATGGGGTATTTGTAGGAGGAGAGGGAGGTAGATATGGGCTGCAAAGAGAGGGATTCAGCAAGTCCATGAGGTTGGCTGAGGTTGCATTGGTGGCCTAGTTTCCACCTTAAGAAAAGTTGGTGGGGACTGGCATTGCGCTCCGGCGCGTGATGGAGTCAGTCTGGCGCGCGAGGGTCAACGGTCAAACTTTGATTGTTGATCACCACCTGGCAGTTTGACCAGCGCGCGCTGGTGTTATACTGTCGCGCGAGTGTCAAACCAACCAACACGTGCCAGTAGGGTTTTTGGCTTTTTTGAAGTGGCTTAGGCTAGGGTTAGGTTCAAGGGTTTTGCAAACACTCAAAGCTCAAACACTTATCATTCCCGGGGTGTTCTTGATCCAATTCATCATCGGGGAATCAAATACTGTAAGTAAACTAATTTGGAAGCCCAATTGAGGTGTCTACACTTTTGAGGTTGAGTTCTACCCAAGACCGTGTAATCTACAGCATTCCTCTTGATTTTGTGTTATATTTTCTTGAACTTCATAAGCAATCCTAATTCTCTATTTTCATTAATATCTTTCATCTAGATTTCGTGTAGGTTTGACAGTATCTTGAGAACTTCTCCTGACTTGAATGATTGCTATAATTTTATGTGTTTTTTTGGTTCACGATAGTTGTACTTGATTGCTCAATGCAATTGTCGATGATCACAGATAAGGAATAAGTTTGGTTATACTTGTGGGCAATTTTGGTTTTACAGCAAATCAACTAAGTACCTGAGTCTCATACTAAATAAAAATGAAAAACTAACCAGCTGTAGTCAATTACTTGCTCATGCTAACTATTTGGTTTCGAATTGACTCGTATTTGCTAATCCGCAGTTGGATTGTTTGTTTGAGTTGCAGGATATAGGCAGCATAAAGAAGGAGATTCTATGAGAGGTTGGGCTGTATTTGGAGTGATATGTTCCATGTATGCCAAGTTCAACTTCATCTTTCTCTTTAGCCCCATGATCTGATTTGTTCCATTGTCTGGGCATTGGTATTGTATTCTGTTAAATGTTTCCCATCTTGATGCCACAATATATTAACTGATTTTCTGCAATTTGTACATTATGATTGTTCATGGTCGTGTTACATGAGATTGATCAGTAACTCATCGGCATGTTGTTTTCTCTCCTCATTACTTATGTCTCTTATGTTTTGCATTAACTTTTGTGGGACAGATTTGTTGTTTTCTCAACACTATTTTGTTTTGGAGGGTTTGTTTACAAGACACGGGTTCAAAACCAGGTAGGATGTCCTTATTGCCCTGAATATCCTTTGTAAATTTTGCTCCCTCCGTCCCACTTTAAATGTCCCCTACAGGAACCCGTGCATTTTCAAATCCCCCAAAAAATATTTTATATATTATTTTTTTAAAGTTTTTTACTCCAAATTCAAAAATTTCAATGAGTACTTTAATTTGGTGTAAAAAAATTTAAAAAATAATATATAGAAATATATTTTTCGAGGTTTGAAAAGGCACGGGTTGGACATTTAAAATAGGACAGAGGGAGTAGCTTTTTGCTCCCACAAGGTATGGATATCATTCTCATGGTACATATTACTTGCAGCGTGGTCTTGATGCACTGCCAGGCATGAGTATTTTGTCTGCATGTTTAGAAACTGTAAGTGAACTTTACTGCACTTATATTGGCAGTTGTGTATCTTCTTAAACTGGGACTTGTATTTTGATGAGTTCAATGTCAAATAAAAGTCTAGTATTTGGCTGAGTGGACTATGCCATGATTTAGTCACAGATTAGAGATTAAAGAGTTTGTTTGGGCATGCCAATGGAGTAAAAATGTGAAACTCTTCATCCAGATATGATAAAAATCATCCTGACTGAACCTATTTCTGCTCCCTGATGGAAATTAATTAAATATGAGACAATTCTGGTGTTTTCAAATTTATAGATTTTCTTTGTGCAATAAATTCTCATTCATTTTTATCACTATCTATGGTCTTCCACTCAGTTCTAATCAATTTCCTTTTAGAGACTCATGACCCTCCATTAGAAAACGGTGCAGAAATTTATGTCCTCAAATACCATTTATAGTGAGGTAGTTTTCTGATGTAAATTCTCTTATTGTGAAAAAAATACTCCCTCCCTTGCATTTGTTTGTGCAATTTTGGGATTCCTACTTATTAAGGGGACAGAATGATGGCCATAAAAAGGTTTTCGAGTTTCCAAGAGCAACACCCTTCATCTTTGTGGCACTAAATGAGCGTGCTCTTTCTCCATGCTAACTTTCATACTTGAACTTTCTTTTTTGTTGCTTTAAAAGAGAAATGGCAAAACGGGAACTTTAAAGAGTCAAATTTAAAGTTAGACAAGCATTTTGGGATGTTCAAAATTCAAAAAGTAAACAAACAAATTAGGGACATATGCTTACATGCAAATACCAGTTGTTTCTCGGTTGATTTATGTCTCCACTCAAACTTCCATAGACAGTATGGAGAGTTGCCCTTTTGTTTTGCTTTAAAAGATTACAGGAAAGAAAATATTAGACACTTGGCTGTTTACATACCCAATTCCCAGATTTGGCATTGTTTACGTGGTTAATTTCTTTTATCACCTCCCAAGTAGGCTCTCTGACAGTTTTTCTGTGTTTTTGGGTATATATCAAAAAACACAAAACAGGTCAGCGGAGGAGGGCATGGTTATTCGAGACCAGGTGACATGAATAGTACTTATGTGAATCAAGCCTCTTGGGAACGTCCACCTGTATCTGCCCAAGGAACAGGGACAACAAGTGAAAGGAAGTATGGTTCAATTTGAACCAATGTTATTCTATAAACGCTTCAATTTCCCAGTTTTATGCTTAGACATATCAATTCCGTGATGGTACCCATATGAGGGTACAGTTCCCTTTTGGAATTTGGAGAAAATGAGGCATTTGGGTGGCCCTTCCACAATATGGAAGCCTAGGATCTGTGACATTATTTACTTTTCATCTCACAGTGAAAGCAGATGTGACTGTTTACCAAAAAAAAAAAGAAAGCAGATGTGATTCACGTGAATGCTTTCTCTGACTAGGACTCAACAGTATGGCACAACCTGGTTTTGTACATGGATAGATACTGTTGTATCATGAGAATATGCCTGACGTTTAAGTTCCTCAATATACAGAAATACAGGATCATCCTTTTTTCTTGTTTGAATTTTGAGATTAATATCTGGATGAACGCATTCACTTTCACATCCACGGATGTTGGATGAAATTTCCATCCGTCAGTCGCCATTGTTTCTCTTGGTTTATATAGCTCTACCCTTTTGCTTGCTTTAGACTACTTAACAATGTGAGATCTCCTCTGTTTCGCACCGCATCGGCTCTTTGCTATAGAGCACCTAACAGCAGGGCGGATCCATGTATCTGTAGATATTGGGGTCGAAAATCTAGACTTGTGTTTTTGCTTTTCCTATTTGACAAGTGAAATACATATTGAACTAAAGCGCGAACAAATAAGTGAATTTTTCTGTACAACTGATTCAGTCAATATTTTTTCCTTTTTGCTTTAATATTTTCTAGTTGGACCTTTTCCTTCTGAATTTTATTTGGGCTTAGAAGAGCAATGCGCTAAATGGGAGAGCAAGACCGCAAGTGTACTGCTCATGCGAGATCAAATTCACTGGGCGGCACTGCTCTCTTGTTAGTCTAATATCAATTTCACCGGGCAGCACTGAAGTTAGTTAAGGTTTCACTCTGTGCTATGATTGTCAAAGAGTATGCTTAGCCCCTATTGAGCAATTATGGAGACTTGAATCCAATCATTGAGTGAGAAACCGAACACACAGTGACCAACCAATTGGTTGTAAGGTGCCTCTCCCCTTGATCGCCAGTAGTATTTAACAACGAGAGTAGTAGAAGGAGTATTTAAAAACGAGAGCAACATAATATGATTTTAATTTTTCCAAAGTTTATTATTCATCCTTCATCATATAACATTGATTTAAGCATGAGATGCTTCTAGGGCTGTCTTGTGGGAGAAGCCAATAAAGTCTTAAGTTTTGGGCCTACAAAGAAAAGCTAAAAATGGAGTTTCTAAATTCTTAGGAATCCTAACCCAAATATGTTTAATCTAAGCGTTCTCTAAACAAAATATGCTCAATTCAAGTTTTGTAATGGTAAATCTTTTGTAATGATTTTTTTTTTTAATGATGAAATTCTTTGTCAACCAATCTTTGTATGAAAAATATAGGATGAACGAATTCGCTTCTGGCTTCCGAAAGTTATGAGTCGGCTCTGGATGCTTCCAACATCAAATAAAATAAATGTGGCCAGAGAATACACAAATAGCCAGCCACCAAATTAGCATTCAAGATGCCTGCCCAATGAAATCAAACAAAATTGGCTAGGAAGAAATATATATACAATACAAAGGGCCAGACGTTGTACTATCGTTTCATTGTACGATGCCCAAAGTTTATCATTGACAAATTAGAGGAGCAGTTCGACAACGACACCAATAGAGATATACTATACTATACACTATTATGTCGGTGTACTGAACAATAATTTGATTAACCTACTCCTATTCTTATCCTTTGTAGCCTAGGTTAACTTTATCTGCTCCCCGCCGAACTGTTGAGTAAAGCAAATTGACCCCTACACTGTTGTCCATGGAGAATGCACAAAACATTGACGGAATGTGTTTTTTTTTTTTTTTTCCTTCCTTCGTTGAACCTAATCTACTCTATTTTAGGAGATTTGGAGAGAGGGATGAGTGCTTACGGTAAACGAACCCTACCAATGTATATGGAAATATAAAGGAGATGCATCAAGTGAACTCCACCCCACTTGCACCCAATGTGTTTGAATGATGGATTTCGATATGAATTATTGGAAGGAAAAGGAAAGAAAATGACCAAAAAGGAGCATTCGTTAAATCCATTTTATATGTTGTCTCATTAGAGATGTCTATCCGAGTTCAATATCTAAATACAGTCGTGATTGATCCCGAAAAGTCATTTCTTTCTCATTTCAAGTTTGGACACACTTTTAAGCGGCTTTTTTGATTATTTTGCAAAAATGGTCTTTAGACAACTTGTTTTGGCCAAAGGCTAAAATTCATTTCTTTATGTCAAAGGCAACTTGCTCCAAGGAAACCATAAAATCTCTTCGCATTTAGCACAAACACTTATGTTGTGTTTGCTTCTCTTTTTGAAAAGCATTTTTCAAAAGATTATCCATACTTTCAATCATTTCTCTCTCTATCTCTCTTCACTTATTACTCCCACTACTTTTTCAAAAAAAATTTCAAATAGTGTTCCAAACAAAGCATTAAAGACTTTAATTTGGAGAAGTTTGTCCAGTCCAAACTCACACTAGCATACTTGATGCCACAAAGTCAAGCGAATCTGGACTCCAAAATATAGAATTGGCATCCCCAAATTAGCGTACGTCATTCCATTGAAATCAAGGCAAAATTGGCTACAAGAAAAGTACAAAAGGCCAGACATTGTACACTACTATTTCTTTCATTGAATGAGGCCTAAAGATAGTTTCAACCAATTAGAGGAGCAGTTTTCCAAAACCAACCCCTTTTTTTTTGGGTAAATCAAACCGCCCCTTATTATGTCTAGAATATAATATACATGTTTGTATAGGTTTTGGATTGATTAGATTAACCTAATATTTGCATGTCCTTCAATGGTTATCTTTCTCTGTTCCCCAGTCTCCAATCCCATGCACGCTAAAACAGACAAACAGTTGATGGATTGATGCATAGTCCTAAAAACAGTGAATGAAGAAGGCGTGAACAGTTTAAAAGATTCTTTCAAGTTTCAATTGTCCATATCTATAATTCGAGCAAACATGGCCGCATTTTTTGTTGATGATTTTTCAAATGCAAAATCGTACTATGATGAGACCCACGAATTGAACGGGTCGACGTAAGATGGTGTAGGTCTCATTTTGTCTAAACCCGTACGTCAAACGTGAATTATATGAACTTTGATCAAACAAAGTTCTGCACACCCTTGGCTGCAAAAATTAACAAATTTTCTTTTCCGTTCGGGGCTCGTATGAAAATCTCATGACATGTGTTGAATCAAGTCTCAGTAAATTAATAATTGAAACTGGCCGGGACAGCTAAAAAGCGGGGCGGGGGGAGGTAGGTAAAAAGGCCTAACCTATCCACCCAAGAAAGAAAAGTGAATCATGTGTTCCTTTTTTAGGTAGCAGACTTGTGATAGATTGAGACTTCCAACATTCACACTTTACAGATACACAAAAATTTGACGAACAAATAGGGAATGTGCAGTAAGGGGCCAATGATTCGCAAAATCATGCATCCAGTTTTGTCAAACAGGGCAGGTGCTTCTACTCCCACTCTTTGTGCTTTCTCACTCACATGCACGTATCTCCTCACCCTCAAGACTTGATCAAAAGACAACACATTCCCTGGTTGACTGACTCATCTATCTAGATGGAGTATAAAATTTCCAATATTTAAAACTCAACTACCAACTGTGTTCTTAATAATTACACCAATGATAGGTGGACTGTTTCTTTTGATAACTCAGGTGTCTGGGCCAGATCAGTTTACACACACCTCGATTCATCCTTTAGGATCAATCCAATTGCCTGCCCATTTGCAAGGATCCCAATTAAAGTTAGATCAAAGCTCTGTATGGACTGGTTTGGCCCCAAAAGAGTTGATAACATCTAAGATATTTTAAACCTATGACCATAGGAGAGAACAAACACCTAAATCCCAGGCCTTAACCACTAAGGCCAATCCATTGGGGTTAGGATAGGTGGATTGTTTATGCATGGATTGGACACAAATAAGGTATCTTTACCGTCCGATACACGTGGACGGTTATTTTCTAGGAGTCAAGTGCATCGAATTATTTCGGATGTTCGGATCTGTTTACGAAGATCGAACTGTGCGCCTTGACTTGTCTACTGAATAGTAGTTATACAAAAAGATTTACTAATAATTAGTGCGCTCTGCGCAGCATATGGGATCGAGGATCACATATGGGATATATACTATGATGATGAATACTTCTGTTTCAATGAGGAACCTTTGTTCTAAACAAACAAAAAATAGGGTACCTTTACAGTCCTTAATTTGGGTGGACCTTTAAGACTTCTCCGATTTACTAATCCATGATGGCTTGGAGGTTGGCTTTTTCACTAGTAGAGGCAAAACTTATACTGTCTCAATTAAAGGAGGACTTTTACTCGCCTTTGGTCTTTAATTAATATTTCTTCAATAGGAATAGGTAAATGAAACAAAATTATTAAGACCTACTTTCTAGAGTATCTCGAGAGAAAAGCAAATAAAGATATTATTCACTTTTGTTTGGTTTTAAGAAAAAAGTTTGATGTAATGAGTGAAGAAAGAGAGATAGGTAGAGAAACTTATTGAAAATCGTGCAGAGGGTAAAAAGTTTTTCTCAAAACTTGTAAAAGAATTATTAAGCTTTTACAATCTCTTTCATAAGCATAATAATTTTGTTTAGGTTTTTCCATTTAAATCCGTATTTTCTGATATTTTAAATGAGCTTTTGGTATGGAGCTTTTGCTCGTCATTTTTTCAAAGTAAAAGCAAAGCCAAGAAAATAAAAAACCAAAATGATTTTGTTATATTTTCGTATATTTCGCATAATTACAAAATTAAGTGTGCTACTACACATAAATAAGTGCATATATCTTGAAAATATACATATAAAACTAGTTTTATGTTTCAATTTTGTCATATGGTGCATTTATACTTGTTGATTTTCGAACTATTTGTCTACTTGGATCGATTCTTTCTTAATTGTACTTATTTTTAACTGTCTAAGAGCAATATTTTAAAATAATATCATTAATAAAACTATATCGACATTCTAAAACTTGTCGATATGCATGTAAAACATACTCTCAAATTTTGTCTGAGATTTTGTGCTTATTTTTACATAATTTAAGTGAAAGTATATGTTAGTATATATTTTTGTAGTTTGTATTGCATGCCTTAATCATGTAACGATCTTATTGTGGTTAACTAGAAAAATAAATTTTCGCTACTATGATTAACAAGGTGCCCCCACTAAACGACATTTCTGAATTCGTCCCTGTTTGCAGTTGCAGTACTATTGCCGAACTCGTTTTCGGCTTGCTTTTTGCAACATTTTTTAAGAGCAAGAGGCTCACGTTTTGATGTTGGTCATAGGTTCTCCTGTATGTTTCTTGTATATATATTTTTCTATCTTGGGTTGCTTGGTTAGGCTCTGATCTATGTAGTTGATGAAATTCTTTGTAAATGCCGTTGGGTATTTCTGAATGAAAATTTTCCGAATGGTAAAAAAAAAAAAAAGATTCATGGGCCCAGACATTAAACATTAAAACCACGTTCGGCTTTAATTGGGTCCCCTAGTGTATGGTGAGACTAGTCTCTCGAATTAGTTGGTCAATTGAACTAAATACGTAGTTATAAAAACATGTTAGATTCTCACAAGAGAAGAAAGAAATACTACATACTGTGTATTACCGGACTTTTTATCACCACCGGCCGCTTATAAGTTAGATGGTCGTAATTGGGTTTATATTTGGTTATATATGTCATCCTATCATGTCATGTAGGTGGCGAGAGTACAAATTAACAACTAACAATGATCACCATATAAAGTAGTCCTCTGAAGTATCTCAAAAAATCCCAAACCGAAGTGTACGGTGTAAATTTTACAGGGAGCCAGCCACACTTGTAATGAATCAGGCTCCCAAGTTCTCAACTCTTTGCTGTCCATTTAATCACAGTGTACGTAGTTCGTGTCACATTAGATAATAAAAGTATCTAAATATAGTAGTAGTATAATTGTAGTAACATTGTTTTATACAGTACTACTTTAAAAGCAGATTATTACTTAGTAGTATGCAACTAAGTACTTTTCTAAATTCATTATACTAAAGTAATTTTGTTTCCATCATAATAAGATCATGGAAAAATACTACTAGTATCATAAAAATGATCAAGCCTCTACCTACCAACTCCATTATACTCTAGATCATCACCCTCCCTGCTTCCACCTCTCTCTTGACTACTCCATTGAGGAGTCGGTCTCTATAAATACCCATTACCCCATCGATCTGATCGGAGCTTCCATCACAACAGGCATTCACAAGTATACCCAAGTCTTCCTCGATATATAGAGAGGTCTTGGTGGAGTCCATTATTATTTTATTTATATATATAAGGAACACAATTAAAACAAAGTACATATATATATATATAGCAGAGCAGGGGAGATCATATATATATATATTCACTACGTACAACAATTAATAATATGGCTCAATCAATGAGCTTTGTGATTGTTGTAACCATACTTTTATCTGCCCCACTCTGCTTTGCTCACAAGAGCGGCGGTGGCAGTGGCGGCGGCGGTTCCCTCTACCCACAGTTTTATGACAGGTCTTGCCCGAAAGCGAAAGAGATTATCAAGTCTATTGTTGCAAAGGCTGTTGCCAAAGAAGCTCGCATGGCTGCTTCCTTGCTTAGGCTCCATTTCCACGACTGCTTCGTCAAGGTGAGTACTTATCAATCAATTGAAACCAAGTGAAAATTAATTAAACAGTTAGATAGTAGCTTAGTTAGAGCGGGCATCTCCATTCGTCGGCGACTTTTCTTGTCAACTTTTTGCTTTTAAAATTATTGGCTTCTACAATAGTTTAACTTCAAAATGGCTTTTAATTCGCTCAATATTTGATAAAGTCATTTTACGTAGAATGATTTCAATGAAGTGAAGAGAAGTAATCAATATATAGCTATAGTCCAATGACTAAGTTGTGTCAAAAAATAGCTTATACCACCATTGGAGCAATACAGCAAAAGAAAAGAAAAGAAAAAAAACTGCGAAACTTATGGCATACTTCAGCTCTGATAATATAGCTAGCTACATGCAGCAGATTCGATTCTTAGACTTTAGAGATTCACCTAAATTGGTCCTTAGACAATTAAATGTTTAATTGTAAACGTGGTCCATGCATGTGACAATTTGCCTGTAATTACTACTCAAACGGAAAAGGTCACCATCCACCAAATCGCAGGCCAAAGTAGGAATTAATACTACCATACTTGCACGGATAAGGTCGAGAAAGTATCTTTGAGGGATAGATACAAAGTAGGAAGAACAATGCTAATACCACACACACACATACATGCATAAACGCTTGTATTCAACACATTACTCACATTGTTTCACTATGTGTGAAACTGACGCACGTACACCGTGTGAGTTTGTGTGTGTTCAAGAGTTTGTGGAAGTAAGAGAAGTTTCAGGGGCTTAAACACCTAAAAAAACACCCCAAATCTCAATCTCATACTTCCCGATCAAATTTTTATGATCTAAGCTGTTCAATGTGTGCAGGATGTGATTTTAAATGTGCCCGCGAGAAATTAGCAAAAAATATGACCAAGAAGTGTTTGTTTTGAGCAGTTTTTAATTGAACCGTTCATCAAATATAAGCTAAAAACTGCTCAGATCAAGCCCTTCCCGGTCTTTTTTTTTTTTTGCTGATTTCTCGCGAGTACCCTTAAAATCACGTTCTGATCATATTGAGCGGCTCGAATCATTAAAATTTGATCGGGAACTATGAGGTGTTTTTTTAGGTGTCTAATTAGTTGTCCAACTCCAAATCTCAACTAATTAAACACCTAAAAAAACACCCCAAATCTCAACCAATTACTCACTCACGGGATTTCATCTCCGATTCCAATTAACCCCAAATCTCTGAAACATGCAACGACCTCTAATATATGAGAAAGTTGGTATTCTCATCATTTCTTGTTATTTGCGCGGGGCCTAACCGAAGAGTATGTTGAATAATAACATGCAAATTAAAACTCCCTTAATAATGTATGAAATGTGTACTAAGCAAAATAACTCCCATGGGCTGCCTGTGTCTATATCTATAATATATATGTAATGTAGGGTTGTGATGCATCAATACTTCTAGACAGCAGTGGGAGCATAATCAGCGAGAAGGGTTCAGTCCCTAACCGGAACTCAGCCCGTGGGTTCGAAGTCTTTGATGAAATAAAATCTGCTCTCGAGAAGGCATGCCCTAGCACCGTCTCTTGTGCTGATATCATGGCTATTGTTGCCAGAGACTCTACTGTCATTGTAAGTTCTCTCGATTCCATTTGGGGTTTATCAAAATTTCTATCTATCTAATAATGAAAAATACTACTACTAATCAACAGGTATGATAAATTAATAAAGATTATAATAATTGTTGTGGTTTTGGCACAGAGCGGTGGACCAAGCTGGGAGGTCCCCTTGGGAAGAAGAGACTCCACAGGTGCAAGCTTGAGTGGCTCCAACAACAACATTCCTGCTCCAAACAACACATTTCAGACCATCCTCACCAAATTTAAGCTCAAAGGACTTGACATTGTTGATCTTGTCGCATTGTCCGGTAATTAACTTTAGCCGACGCGTCATGGAGTAGATATTGTTTCGGTAGATGAAAGGGACTCGATGCTCGATAAAATTAAGAACTCATAAGAAAATAAGCAAGTATAAAGAATTCCTACTAACTTAACAATAACTTGCAGGCTTATGCTACCCAATCGTGTCTTTCTTTTGGGTCTTTTCCCGAACCGCACGACACACAGTCCATGTTTTTGAAATCTTGCTGCCACTAGCCTCTTAATGCAGGCATTTTCACATCCTGATAATTGCCGTGCAGGGAGTCACACTATTGGAGATGCTAGGTGCACCACTTTCAGGCAGAGGCTGTACAACCAGTCGGGCAACGGGCTAGCCGACTTCACCCTGGACCAATCATATGCATCCCAATTGCGTGCCCGGTGCCCGAGATCCGGTGGAGACCAAAACCTCTTCTTCTTGGACTTTGTTACCCCAACGAAGTTTGATAACAGTTACTTCAAGAACTTGTTAGCTTCGAAAGGTCTTCTAAATTCTGACCAAGTTCTTGTGACCAAGAATCAACAATCGATGGGGTTAGTGAAGCAATATGCTGAGAATATGGAGCTTTTCTTCCAGCAATTCGCCAAGTCTATGCTTAAGATGGGTAACATTTCTCCTTTGACCGGATCAAGGGGCGAAATTCGAAAGAATTGCAGGAAAATTAACTCTTAGGACCATATATAGAGTCCTGGAAGCAATAAACATCAGTATAATTCTACTATTTGTGGTTGTTCTCTGTTTCTCCTATTTATTTTTGATGTTTTCTTTTCCTTCTTTTCCTTTCCTTCGTGATTATCCTAAGAGACTTCCATTGCCAGCCTGTTGTTGTCTTGTGTGGTAATGAAATATCATTTTGGTAATTACTATTTGGGTGTTACTTTAAAAATCCGTCTAAGGGGTTTCTAGTTCTCGTCAAGACTTTAAATTCAGGTCCCCTGTGAGGTTGGGTTCCTACAGGTTCAGTTTGGAACAAGCGCGGGCTTATGGCATTTGGGACAAACGACTAACTCATATAAATCCCAACAATCAGCCTTATAGGCTCTGTTCAAAAAAAAAAAAAAAAAAGCCTCATAGGCTCATCTTATCACTATTGAGAACAAAAGTATTCACAACAGAATGCTGCAGGAATTCTTACTGATAGGCAAAAGCCGCAAAACTGACAAACAGTGATGTAACGAAAACAACAGTAGAGTAACAGCCACAGTAACAAAAACAAACAAACTGGTGTCCAGCAGCCACTGAAATAAGAACAACATTATAATCCAGCGATGGAACTCTGATCTCATCCCATATAAGAACACTGTATTAAGTCATCCACTTAATAACGCTAAGGAAGTTTTCATCTTAAACACGAAATTTATCTAATAAAGGATAATAAAAAGGCCTCGACTATTTAGGATTTACAAAGAAAAGGAGTTCCAAGAGACCATCTTTCCCATCTGCACCACAGTAGTTAGCCAGATTAGTTTCACTTGTATGTTCAGACTTAATTCTATCTTCGCACCTTTCTCGAGATAATTTTAATGACATCTATATTGAACTATCTATAAGACAATGTGGCGACCCAAAGACGTGGTCAACATAAAGTAGATTATAGTAGGCCGTCAACCAAAGACTTCTTGTAAAAACACTTCACCTTGGTTGTTGTGTCCAACGCTATTCCATTTATCTTCTCAGACTCAGATTTCATTGCAGCCAGCTTGCCCTCCACCAAAGAGATCTTTTCTTGAAGCATTTTCATTTCCACCTTATATCCTTCAACCTCTCTCTCTGCTTTTTCAATTGCTTCATTGATTCTTGTCTTCTCCCCCTTCAAGGAGGAAGAACCCTTCTGTAGAAGCTTTGCCTCTTTAATCTCTTCCATCCTCTTACGAAGCCATCCAACTTCCACCCTGACAGATTCAATGCCATCAATATCATCGAGCATAGATTTCAGATCCATGGATGTAATCTCTGTGTATGTTGTCCCTTGTAATTTCTGGAAAATCAGACAGACAGTCTCGAGGAGAAATGAACGCAATCTCACAGATTGCAAAGAGCTGTCCTTAGCGATATCCCCAAATTTTGATAATATCTCTCTAAGGAGAGATGCAAATTCCTCCTTCACTCTATACCCATTCACTGTGACCAAAGCAACATTGAATGCGGAATGAACCTCATCATCAGAAGAGTTGTCATATGACATTGCAGCCATCTCAGTGAGGTTAAGACTGAATGATTGAGTTGGCGCAGCCATCTCAGTGAGGTTAAGATTGAATGATTGAGTTGGCGCAGCCTTTTGGCCAAGATTTTTGGGAAGTACTTCCTCTCGTCCATTCCCAATGACATTCAATGCCTCAGTAGCCTCTGTGTTTGCAAGGTGATTTTTGAATACAATGTCATGTGGTGGAGGGGGAGTAGGGATGGCAGGAGCAGCAGGAGCGTGGAGCTTTTCTTGGGCATGGATTGGATGAAGATCTGAAGAAAGCTGTTCAATTTCCATCAAGTCGTTGAGGTTTTCTATTGTTTCACCCCCATTTTCTAACCACTTGTAGTACTGCTGGGACTGGTCTTCACTCTTTAAATGTTCAGCTGACGGATTATTTGAGACCTGTAAAGAGGAATTACGATGCATAAACTCATTTCTACAATGTGATCACACCAACATGGGGATCACATACACTGAAACATAGGAAATGTGAAGTCGCTTTTTCAGCATGAATATATCAGCTATCAAAACAATGCCTACTACCAAATAATATCTCAAAAATATTTTGAAGGAGTAATTAGCATTGAATTCCAGTACCTGGGTTTGAAAAGGTAGTTCGTAATTCAAGTTGTCCAAGTTGGGAATATGCACAGCTGAGGGACTCAAACTATCAGTTTTGCCTGCTAGAATCTTCTTTGCTGGTGTCAAGGTAGAATCATGACTAGTAGCCTCCTTTGCACTTCGAAGTGGATATCTTGAGGGAGTTGTCAAAATCTCACACTGGCCGACAACAGCCTTTCCACATCGTTTTGGGTATCGTGAGGGTGCGGGTGGGAAATGTGCTGGCACAGAGAGGAACCCCTAAAACAGTGATGCCATTGACTAGGCTGTTATTTGTAAATGAACCCAAATGCAAAAAAGCACCCACATAACAAACTCTAGGCATTAACGATTGTTAAACTACGGAAATTCGTCAACAAAAAAAGCAACACCAAGCATTTAACAACCTAAACAGCATGTTAGCAGTTTCGAGGTTCAGGTATTCCGAATATACAAGTGGACAAGCAGCATGGGCAGCTATAGAGTTTAGCATAGTCATACCACATCCGATAACTCATCCAAAAACATGAAGTTGTGAATAGATGGTTAAACATTGTATACGATGAACCACAGTAACAACGAGCTGCCAATAGAGCTTCCTTCAAAGTAGTGAATGAGAACACCTGCTCTTTACTTTTTTTCTTTTTGAAAGAAAAAAAAAAAAGAGAAGGTGTTCTCATTCACTACTAAAGCCAATGAAATCCATTTCTAGCCAGTTCCTAAAGATCCTATACAGTATTACAATGATGATTCTCAGAAATAATGAAGCAAGACCAAATTATTGAGGAGACAACCCTTCAGCAATGATCTGAAAAGATCCTAAAAGGTTGGTATGATAATCGTACCAAGATGAGAAGAAGCAGTTAGCTGTGCATTCCAGTACCTGGGTATGGAAAGGAAGTTTGGAAGTCAACTGATTGGGACTCAAACTCTCAGTTTTCTGAACTAGAATCCCCTTCGCTGGTGTCAAGGTAAAATCATGACCAGTTGCATTTTGACTTGGATATCCCGGGGGACTAGTCAAGGCAGCACATTGACCAAAGACTCCCTTTCGATGTTTTCTTGCGTATTGTGAGGGTGAAGTTGGATAGTGCATTGGCACAGAAAGAGATCCCTAAAACAATGAGACCATTGCATTCACTATGTTACTCGCAAGTCGCAAATGTACACAAGCGCAAAAGTATACCCAAAAAAGAAATTAACAAGTCATAAACTGCTAACCACAGAAAAGATGGACATAAGACGCAGCACCAATCTTAAAACCAATGAAGCAGGATATGCCAAGCTAATGATAATGGAGATAACTTGTTCATAAATGTAAACAAAAATAAGAATCTAAGAGCAGGGTTCGAGCATCTCCATGAACACAAAATGCTACGTGCTAGTCTGGCAGCAAAGGCTAAACATTATAATGGCTAAATCAGCTTGGCATTTATAGTCTATACCATAAGCTCTCTCTCTCTCTCTCACACACACACACACACACAATACCAAAGGAAGAAAACTTAGATATTTAGATGCTTGTGTTACAGTTTCTAGTGTTTGCAGGAAATTGAGAGCACTACAGAGATGAGAATTTATATCATCATCATTGTCAAGAAGCAGGAGCATAAATATCTTATTATTGCAGTCAACATCAACAATCTACTTTGATGCCAGTTCTCGGATAGTATTAGAATGCTCCCTCAGGATTATGCAAAAGGCTCTTGCCCTTTTCACTACAATTTTTCCTTTTCTTTTCTGATCAGCACCCTTTTCGCTTTAATGGTAGGTAGGGATTGAGAACACATGGAACAGAGGAAGGGGCTGTTAAGGGCTAGCTGGTGATTATGTATCTGGAGCCCAAGTTAAAGAGATGTACCTAGTTTGAAAAATATGTGTGGTTTAATGGTTTTACTCGAATACATGAACCCGTTACTACTCTCGACCCTCCTTCCCCTTTTCCGGCTTCGTCAATATCAATATAAGAACTGGCACAAAAGAAGGGAGATCCAGATGATCCATATACAAACATGCATTTTTCAATCAATTCTCTATATTCAATTGACTCTCTCACTCTTTTGGTATTATCTCGCCTCCTTGCCTCTCAACTGGCTTAAAAAGCCCCAGGCCTCCCCTTGCATTATGCATTTTCCGTCATCGCATCATCTATTACGTAATAAACCTTCCTTGGCAAAGGAGAAAAGCTACTGCCGGTAGTCTATTCTTCTTTGCATTTGTGGGCATGAATATATACTAATGTTAAAGAGCAATTCTACTTACACACACCACTTGAGTTTCGTGAAAATTTTGACTATCCGAATCATTCACTTGTATATCTCAACAATATACATTACCCATATAAAAAAATCAGTGTGATTGGACTTTGGTAACAATTTTTTTTCCCTTGAGAAATATGGATCAATAAAATTCTTTTCATTCATTAATTGATTTGAACAGGCACTTATAGATATCCGATCAACTTGATTTTTTGCACGAGTGATTAAGATGTCTAGTTCTACAAAACAAATGTCTCAGATCGTCAAAATAACTCTCTTTATTAGATGGTGTGTTTGAGCGGTGTGTACGTAGCAGAGCTGAATGTTCAAAATAGAGAGGGTTAAAGTTGTTTAGCGCTGCGGTTTTAGGTAATGAGAGGAGAATATATAGGTGACTGTGGCTCGAGGATGCCGGTGTGTTTTACAGTTTACACTTGAGGTTTTAGAAAACAAAACAAAAAAAACCCTATCGATTCACCCAGGCCTACGGAGGTGCCTGGATTTCCCTTATTTAGGTTTCATTTTCGTACAAAATAAAACAACAAAGAGCGAACGTTTTCCCCTGAAAGCATCTTCTGTACACCCATCACATACATGCATACCATATGAAAAAAGGTAAAAGAAGGAAAAAAAAATCAAAAGAACAGTAAAAACAGCACCAGAATCATTGAATATAGCTCCATCACTGGGTTACCATAGAGAGGGATTAGCATGTTACAAACTTAGAACTCCACTACCCTGTCCTCCCACTGAACGGTGATGCAGATAAAGATACAAATGCGCACACAAACACACACACACACACAGAGATGGGGTAACCTTTGGAGACCAAGTAGGGTCGGCTGACTCGGCTTCGCATTCTTGATCAGAATCGACTTTGCTTGTTTTCCTTGGTCTTCCTCTCTTCTTCCCCATTGCTAGGTTTGCTCCGTGAGGGATGCGCCGCTCTCTCTCTCTCTCTCTACACGTTAGTGTATTATCCTTGGTCTCACACTTACTGCATTTCAACTTTCTTCAGTAGTAAACAGTCCAGCTGAAGCAGCAAATTTGTCATTTTCCGATGCCAGCAAGCAACGGCACACTCGGCTCCTGACAACTGCGTGTTTGCTTCTGATTGGCTCCTCTATTTCCTTTTTTTTTTAATCCTCCTCCTCTATTTCCTTTTATTACTTATTTTTGGGCAAATTTCACTGACCTACCCTGAGGTTTCTACCACCAACAGAAACCTCCCCTGAGGTTTCTGAAATGGCACTGTCCTCCCCTCCTTTCCCTGACAATACCAAAGGGCACCCCCTCCGTTACCAGAACGTTAGAAAATGGATGGAGAAGGTGATGTTGTATTATTCTTTTTACAATATCTATACTATTCTCACCAGACTCTTTACCTCTCATTTATAAAATATAAAATACAAATATCACTACACTTTGTGCTCGTTTCACTTTGAGTTTTTGTCCTTATTTAAAAGGATTCACATTTGTTAATTTTCTGTCAATTTTTTGTGAATTATTGGTTCGTCTCGATAAGAGGAATTGAAAAAGTAAAAAATTAAGACTTTTACCAAATATTTTGAGAAATTCAATATTTTGGGTAAAAATAATAATTTTATTCTCTTTTGATTCATCTCATTGAGACAAACCAATAATCCACAAAAATTTATCGCAAAACTAACAAACACGAAAAAAATTCAAATATAAACAAAAATCAAAAAGCTTAAAAATCTCACAAACACCAAAAAGCTTAAAAATCTCTTGTTTGTGGGATTTTTAGACTTTTTGATTTTTGTTCATATTCGAACTTTTTCGTGCGGGCTTGTTTGTGGAATTTTTAGGCTTTTTGTTTTTAGTTCATATTTGAATTTTTTTCGTATTTGCTAGTTTTACGTTAAATTTTTGTGGATTATTGTTTTGTCTCAATAAGAGAAATCAAAAGAGTATAAAATTATTATTTTTACCCAAAATATTGAATTCCTCAAAATATTTGGTAAAAGTCTTAATTTTTTTCTTTTTCAGTTCCTCTTATCGAGATAAATCAATAATTCATAAAAGTTTGACAAAAAATTAATAAATGTGAATCCTTTTAAATAAGGATAAAAATTTAAAGTGAAACGACCACAAAGTATAGTGATGTTTGTACTTTATATTTTATAAATGAGAGGGGTAAAGAGTCTAGTGAGGATAATATAAGTATTGTAAAAAGAATAGTACAATTACATCATCTTCTCCATCCATTTTTTAACGTCCTGGTAACGGAGGGGGGTCCTTTGGTATTGTCACGTAAAGGAGGGGAGGGCAGTGTCATTTCAGAAACCTCAGGGGAGGTTTCTGTTCATGCCAGAAACCTCAGGGGAGGTTAGTGAAATTTGCCCCTCATTTTTCTTACTAAAACTTTCAGCGCGTATAAGCCTTTTTTCCCCTTTTCCGTGCCACACGACGAACACACTTGCGATTTTAATGCTTTGTTTGATTTGTGTTTTAAATATTTTTTTTAAATATTAGAGGTAATAAGTAAAGAAAAAAATGTTAAAAGTAAGAGAAATCTAGGAAGAATTTTTTAAAAAATTCTTTTTAAAAAGGGAAGAGAACAAGACATAATTCACTCATTTCAAAAAGCAAGATTTCAAACTCCAATGTTAAAATTTGACATCAATAATACCAAAATCTTCTCCACTTTTGTAGTGTCAACATTCATGTCAAATTTTGAAAATGTCATTTTCGGTGCACAATTGACGAACTTGCTACACCATCCAAGCCATTCAATTAGCATAAAAAAACGAGTCCCGTTAAATTCAATGATCTGAATTTGATTGTGCAAGAATGGCACCAAAACGGTGCAACAACATTGCTATTTTTTTTAGCTTTTTAGTAATTATTATGGTACCAACATGCGGATTTGCTCTAACTTATGTTTGGTTCGGGGGTTAGGTTCCCTCTTATACCATTATCCTCCAATGGGCCATTTGGATGGAGGATATGATTTTGGGTGGATATAGAAGGAATATGGATATTAGGGCTGTCCATCCACCCGACCCGACCCGTCCCGTCCCGAAAATAGACACAACGGATGGATCTGATCAGCCATTCGGGTCGGATTCGGGTTGGTATTGTCGGATTTTTGATTTAGTCAGTCTGGTGGCACCACAAAATTTTTCGGGTGACCTGACCGACCGAAATCAGATGTGTTCAACAAAAAAAAATCCCCAATTTTACTCCATTCAGTCCGCATCTCGCCGTCTTTTGTTCTCTCTTTCAACCCCTCTCCTCCACCTCGACTCTTCTTCGTCTCGCATGCCACCAGAACTACACCCTTGCACCTATTGGAATATTTTTAATAAAATAAATGTTACATATTAGTTCCTCTATTATCATCCTCATTATTCTTCCGTTACACAATTATGTTTATATTAAACCAAAATCGGTTACAAGATTTAAGGAAATTTATTATTGTTATTATGTCTATTAATACCTATTACATCTGTATATATGGGTACTCCATACAAGTGTGATGATTGTGGAAAATAAAAAAAGCATATGGAGAGTATACATAAAAAAGAAAGAGAGTTTCAGAGTATTCATAAACTATTTTCTACAGAGTTGGGCAACTCGGTTCGTGACTCGTTCAAACCTCTCGGTGGTCGTGAACATCGGATGAGGAATGCTTGTGAGCTCTTGGGTTTAATCTTGGGGCTAGTACACTCCGGTGGAACCTTCACGAGGGGAGGAATATTAGCCTTAAGACAGTTATTACACGACTCTCATTCTCACAGGCAACATCTTTCCTACTTTCATTACTTGTATATTCTCTCGTATCTACTTGTTGAGTTTTTATGTTTATGTGCACTTATACAATTCTTGTGATAAATAAATTTCTGTGAATATAAATCCTAACAGCACCTCTCTCTCTCTCTCTCTCTCTCTCTCTCTCTCTCTGTGTGTGTGTGTGTCTGTGATATGGAGTCCCCTTACAGGACAACGACGACAAGATCAAACGCCAGCTTCCCCACCACTCCTCCGCCGACTACAGTGACAGCTCCACCTCGTCCTCGTCGCAATCATTCCCAACCAGCTAGGCCTACCTTGCCCGATTCCTCCTCCGCCAGCCATCACCTCCTTTATCGCCTTTGGGCCACTGTAATATTGGGAAAAAAATTTGATTTTTAGGAAAAAGATGTGTAGATTTGTGATTTTGAATGGTGATTTTGTAATATTATGTTGTTAATCATGCTTGTGAGCTAATTTGTGAATGTGATTATGAGTTTCGATCTCTCTCTCTCTCCTAACATTTCTGTAGCTTCTTCTTTTTTATTTTTTAAATTTGATGACCCGACCAAACCCGACAACTCCAACCCGACCACGTTTCGTTCAGAGCCCGACCAGTGTTTCGGTCGGTCTCGGGTGGTCATTTTGGCAATCCAACCAAAGTCGGGTCTGGTCCAACCCGACCCCGACCCCGACCCGTGAACAGCCCTCGTGGATATGTAAGGAGGGTGGACCCACCTCTTAAGAAGGGTGGATTTGTAATCCAGCATTTTGATGATTTTTTTGGAAGAGAGATTTGGAAAATGGATATGATGGGATAAGATGTGAACTGACTTTATTGCCCTCATTTTATTAATTTAATGGGTAATATAGGTTAATTTAATTAAAACTAAAATAAATACATATTTATCAAATAAATATGATAAAAATAAATCAATTTAGGTAATTCATGTTTAAACCTTAATTTCTTTTTTCAAGAAAAAGGGATTAAAAGATAAAATATTTGTAAAATAATTAAATTATTATGAAAGTTATATGAAAAAACAGATTTCATTTTTTTTTTTTTGGTTAAATTTTCATAGTTGAATGAGAGGTAGATGGTTGTTGGATTATATGAGTGGTAGTTTAACCATGTGGTAGTAGATTCAACAAACCAACATATACAAAATTTTCCTATAAATAGGTTTCATTTTTTTCTTCATCTCATCCAAAATATCATCTCCATTTTAATTTTTAGTTTGATATTCTCAATTTTTTTTTCTTTTCATTTCAATGGCACGCCGGGAGTGGAGTGAGGAGGAGAAGGAGATGTTGTTAGAAAATCTAACGAGCCTAGTAGATGCGGGACTTTAGCAAAATGAGAATGAATGGTTTATACCGGCATTCTTCGTAGTTTTGAAAACTCAAATGCAAGCTTCTTTTCCCCAAGGTGGTAATACGAAATTTCATATCGAGGCAAAGATGAAGTATTGGAAGGCAACTTGTTTCCGACTACAAGACATGCTTCAGATTTCCGAATTTGGTTGGAATGAAAATGAAAACAAACTGGTGGTGGAGAATAAGGTTTGGAATGAATTTGTCAAAGTAAGTACTTTTGTTTTTAATGAACATTTATACACTCTTGTTGATGAATAATTTGTCATATTTTTCATGTATTATGTTTGTAAGTGAATCGACAATTTAGAAACATGAGGGACATGCAATTTCCCATGTTTAATCGATGGAGCCATTGCTTCGTACGTTTCAGAGGTTGACTTTGGATGCTTGAGATTATAAATTCTCCAAGTTGACGTTAGACATGCAATTCCCCATGTTCAATAAATTTGTTGCTTTGTACCCTTATAAGGTATCTGGAGTAGTGTAATATGCAGTCTTCATTTCTAAAATAGAGAAATTAAACTTACAAGTTCAGTCCGAGTCAAATAGATGTGCCAACAAAATACAACATAAAAAACCTAATAAAAAGAATAGAACAAAGTATGTTGTTATATTAGTATGATGTTGAACTTCCAAACCACTTGCAGATATGGAAGCTTCATCACTTGATTGATGTTTAGTTTGGACAGACTGCATTTTCATGAGCCGGTATCTTTCCTCGTGGAATTGTAACAATGCTCCTTCCGCTTTGTCGAACGTATTGTATCTTTTTTTCAAGTTCCCCGGGTATCCATTAACCTGTTGTTCCACGGTCACTCAACTTGTATATATTCTCGGATTATGGCCAATGAAAACCACCCAATAGTATTCTTCATCTTGACTTGTCATTGAAAAATCTATTTGAAAACAATGATTATCATATTACAGTAACGAATACTAGCATGACGTATATATGTATGGCGGCTCAGATATGTTTTTAACGGGCACATAGTGCACCACTTGGCTACATTAAACCATTGACCCTCATAAGTTGTCCCGCCAATACGATGCATTGCCTTGAAATTTTGCCAACATATCATCATAGCGCAAGAAATAAGTTTAATTTCACCCATAAAAACTATCCCATTAATGATAACATGGTAGAAACAGAAATATCCACAAAAATCGTGTGAAAACCATTAGAAAAAAAAGCCTAAAAAACCATCACACTTCAGTGTGAAAAACTTGAAGAAAAACATGCCAGAACTGTACAGAAAAATAGCCCAAACACCACAAAAAGCAACCTAAATTCCTGTCAAAAACCAATCAAAAACACCACAAAAAAAATAGCCTCAAAAGCTGCAGAAAATAGCCCTTGAAGCACCAAAATAACAGCCCAAAAATAACTACAAAAACACTCCACAAATCAGCAAAAAAAAGGACACAAACCACCTAAAAACAGCCTAGAAAACTCCCAAAAAATAACCTAAAAAACATGAAAAAAACATCCCACAAAGCAGCAAAATAATAGCCTGAAAAATCAGCAGAAAAAATACCCCACAAATCAACTAAAAATCAGCCCACAAAACACCCAAAAAATAGCCTGAAAAACTTGCAAAAAACATGCCATAAAGTAGCCAAATATTAGCCCAGACACCTGCACAAAAACACCCTACAAACCAACAAAAAAAGCAGCCCACAAACCACTTACAAACCTCCCCCAAAAATAGCCTTTTCACGTGCACATAAACAGCCCATTAACCAGCCAAATATCAGATCATAAAACCTGCAAAAAAATAGCAACACACCAGGCCAGAAACCACCAAAACTGCATTGTCTAGTGACCATCCTCATAACTGCCTAGTAACCTGCACTATCTAATGACCAGCAAAACTCATAATGAGATTGCACTTTGCACATTCGACTACACACACACACTAGTATCATAACCACTGATAAATGCCAACATCATAGAAATCAGGTTTTGGCTCAGGTAAAAATAACATCATCGCCACTGATAAATGCACAAAAACACCCCACAAACCAACAAAAAAAAATAGCCCACAAACCACTTACATACCTCCCCCAAAAATAGTCTGTTCACGTGCACATAAACAGCCCATTAACCAGCCAAATATCAGCTCATAAAATCTGCAGAAAAATAGCAACACACTAGGCCAGAAACCACCAAAACTGTATTGTCTGGTGACCATCCTCATAACTGCCCAGTAACCTGCACTGTCTAATGACCAGCAAAACTCATAATGAGATTGCACTTTGCACATTCGACTACACACACACACACTAGTATCATAGCCACTGATAAATACCAACATCATAGAAATCAGGTTTTGGCTCAAGTAAAAATAACATCATAGCCACTGATAAATGCCAACATCATAGAAATAAGGTTTGGCTCAGGTAAAAATAACATCATAGCCATCAATAAATGTTAACATAGTCATCAAAAAATCATCAGATTCATAGTTGTCATTAGAAGTACCAACAAATACAAGTTTAGTCACATTTGTCTTACCATCATCATTGCCTAAAATCTCATAGTCTAGTGCATCATTACAAAATTAAGGAATGATATCCTCCACAAATATATATCTTTCTAACCATTCACAAAAAGGGCGTAGTACCATTCACAAAAAGGGCTTACTACCATTCACAAAAATAAGGAATGACATCCTTCCCAAACGGCCCATAAAGTTCAAGATATCCCTACTTGTCTTTCCCCTAAATCTTTCCCACTAATATCAACTCCACCCATCTTTGTTTGCGTGCCGCAGGTATGCCATAGAACGTGTCCACCATATCTTCCGCTTGGACGATGATGGCATTGACGATATACCTATCATCCTCATTCATATCAAGTTTGAGCAATTCGTCAAACACCCTCTCCCTTCTGGAAGATAGTTGCTTGTCATAGCCTATGACATCCGCAATCTTCTCCATTACCATAGCGCTTTGAGTTAGGTAATTCCCCAATGCCTCAGGTATGGCCACTTCTTTTTTGGCCTTCTTCTTTGGCGGCATTGGCACGACATTGGCATTAACATGCCCATTGGGATTGACATGCCCATTGGGATTGACATTGACATTCACACGAGCATTGGAATTGGCTTTGGCACAAGCATTGGCACTGGCACGATCAGTCGCATTGGCATTGGAATTGGTTGTAGGAGTGTTGGCATTGACATTGGAATTGGTTGTTGGAGTGTTGGTATACGATAGGTCAGCAAAAGTATCCCCTGGCCATATTGCCTCACCATTTGTAAACCTAAGTGTATAGCACTCTTTCAAGTAGTCATCAATGTTTGGGATTTCATCTTGGTTTGGGCTTTCAACGGGGTCACAATTGTCTAAGTCTACTGCATCCTCCGCAAAATCACCCGTTGCCCTATTAATCCCAAATAAAATTTGTCAACTCTTATACATTGGAAAAACCTTCTCATTCATGCCTTTCACTTTTGGATTGAACTGCATATGTTCAATGGCATGTATTACATGGGAGGGCGGTAGTTAAAATTAATTGCAAAAGGATAACAACAATGTCAAGGCGGGTTTAAATGAATGAGTAGAGAAGTTACCTTCTCATATTCCTTCCACACGTCCTTCGAATCCACCTCGATGGAGTTAGTTGCATGATTCCACGCAAACCCACTTAGGCGTATCATGTCGGCAATATGACCATATTTTTCCTTCCAAAATTTGACCTTCGACTCTATGTTTGGTTGAGTTTTGAGAGTGGTCCCGGGCAATAGCTTTTGCAAGCCTTTCTCAACTTCAACATAGTAGCCAGACTTGAAACCATTATGGACTTTCCATGTTTCTTTTTCCAAGACTGCGTCCAACATGCATGCAAGTAAGGCCTCCTCTTCCTTAGGAGTCCATAGCCTACGCGATTGTTTTTCTTGTCCCCCCTTGGCATTGCTTCGTTTTGATTTCGAAGTTCCTTGACTTTTCATGATGTTTGCTAACCCAATTTGACATAGGGCAAATAGTCACGAAATAGTATTTATTACATGAAAATAGTTGATATGTTTCAACATTGGCCAGGATTGTTCAACCACTCTATCAAACAAATTCACTTAAAACAAAGAAACAACACAATTTAAAGAAATCCTAATGGCTAGCCCCATGATGAGTTAACCAATCATTGTACATTTCGGTTGTCAAGTTATCCCTCATTTGGGTCCATTCATTCGATGTTTCAATGCTTGTAATGTACTATTCAGGTGGCACATTATGTCAGTTTTGCTACTCCCACGCCGTATATTCAGCCTCAACAAGATCCACTGGCATTGTACGCTTAATGAGATTGTGCAGGAGGCAACATACTATGACGATGCGACATTGAGTCCTAATGGGATAGAAAGAGTACGATCTCAAGATTCTCCATCCCATCTTAAGCACCCCAAAGCATCTCTTCATAACATTGCGTGCGGTAGAGCTCCTCATGTTGAAGCACTCTTCTCGGCTCTGGAGCATGTGTCTTTGCCTCCAAATGTTTATGTGGTATCGTTAATCCCTGAAGGGTGCTAATAATCTCAGTCCATTAGTGTAACCGGCATCGACAAAGTAGTAACGACCTACAAATGTCATACATAGGTTTAGGTGAGTACGTTTACACAAATGTGGACGTAAGTTGACTGATGGAAATGTTGCAAAGTGATATACCCTGTGGAATTTTCAACCCGTTAGACCTTACCAAGGCGTTTCGAAGCACTCTCGAGTCTATGGCAAAGCCTTCCTTACAAGACAACGCATATATGAATTGTAGGTTTCAACTACAAATTCCTAACACATTTGTCGTGTAGTCATCCTTCCTTGACCTGAAGCGTGCCTTCAATGTGGTTAGGGTAGGACAGGTATGCAGGTACCATCTAAAGCCCCTAGACAATTCTACGACATACCAACAATTTATTTTATTAGATTAGATTATTAGAATGAATAATAGCATTACAATAATTGAACACTTGAAATTATCTGTACCTCAAACCATTTCCACCTAACATCCGGCTCATTAGCAGGAATAGCATCTTGATGATACCATAAGACATTGTGAATGCGCAACACCACCAACAAAACAACGTTGAAATGTCTACTAATTATTTTCCCTGATCTCCAAAATTGAAAGGTTGTATGCCTATTTTTTGTATGGTGCGAAAGAATCCACAAAAATATTGCAACTCTCTCCACAAGAGTGACATTCCTAGACTCCTCTAGTCCATTTTGCTCAAGTAATTGACACAAACTCATGAAGGTATACCTATTTACCCTCAATTAATTGTGACAATCTGTGTCTATCCCGCGTACCAACTATTAAGTGTTTGTACGTAAAAGCAATTCCTACAATTTATGAATTCTTTTTCAATTTTGTGGCTAACTTTATGTATTTTTGTGGTTTACTATTATTTTAATAGGATAACTTGCTAAATGACCGGTTGAACCAGTCACATTTTGATTATTTGGCACGATCTAGGCCCTCATTTGGGTGCAAATGGTGTGCTTTTTATAGGATATTTTTCCATAGGAATAATTTATATTACTATGGGTATTAAGTAATTAACCTAGAGAATGTTGGTAAAGTTTTGAAAGAAAAACTTGATAGCTAAAATAGTTTTTTGGAATGTTGAGCAGCTAAAATAACTATGTATTGGTGCACATGCTCTAAGATTATTGAAATATTGCATTGGTTACAAAATCAAATATTCTCCTTAACTGAGGGAAGCTCGTTGAAGATCTAACCCTAGCCTAAACATTTATGTGAACAGCAGCAATCAACCTTTGAATATCTGATGCTCCCCTTTAAAAAATTTGAGAATTCCTCTCAATCCATATTCGATATAGAACTGCCAAGGAGAAGACCTTTAAATAATTGCCCTGACGAAACCCAACAGCCCGTCTAAGTTTCTGACTCCATACCTAGGCCTTTTCAAGATTTCAAACTTGCCCAAAATGATTCCCCATATGGCCTTAGAAAAATCAAAGTAAAAAAATAGATGCTTATGAGATTCATCTATCTATGAGCACATAACACAAACAACATATACATTTATTTCCTATCTCCATATTCTATCCTTAGTAGCAAATTTTTCAAGCAAGCTAAGCAACAAAAAAGAAAAGAAAAGAAAAGAAGAAGAAGTCCATTGAGGGACATTTTTGTGGATCCAGACAATTAGGGCCCAAAAAATTCTCTCACCTCTATATCACAGTACTTCCCAAGCAGATTTACTTGAGTATCCATTAGAGGAGGGGACCCAAATCACAGGACTCAAATAAAAGAATCCAATATATCAATGCAGGGGAAGAAACCACTTGGAGTATTAGCGTTAATATATCTACAATTCTTTACCCGCATCGAAACGGGCCCACAGAGTCTTCTTGTAGGCCTTTGCCGTTTCCACCTTCAATTCAGTATAATGGATTTGACTTTAGCATTCAAAGACTTGCCCAAAGTATATACAACACCTTCATCAAAGAAGATCTTATAGAGAGGTCCCAAAGGATGCAATTGTCAAGCCAGACATGGGTATTTAGACCATGAGAACTGCTATTGGTACCGACGGTACCGTAGGGAAAATGTACCGACAGCCACCGGACGGCCATCTCCGGCCACCGGATGGCCGATCCGAGCCATCCAAAAATTTTAAAAAATAAAACCGAGTGGGCCTAAGCGAGAATCAATGGCATCCGAGGTGTGTAGGGTACTTGATCCGAGCACCCCTTTTTCGTGTATATACACGTATATGCAAATATACATGAAAAAGGGGTGCTCGGATCAAGTACCCTACACATCTTGGATGCCATTGATTCTCGCGCAAACCCACTCGGTTTTATTTTTTAAAATTTTTGGACGGCTCGGATCGGCCGTCCGGTGGCCGGAGATGTCTGTCCGGTGGCCGTCGGTACATTTTCCCTATGGTACCCGTCGGTACCAATAGGATTTCTGTTAGACCATTCCCCATATGTTCTCTCTCTCTCTCAATTTTTAAATCAAAAAATTAAAATTTAAAGAAATTGGGATGGGGTTTGGATGCTTGGAAAGTACAAACACATTTACATAGAGTATTGATTGATTGATGCTAGTTTATATTTCAATAACCCAATCACAATCAAAATTACTTTATTATCAACTATTAACTAGTCGATATTACTCCATTATTACAAGCAACCATCAAAACAACCTCTCTCCTTTCTACTTTCCTACTGTCCAGCTCCAAGCTCTCCTTTCTATTGCCTATTGTCCAGCTCCAAGCTCTCCTTTCTATTGCCTACCCTCCACCGCCTTCCTAAGCGTTGCCACCAAGTCGAACTTCGTACTAAAGCTTTCACTCCATTGAAAGTGTTGGATTTTATTGGAGAAATTAAAAGTCCAGGGTTTGATTTCTTACAAGGGTCAAACACGGGGTTTTATATGTAATTCTTTTTCATTCAATAAAACGTCAATGTTTGGTGAGACGAAACTAGATGGTCATCTCACTCTTTCAGGAGGGGAGTTTATAAATGTAACTGCGAATTTACTGCATGTAACCTGTTTTTTAGTAAATCATATTCGAACAAAAATGCCCTCAAAAAATTGGAAATAAATACCCCTATTTTTACTACATACAACCACAAACATATAATCACATCTAAAATATAACCCATCACCCACATTTCCCTCCATATACTCCATCAGATAATCATATTCATTTTCTTCCTTCCATTTCCATGTTCACCACCACCATTGGTGCTGCAACCAAGCTCCAGGAGCTCCCACCTCCCACCATAAACCCAGTCCACCTTTGCCTCCTAACTCTGACCTCCCACCTTCTAACTCTCAATGGAAACCTCTATTGTTTCCTCTCCCTCCATTGGTAAAGAAGAAGTCTTGGACCCAACAAATGAGAGCAACGTGCATTTTGATTGGGGATTGGAAGACTGTGCAATGGAAATGAAAGTTGACAAGGAAGAGGTAGCCGCAGATGTTGTAGTTTCGGAGCCAAAACAGCAGTAAAAAGTAACCCATCATTCCTCAATTTTTAACTTGGTTCTGTCCCTGTATTGTCAAATTCTAAAATTTGAAATTCTACCAAAATTTCAAACTCTAGAATTTGAATATTGTAGACAATATCATATTCTACAACTTGAAATTATGCTGAAATTTCAAACTCTAGAGTTTGAATATTGTAGACAATATATCATATTCTACCAAAAATTGTATTAAATGTCCAGAGGTTTAATACATTCAGATTTTAATATCCGGAAACCTTCAAACAATTCAAGCTCTAGAGTTTGAATATTGTTGACAATATCATACTCTACAGCTTGAAATTATGCCGAAATTTCAAACTCTAGAATTCAAATATTGTAAATAATATCATATTCTACCAAAAATTATATTAAATACCTAGAGGTTTAATACCATTTAGATTTTTATATCCGAAAACCTTCAAACAATTCAAGTTCTAGTATCCAAAATTTTGTAACATTTTTAAGGATGGTGGGTTAGACGATGATGGTGATGGCAGTGATGGTGGGTCTACCGTCGTGGTGGTGGTGCTGTTGTTATTCCCGGTTCCTTCCACCTGCTGTTGGGTGGCGGTGGTTATTCGACAGTGGAGGTGGTGGTGGTTCGACAGTGGTGGTGATGGTCTGCTGTGTGGCGATGTTGTGGTGTGGTGTTGGTGTTCAAACAGACAACGGGCAGAGAGGAAGGAGAAGAGGGAATGGTGGTGGGGTTTTGGGTTTCAAAATGAGGAGGAAGATAGAAGAATTGGGGAAGGAGGGTTTCAAAATTTTCGGCCAAAATAATTTGTTGGGGGGAAAGGAAGGGTAATTTTGAAAGATCATAAATATTTTTTAGGTTGTATGTAACAAATTCTTATAAAATTTGTGGTTTTCTTTGGAAAAGGCTACATGCAGTAATTTGCGATTCATTTATTAACTCCCTTCAGAAGAATTATTAGAACCTTTGCACTGACTCGGTGTGAGAGATCGCCAATGTCGGCGTTAAAGACGGTGGACTGGCAATGGCAGAATGCAGTCGCCGGCTCCGTCGCCGGACTTGCTACCGTTGCTTTCTCGCATCCCCTCGACGTCGTCCGTACTAGGTTTCAAGGTCTCTCTCTCTCTCTCTCTCTCTCTTCATAATACTTGACTTGAATCGTTGGGTGAATCAGTCCTTACTTGATTTCGTCCTCTTGTTTAATTCTCAGTTAGCGACGGCCGAACCTCCAACCTCCCATTGTACAAGAACACGCCTCACGCGCTCTGGACTATAGCTCGTACAGAGGTTTGCTTTTGTTTCCCTCGTTTTTTTTCCGTTCATACTTCCGAGTTTCTGCGTTTTTAATTTCAGCAATTTCCACAGTATTTGTGTCTCTCTAACGAGATTACCAGAAATATTGCGTAGAATAGCAGATGTCTTCAGAATATAAAGGAGATAGCTCTGAAGTCTATCAAAAAATCTTAATAGCAAGAGAAAGCTTCACTAGATTTAGGTTTCTTCACCCCCAATATAACAACTGGAAATTCAGAATAGAAAAAGGAAACACGAAATTCATTGTTGTAGAATGATTGTCCCATCGGTAATAATGTGCGTACAAATATAGATACGCACATGCGTGGGCAACTTTACTTGTACATATTAACACAAGTATATAAGGGCAGATCATGAGGTGGACACAGAGATTTTGTGCTAAATTTTGATAGCAGAAGTAGCAGTGAGAGGTATTGTAGACTATGCGTGCGTTGAGAGATAGTGCATGCAACCATGAGTACTGCAGAAGTCAAACCTGACTCTTCTCTCTATCGGATACTTGTCATCTACTCATCTCCCTTTTATCATAAGATCAACAACAAAAAATTCTCATTTTCAATCAATTAGAGGTGGGCGCACACACGATACATGTACATTCTGTATTCAACTTAATTATATACATTTTGTTACCCAAAATGTTCAAATCGTATCTTGTGAATATGATAATTGTACAACAAACATGCCTCACACGCTGGACTACAACTCGTGTAGAGGTCGCTTTTTTTATTGTCTTCTAATATTCATATTCGGAGTTTCTGCATTTTTCATTCCATTATCCTGTCTCTCCCTCCATATAAGTTTCTTGTTTCTTATTTTCCTTGGCCCTTTTCAATGAAAGTAGTATTCTGCATAGTGACATGTTATTAGTGTTTTCTTTTCTTCAGGGTCTCAGAGGGCTTTATGCGGGGTTTTGTCCTGCAGTTCTTGGATCAACTATTTCATGGGGTTTGTATTTCTTCTTGTAAGTGCCAATTTGTGTATTGGAATTTTATTTCTATATTAAGATCTCTAAGAATAAGAAGTGAGGATAGGGCTACAGCCTTTGTATTCCGAATTTCTTACCAGACTTATGGACAGTCAATATGAGGTACAGTTCACTCGTTCATGTGTGTACATGTCTATGCCTTAGTTTCTCTAGGTACATGATGCTCTGTGGTGATCTACCTATTTACTTGGGCAAGTTTCCAGGGCTAACTCTAGTACTTGGTTTCTACTGCATCTTGTGTGAAAATCTTATAGTTGTATGCTAAAGTGTTAGATGGAGAAGCCTCCTTGTTGTTACCAAGGACCAGCAATCAAATCCTACCTTCATTGGGTTGGGGTGTGTGTGGCCAGACTGAAGGCTTCCCTAATTGTTAGGCCACGGGACTACATTTACATATATACATATATACATATATACATATATATATATATATAACATGTATTACGATATTAGTCATTATGACTTTCTCTGATGAAAGGCTTAGGTTGGCTATGACACGTTTACTTTAATAAGATGTATTGATGGTTTTTGTATTGCACTGAAATTGAGTACAGAGTGCAGAATGATTGATTCCCTAGTTTCAAACACAATTTCGTATGTATGTTATGTGACAATCCATTTTAACGTCTCCAAAATGAAATTCATTTGTAGGTCATTAATACATATATTCTTCCACAGCTTATAGCTTTTGATGTTCCCTTCTAATGTGCTTATTATACACATCAGAGTAGTGTCATATAGGGAATGAAGTCATGCTATGATGTGATTTTGCTTGCAGTAGTTATCTCTATATTATTCTCTGTAAATGTCTTATGCAGGACATTAATAAAACTCGCTTAAATTCACATTTTTTTTCTGTAGTTCGGGTGCTTTTAGTTCGATTCGTTTATTTATTGTTGCATATTTAAGAGGTTCTTCTCTAACATACCAACATAAAGATTTTCGTTATATTTTCAGTTATAGTAAAGCCAAAGAAAGGTATTCAAAAGGCCGTGTGGAGCTGACACCAGGTCTCCATCTCGCTTCAGCTGCAGAAGCAGGAGCTTTGGTAAGTGTCTGAGTTCTGTCTCAGTAGACAAAATCATAAGACTTTGTTTGGTTATCAGTTTTGAGATAAAAAAAGTTCTATAGGTTTGCATTTTTTTTTTTTTTTTTACTTTTTGAATAGAGGTACGCATCCAAAAAGTAAAAATTTGTCAAAAAATTGATTAAAAATGCTAAAGACGAAAAAGCTCAGATGACGAAACAGTCAAAAATTTTGGAGAGAACTTTCATAAGATGAGAACCAAACAAGGTGAAGTTCTTCGTTTCTCTGTTTCTACAAGAGCTTCATTAGAGTTACTCATCGGCTTGGGTCGTACTGCTTTTGTTGTATATTCGAATACGAAAGGATTCATATTCTGTAAAATAAATTATGCAACGAAGTCAAAACTACAATTGATGATAATTAAGGTTGGGAAAGTGCTACTTTTTGTTGGATATAAGCGTTAAATTTGTTGTAAACTCCACTAGTAGGACACGATATACATTCAGATTACGATTTAAACAGAAAAATAGAAATTTAAGATAAGACTTCTGGATCGAAATGTCCCCTCTTGGACTGGGTTGATTTATGATTCCATGATCCTCCGGGAAGTTCTGTGTGCAGTTGGAGTTTTCTCCGCAAACCAAGAATCGCCCATTTGCTCAAAGTAGTCAAAATTTAAGAACCAAATTCACAAAGTACGAGTGAAGCACTCAAACACTTAATTTGTGGTATCTAGTATGTTTCCCCTGTTTTTCGCCGAAGGTATACCTAATGTTTTTACAAAGGAGTATGCCATAAATAATACTCCCTCCGTCCCGTGATGTTTGTTCGGTCCGCAAAACGAGGACGTAAAAATAATCACTCCGCTTGGTTCCCATTTTTGAGAGTAACTTTTTACTCTCAGCACAGTTTCCAATAAATCTCTCTCTCTCTCTATCTCTCTATCTCTCTCCACTCATTACATCCAAAATAACTTTCTAAAATGTAAACCAAACAAAGTGTACAGTTTTTGCAAGAAAAATTTAATTTTTTTCAACAATTCACTAGATATCGATGGGTTCTTTTAATTTATGAAAAAAGTTTAGATTTTTTCTTGAAAGAAATACATTATTTTCTAGTCCTCGTTTTGCAGACCAGACAAACATTTATGGGACAGAGGTAGTATGTTCTTGAATCCAAAGGTTTATAGTTGATAGCTACAACTCTCAGTGAAATCTGTGGTATCTAGCTATGTTCCTCCTATTCTTCACCGAATGTGTGCCTCATTTAGATACAAGCAGTATGGCATATATAATATGCTCCTGAATGCAAAGGTCTATGCTTGAGAGTTGAGAGTTACAAATTATTTGTAACTTGTACTTTTAAAAGAGATAACGGTCCACTAAGTAAAAACCAATAAAAACCTTATCAAATGCAATAACCTCAAATAATGAAATGAAATTATGAAACACCATAACATCAATAAATAATTCAATAAAAAAACCAGGGTTATAAATTCTAAATCACAACATATCTAGCACGTTTAGTATTGGCCTTGGACTGTTGCTGATATACAATAATGACATTGGGGCCATGGAAATGTTAGTGATTTCCAAGGGTCACTCTGGTTGACTATTATTGTCAAGGTGCTTCGTTATCCGGTCATACTCTTGTCTGGGTCTGTTTCTTCGGTCATATTCTTGTTCGGGTCTGTGTAGCCACAGTTCTTCATTTCTAAGTTAATTCAAAATGCGTGCCGTGTGATAAACTCTCAAAGTATGTACAGTATATGTGCATAATTGGTGCAACTTGTGTCCCTTGTTTTTTCATGTGGTACATTGTGAAAATCCAGGTGTGTTTTTGCACGAATCCCCTTTGGCTCGTGAAAACAAGATTGCAGCTTCAGACTCCTCTTCACCAGAATCGGCCATATTCAGGGCTCTACGGTCTGCTTCATATCTTACCTTAATTTGCTACCAATGCAGTCTTTGAGATAACCTGTTTCCTTGTGAATCTAACTTTGGCTTCAAGTATTGAAGTTCAATTTAAGCTTAACAATGCTTTATGTGCCGAAGTTAATGGTCTCCCTTGTTATGTGGAGCATATATTCGTACTCCTATGCAGACATTTTATCTTGTTGCATTCAATTGATTGCACTGAGTCCATGAAGCATGCATTTGTTTGCTTGACCAAAATTTGAATTAAGAACTTCAGACTTAGATGTTTCAGAACTTCAACGTGATCACTTTTTTTTTTAATCTTAGAAATGGCATCGAATGGCTTAACCTATTTACTTTTTTAATGTTAGTATAGCCATTTGTTTCGACTTGCGTGCCTGATACTTTAAACTTTTGTTTGTGGAACGTACTAGACTTGGTAAGTTCGACTTCAAATCTTCAATTTGGACCATAATGTGAAAAAACACACAAAATGTAGATTTCAACTTTGTTCAATGCAGTTTACTTATCAAAATTACTCTGCTCGATGACACAAAAATCATGTAACCTTGTCAAAAGTTTATCATGCTTCATATCTACATATAATATATATACAAATGTACTAGGTACATGTATGATCAGATGAATATGGATATGCGTACCTTTTTGTTTTTGTTGATTTAAATGTGCAATTTCTTAGGCATCAATTTATTTCAGATGCTGTTAGAACTATACTGAAAGAAGAAGGGTGGAGTGCACTGTATAAAGGGCTTGTGCCTGGTCTATTTCTGGTAAAGTATTTTCTTCTGGATATCTCTTTTCCCTTCTTTTGCCATTTTTAGTTTAATGTGTTCTTATGTTAGTGTAGATGATTCATTGATTATCCTTGTCTTACAACTATGCGGTTTTGTAATGGTTTCTTTGTGCTGTTTAGTGAAATTAGAGTTTTTTATAAAAGTTCCCCTATCCCTAGATGGTTTTGGCTCAATATTCTTGAAGGAATAAGTTAGCTACTTGTCTAGCTTTGTATTACCAATCCTTCAGCTCTAAAATGCTTAAACAGAACAATTTGCTTAGTTAACCTAAAATGCTTCAGGATAGTTATATCATGTAAACTTCAGTCATTAGATATATCTGATTTTGTGTCTCGACACTTTAGTCATCCAAGTTATCTCTAGTGCATTCTCACTTCTCATCTGATGTTGAAGGTACTTTTTCGAAATTTAACCTGTCTCATCTTAGTAATGGCCAGTGTTGATGGATGCAGATGTGTCCAAATCTGATGCGTGTGGGCCCCGCACGATACAGGTTGGGACCCCCAAGCATCAGACGGTTGCGGACACATCTGTGGTCCGGACCTGTGTACAAAGCACTTATTCTTAGTAATTGACACCTACCACTCCACCAACCGAAAGAGGTAGTTCAAGATTCTGTAATGGTGAACATTGAGAGTAGAAGTTCTGTGAAACAACCTGTCTTCTGGAAGGCACTGAGGAAGCCTTCTTGTGTTCTACGTTAATTTTCAGTTTTTGTGCTGCTTCAGCAGGTAACTCATGGTGCCATCCAGTTTACAGCATATGAGGAGCTACGGAAAGTTGTTGTTGAGTTTAGATCTGCAGATAGTGAAGACGACTCTAGTGCTGTTGAACTGTTGGTAACTCTATATTTCTACTACTCGATTAATTTTGACACCAATTCTTAGTATAGTTTTTTTTCTACAAGAATTCCGAGTTTAGTTGTGCACACTGCAACAGTCTTTTACATATTCGTTAATGTATAATGTGGCTTAGGAATCTGTTGGCGCTTTAGAGGAACTTTTTGACCTGTAGAGGCTGGGAAAGCTGATTTTTCCACTGACTGGTTTTGATTTCAGTAGCTTTATTTCTTGTATTAGTGACATAGAAGACAATGTTGGGTTTTATTTATGGCTAAATTCCACGGAGACTCCCTCATCTATTACCTCACACCCACTCAACTTCAAAAGGGGACAAATGGACCTCCTAATCTATGAACGTTAACCAATTATAACCCTTCTGTTAGAGGACCGTCAAGTGATGTTTGATATCTTTGGAGAATGTTATGATTTGGATGAAATACCCTTGTTCATTACATACAGACATACCCTCTACCCTCTGTCCTTGTCCCCATCCCCTCTCTCTCTCTCTCTCTGGCACCCGTTGAATCTCTTCAACTCTGATTTCATTCTCTTCCTCATCATCATCTTCCTCGTTTTCATCCGATCCAGGTATTGGATAGAATCAAGTCAGGTAACGGATGGAACCAAGGAAACGAGGGATTTGACGGTGGCGACGAGTTTGACGGGTCTACCATAGAAGGTGCGGTAAGTGCTGTAGTGATTGTGATGGAGGCGAATAGGGAGGCGATGAGGTAGAAGTGGGCGTAGAGGAGTAAGGGGAGAGCTATGTTTTGTAGAGAGTAGGGGTGGGTGTGGGTGTTGCGGAGGAGGATTTGAGAGTGGTGGTAGAAGTGGGATTGGGAGAGTGTGGTTTGGGGGGTCGGGTATATGAGAGAGAGAGCGAGGGAGGAGAAAGAGGACAGAAACACAAAGAGGGTAGAGTCGTCAATGTGTTCATTCCGGTAATAGAATTTCGAATAGTTGAGGGGGTGCGCGTGCAACAAGTCAAGAGATGAGGGGGTCTCCATGGATAGCCTATATTCATCATCGGTAATTTGGTTATGGATTAAAGAAGAAAGCTCGAAGAATTGCTGGACAGCAAGAAAACAATGAAGGTTATCTACTGTAATGGAGGGAGAAGTGTAAGAATTTGGAATTAAATATTCAGGCATTGGAGACAGATGTGCTATTGACGGAATCTAGGGCTCTGTTTGTTTGGACGTAATGTATTTTTGCCAAAAACATTTTCCATGTTTTCTGATGTTTGGTTATTGAAAAGCCCGGAAAAAGAACTTTTTAGGAAAATCTTTTACTCCTTTTGCTGTAAATGTCGAAAACGCCGTAAGTTGTTTTCCACGACCACCTCCAATGGCCTAGTTGTGCTTGTGCCCAATGACGAATTCTACCTGAGTCTCGGGTGGCCACGTTTACACATTCACAAACACTTTGCAAACTCTCTCTCGACCACGTGGACTCCTTCATACCCCAAGCCAGGGTGGAAATTCCCTAGGCTTTCTCCAAATGCTACAATAGGCCAAGTAGATGAGTTATTTGTTTGTGAAAATAAAATTGGGCCTCAACCAAACACCAGAAAAAGATTGTGGTAATGTATGGTTGGGAGTTTAGTTTAGTTTAGTTTTGGTAGTGGGTAGAGAGAGAAATAGAGTAATGATTGAAAATAGAGGTAATGATTGGAGAGAGATAGAGAGAGATGAGAAAGTAATAATTGGAGAAATAGGGTAATGATTGGAAAAAGAGGTAGGGTAATAATTGGGAACAAAACTAAAACTAAAACTAAACTTATAACCGAACAAAGCCTGTAAATTTTTTTTTTCATGTAAAATATTTTGTATTGTAAAACATTTTACATCCAACCAAGCGGAGTCTAGATGTAAAAGAAACGGAAGAAAGAGGAGAGAGGGACCTGAAGATTACCCATGATTAAATGACTTGCAACTTCAACATTGAACAACATAGAGGCAGCTAAGCACCCTAGTTAACAACATTTAGAATCACTTGAGTTTAACCCAGTCCTGCGAAATACACTTGTGGTGCACAAAAAACAATATTATCTGTGATCTTTATGTGAGCCTTTGCCTATGTGAAGAAATGAAGTAACCTTTTGTTAAAGTATCCAACTCAAAACCAATTGGCAATGAGTAGAGAGGCTGCTCAGGCTCATATACTAGACTACTAGTTTTGGATGATATAATTAACCAATGTGAGACGAGCTCTAACCCTCCCCTGCGACCCCTAACATGCATGGGGACACGGGGACAGGTAAACAATGAATCCATGAGGACCACAACAAACAACGAAACAAAGTGTACTTAAGGCACAAACTACGGAGCAAACAGTCAAGAGAGTCTTGTTCAAAAGTCTCTGAAAGCCTAGCTCTGATACCATGTTAAAGCATCCTACTCAAAATCAATTGGCAATAAGTGGAGAGGCTGCCCGGGCTCATATACTATTTTTGGAGGATATAATAAACCAATGTGGGACAAGCTTTAACACAATAGCCGCTTTCTTGTGAATCCGGGTGAGGTGGGAGTTAGAGGCATTTCTATACATGCTTTTGAAAGCTTACACTCATTGTTCTGTGAGCAGGATGGCGACAGAGTAGCTATTAATGGAGATTCTAGCTCTTTTTGTCAAGCGTAGCTTTAATGGGACGCATGTCTTGAATTGATCATGAATAGGTCAGTTTGTGAATCAGTGATGCCTCAATGCGTGGGATCTGAGGTAGATGTTGGGATTATTGCTTGCTTGTTGATTATTTTGCATTTGGGTGGACGAAGACGTCAGGTAGACATGGTACCAGAAATAGGAGGGTATAAGAACAGGATCCTGGGAGAAGTGGTTGTAGGAACGAGTTAAAGGAAAAGGCTCTTGCCACATATTAGCTATCAAACCTTGCAGAGTACAATTTTTTGGATTGCTTATTCGGATGGTTGCCTTTCTATTCGTATTTTTTTGGTCATGCAAATTCAAGCCAATTGATTTTAGGAGTAGGACCCACTTCTGGTAAATTGCTTAATGTTACTTACAGGGGCACTCTGTGTCTCTATATTCTGATGACCATACCTTCTATTGCATTTCACAGAACACTATTGACTATGCTACACTGGGGGCATCTTCTAAACTAGCTGCTATTCTTCTTACTTATCCATTCCAGGTGGGCATCTTGTCTGTGTATTCATAATATGTTAGTTCATTGTATTTTATGTAATTGGGTGACTTGATTTTTTCTTTTTCAGGTTATTCGGTCTCGCTTACAGGTAGAAATCTATCCATAAATCAACCCTACAGAGCTTATGTGTGTGGTTGTTACTTGTCATCTTATTTCAAAAATTTCTCAAATTTTTTTTTATCATGAAAATTTTCTCAAGTTGATACACATGAAACTGTTAATGTTGCTGGTGGCGTAGAAAGACAATTGAATCCCCTGCAACACCACCCATTGGAGATGTTTGATGGTGCATGGCTTGTTTCATTATGTCTTGCCCACTTTCTTCCTAGTAGCTAAAATTTTGTGTATTCTTCCTTCACTGCAGCAACGACCAAGTAAAGGAGGAATTCCTATATACATGGACAGCTGGCATGTTGTGAAGGAAACTGCCAGGTTAGCATTGTTGAAGCTGGCCCTGCTCCTGGATATATGGGCGCATTAATAGCCCAGTATGTTGTATGGTAACAATTTTAATGGGAAGGGTCAGCATTATGGGGCCTGGCCCTGCTCCATCTTGATGTATGGACCCATAAATGGACCTTTCTGTGTGGCAATTGCTAAAGTGGACAGCTTGGGGGTAACACCTAGAAAATCTGGAAACCCATTTGCTTTGCATTGAACCCTTGGAAGTTCCCAGGTCCTTGGAAACCTAGTTGGTTTAGTTGCCTTCAAGGATGATTATTATTACTACTGTTAGTATTATTGTTGTTTTTGGTCTTGGTGTTGTTATTTTGAACATTGCTTGACGATGTGCAATTGGACATGTAGACGTTGTCCTCCTTAGAATGTAGACGTTGTTCATCTATAGTTTCCATGTTCAATTTTGACATGAGGCTAACAATGAAAACCAACATGGACAATTGGACATGTGGGTCAGATGGGAGGAGAGAGAACTTTGGCGTCTGGTTCCAGTTTAAATATGTATAAACAATGGTACCGAACAAAATTGGCAAATATTCCCTTAAAGTAACCCTTTGAACCAAAGAAATACAAATTATCCTTGAAATTATTTCCGTGTAAGTTTCAGATGAAATGCATATCCTGAGTACATGTTCTGATGCATTGTCCGGAGTGGTTTTCTATAGTTGTCTGAAAGGAAAACACGTGTATTGTCTGATGCATTTTGGGTATTGATTTTTCCATTCTTGGTCATGGAATGGTTAGAATTAGTCTTATTTCATGAAGCCCCTATACACCGAACCATAGTTGCACAAAGCAGGAGCGGAAGTGGGGGCGGGAGCGGGAGTGGGGGAATATAGAAGCTCCCAAGGTTGGGAGAGTGAGAGGAGCGTGTACATATATTATGAAAATAATGTAGCATAGAGTATTCACTTTGAAAGTACAATCATTTTAGGAAGTAAAAATATGGGCCAAGTCCTCCATAAGTGTAAGAAATGGGCTAGTGTTGCAATATATGGTTTTCTTTTCAAGATATCATGACTTGGGCTAGATATATGACTTCATCAAAAATCAATTAAGGAGACAAGTGATAAATCCTTGTTTTTCTATACAACAATCATACAAAAGCTCCCATCTTCACAAGGAGCGAGCTCCTATCTCGATGGGAGTGGGTTCCTGTCAAGCACCTTAGTTGGGAGCGCAAAACCAGGCTCCCAAGGAGGAGTGGCACCACTTTAGGAGCTTCCTGCAACTAAGCACTGAACTGGTCACCGTTTCTGTCTCAGACGCACTGGGACTCACCGAGGACACATCGTGACGTCGGGGACATGCGTGTTTCAAGTTACACTGTGGGTAAGAACATGGTAAGGGTCAATTTTGTAACTGTAAAACTTATTTGGTGGTTAAATTATAGTATACATACAATAAAAGGTAAAATTGCTAGTAATTTTTTTTAATCTTCATAAAACTAGTCTATCAATGTAAGACGTAAAAGAAAAAGGTAAGAATTGCAAAGTGATTTTAACTTTTGTTTTGTCTGGATGCAGTATTCATGGAATAACAGTAAATGTAGATAATACTTCTACAAATATACATGTATTTTTTTGTCCTTTCTCCGGTCATTTTCATGTCCCCATCTTGTTAGGGTGATTGTGTCCCATGCCCATATTTGCGTCCATGCCTATATTCATGCTTCTTAGGTGTTCGTTGAATTATCTGCAAATTCTTGTAACTTGACCAAGGTATTTTAATAGTCTTTTGATATTTTTTCACAGTGTTGGCTTTCTTGGCTCACCTCATTTAACCCTTGAGGCTTGAACCACTGGCTTCAATTGGGCTTCAATGGGACACCTTCATGCAACTCCTCATGTGATCCTTGTGTGAAGAAAATGAGGCCCACCGTGGTCCCATTTTAAGGGTCCAAGCCACTCATTTTTTAGGTCTCATTACGTACTTCATTCGTGCAACAAATCAGGTTTAATTGAACATTGAAAGCCATCTCAACAAATTATTTGTCATGAGCAGAATTAATGGCCAGAATTCTGACCAACCATTTCAATGCTGACTGTCTAGTTCTCCCAAGACAGATGATTCGACCTATCCGATTAAGTTATTTTTGCATGGGATGATTTTACATTGGGACCCACAAATGAACAGTTCCGCGTTCGTCCAATTTCTCCTCCCATAAGGATCTCATGAGGAGATCACAAAATGAAAGTCATGTCATTCTGAGCACATTTAAAATTATGGATAAGGACAGTAATTAGATTACATCTGCAAATTAGGCAAATTTATAAAATGCTCCTATAAGCATTTGGTTCTCAAGGACCAGTCAAATCCTGTTAAAATGCATTTTGCCTAACTATGTTACTCACATTCTGATTTTTAAGTTGTGAATGCTTAAGAGTCCTACAGATCGCCAGTTCTCAGCATCACATATTTCATCAATCCTGTAATACTTTGGGAAAAACTTATTGGGATTTGAGATTTTACTACATAGTCGGCATGAGTAGATTTGTCATAACTCATAAGCCTTCATCTTATTTGTCTCTCCATCTAACTACCTTCATTTTTTGGGCTTGCAGATTTGAGGGTTTCCGGGGTTTCTACAGGGGCATCACACCAAATATGCTGAAAAATGTACCTGCAGCGTCAATAACATTTATTGTGTATGAGAATGTACTGAACATGCTAAAATATGCAAGAAGGAAAGATTGATATCTTTATTTTTCTTTACCTTCAATTCTTTTAGTAGCTCTTGTCAAATTTAGAATATGTAGTTGCAAGGGAAAATGAACGTGAATAACATAAAGCTCTTCTAGTCATTGCGCCCTATTTTTTCCACTACTCAGCACGAAGAATGCCACGGTCATGTCATGTATTGAAGTACTTCCGCTAATATTGGCACCTGGAAATTTCTTTGACCTTGCAGATGTATTGTATCATAGTATTTTGGTTTTCCTGGAGCCAGCAAACAACATCAAACAATAATGTAAGTCAGTCAACTCTCACAGAAGAAAAATGTAAGTCAGTGGGTGATATTTGCGGGTCCATACACTAGTTCAAGCAGTCTATTCTTGAACCATGTGGAGAAAAGCTTTTTTTTACCTTGAGTAAAGAACAGTATAGCCCAATTATGAATTTTCGATGAGTTGATAAGCAAGGGGAGATATTTGGTGATCGGTCAATAGTGTAGTTAGGAGGAGTGATACGGTTACAGTAGATGGTAGCACTAAGCGGAGGGGTGGACCAAAATTGACTTGAGGGGCGGTAGTCTAAAATGACCTAAGAACTTGGATATCACAGAACATGACACCCTTGACAAAGCTTAAGGGAGTGACAAGTTGTGTCAGTGTGTTGTGACCACCTACTTTGTTTTCCTTTGTGTTGTGTATGTGTATGAGTTACACAGCTGGCATGTTATCTCCAGGTGGTGATGCCACTTATATTCTGTATGATGGACTGACTAGGTCTAGTTGTGTGAGCGTGTTGTGACCAGCTACTTTGTTTTCCTGTGTTGCGTGTATATGATTTACACAGACGGCATATTATCTACAGGTGGTGATGCCTCTTATATTCTGTATAATGGACTGTGTCATGATGCATATATACCTAATATTCTCATTGTCTTTCTTTCTCTATTTTTATGCTTGCACATGGTGAACATGACGTCTTTTTTGAGGCCATGCTACTTATTTGTTTTTTCAGTTACTAGGACAACCTATAGTGCTTCAAGAAAAATGTCTCATTCAATAGCAGGAGGATTTCTTCATGATGTATTCAGTGTTTTTGTTTCACTTATTTAGCCAATTAGATGTACTAATGAGTGATTGACATGATTAGGAAAAGTTTTTTTCATATACTGGGGATAATTTCTTTTTTCCTCTGTATATGGTTGTTGAGGTAGTGTAGGTCCTGGAACTTCATACAAGTCCTCTCAAATTGGATAGCTGTGTTTCTTGCAACTTTTTTCTTCCTATTGTGTTGACATGTGGAGCTAATCATTAGGAACATCCGAATTGGGTTCTGTTTACATTGGAGATTTTGCCATATAACTCTCTTTCTGTTAGTTATTTGTTTTTGTTATTCGAATGCACGTAGTTATTCCTCCTCGTGGTCCAAGAATGTAACTTTTAGGCTATTAGGCTTCAGGTGGTATTTGGTAGCTTTCCTGTCCACAAGACTGAAGATGCTATTTTCTAAGCTCAGGCACACTGAATGCATTTTAATCCATGGAACTGGACGTGGCATCCAAGTCTTCCTGATAGAAAAAAGAGATGCTCAACCCGGTGAGAAAGAATCAGACAGCAGCTGCTTTGTGTTTCTGAATCCTGATCCATCGTGGAGGTATGCTTGTTATTCTTCTGGCTATCCCATCTGGTATCTTTCACCAAGTTTCTAATTTTAGGACATTGTCCGTTATTTTCTGTACAACGGAAGCTCCATGAAATATTCCGCTGATTGAACACACAAGATTTCGATGAATAGGGTAGGATATTCACTTCCAGGGTCATAAATCGGCATTTGAAAAGGACCTTACATAACCTTTGGGAATGATACTAGTCACCATATTCTTCTTGTGGATTTCTTCTGTCATTAAAAGCTTTTACGAATTTGACTACGCCATATTGTATGACGAGTTTTCCCAGGTTGATACTTTCACTAAATCCACCTAAATTTGACCAGTCTGCTTGCAATCTTTAAAGAGAAGGGATGACATGCATGGTGAGTCTTCACTTCTCGGCTCTCAGTTAAAGCATCTGTTGTAAGAGACGGACTTGCAAGTAATTGTTTCGGTTTTTGGTTATTATTTGTATGTTTATGGGATAGACTGCACCACCCGCTTTGGCTGCATCCCCACTTCCCCAGCCTACCACGTCAAAGTGACAGACTAGGCTGTAATTTTTGAGTGTTGTCCATCCATGCACATCAAAAACTTGGTCTCGTAATGAATAGTTAACCACAACATGTCAAGATCCCTTCACTTAGGCTTTGTTTCACTTATACTTGCCGTTGCTAGATGCTCTGCAAATTGAGATTGTGGACTGTTTGAATTGTTTCTCACCCAACCGGTCATTTACCATATGCCGTGTGGCGGTGTGCTCATCGTGTTCCTGTGTTTCATTTTTGCTCCTGTTTATGTTACATTTGAGGATGCAGCTGATTCTTATCATCGTCAAATTATCAAATTATATTGTGCATGATCCAAAAAAAAATTACATTGCACCGTTCTTGCAGGTTCAGCAAACACCTGTGTCTGGTCTTGTGTTTGTCTTAGGGCTTACAGCCTTACATACTCCGATGAATGGATGCATGCACGCTTTCATTTTGTATACATCTTCTGCTGCTGTTTAAGGAAACACATTCCTGCTTTCATTGTAACACAGAGTACACAACGATATAGACTTCACACTGAAACTTTGAATCATTTAGTAGAAGTTATACATCTCAGATGAAAACATGAAAAATGTACAATGAACTGCAATTTGGCTTCAGCTTCTGTTATCAAAATTCTAAAATTTGATGCCATCAGAAATTATGATATCACTCTGCTACGGAAAATTTACTAATAAAAGAGAGGATTTCGTCGGAGACTTCTTGAGCTTTCTCTTGGTGGATAAAATGATGACCATCAATAATAACCACCTCGCTGTTGGGAACAAGGCTCTTGAAAGTACCTCCCCTAATATATTCCTTTGTTCCGCCGCAGTCGAATCCAATATCTTTGTCACCAACTATTAACTTTGCTGGAACTGTTACTTTTGACCCCTGCCATGGTGCAAGAAGCTCCCAATTGCTGCCACAAGTTTTTAGATCAACATATTCCCTGTTAGTTCTATCAACCTTGTGGCGATAGGTGGTTTGGTTATGTTTTCAATTTTCCTTGTTCTCCTTCTACGTTTTACATTTCGATTCGTGTGAAAACAATTTTCATGGATTCAAAGACATTTTTGTTGTCTTCTTAGAAGTGGATTACTTTTCTAGAAAAATCTCAAAAAAGGTTTTCAGTAGAGTTCGATCAAACTGTGTTGAAAACAGAAAAATAAAGATGAACAACAAACATTCTAGCCTTAAGCAGCAAAGGCTGTGGTTGAAGACTTGAAGTTGTAAACTCACAGATCGATGGCACGGTAGTAGTTGAGAGGTCCGGTAAATCCAGACTCCTGGAATTTATCGGCAAAGACCTGGAGTTCATCCTCAGTAATCCATGATGGCAAAAAGGAAGAGGTTTCCAGGAAATCGATAATCTCCATGCCTGGTGGAGCTATCAGCAGATCAGTCTTGTTGATCAGTAAGAACTTCTTCATCACGGTCACATAATCATATCTTGCAAATGCCCTTTCTGCCCTCCCGGGTTCCTGTCAAACTCGCCATATAAATGGATAAATGTATTTGCTTGTCTATTTATATATATGTATGCCTACGTAAGTTGATATATATATATATATATATATATATATATATATATATAGAGAGAGAGAGAGAGAGAGAGAGAGAGAGAGAGAGAGATTACCTGGAACTGAGACACATAGTTGTCATCTCCAAACATTTGTTTGTAGGATTCAGTGGTTTTGATATTAGGAGACCTGGGTGAAAATGGAACAGAGAGACAAACCAGGGCCTTAACTCTATCAGGCCTGAATAGGCTGAGGTACCAAGCAACAACAGCTCCCCAATCAGAACCCACTACAAAAGCCTTAACATTCCAGACAAAAGAAAAGCGAACAAAGTTAAAATCCTCTTTTGCAGATTACAGGAATACATACAAAACGCGATGAGGGAAGGTGGCGGGGTTCGAACCTGTTGCTCACCAAAGTGATCAAGGAGGCCGATGAGGTCGCCGACGATGTGGAAAACGGTGTAGGAAGAGGGAGAGAGAGGAGAGTCGGAATCACCATAGCCTCTCAAATCGGGTGCCACAGCATGATAGCCGTGGTTAGCCAAGTGGGTGATCTGGTGGCGCCACGCGAACCAGAACTCTGGGAAGCCGTGAAGGAGGAGTACTAGTGGTCCTGCCCCTTTCTCTGCTATGTTCATCCATATGCCGTTGGTTTTGATCCTCTTTTGGTTCACCTCGCCCATGGTCATCATCATCCTTACCACGAGAGAGAGAGAGAGAGAGAGAGAGAGAGAGAGAGAGAGAGAGAGATTCAGAGTTCAACGGCGGCCATTTCAGGTGAACATAGTATTATTAGAACGGTTTGGACAAAATTAGGTGGAGGGGTTTCACATTTGACTAAATAAAAGGAAGAAAAGTTGTCAGACGCCGTAGATATTTGACAAAGCCGTGCGTAGTCAAAGGGGGAAGCAATTTGACTGGACAATGAAACATACTTTGTTTTAGTATTTGGTTAAAGAAGGTGAAAACAGTTGCAAATAGGGATTTTGATACTGCTTTGCTGTTAATCTGTGGCTGCAACATTGTTAAGAAAACCTAAAGAGAAAGAAACAGAAAATGTTTGATAAAAACTAGTTTGACTTTGAAAAAAAAGAAGGGGAAGAAATAAAAAAACAGCTTTCAACTTAGAAACTTCATCAATTTAAACAGGAGTACAAATTGGAATCATGCACATTTAGATTTACGAACTCGGACACTTCTTGGAATGAAACCTCCCAATGATTTACGGAGTCTACTTTTAGATTTACGAACTCGGACACTTCTTGGAAGAGATTCTTAAGAACAAAATAATGTGATAGACTGGCCAACATTTACACTCCATAAAAAATATTGGAACTATATCCAAACCTCATCTCATTATCAATGCATTCTTTGCATGCGATACCACGATGATCCGCAAGTATATTTCACTAGCAAAATGAGGAAAAGACAAGTAAACTTCAAAAATCAATGCTTTGTTTGGAAAACTTTTTAAATTTTTTTTTGAAAATATAGTAGGGTAATAAGTGAAGAGAGATAAAGAGAGAAATGATTGAAATAGAGGGAATCTTTTGAAAAATGCTTTTCAAAAAGAGAAGCAAACACATCACAAAATTCTCACTCCCCCAATCGCATTTTAAGTGTTTATTGCAAAAATACTTACTAGTATGGAGTATAATTTTTGAATAAAAAAATAAAGTACTTTCGCGCATAACTTTTTAAACTTTTATGTGCCAATTTAAAGAACTAACTGAAAATTTTAAATGGGTGCAAAGAAATTGAAAAAATTATGCATAAAAGTATTTTATTTTTTATCCAAAAATTGCACGCTTTTCCGTAGAAAACGCTTAAAAAAGGGAGTAGTATTCTACAAGGTCAAATTTTAAAATTATGCATTATTTTAGAAATTTGAAAAATCATCTTCTTCTTTTTTTGAAAACAGACAAATCTCATGCTCATAAAGAACAAAAAACTGCCCAGAGTCTACAAACACCCAAATCCCGGAGCCCTCCATTGGGTACGCAGGCCTCAACAATCGGGTTATCTATGTGGGTTGGGTAGGCACTCTCCAAGTACATTAAAAGTTCCACACTAAGAGTCCGCATTTGTCTATTGCCAATAATTTCTCTATCCCGAGTGCATTACCGAGATAAAGACCCGCGTCCTATTCAGCGACAATCACCTATTTACGTACCATTTTTCTACTCCTAATTCGCTTCCAGCCCAGCAATGCAGCATTCATCACCGGACAACGCCAACGGTATCACCCAAAGGAAGTAAAAGATTAGAGAGCTACTTTTTGGCATTCTTACAAACACCTTGGATGCAATAAAATAAGGAATATATACAATTCCTAAAGTCTCAATTAAAACATTGAAAATACAGTTTCTAATAAAGAAGACAAAATGAGAATGAACTTACCTAGGACAAAAAACAATTCTGAAGGCAGACCACGCTTCCATTTTGTCCGGCTTGAGAAGAAGAGAGAGGCCCAGAGGGTGATGGAGAAGGAGGGGGAGAGGTGGAAACTGGAAACAAAACGGAGAGGGAGGAGGGTGGGAGAGAGAGAGAGAGAGTGCGCCGCTGAAGTCAGACGAGAGAGAGAGAGAGAGAGAGAGAGAGAGAGAGAGAGAGAGAGGAGAGCAAGCCTATGATGTGAGAGAGCGTGTTATGAGAGAGAGATAAATTTGAAACGTTGGTTTTCTATTGGATTTAAAAACAGTCCTATCTCATTATATAAATACAAGATGAATTAAAGACAAAGTATGTATATCTCATCCTAACAGGTTCAATCTAACATTACCTTGTTTGTTTTGAAATTTCAAAATTTCTGAACATGATCTTCAATATATATTTTTTATTTGAAAAAATGACGATCCAGTACGTGATTTGATATTTAATACCCGTAAAAATCCTTAGCCGTCATTTTCCCTTTTTATTATCTATCTTCTATCACTCGTTACTATAGAAAATCTCTCTCAAAACCCAACAAAACAGAACAGGGCCACGCGAACCTATCAGGGCATTGAGTAATCTATCTTGAGAAATGAGACCCGACCCGACCCCCAAACATTGGAAAACGGGTGCGGGTAGCCGGGTCCTAACTTATCCCCGGCCCCACCTCAGATCGACCCCTTCGCTTCGCTGCCCCATCTTCCCTCCCCTTCCCTTACGCAACACAAACCCAATCCTCTCTCCCTCTCTCCCTCTCTCTCTTCAATGGCGCCTAATCTCTCTTCTCTATCGTCACTAGGAATCAAACTACCCATACGAACCTCATTCAGTCTCATCCGACTCTCCCATTATCACCATCACCATCACCATCACCATAACAGACAACCCAAGCCAATCAGCTCTTGTCGTTGCTACCACCCCACATCACGGCTGCCGGTGCCGAAGAGGAGCACTACGACGATTTCGTTATTACCATCCTCTCTCAGCTTCTCCAGAAGCTTCTCTCAATCCTCCTCAATCACCAGCAACAACGCGGCTGAAATCCCTACCCTCCACCACTTCATTATCAATGCCCAAGCCTCTCTCACTTCTTCTCCTTCTTCCCAAACCCTATCCGAGTAAGTCCTCACTTTTCCACCCATCTCGTTTACTACGCTAATGATTCAAAATGAACATTTCGAATTGGTGCAAATGCTATTTCTTCATTTTCTCTCACGAAATGCTGAAATCAAATGCTACATGTAGGACCCACTATGGGATATATACGGATAAAAGAGGTTGCCAATGTTACCTATAGCAAGCGAGTAATGAGAGAGAGAGAGAGAGAGAGAGAGAGAGAGAGAGAGAGAGAGAGAGAGAGAGAGAGAGAGAGAGAGAGATTCATGCTATTTTTCTTACAACAACCACCCTATACTTCACCACTTGGAGAAAATGTTGATCTTCAGTTTTGTGTGTGTGTGTGTGTGTGTGTGTGCACGCGCTAAATTATCAATTTAGTTGTGCATCCGTCCTTTTTCATGGGATATGAAACCCCTAGACTACATGCTCAAGAAGTTCTACAAGGAGGAATTGATGGTGTTATCTCACAATGTGAATAAGTTTTCCACATCTTGGTTAATATGTAGAAATTGATGGGGCTAGCTATCCTCATATTCCAATACCTAGTGCCGTCGTTGGCTGAAAAATTGGAACTGAGTTTATTTCGGGGTTATGACTTATGGTTGTGGGATACCGCAGAAACTAGCATAGATAGTGAGTACTGGTGAAGGGGCCATATATTCGTTAGTTTTTTATATTCAATTTAGCAAATAAAAATGGTTTTGCTCTCCCTAAACTGTGCTATGTGTAGGGTTTTTGTGCTCTGGAATAGAGACTTACACAAACATGACATTTCTGGTAGAGAATAATGGTTTAGGATGTCATTGGTTAACGGGGAATGCTCACGGAGACAAAGTTTTTGAGTTTAATTCTCTCACTCAATTGGATTTGGGGGTTACTATATCGTTAAGAGTATGAATTTTTTTAGACTCCATTTGCTTCCTATCTTAAGTCGAAGGAAATAAAAGTTAAACCAAGGTTAGAGAAGAACAAAATGAATGAGTGAGTTTGGTCGAGGAAAGGATGGTTCACACGAATCACACCTTTAGCCACCCCCTTCGTCCTTGCTCCCCTGTGGCAGTGAATGTGGGGTTGGATAAATCTTTGGATTCTTTGCTAATCAATCCCAATTTTTCAACCATATCTTTTGATATGGTAGTCTTGTGTGGGTAGAGAGGGAAGTGTTGTAGGTCGTATATATTTGATCCCTTAAATAGTACTTTATCTGCTATTATACCCCCACTTCATAACAAACAACCTGTGAAGGAAAACATCATGAAAGTTTATTGACTTAGTCTATGTGGTCTCAGGTTTAGTCAAAGCTTCTTTTAATGTGCAGGCTTTTTAGTTTTTACACCCAAATTTCCCCTCAACCCCTTGGTCTTGTCACTTGTGGTTATTAAGATAGATGCTTTCAGATGTATGTCTTAGAACTACATGATGATGATCACTCCTTTCTGTTCACAAAATGATCATTCAAACATCTGTGTTGTTATTCTTATATTCTTTTGGCAGGTAGTGATTTTATTTGGCTTCCATGAACTTTATTGTTTGTCCTCTAATGGTGTACTAGAATTGGAGTCTTCTTTCTCAGTTTTTACAGAACGTTGTATTTTTCTGCTGAATGACAAACCATAAAATTTATGCCACCTCTCAGGCAGACTGTAACAATATTATCAAGAGATCGTAGCTTTGTACTGCAAAATTTCTCTTATTGTTTTTAGTACTATGCTTAAAATATTTGTATTTATTTTACTGGCTTCAACATTTTACTTGAGGTCAATGTTCTAAGTTCTAACTGTTGTTTGGAAACTTTTCCGGCAAAATTTTCTTATGTGCACTATATCATGTTTAAGAAGTTTTGCACATAGCATGAAGATCACCTTCCTTCTCTATATCAGCTTCTGAAACTCTTACTAGGGCCTGCAGATAGCATGAAACTTATGAGTGCCAATGACATGGAGATCACCTTGTTTATCATAAAGATATCTGGATATAGTGAAGTTTTGGAGGTTCCAAAGATTGCAGAGATAATTAAATGTTGTTTCCTACTCTTCGATTTTTTGTTCATCTAATGTTTGTTACTCCGTATGTCATAAATCTTGAGTAAAGTTTTTTTTTTTTTGGTGAGTTTATGTTTTTGAATTATGCGGCAAATATATGACAAGGTGTGGTCTACCACGCAACCAGCGTAGAGAGGGTAAAGGGCCATTTTTTAGATGTGCTTGCTTAATGTAATATGTAACGATTTATGCGTATTATTATTTCCACTCTTTTGTGTGTGGGGTTATTGATGTTGTGGAATAGGAACTTTTAGATTAATGGAGTTTCTGGAATAGGTTAATGGTTTAGTTCATCCTTGAAGGGGAGGCTCAGGATCTCAAAGGCATGGGTGTGCGGTAACATGGTTTAGGAGTTTTTTTTTTTTTTTCTCACTCATTTGTAGATTCCTTGCCTTTTATTTATGTTTGATTGAAACCGGACTAACGAGGAGGGGATCTATAATCCCACAGTTTGAGTTATTCAGCCAGACTCATAGTGAGCAGATAACCATATCAGCTAACCTAAGCTGTTGAACATCTCATGATTTATGGAGAGATTTGTCCAACAGATAGATATAATAGCTTGACCAATGGTTGCGGACTGACGTCGGTAGTGCAATCTTATGATTTGTAATCTAATTGCATGTTTAATCCAGCCAATCTAACATCCTTGGGATTGTAGATCATTTTACAATCCATGTGCTTCCTACCTTAAAGGTGGAGTGGACAAGGTATTGGCTACAAACCAAAACCCTTTTTCTCGTTGTTATAGAAGATTATCTCTCTATTGGACAAGACAAGACATAAATGCTATAAACTTCTCATGCACATTGCTTGATATCATCATAAATCTTGAATGGCTGGAACTTGGTTGACTTTAATGGCTTGACTGTGTTCTTATAATTGTGGTTTGGAAACTTTGCTGGCATCAATGCTGTTAAGAAGTTTAGCATGTTGTAGTAATTAGGATTCATGCTTTGGATGTTTAATTTGCTTTCAGCCTGGTACCAGCTTCTGAAACTCTTCCTATGGGCCGCATATATCACGAAACTTATGGATGTCAAATGAATATCAATGACATGGAAATTGTCTTATCTATTATGAAGAAAGCCGGATACAGTGAAGTTGTGGAGGTTCCGGAGAGTGCAGAAATAATTTTTATAAACACTTGTGCAATCAGGGATAATGCAGAACAGAAAGTATGGCAGAGGCTTAATTATTTTTGGTTTCTAAAGAGGCATTGGAAGAGCAATGTCGCTATCGGGAGGTCACAGTCTGTTCATCCTCCAAAAGTTGTTGTGTTGGGGTGCATGGCTGAAAGGTTAAAGGATAAGATATTAGATGCAGATAAAATGGTTGATGTGGTATGTGGTCCTGATGCTTACAGAGACTTGCCACGACTTTTAGAAGAGGTAGACTATGGTCAAAAGGGGATCAATACTCTTCTATCACTTGAAGAAACTTATGCTGATATCAGTCCCGTGCGTATCTCAAAAAATTCAGTTGGTGCTTTTGTTTCCATAATGAGGGGGTGTAATAACATGTGTTCCTTTTGCATCGTTCCTTTCACCAGAGGCAGAGAACGGTCACGTCCTGTAGAATCAATCGTGAGAGAGGTGGCAGAGCTTTGGAAAGAAGGTGTGAAAGAGGTAACACTTCTGGGTCAAAACGTAAACAGTTATAATGATGCTTCTGGTGCGGAGGAAGAGGTTGAATCAGGAGCGGATTGGAAGTTCAGTGAAGGGTTTTCCAGTACGTGCAAGGTGAAAAAAATGGGTCAACGATTTGCTGATCTTTTGGATCACCTTGCAGTACAGTTTCCGGAGATGCGGTTCAGATACACATCTCCACACCCTAAAGATTTCCCCGATGAATTACTGTATGTAATGCGAGACAGATATAATATCTGCAAAAGTATCCATTTGCCTGCACAAACAGGGAGCACCACTGTACTTGAAAGAATGCGCAGGGGTTATTCTCGAGAGGCATATTTAGATCTTGTGCAAAAGATCCGGAGAATTATCCCTGATGTCGGGTTAAGCAGTGACTTCATATGTGGTAAGAGGCTATTATATTGCTTTCATTACACTTGCCATAATGTGGAGGAAATCGCACCGATTTCTATGATATCTCATGGAAGGATATATGCTCTATTTCTTTTAAAATTTTGATATTCTCGCACTTCTTTGAATTTTGCTTACCCAGTTTTACCTTTTCCTGTTTGGGTTTTCAATTTTTGGTATTTTATTTTAGAAGGAAAAAGGGTTTGGAAAACTAAGTTTTGCATTTCATTATGAACCGTAGTATTTATGATGTCAGAAGCTATTTAAAATAGTTCCTGAAAGGACTATGCAGGACTTTTTTTTTCCCCTAAATTTATCAAAAACGATTCTGAAAAGACATTTTTTGAAAGTATATCGTCTTCGCTTCGTATGAACAAAGTAAAGAGCGTTTTGAAGATTCCGAACAGACCAGTATTGTATCTTTTCAGTATATTCTTCTTCTCTGTTCATTAAATGTGAAAAGGTTCAAGAGATCCAGTTGGCCCATTGTTATTTCGTTATCGTATAGCTTGCACATTCCACAGCTCATATATTATCAGAAAGCAAACCATCCAGACTTGGATACTCCTGTATCGTTTCATTGTTGTGGAGTCGAATTAACTTTGATTTTGATATATACATCCACCATTTGCTTATCAGCTAGTAATCAAGGAATTGAACAACATATAATGTATGATTGAGCAAATTGGCAAATATCAAGTTTGTATGTTGTCCGTACGTCTTACTCTGTATTTGGTGTCATTTCTGCAGGCTTCTGTGGTGAGACGGAAGAGGAACACAAAGACACTGTTAGCCTTACGAAGGCTGTAGGCTATGACATGGCATACATGTTTGCATATAGCATGAGGGAGAAAACCCATGCCCATAGGAACTACGTTGATGATGTTCCTGATGCTGTCAAGCAGAGGAGACTTACAGAACTCATCGCTGCTTTCCGCGAGAGCACAGGTCCATGTTTTGACATCCAAATTGGTACTATACAACTTGTGCTAGTTGAAGGACGGAATAAGAGAGCCCCAGACACAGAGCTCATTGGCAAGAGTGACAGAGGCCATAGGGTATCTTTTGCTAATTTGCCAGTCCCAGATAGGGATTGTTATGATGGGAAGAGGAATCCAAGGGTCGGAGATTTTGTGGAAGTTCGGATATCAAAATCGTCAAGAGCATCATTGTTTGGAGAAGCCCTTGCGATAACTAAGTTAAGCTCATTTTACAACAGTGTGCGTGATGAAGATGTCGCCTATGCAAACACAACTTGAGTTTCTTTTAATGGTTGTTTATCAATTTTTGATCATCTGTTATGATTATAGATGGTTTGCATTTTTCCTTGTTTGGCAGTAGTGGTCCATCTTGGCTGCATATTCCTACAGAGCTGCATTGATGGGGGTTGTCACTTTATCTGATAAAACCTACCAATTCCAATTTTTCTTCAATATTTCCTTTCCTGTTCTCTCTCTTTCAAGCCCCCAAAAGCTTTAGTTTTCAGCACTCGGCACCGCATGTCCTGTTCAAAGTGCCCGCGAGTTATTAATTTCTCTCGAGAATTTCAGTTCCCCCGTTTCTTTAAGCGATTCCTTGACCCATTTGCATGGCTGTTTCTGGATTGGCATAGGGTAGTAGTGTGATCATTGCTATAGTAGAGAGTGCCGTTGCTACCGCCATTCTCACAGGGCATTTCTCTTTGATCTGTCTCTTTTTTTCCTTCCGTACAACCGTGATCTCTAATTTCTTTCTTTTTTGAACAAGTATACTTAGTGTTTGTCTGCAACCTTCAGATAACAGCCCAGACTAGAGAAATTAAAGGACCTGATTATACATATAACCAATTTGCAGGTAAGAGGATTATCTATCCCAAGTTTGAGCACGAAAAGTAGTTTTCATGTGAATAGAAGAGAAGTGCTACGTACCAGCTAAAGTTGCCCTTTGATCGTGATTTGGAATTATGCTACTACAAAATTGTCGTTGGCTACTACCATCATCTTTCTTCTATTTTCTATTTTCTATTTTCTTTTTTTATTGTTATCTGGTACTGTCTCTTTGGAGGCGGGATTCTCATATATCTAGTGCTACTCGTATACTGTGATTCTTATTTTTATTTACTAGTATTTTGGAAAGACAATACAACACTAGACGAGAGAGTTCAGAATTAATTGTTACAAACCTAGACAAAATCACGCTATGAATGACTAAAAACCATGCCAAACTATGTCTGGTGGTGTGTACTTCAGTACTTATGAATGAAAGTGATTCCAGACAAAATCATACGCTATCTGGGTTCAATTTGTGTTACTGATTCTTGTGGCGAAACAGCCCTGAAGGGGTGAGGCCTTTTTTTTTTTTTTGAAAGGAAGGGGTGAGGCTGGGGTTGCCGTTTTATGCCCAAAACGATGGCGCCTAATGGCGTAACTAACCCTTCTATGCGAGCAGGCACGCCAGACCCGCACGGGCCGCATCAGGCGGATCCATGAAAGACTAGGAAAAGAACAACCATTCGATGGGGATGCTCTCAATGAAAGAGAGGAATATTGTGGGATGACATTATTTTGCTCCCTAAAAATAGAGTTTACCTGCCAGCAGAATATTGTGGGATGACATTATATATAATGTCTTTGCTTTCGGTGCTGATATAACCAAAAGTAACTATTCTTTTTACTTTGGGAAAAAAATTGAAATAGTCCCTGTAGTTAAGCGTTTGTGTCAATTTGGACCATGTAGTTATAATTGGCTCGATTTACACTCTGTACTTTCTATTTTGTTCCAATTTGGTCCAATTATTAACTTTCGTTAGTCCGCCGTTAGTCCTTTAAACAACAAAATCATATGGCCCCCTTTTTTTGAGTTAAAACAGACCCGTTCCGCTAAATAAGCCAACTGGATTTTTTTTTTTTTTATCCTTATTCAAATTTTTTTCGTATTTGTTAGTTTTTTGGGGGTCATTGCATCGTAATGACGAGAGAAATCTAAAAAGTAAAAAATTATGATCGAAATTCAATTTTTTTTGAATAAAGAATAAAAAATTAACTTATTGGTTTATTTTTGTTTTTATTCAAAAAAATTAGGTTTCGATCGTAATTTTTTACTTTTTAGATTTCTCTTGTCATGATGATACAATAATTCCCAAAAAAATGACGAAAAACTAATAAATACGAAAAATATTTGAATAAGGATAAAAAAAAATAAGCCAGTTGACTTATTTAGTTGAACAGGGTTGTTCATTCCCCATTTCCCCTCTTGCCCTAACATACCTCTAAACCAAAACACAACTCATTCTTTCATTCTCCATTGATAAAGAGGCACCTGAGAAGAAATTTGGTTATAGTTTTTTGCAAAAAATTGCCCTCAAATTCATCATTTTCATGATCAGCCATGAGGTATTATAACCACTGGTATTGTCTACCTGTTCAACTTGTGGACAAATACTAAGATGCCTTATTTTTCTGCATAGTACTAAAAATGCATATAGAACCATGTCCAAAAGTCACAACATGATATAGATCCAAAAGTCACAATATGAATCTATGATAAAGAACTATGTCCAAAAGTGAGAATATTACATAAACTCAGTTCCAAATTTAACAAATCATAACCTAATACATAAACATAACAAATCACTCAACTAGGTTACAATAAACCTAACTTAACAGCCAAAGCGGTTACAGAAAATAGGGTCATATCATTCTATTCATTTTCCTACACTTGGCCCATGCACTGATTCTTGACTAGGAATGTTGAAAAATAAACCTAAGCCAATTTTTTCGTCTTTATTAAAAAAAACTGAATTTCGATCATAATTTCTTACTTTTTAGATTTCTCTCGTCATGACGATGCAATAACCCCCAAAAAACTACTCACTCCGTCCCTAAATAAGTGTCCGACTCGTAAACCTAGGACTTACAAAAGATGCATGTTTTTCATCAAAAAATCTAATTTTTTTCCACAATCTAATAAAACTCATTGCCATCTATTGATTTGTGAAAAAAATTTGATTTTTTTAATGAAGCAAATGCATTTTTTTAAAGACCTAGTTTGCGCGCCGAACACTTATTTAGGGACGGAGGGAGTAACAAATACGAAAAAAAATTGAATAATAATAATAATAATAAAAAAGCAAGTTGGCTTATTTAGCGGAACGGGTCTGTTTTAACCCAAAAAAAGGAGGCCATATGATTTTGCTGTTTAAAGGACTAACGGCGGACTAACGGAAGTTAGTAATTGGACCAAATTGGAACAAAATGGAAAGTATAGCGTGTAAATCGAGCCAATTATAACTACAGAGACCAAATTGACACAAACACTTAACGACAATGACTATTTCAGTTTTTTCCCCTTTTACTTTCATGATGGTTTTTCCTTTTGACTAAATGATTTCATCCCTCCATTATGTTGTCGATGTGCAATTCTTCAAGAATTAAATTATCCCAAAAATCTTGCCCATTTTCTTCTTCACCAGTGAATTCTTAGTTTTCTTAGACTGTAAGTTGATGACTTTGGTACTTTGTCACTATTTTTTTTATACTACTTTGTATGAAAAAAAAATGGACCTTCTTGAATATAATCTGTGGACCTAATCTTTTGATTTGAGTCTTTACTAAGACAACATTGATGAAACCCTCTTAGATAATTTTTAGACAGCCCAAATAGTTTAAGCATTTATTTTAATCAACAAAATAAGAAAAAGTAGACTAAGGGAATTCTTTTCTCTAGTTCTTTGGGTGGAGTTTCATTAAACCCATCCCTAGTCAGCGGTAGTTTATACATAGATATACCCTTGATTGTAACAGCGCATTCACGACCACAGAAAAACCAAATTAATCCAAGGTAAAAGACAGTCGCGGCCACCATAATGGTTCTAGCATTGATTCGTTGAAATACCAAGACACGCCAGGAAGTGTCGTATTGTCGTAGCCAGCACTATAATGCTATGTTCTCATAAAGGTTAGCTGAAGTATATTTATGAAGGAGAAGTTATTCATTTGGTTCCCCCTTCCATTTTCGTTGCTCATCGCAACTCTCTTTGAAGTGAACATGGCATAAAGAGACTACACTAGCGAAAGCTAAATCTGGGCCTCAATACATTTCCAGGTTGCACAAGGGTTATGCCGAGACTGCACTAGCTAAAGCCAAAACTGGGCCTCAATACATTTCCAGGTTGCACAATGGCGTCAATTTAAATGAGAAAACAAGAATGTATAACCCAGCAGCTAGATTTCACTCTACGGGATCAAAAGGAACAACATTTCAGAAAAACAAGAATCAAGGTTCACACGTCCAACTTCTACGCGGCCAAGAAGTTGTAAGCAGCACTACCATATGCTCTCAAAGATTCCAATTAGGAGATCAAGCCATGACCTTTTCCTTCTTCTCTTCCTCAAGGCGTTGCAGCTCTGCCAGTTTTTCAGCCCATGCTCTGTCCCTTGCCACTGCAGCCATCTTACGCTCTACCCTTTTAATAACTTTTTTCCTATTTGCTTCCTGCAACTGTGCTTTCCGTTTCTTCGCTTCTGCCTGTGCAAGTTTACGGTTCAAAGGAAAAGCATTACATTAGATGGATACAAACAGATTCCAAGGGCAAGACATTTAGCCAATTAAAATTGAGAGAGTGTGTAGTTTTTCTAATCAATTATTTCATAATTATAAGTTCCAGTCTTAGCATTTCTGTTCTGTGACTTCTGTCACAAAGACTTGCCATGGTAAGGAAGAAGGGGGGAACAGGCACAACGCTGGTTTTAAGAATGAGTGATTGCCCTCCCCTGATCCTTACTTCCCAACCTGAGAGCTACCAAAACAACTGGAAATGGTTTTAAGAAAGTAGGCATACAATGTACAAAATGTTGGCAACGTTCTACATCTTTAATTCATATTGTGATAATAGGGGTCAAAAGAAACGAATACCTCTTAGACAAGGGGAGCATTAGCAAACTAAAGCCTCCACGTTTAATAATTTGTTTAATGAGTCTGTCATTAAGAGGCCACCAGCAAAATGAAGTACTTCAATTCGAAACTTCTTCAAAACTAGGCTCCATTATTTTTGCAGCGCCGACCAAATTAACACCAATGACCACACCTTTGTTACCAGTAAATGCTAATACCACTAGCAAACTGCATTTTGGTACTTACCTTCAGAAATATGGTACACTTGCGTCCTAAACGATACATATAGGGATCCCCAATGTTTGTTGAAAAATCAACCTACTATTAAAGTAAAAAGGGAGATTGGAATTTTTTTTGATATAAAATGTACAAGATTCGGACACTCTGCTCCTAGAAATGTGTTTTGAATGGATAATTTCAAACATAATAGTAATTTGACTAACTGTTTCTCCTTGGAAGAATAAGTCCTACGTTTGTTATCTATAAAAGCCAATCCCTAGCGTATCACAATCTAGGCACGTGGCGTACCATGTTCCCGTTCCTCATACCGGTATGAACCATGTTCCAAGTAGTAGACAATCAAACTTCTACAGAAGCAATCTGTTCAACGATACAGAACCTACCAAGGGGGAAAAAAACTTTATCGAGAAGGCCACCAAAAACAACCAGGAGTAATTGACTTTGGCTACTAGATGTGCTGAAGCATTTTCAAAGCAAGTCTGCCATTTCTCACCATCTCAAAACTATTCCTAAAAAACTTAGCCTAGTGGACAAAGACCCCTGAATAGTCTTGTCTTAGGTGGAAACTTCAACTTCTCAGAGACATTCCTTTTATAATTCCACAAACAAGGCTAACAAGCACAAACTATTGCACATATTGAATTTTGTAAGACATTATATAGATCTGGTGGTATAAAGAAAACAAACAGGGAGCAAAATCGTATTTGTTTGTTTAGATATCAAAGTATTGCTAAATGTAAAAGGTTTCTGTTTTCTGTACGTGCATAAACATTAAACAGCACAACCTAAATTGACGCTCCAACAGTTAACTACGTCTGTCTCTATTAGTTCAAATTCTCGAGGAAAAAAACTTTATCAAATGGTGTATAATTAGCAATTCAATTAGTTCCTTTCAGTAACTCTTTTGATAGTATTCCCAAAAAAAAAAAAAAAACTCTTTTGATAGTAGGAGTATTAAGTATTCTTTTGCCACAGATGAAAGAAAGACCCCATAATATAGTCTAGTAATTTATAGGCTAGGAAGTACCATATTACACAGGAAAAGTAATATCATATGACAAATACTATACTTAAACATCAAATATAATTCTAAGGTTCGTCTATTGACCACGGAATTCACAACATATATGTTATACTAGCTTGAAGTAAATAGTAAACTCAACAACTATACAAAGTTGTCACATAGACGCAATATATTGCGTAGTGATCCTATAACTCGGAGCTCAAATACCACCTCTAACGACCCAAAACCGTGTCAAAGGCATAAATTCGGCTTTCTTCATTAAGTTACACCATCTTCAAGCCTTGTATCAAATTATAAGCAGCTAGGGTAGACTTCCCATTGTTCTTAACTTCAGCACATCATAAAATTAATACCTGAAAGAATTTCTCTACTTCTGTCAGCCATTATTGATCCTGAATAAGATTTATACCTCCAGCAAAGGTTAGTGGTTTTAGTTTTCGAAAATTCTTGACGTGTATTTCATCCACAACTGGTTAAACAGGTGTTGGACATCAGGCAGGTTAGCTCCTGGCGGATGAATGATTGGGAGGTTTAAATCAATGCATGCTGCAAGGTGCAGTGGTGGTACTGGTTGTGCGAGTGGAGGTGGTTGTGCTTCTTGGTTTTAGAAGAGAGTGGTAATTCCCTCCATTGCCTTCTCGAGTCACTCGAGCTTTTCATTAGCAATTGCATCCATCGTTGTTTAAACTATGGAGATGTGACTGTATTATTTTTACACTAGGACGAAATTACTAAAAAGCATGAAATACACAAGCTACCTTTCACATACACAGAAAGTGATTTGCACAACACAACACCCAATACCCACATTATTTATACACGCTAGTCTTGGGCACGTGTGATGCACATGCTTCGTCATTACCTACAAATCTCAATTGATGTAATCTGGAAATTAAGCATGCACAAACGCTTGACGCCTCAAACAACAAATAGTTTCTAAAATGTTCTATCCAAAATTAAGCAATACAATACGCTTTTGGGAAACTTGTTTTGTATGTGTGTTGCAAATCAGTCGCTTTGAATTGAACTTTCGTGATAGCCGCATATAGTTGATGCCCACTGTGGAAACTTTATATCCAACTTAAAGCCAACTGACAACAAGTGGAGAGGTCAATTGACAACAAGTGGAGAGGTCCCTCACGTTATTATGTAATCACTCTTTCCACTCCCAAGCAATGTGGGACTATATTTCCTCTACACCCACTATGTGCCCATCAATCTAAGTTCTTGTAATCGAGAAGGAAGGTAATCAAATTTTACAAGTAGAATTACCATTTACGAAAACAAGTGGAATTTACAAATTACATTGCTCAAACTACACATAAATCATTTTCCCTCCACACCAAGATTCACCAGGGCTTTTGAAAAGCAATCAACTTCTTTTTCTTTCATTATTCCGATCGATAGCTTTGGGCTTTTCTTTATTGGCTATGTCGATCAATACTAGATCATGACTTCTATATTAATACTCGTACAAGCATCGAATGGTCTTTAATAGTAAAATCGAGTAATATCTCAAGTTTAGAGAGGATCCGGTTATTGTGTGCGTCTCTGCTGGAATATCCGAGCCTGGGTCACATGGTTTATGATGAATCTAATGTAGAAGGTGAAGGCTATGAAAATATATAGGCTGCTGGCCCACTGTGATAGCGTTTGTTCTTATATTCAACGTACTGCAAGCAATGGCTGTTTTGGGTGGCCAATAATCTGAGCCGACGGGATTGTGGTGTAAGATATATGCACAGATAGAAGGAGCCGCAAACATTGAAAACTCTCTTTGGCGGCGGCATGTAGTGGTATTGAGACGGTCGCAGAGAATAGGCAGAGTCAAAAGAGATGAGGCGGTTGGCGAAGATGGTTTCCTCTGTAAAACATGGGTTTTGTAGCTTTAGGGTGTTTGAGCAAATAAACTAAGAGGGTAAATTTGTCTTTTGAGGTATGCACAGGAGATACAATCCAACTCCCACGTTTATTGTAGATAGCAGATTAATGCCAAGCTCAAAAGGCAGAGCTATATACACATCTTTACTAGAATTACATTAATAACTACCCACATAGATACATGACTAGACATGAACGTCGGCATCTGCTCCTTAGTACAGATCCAATTGGGGTCCCTCTTTAGGAATCAGGATCCTCGTCATCATCAGAACCTCCTACCTTTGATGTTGTTACCTCATCCTCCAAACCTCTAGTAACTTATGCTGTGTTTGGTTTGGATTTTGAAAAGTTTTTTGAAAAATAGTAGGGGTAATAAGTAGAGAGAGATAGAGAGAGAAATGTTAGAAGTAGGGAGAATCTAGGGAAAATCTAGGGGGTATTTTTTGAAAAATTCTTTTTGAAAACTGAAAAGAACAAGGCATTAGCCGCTGTACTGCTGATGAACATACTTCTATAACTACACAATCACAAAGTTAACAAACATGGTCAACAAGCAGGGCCCCTTTTTGCTAGGGGGGTGACCAGCACATCACAACACTCCCCGGGCAGAACTCATAAGTTCAAATGCAAATTGGAAAAGCCCCGCTCTTTTGGCATGATGTAGAGGCTCTAACACTCATGACGTAGATTTCAGAGGTTGGCATGCAGATTGCCAAAGTTCACCTTTCGGGGGTCTAATGGTTTAAAGGCCATGAGAATACATATGTGCTCGTGGGAGGACAAAATAAGAATGGTCGGCACTGAGCACAATATCCACAAGGCAGCCGACCCAAGCAGTGGACCATCAGACCCGACCAGCTGATGTGTTTGTCGACCATACCCACTGGGAGAACGTGCACGAAAATGATTATAAGGTGTCAAAATCAGCCATTCAGAGGCGAGATGGAAGCAGAACTAACACTTGAGTGTTAACCAAAATTACACTCCACCAAAGCATATTAAATGGGACTTCACAGAGGCTGGGGATCGAAAAACTTTACACAGTACATTACATAGACATATCAACAACTCGGCAGAGAACCCAACCTACTCGGGCAATTCGCTCCAGAAGCTAACTTACATTTTTGGCCAAACACCACTGGCCAGAGTGTCCTTGACTGGTTGGTGTGTTGCACAGGTGACAGGGTTCAAGGTTCGGAACTCCTTAGCAATCAAGCGTTCTCCAAATAACACGTGGCGGAACAGGAATTTTTTCCGCCACAGCATGCATGGAGTATCTCTCTAACGAGTCATAATATCTTCATGGACACTCACAAGCAAATCTCCAGGATAAGCAAGCAAGGAGCGTGTGAAGAAAAAACTACCAAACAAAATAGGAATAGTAAATTTTGTGCTTGAAGTGAGGTATATGAATAGCCTTAAAATAATACATTACAAAGCCTTAGAACATCACTATATGACTTCTTCAAAAATTAACACCAAAAATTTAGTTCGGTATCTAACATGATAATCTGAAGGATGGATTTGTGGCATGCTCCAAGAGACCTTTCAAACATTCTTTAATGAATTCAAAGAGGTAACAACAAAAGATAAAAACTTAAAAAACAGAAAACAAGAAAAGGAAAAAAAAAACAAATAGTTTGGCATGTGACGGTTGCTTTGAAGGCTGAGGTGGTGTTTTAACGTTCCGCTTGAAGACAAATCCGTATCAAACCATTGAATTGCCCGAAATTATCTATGTCAAGGTTTTGCTGAATATCCTCTTAGGATGTTATAGGTAGATGAATCCCAAAAGGGTGAGATTTCAACTAAAAGAACAATACAAATTTATAGTGTCATCATTCCCTGTATATTCCATTCTGCTCTAGTCCACTCTGACCAAGCCAGCAAATATTCCAAGAGAGGTGAGAACATAATTCACCCATTTAATTTTTAGTCAGAAGACCAACTAATCAAAAAACGATTGAATAGGCTGACTATAAGCCAATATTTTCCTCATCTGATCTTTATAGGACTCTAGGAGCAAAAAAGAAAAGGGAATAAATAAAGCAAGAGCGTTGGGCTGAAAAATGGCCACGGAATACATACACACTCAAATAATAAGTAAGAATAATACAAAGGGGCTGAAGGACTCTTACCAATATAAATGCCCTCCTTTGTCTCATTCGTTTTTTCTCATTCCGTTGCTTGACACTGCCCTCGTTGGGTTGGTTGGGAAGTATGGGCTCACCAGGCACGCATTTAACCCATGCATATGGACCTGCATTTCCATGGCAAGATCAACAACATTAGATTTCAAAACTGCCATTGCATTCTCAATATTCCAACAACAAAGTCCAATGGAGTATTTAGGTATTATAAGTTAGAAAGGAAAGCATCAGAGATAAGAATAAGAATGACATTTCCTTTTCAACATTTGCATTCTTTCTTTTTTTTTGGTAAATAATTTCATGAACACCAAAAGAGAACAACCTCAATGGGGCATACCCCTGAACCAACAAATAACAAAGCAGGCCAAGCCTACCCTAAACAGATGCTAAGCCAAATCCAGAAAACGGACAAACGGCCATCCATTGAATGATAGCCCAGCTGGGAACAAAATGCGCTTAATCCACACCACATTATACCTGGATACTACAGGCATATGGTTTCTGAGGGCCTGCCAAGCTGAATTCAAGAAATAGTCCCCAGTGGCAGTCAAAGACCAAAAAACTGAATCATTTTGAGCACAATTGGGCACCAAGGAACTGGGAATAGACTCCATTATTTCCCTGATAACAGCATTCCTTCTTCTTGCCCAAACCCAAGAATTATTGCTGATCACTGACTCTACCTTGAAGACTTCTAGACAAGTTAGAATCCATTCTAGCACCAAACCTAGCTTGAAGGGGGCCTAGATGATGCCAGTTGTCCAGCCAAAAAAAAAGGTGTCCTTTCCATTACCAATTCTATGTTTAATCAAGGGCTGAATAATACTCCCGAAGCCAAAAAAAAATTCGCACAGTTCAATATGCATGAATTGGAACCTTCAAGTACCACAGACAGTGATCCTTAATCACATATTCATGTATCCATTTTAACCAGAGTGTCGGCTTTCTTTGCTATGGCCCAAAGATGGTTAGACATAGCAACCTTGTTCCAATCTCTCAACCCTCTGAAACCCAGCCCACCCTCTTCCTTTGGGACAAAAACAAAGCTCCAACCAATATTAGCACCTGTAACCTTAAGCTCAGGCCCTGAGTCCCTGACCAGAAAAAAGACCTCAAAACCTTTTCAATACCTTATTAGTGACTTTTCGGGGAAGGATAAGAATTGAACTCCAATAAACTTGAATACTAATCAAAACAAATTTGCTCATTCAACATTTGAATTTCATGAGCAATCTCGCTGTTTCTTAGAAAACACAACCAATGAAATCTGTTTCTCACCAATTCCCACTATTTTCGTTGAGAAACAAAACAGGATGTATCAAAAAGTTCCCTTCTCCCCATTTCTCACCTTCTCCCACCAATTCTCACCTCATTTGCAACCCAAACATGGGATAGAAATCTTTTTCCCATTTTTAACCAAATCACTCATACCGAACACGTAGAGATCATCAAATAAAAATCAACCCTAACTAATCATAACAAAAACCCTAATTCTGTACAAGCCATAATCAACTTTGCATTCATTCCTACAAAGATCATTCAACAAAATAATAACCGGGTAAACACAAGTATCAAGAAGGTTGAGATAGACGAACCAGGGGGTCTCAAGCTGGCCCTTTTCCTGCGAGGTTTATCACTTGGTCTTCTCTTAGGGAATCGATTGTCTGTTAAGCTGTGGAAAGCACTTGATACCGGCATCTGTCGAGTATCCCAGTGCAGTGGGCAGCCGCCGCCGAAGAACGAAGACCCAGAAGCAGCAGCTGGAGTTCTTGCAAGAGAGAAAGAAGAACCGGTGCAGTGAGCTGATAGTAGTGTCCGTGAAACAGGCCGAAGGATGGATCTCAGGGCGCCGAAACCCATGATTTTTCTCTCAGTTCCACAACTACAAATGCAATAGAACAATTCACAAGACAAATGAAAAATCGGAATTTGTTTCGTACTTGTTCTGCTTGGGAAAAAACAATTCACATACGAACTCATCCAACCAAAAAAAAAAAAACACGATTCACAGACAAAACTGGAAGGCCACTGCTATTCACAGCCCACTTCCTTCGTGCTACCAACGACCGATTAAAACTTTTACCAATTACGAACAAAAATGCCATCGTGCAGTTTGACCATTATACCCCTAAGACCTTATGTTATTGGACCATTTTACCCCTCTAAGAATATTACATATAACCACATTCTCCTCCCTCTAATTTCCTTGATTTTCCCTCCCCATTTGAAGAACGAGGTCTCATCCCTGTCCATTTAAACTCCTCCATTTTCATCCCTACCCAACTCCCACCATCCGCCAGCAAGTCCCTCCCACCAACAGCCAAGCCTGCCTATATTCCTCCCCTCTCCTTCCTCCTAAACTGTCAATGGAAACCTCGATTGTGTTCCTCTCCCTCCATTGCTAAACAAGAAAAGAAATAGTTGACCCATTAATACATTACAATTTAGAGTTTGAAGATCACACAATGGAAGTTGAGAAACAAGTTGATAGCACAGATGTTGTAGTGACGGAGCAAAAACCACCGTAAGAGGTAAGCCTGCCCTCCATTTTCAATTTCAGTTCTGGCTTGAAACAATCGAACACACAGTGCCGAAAACTTTACTAATTTTTCGGACTCTAATGTCTGAATTATGTACAACTATTCAGATATTAATATTCGAATATTGTCCACATTTTCGGACTCTTATATCCGAATTTGGTGCCAGTTTTCTGATGTTAATATCCGAATGAAACTACAGAGAATCTTGCGCTGACCTGGTTTGTCTTTGGGTGTTATAGGGTGGCACTTCAACACTTGGTAGTAATGTAGGGTCATCGACTATATCTACTTGCACTCGTCCTCCATACTATTATACAGAGTATTTTACAATGGAGACGATGAGTGTTTTTTGATGGAGCATTTATCATGTGCAATCTTATATTATGGGCTATAATTTTTTTATGTGTGTAGGTTTTTCCATTCGATGAAGCGTTGGTAGATTGGATAAGATGCACTGATACACAATACGGGTTTATCATTGTGATTAAGGGCTCTGAGAAATGTATTAAGAATCGCATACCTAGGATGAGATTTTCATATGAAAGGAGCGGTAAATATAGGCCGTTTGTGAAGAAATGTTGATGGGAAGGAGGTAGCTGTGAAGAAGAGTGTCATGCTCTCGATTTTCAGCTAAAATAATAATATATTTTCCACAACAAACGTCTTCCTCTCAAACTATATTTACCCTTAACTGTCATGCCAATCCAAATAAAGAATCAAAGTCTCTTCTTCTTCTCTCTCAAATTTTTTTTTTTTTTACGTAAAGTCTCCAAAACGTCTTCCATTAAAAAGGGCTTCACAATAATCAAAGAGATGATTTTATACATAGCTTTACATATGTTCAAACCAAAAGATACTACATTCAATTGCGGGTGAAGTACACAACATGAATTAGACTAGATGATAAACAACTCCTTAATAATTCCAATGAAGCTCTCAAGAGACGTCTCAATGTGCAATCCATGCAATCCAAGCTAAGTGCCATGGCAAGTACCTGAAACGATAGGGTGAGCTACACTAGCTCGTAGAGATATCCATACCTAAATTACATGCAAAAGTGAAGACAGATCACAAGGGAAAACATTTTCCAAAAGCATACTTGTTTTGTCAAAAGTGAAGCTCAAAATGTCATACTCACGCTGGAAAATATTTAACTCCATTTCTCAAACACTGACACTCTCACCCACACACACCAATATTCTTAAAAATCTCAGCTTACCGCTACGTCATTACCCAAACCAATCCCTGCTTTTTCATTTCCATTTCAATGACCTAAAGATTTGTCTGAGTTCTTTAACAAAATGTTTTCAGTTCCTTTTCTCATACAACTAACCAACCTCTCCCCAAAAATATACACACTAGGCATGTAGAGCTAGAACATAAGGTAAGCAATGACAAGTCGAACAATACCGCACCTCAACAACAAGGAAACTCACCCGTCAATCCCAAATCAAACTTCAAATCTCAACATCTAGCAAAACTCCTCCACATCAAGATTTCTCTTATAAGTCTGACAAGCAAATACCATATATGAAACTCTCACAATGCATCACACCACGAGGTACCAATTATATATTCACACAGAACAAGATGCCTATCACACATCAGGAGAACAAGCCACAATGATTTGGAGGGAGGTCTAAAGGGAAAAAAAAAAGAAGGAAACATGTATTGACACATTAGACGTTCCAAGTTACCAACTCAAACTGACATTTTCAATCTTAGTATGATAATAAATAATAACAAGATTCTCCGTTTTCACCACGTCACACATTTCAATTTCATTCCGGCATCACACCTTTCGGTAGATCCGTGGCTTTCTTGTGCACTTCCGGGCATAAAGTACCCCGTGCGTCCAATATTCATTCCGGCATCTCACCTTTCGGTGGATCCATGGCTTTCTTGTGCACTTCTGGGCATTAAGGACCCCGTGCGCCCAATATTCATTCCGGCATCTCACCTTTCAGTGGATCCGTGGCTTTCTTGTGCACTTCCGGGCATTAAGGACCCTGTGCATCCAATATTCATTCCGGCATCTCACCTTTCGGTGGATCTGTGGCTTTCTTATTACCATTCAATTATCCACCATGCCACTCATATAATGTCATATATTCTCATTGAGCAAATAATTTCATTATCCAACATTTTTCCACTTCCCACACATAGCAAAGACACATAATAAACCAACCCATGGATACAACACATAAAGAGGAAAAACTGTTCATTTTTCTCTGAGTATCGATTAACGTATATCCCTTATACACCACAAGTTCTCACGTATTCTTGTTTCAATATACTTATCTACATAGCACTTCTCATTTTCTATTTCATTAACAAACTAATCATTAGTCAATACGTACCCCAACGTGTCAATCAATCCTATAAGATCTCAATCTCATGGAAGTAAGTCAAAACAATCAAACCTAAGCAGACCATTCATTTCACTACTCATATTTCATTTTATTCCCACACCTTTCCTTGAAATCCATATATCCTACTTCATCATCATATCTCAAATGATAACATCAACTTTTATACTTCCTAGTTCTCTTTAACCAACACTTAGTCACCTAGATCAACTCATCCTATCCCCACATATCAAATTGGCGAAATTAATCATTTACCTTTGACCATATCCAATTAAACAACATGAATTCCAGGGCGACACTTAAACCATTGAAAAGTAGACTTCTTCTCCTTTGAATCCATAGGTCATACATCAAAAACAGAGTTCGGGTAACCTAACTACGGCCTTGTGATTATAGCTTCAACATAACAGTAAAAACTGGTGCAAAGGCAGAATTTAGGTCAACTTTGGATGCAAATCTGTTATCGCTCGGACATACCCATGATGCATGGGATGTATCGTTGGAAAGCTCTATGTGTCTAGTTTCTAACAAAACAAACGGTACGTCATTTTGAGTCCCGAGCTAGGAGTTATGGCCATTATACCAAAGTCCGCCGGTGCTGTCATATTTTACGCGGGAATAAGTAAAATTGATTGAAAAATCATAACTCTTTCATCTTAAACCCAAAAATATTGAAACCAACACCAAAAGTTGCACCACTACAAGCCCTACACTCAGTTAAAATCCAGGTTCAGAAACGAGAGGAGGTTAACCCAACAATCAAAAGAAAAACCGATTCCCAACCATTTTCGCCCCAGTCAACCAACCGTGCTTTAGAAATTCACCAAAAATTGTATACTTAACCAAATTACTTGATTCCAACGCCAATCCCTTCTTAACTTAAATGTGCAGCCCCTGTAAAAGACCCAAAGCCACCCAAAATGTTCATCATGCCCAGAAAGTTAAAAGAAGACAGCCACGCACAGATTCGCCCATTCAACAACCAGCCAGTATTCAAAAAAATCATAACTAATTGTGTGATTATCGGTTTCGCATGATCTTGGTACGGAAATCTTCGTATTGAAACGAACTTTAACAGTTATGAAGACACCAAAAATTGATTCCTAGCAGAAGGGCCCCAAAAAGACAGATTACCAGAACCCACGAAATTTTCAACATACACTAGATTTATTCAAGACTCAAAATAGATGATCAAACTTAATCCTTGCACATCAAACCAACACTTAACACATATAAAGAAGGCTGGAGATCCCTACCTCAAGTATCAAGACCAAGCTTTGAGCTCAAACCAAGCCCTAGCCTCCAAATCCGAAATATGCCTCCACCGAGCTCTTCCCACGCGATCCGAGGGCCGAGGATGAAGAGATGTGCGTGGGTTTGCAAGGATTGATGGTGGAGTAGCAAGAATTTGGTTGAGGGAGTGAGAGAGAGGAGACCGAGAGAAAGGGAGAGGAGGGAGAGAGAGCTTGCGTTAAAAAAAGAAAAGGGGAAAGTGAAGTGTTCTCCTGGTGCGTGTTAGCTACATATAGCCCTAATGCACTAACACCCCTCTATTCAATAAACATCACATTATAACCCCCAACTCATACACCCTCACACATTAACAACAACATTTTGTTCAAAACTTAAATTCATATATATACTCCCTCCGTCCCGATTTACTTGTCTCAATGAGCACTTTTTGCCGTCCCAAAATAATTGTTCCACTTCAAAACTAGATGGGTAATGATTAACAAATTTCCAATTTTATCCTTCTATTCTTCAATCATTGCTACCAAAATGATATAGTAAAAAAAGAGAGGGAAATTTGACAAAATGAATACTACTAGTCCGCACTAGAATATGCACGGGATTACTGGAACATCCAAAATGAGATTTACATTGAGATTAAACACCAAACAAGGATCCAGTTCTTTTTTCTTTTTTTCACTTATACACTTAACCATCACAAATTTCCAAAACACTTCTTCAAAAATTTAACGAAACACAAATGGAATGTGGAACCATTCAGTCAGCAAAAGAAAACTGCCACGAACCGTAAGGCAGCACAACCCCGTTCCAAAACATGTAGCATCAGAATGTCATTTCTCCACGGCAAATTTTAGAGCACCATTCATAAAGCACTACAAAGGCAGTGTAGCAGCAGCATCTATAGCAGAAAATATAAGCAGCAGTAAACAGATTCCTCCCAGTTGCAGTATTCATGAACAGCAAAATTAGACAGATGTTCTCCATGGTCAACTACTGAAACCAGTAAACCTTTTCATGTGGAACAACAAAAGGAAAGAAAAGAGCTGGTTAGGATTAAAAGGAAAGCAAAAAGCAGCAATAAAAGGACCGGTTATTCATAGGATTAAAAGGATAACTTACCTTGATTCAAACGTGATTCTATAGATGAATTAGCACATTCTCCACAACATCTTGGCCACATTCAAGTTGAGAAGGAAGAACACCATCTCTCATTAATTGGGGTTTCTTAATGTGCGACAATTTGTAATTATTACCCCATTAACCTTCATCACTTCAACCATACAAGCTTGGAGAGATAAAAAAACATAATCGAGATCGTGCAATGGAAATTTATCAAAAGATTTCTCCACGGTATTCAAAAGTTCATCGATTGTTCTAGGCGCCTCTTGATATTGCAAGGATTGAATTGCTGTAAAAAATCTGAGATCAAGAACATTCAAGTCTGGACTATTTAGGGGTTGAAATGATAAACGAATATCAAATCCATTCTTTGTTGCGACGTCACGAAACTGAGCATCATATGGTTGGATGTGGGGCCTTGCATTATCTTGTTGACTATAAATAGTTTCACCCACACTAGACCGAGGCCATTTTGATTGAATAGCAGGTATAACTTTGTCAATCAAGCACGAGCAAATAACATCTTTAGTCACCGTTGCAATTGCCTTTGTCTCCATTGTACCGGCCACACGATTTTTACTTGTTCATTTGGCTGGTTCTTTGAATGTGAATGGAAAAATACCTATCTTACCTGAAAACTCTTCGCCTCCATTAGCACCGAATCGTGGTCGAGCTACCGCAGCCAAAAACATAACCTTTGTGATGAATCATTTGTTTTTGCAAGTTCTACGTGGTTGATCTTCTTCGGGAAGTAGATAATACCTTTCTGATTCTTTGGTCATATAAAACCACTTCTCATCTATGTGAACATAATTGTACATATCCTTGAACAATGGCTAGGTTTGAAGACTATTTGGCTCAAGCATGGAAAGACAAAAGTGCCTTGCTTTCTTATGTTCATCCGAAAGGTACGGCTTAAGAGCATTTGAATGAGGCCTAATTTTACCTTCCTTAATTCGTGGATGGAGTGTTGATTTTGGGACTTCCATAGCCTCGGACAAGGAACGGATATTTGTACGGCGATGACGAGGGATTTCCTTGACTTTGTTCCAGTCAATTTGGCGTCGCTTCCGGCCAGCTCTTCCACGCTTTTTGCTTGATACATTAGCCCTCAAACCACTAGCAACACAAGCTTCTGCTCTGCTCCAAATTCGATGTACTGTTCTTTTGGAGACAAAGAACATTGCAGCAACTTCTGGCACACTGCCCCTTTTCAATTTTCCATCAACACATCGGAGCAACAGAGCCTGAAAAAAATTTTCTCTTTGCTCATTTGTAAGGTCGCGGTTGGGTCTACAATGAAAGTAGGAGTTTTGACTAGTAGAACCCATTAGCCGTGGATAGAAATTTAGAGTAGGAGAAGAAGTTTAGAATAGAAGTTGAGAGAGAGAGGAGAGGAAAAGATTGGGTAAAGGGTTTTTGACAACAGTTGGTGGGAAACACCCTGAAGAGAAGGTAGGAGTGGGTTGTTTTTATTGGAAGAGTTTTACTTCGTAGAAGGGAATTTTAATTTTGAGGAAGATTTGAATTCCAAAACTAGCGCTTTTTTCCTTTTCACGTGTCTTATGGCAGCTTCTTTTGCAGAGTACTCCACAAATTTTACTCCTACTCTGTTTCAGTATTCTATTTTGGCGCCTAATTTTCAAAAAAAGGGAAGTTTTGTGTACCATCAAATTAGGAGTACTCAATAAAAGAATGAAGGGTAAAATAGGAAATTCAAGTGATCAAACATATAATAATTATGTTCCCTTATAAAGCGCGAATCCCCAAAAGTGACAATTAAATTGGGACGGGGAGAGTATTTTTTTATATAGACCGATTGCATTATAAATACCAAAAATTAAATGATGAAATTACAGGTCTCTACAAAGAGAGTGCGGTCCACGGGCACCAAAAAATGTTTACCCATTTGAATTGAAAGTTGTAAAGGGCAATAATGATTGGACTGTCTTTGTCTACAATGACACTCACAACCATCCTCCAGCGATGTACTTAGAGAGTCATTCATATGCTGGGAGATTTTCGACAGAGCAGACTAGCATGGTGGTTGATTTGTCAGTCTCTTTGGTAAAACCCAGAAAAATCCTAACTCATTTGAAGGTTTAAGATCCTGAGAACGTAACGTCTATCAAAATCGTGTACAATGTACGCAAAAGTACCGAGTGATAGAGAAAGTTGAGAAATTTCAAATGCAACATTTGTTGGATCAGCTAGAAAAGTACAAGTACGTTCACTAGACCCGTGCGAACGAGATTGAGAAGGTCACTGAGTTGTTTTGGTCTCCCCATCTGCCGGGAAGATATTACGTAATTTTTCCGAAATGTTAATGATGGATTGCACATACAAGTCAAACAAGTACAAGTTTCCTTTGCTTCAAATTGTTGGTGTAACATCAACAGAGATGACTTTTTGTGCATCGTTTGTTTTTGTCACGCTCTCGATTTTCAACATAATAAATAGTTCATTTCAATAAATAAACTTCGCATAATATAGATATTACCCAAAAGAGAGTTCCCAAATGATCACTTACAAATCAAGTCCCCAAGTTAAAGATTTACAACATTGGCACTACGGCCCAAATTCCATAATTAATCAAAGACGGTAAAATTTAGAAGTTACATGATATATAAAGCTAAAAGAGTTCAAACAAATTTACATTTACATCTTTTCAAAAGATCATACAAGGATGGTAGAACCACTTCTCAATGACGGCTTTCAAAAGATATGAAATTAAGCATGCACACTATGTACTCCGCATCAAGATCCTTAAGGTGTACCTGAAATGATGATAGGTTGAGTTATACTAGCCCAGTAGAGAATTCTATACTCAAGTTATAAGTAAATGTGATGAAACATGCAATCAGAGTGAGTGAGTTCCAACAAACGGATATGAAATACAAAGGGGCACCACAATGAACTGATAGACTGCAACTACAGGATTCTATATGCCTTATAGCTATCTCTAAGCATTCATACATCAAGCTAGATGCAACATTAAACACACTACAATCTAACAACCTACGACAGTTTTTCAAATCATTTTAATACTCCTCAACGGACACCACAATTAGTCTCCTCATTTCTTACCATTCAATATTAAGCCCCTTTTCATAAAAACATTCCTTTTTGCTTGCCAAAAATACTTTCGAGAAAACTCGCGACCTTTATGGGTCAAGCTCCATTGATTCTAGCTTAAATAGCCGGAGTCCGTTGATTCTGTGCACAAATACCGGAAACCATTGATTCTCTCAAGAATAGTCGGAGAATTTTTCATAAAAATCCTTTTTTCCAAAACCAAATTCCTTTCTTTCCAAAACTTTGATAGAATCAATCGTTTATCTCTTTCTTCAACAGTTACTATTTCAAGTAGCAATCGGTTCAAGTAACAACATACACTTTGATGTTAACAATAACATTCTTCCTTTCATGAGAAATTCAACTGCCTTACCACACCTTACATACAGTGAACTCTCTTTCTACGAGGGTTTTCGCCTTACCATACTTTGCGTAACGGGTCCTCTAGAGTCTCCACATTACTACACTTTGCGTTGCAGGACTCTCTGTTCAAAATTATCAACTCACACATACACACATGCATTACCAATCCATATCCAAAAGGCAACATTCCCAATTTCACATTCTTTCGTTTATCATCACTCAATGTATCACAAACTTCTAAACAAGTTCCATTGCATATTGACAAATAGCTTAAGTCCACGTTATTCCTCTAAGTCTATCACGATGCCCTACGCCACGTACCGAACCCACAATGACTTCATGACACATCACCGGCTAGGTTCTAAACAAGAATCTTATAAAAACGAGTGCCAAAGGAATCTAGGGAGCTCAACAAGACGAGGCACAAGGATACGAGTCATTAAGACAAAAGTAATCATACTTGAGAGTGACTTAAACATGTTCTAATCATATAACGAGTCATAACACGGAACGACAACAACCTTAGGAGTAGCTGCAGACATCGGCATACTGACACACCTTTACTCAAATGGTCATAACTTTCTGTGTACTAAGAGTCTTAAGGTAATTTTGGTGGAAAATGAAAGCTGACTTCAAGACCTTCGAATCGATATAAAGTTTGCAAGAAATGGACACCGGATGAGGAAGTTATGGCCGTTCGAAGTTGGGCTGGAACCCAGAAAACGAGCCAAATTTCCAGATTTGGCCAAAACTAAAAACCCAACCTCAAGCACGAAACGAAGCACAATCTAGATACATAAACATCACATAAACATATAACAAAAGTAAGAAATCCCTACCCAAATGGGTTTTGAGCAAAACCCTAAGTACACCGAGCAAAAGTCCGCCAGGAACAAGCTTTCCTAAAGCAATACCACAAGATCTACAACCTAGATTATCCAAAAATGTGATCAATGAATGTATCCAAGTTAGCAAAACCCTAAGTACACCAAGCAAAAGTCCGCCAGGAACAAGCTTTCCTAAAGCAATACCACAAGATCTACAACCTAGATTATCCAAAAATGTGATCAATGAATGAATCCAAGTTAGGGTTTGAGAAGAGAGAGAAAAAGAGAACCAAAGACCATGAATCTTACCTCCAATAGCGAGAAACTTGAAACCCGGTTGATATTTGAAGGATTAACACATAGATCTTGAAGATTTTGTGGTATTTGAGGTGCAAATCCAAGGATTTGGGTGAAAGATTGAAGACAGAAGGGAGAGAGGCAATTTTAGGGCTTGGTTCGAAGTCTTGGAGTGAAAAATAACATAAGGGGTTTACTTATAGTGTCTAAACCGCATGCTGAAATTTCAGAAAAATCACAGCGGATACCTGTACTGGGCGATTCCTAGTACCGGTACTAGAACCTCCAAAATGTCAAAAAGACCAAGTTCTGGACACTAAGTACCGGTGCTAGGCAAGAAGCAGTACCGATACTGGCTGAAGAAAAATGAAATTTTTTCGACAAACATCGAATCGAATCCCAATCGCTACCAACACCTCCAATCGTCATTACAACATCAAAATACGATCTTCCACCTATTTAAACGATTAAAGAAAATAGAATAATTTTCGAGTCGCTACACCTTTCATGGAGTGTGAAAAAACAGAAAATTACACTTGGGTCTTAGAGAAGTTAAAAGGCATGATGAATCCCAACGCGCTTTCGTCCGTTATTGTCACGGATAGGGAGTTCTCGATTATGAATGCCATCACTGTAGGTGGGAAAAAACAAGCAGTATCTTGAACAGCACTGGATAGCAACAACTCCACATACTGTTCAGTTGGAACCCTAATGCCTTTGCCTGAACCTTAATCTGCAAAATAGATGAGGAGTGAGTGCACCTTTGCCTATCGTGGCAAAGGCCCTCCGATGCCTAAGTTAGTATTTCGTACTATAGAAAACCCTAATTATCAATAGGAAAAAGTGGAGTAAGTGTAACTTTTTGCGTACCTTTTATCTCTAGGTTAATCTTGTTTATATAGGTATACGTATGCTTGTTGCCCAAGCATCTCTATTACCCTGGATTTCCTACCTCGTATAGAAAACCCAGGATACATTGGATCTCGTCCCCTTATCAACTCATTATGGAGTCCTTTCAGGACTTTTTTCCATAATTGGCCGAACATCCCATTCCCGTTGAGTATTTTTCCCAGATCCTACATTCTCGAGATCTCATTCCTTACGGAGTACCACTGTTTCTGGAACTTTCTAGAATGTCCCGCTCTAGCATTTGAGGCTGCTTTCTCAATAGTTCTTTCCCTGTTCAGCCACCTTATTGCCGAACAGTTCATCTGGACCAGTGACTACACATGTCACTAGTCTTTATCAATTATTTGGACCAATGACTTCTCATGTCTTTTGTCCTTGCATGCCGAACAGACTGCCTGGACCAATGACTTCACATGTCTTTAGTTCATATCGCCGTTCACTGCCCTCCTCAGCGGTATGTCCTGTCTTATCTACCATGTGCTCCTATATACCACGTGTTCGGCTACTAATTATACTTGTTCGGAAATACCTCCCTACAATTGCTCCCCAGCTTTGCTTACTGCCACTGCTCGGGGGCTGCTGGTAAAGCTAGAAACAATTCTTGAGCCGAACTTCTTGATTCCATGCAGTCATGATATCTATACTTGTTGATGTTTTTGGCACCTTAGTCATTATACATTCTCAAGGAAATGACTCCACGTGTCGTATTTTGTACACATTGCATTTAATTCGAACTGACGTTCCAGTCAAATGGCATCAAAACGGCATCCTTACAAGCTTTCGTTCCATTACCTTTTTGTGTAACGGTGTGAAGGGCGTCGTTTCACATCCGTACCAGACCCTTATAGTCTTTTCAAGGGTCTGTTAAGGGCCCCATTTTCAAATCCTTCGTTTCTCTCTCTAAGATCAGACGATAGATTCCTTTTCCTTCGCCATTTGCCGCAGTCTGAAAACTCGATTGCTTCCATGGCAACCATTGCAACATCCGCGTAAGATTCTCATTCCTCTTTTAATTTGAGTCTCTTTCTGAGGTCTTGTTCTCAGATTCACCTACCCTAGGGTTTCTACCATTCCTATTTACAAGTTTCGTTCCATTTCATTATTTCTTCTGCATCTATGGTGGATGATGTCGGACCGCTTTTCCACCATCTCTCCTAAAACCAATTGGTGGTAGGAAGGGTTTCAATTAAGTCTTTTATGGCATTCGACATCGCACCCGCTAGTCTGTTTTTAGAGCGGTCGCAGGGAGTGGCATTGTGTAACCAAATCCATAGGGGCACTCCGGGCCCAACAATCCCTCCCTCACGATGACGCTTCCGCGACTCGAACCCATGACTTTCTAGCTTTAATACCACTTGTCGGATCGCTTTTCCACCATCTCTCCCAAAACCAATTGGTGGTAGGAAGGGTTTCAATTAAGTCTTTTATGGCATTCATACTTTAATTTATTTAATGAAAATAAGAAAGTACCCCCCATTTGGAAACAATGGCATTACCAGAATTTTGAGATTTCAATCCAATCAAAATGTTGACCCCCAGCTTTTAGTATAAAACAGAAAACAGTAACTTTTCTATCGAATAAATGACTCAAAACATGACCTTAATCTTTGAATAAAACCTTACAATTTTGAAGTTGCCCTTAGAAAAATTCAAGGATCAATTACCGCCATTTTTTATCTCGAAAATCGATATTTTTTCAAAAAGTGATTTTTCCATACTTTAACAGATTTTCAGTGGCCGACAGGGTCTTCATTGGTTCCTCGGGTACTTGAACGCACTCGGGCCATGGATGATGTCAAAATATGCCTTATTCACACAATTTACCTAAAAGCACTAAAAACATACCTTATGAGTAAACGAAATTAAGAAGCAACTAATTAAGCGATGAAATTAACTAAAAGATACTAGCGCACCCTGCATTGCATTAATGGGTGCTTATCACTTTCCTTAATATTCATATTATTCACACGTTTTTAGAAAATTTTCATATATTCATGTTATTTGCTATGGCTAATACTTGTCATATTTATTCGTAGGGCAGAGAGTTCACATTTGAAGCTAAAAAATCATCTTGAAAACTCGCAATGCAATTTTGATACTACATGAGAGAAGATTCACAGATTGATGCTGTTATAAGTTATTGAAGTCAAAACTTCTTTTGAGAAGAGCCTTAATTCTGTGCAGCATGATTTTAAGACAACTCTATTTGATAAGCTAAAGGGGAGCTGTTTCGTCGAATGCCATGACATTTGTTTTAATGACATCCCATCAAGTCGAATGGTTTGTGGAATTGAAGCGTGAGTGCGAGTGTTCTTTGAGGCACACCCATGATTTACCTTGCGCTCATGAGATTGCCCCTTACAAGATGGCAAATATCCCCTTACCGATTGAGTTAATCCACGACCATTGGAAGAGGTTTTCTTTGCTTGCACCCCAGAATGAGGGTTTGATGGAGGAGACGCTTTTGGCTCACTTTGATTTTTTTTACAATAAGTTCTTGAATCAAGATCAATATGATGCAAATGTAAATTATGTTAAGAAGATGTAAGACCTTGCTCATCCAAAAAGCAGTACTTTCATTGAACCCAAAGTGAATGCACATCCACGCAGTCGGAAGCAACGAAAGAAAAAAATGCAGCCAAGGAGCAAAATTCGACGCGTAGGGATCCCTCAGAGTTTGAGCACGTTCTAGCCTCCCTTCAAACCTCTAAGGCCGTCAAAGAGAAATCGCGATGCAATCTAAAAGGGAAAGCAGAAGTTCCAGCACAACTTTGGATATGCCCCTTCATCAATTAGTTCCCCGAAGTAATAAGACCTTACATAGAATCGGTCAAGGATGTTGAAGATGATGAGAATTATTGGTTTCGGGTGTTGGGCTCGTGAAAGGCGATGTCATGAATGGTTAATGGTAAAAAGTGATTTGCTGAAATAGTTAAAAACACATTTACACCTTTACGAACAAGTGGTAGTGGGGACCCAGAGGGCTAGGGAATTACTTCACATCTTATCATGGTATGAAAGTCCAGCGCCCCAGGAAAATTGGATGACAATGCCAGACATGGGTTACATCATAGCATCTGCTTATAATTCTGTCGTTATCCATTTATCAAATATTCAAGTCTTACATTCCTTCCCCTCCAATTGAAGCCCTTACCCTCCATGAAACGAAATGTTATTGCTATTGTGGTTGTTGACGACAGACACTTTATACAAGTATGATTTTGGTAAATGATTTGTTGTCATCTATATAATGAATTTTGCTCTTTAAGTCCAACTTAATATATCTTATATAAATACCTAATGCAATATGGCAGGTATTCTTAAAGTCGGGTTCCCTTATGCCGCCAATAGCTTGCAATTGGAAAAGACATCGTCTTTCTGTCACAAAAAATTGGGATGCAGCATATGTTGCGGCCATTCAGAAGTTCAACGAGATCATCGGCGTTGACATAGCAATAAATGGGGTCATCCATCTAAATTAGGCATTTTAGATTAAAAAACGATTTAATGTGTTCTATTGTATAATGTGTTCTAATGTTATGAAAATTGAATGATTTCTTTACATGTAGTTTTCGGATTGTTAAGAGAACTCTTATATTGTATTTCTGTTTGAAAACTCATAGTTGTCAAGTCTGTGACATTCTGTTCGGAAATTAGAATCCAAGAAAATTAGATATTAAAGTTCGAACATGGGTACAAATTTCAGATATTGTTTTCCGAAATTATTGATCAAATTCGAACAATAGTATCCAAGTGGTATCATTCTATCTCATAGTTGTCATTCTGTTCGGAAATTAGAATCCAAGTAATGGTATACAAATCAGCTATTAAAGTCCAAAAATTGTTATAAAATTTTGGTTATTTATTTCCGAAATTAATAGTATCCGAATGAATGGGTTGTAATGGATGAAAAAGAGTGTGGATATTAAAAGGGGAGTTTGAAAATCAGCTCACTTATTTATTATTAGTTAAAATGGGCTGTAATTCTTTTTCATATAACATGCCAACATGAAAATAAATATTTGTAGGAATTTTATTCCTCATAAAATATGTTCGGGTCCAAAAATTCAATGATGCCTGGTATTTTTCTGCAGTAAAAAATGGTTTATTTGGAGTGAATTTCTTCCTCGGCATACGTGCTGATAGGACTATTATATGAAACCTGAGATTTTTTCAAATAATACAATGGATTTTGTGTAGGAAATTTTCTAATATGACTATTCAATGACACATCAGATTCTCTAAAAAATTGCAACTGGTAATTTGGAGTACAAAATGGGTTTTTTGGAGCAAAATTCTTTCGCGTCAAACGTACTGACAAGAGTATTCAATGACACTTCAGATTCTTTCAAATAATGCCGCGGGTTATTTGGAGCAAAAAATGGAGTTTTTGGAGGAAATTTCTTCCTGACACCTGATATTCTTTCAAATAAGACAATCGATTTTCTGGACCAAATTTATCGACATGACTATTCAATGACTCATGAGACTGTGTGAAATAATGCATCAGGTTTTTTGGAGCAAATTTCCCATAAGACTTTTCAATAACAATGACACATCAGAATCTTTCCAATCATTCAATAGGTTTTCTGGAGCAAAAAATGAGATTTTGGAGCAAATTTTTTTTATTTTAACCCGTTGATAGACGCGTAAATGTTCACATACGCGCCCATTAATTTATCTTTGTTAAGTCCATTTATATTGTTATTCGGAACCTAATGCTTAATTTGTGTATTGTAGGTTTTTGGAATCTAAATACATTAAAGCCAACTAAATCATGGATTGGGCCATATTATTTCTTGCTCTTGCTGATGCATGTCTCGGTGGGCCCAAAAGGCTAATCATTATTATTTGTTTTGACTGAGGGAGTTTGGAATCAAAGAAAAAGAATTCCACCGAAGCCAATTCTCGGCAACTAGGATGGCCCACAGCCTTAAGGAAAAAGAAAGAAAATAGGGTTGTCCCTTGGCAGCTTGTAAAAGGATCGTCACCTGCCGCTTCGAAGGGACTTTTGGACGCATCACAGTGGAGAAAAAGAAAGAAAGGCTGCTGCTTCGAAGAAAAAGCCGAGAATCCTTGCTACGTGAAAACTATGTCACGGTTTCATGCTTACTGTCAGCCGAGCTTCAATGAGTACCACTTCAATGTCCGGCTAAACTTTCTTCTAGGGTATAGATGAAACTCGATCTCTGAATAATAATGTTTATATTTTGATTTAGTGTTTTATTATTCGAATCGTGGTTGTATGACATAAGGATTTATTTGCGATATTAATTTTTCCAATCACATCTTGTGTATGAATTCCTGGGTTTCATGCACGTTCATATAACGGTTCTTAATTATTTTGTGATAATTGAGTAAGATGGGTTATGCTCCGTAAGACGCGCCGTGCTATTAGACGATCCGTGCCATAGAGACAAATCGTACTAGTAAGACGGTTCGTGCTAGGCGGCGATACCCCATGCTATTCAGTGATTCATAGAAATTTTTTGGTGATACCGTGAGAGCCTGCAAACCCTAACGATATCTGGATTGATTCGAATAATAGACCTTCATCATCATATAGAGATTGTTACAACGGGTCGAGTGGATTCGAAACCCTAGATTTTTTCTCTCATAAATTCTCACTTTTTATTGCTTATTTTTATTCAGCTTTAAATATTTTAGAAATCAACAATCAAATCTCTTTCGAATTAAGTTAGAAATCAATTAAAGCAATCGCAATTTAGCCTTCGTAATCCCTGAGGATGATACTCGGAGTACTTACCGCTATCTTTTAGGTAGTAGTAATTATTCTGTTTTATTAATTATTTTTGATACGGAAACAACTCGATCAAATTTTGGCGCATACTCAATTCTACAAACTACTATCCTCCATCATTCCTTATCAAGTCTCTATCAAAGTTTTCCTTAACCACTTCTACGAACTACTATAGGTGCATTATTCCTTATCAAGTCTCTATCAATAAGGAAATAACCTATCCAAAACCATTATAGAATGGAAGATTCATCAGCTTATTTTGAAGATTACACGGATCATTTTACTAATGGTAATATTAGATACTTGATGATTAAATTCAGGTTGTATTACTGATTTATAACACTACGTATTCAAACTTGTTTTGCATAGGTCTTTCCCACCAAAACAACATTAAGAGAGTGGTTGATCTCGATCGCTATGATACACGATTTTGGAATTATCATCAAAGGTTCAGAGTTAAAGACAATTAAGCGAAGACCGATGATTAAATTTGCATGCCAAAGAAGTGGAAAGAGCCTGCGTGAGATAGGTTGCAATTTGAAATGTGAATGCCCATTTCAAGTAACATGTGTTAAGGAGGATGAAGTTTGGACTTCGACTGTATTAAACGGAATGCATAACCATCCATGTGCACTTCAAGAAGAGGGTCACCCACATAAGAGGAGGTTGTCGTCCAAACATATAAAAATGATGGTTCAAATGTCATCGGAGCTCAAACCCAAAGAAATCCAACGTACAGTAAACCAAATGGATGACTGCAAAATGGTGACAATCAAATGAGTTTACAATGTTCGTTATAAGCATAGGAATATGCTCCCTCAAAAGGAGCCCAAAAATGATCTACCAATGAAGGACGCCATAAACACGGACGTAGATTTCTTTGTAAGTAAGTTCAGCGCGTACGATATCCACATTCAGCAACAAATATTTGAGAGGTTGAAAGCACAAGTTATTGGAAAGGCCACAAAATCCAATAAAGAAAAAGAAAAAGGAAAGCATTTTTTAGAAAAGGTTCTTCAACCAAAAGTTATTAGAAAGGCCGTAAAAATTGACAAAGGAAAAGGATTAGTTGCGGAAAAATGTCCTACTTCCTCGTACATGAAATAGTTTCCGATCGGAATTAAAAAGTACATTGAGGAAATTATAGATGTCAAGGAGGATGGAAATCATGAGTTTTGAGTAATAGCAGTTGGGTTGAGTCATGATAAATATTAGAAATATATTGTTCATGGAATTAGAACATTATTTTTCCGTTTACAAGGGGATATGCGACGATAAAGAATTGGCAGAAGAGTTGCGCCATAAATTGAACTTCTATCGAAGTCCCGCTCCAGATGATAGGTGGATGATCATGCTAGAAATGGGTTAGCTTATAGCATTCATTTTTCAGGTGGTGGTCGTCTTTTTATTGAATCATCATTGTCTTACGTTCCTCCCATTACGATATCCACCCCTTCCTTTGAGAGTCGACGTTTGATAGTGCTCGGGCATGTTAATGGCAATCACTTTGTAAAGATGCATTTGCGACTGAATTCCCCCATCCCACCTATTGCAAGGAATTGATATATACACCACTACTCATTCACGGATGGATGAGATACACAATATTCAAACAAGATCAAAGAGTTTAAAAGTATAGTGGGAAACGATGTGGCAACGACGGACATAATCGAACTAAACTGGTTGGTTGGAAGGACTTTTATGTAAAATTTTAGTTCCTAGAATCTTATTGTAAAATATGAAATTTATGCCAACCCATTCGAGGGTAGTGTTCTATGTTTGTCTAGAGTATTGCCCGTCCATACAGCACTCCTCATTTAAATCTAAATTTTCACATAAGAATATTGTCTAGCGAATTATTTGTGCCTAGGAAAGTATCAAGAATGATTCAAACTGTAAAATTTACATTTTGGTGCCCTACTTAGCATTCATACTTTCACGGTATCCAATTAAAAATATGCTAATAGTCATCCGCAATAAAACAAAAGTCATTCCACCACGGAATGTAGTCCATAAACCATGGCCAAAACGTGTCCAAAATAAATACATCAATACAACTCCATAAAGTCCATAATATACCAAGTCTCAAGTACGGTCACGGTGCCGGCACCTGTGTAACCACTCGAGTAACGATTCGAAGTAGGGCCTGGTGTGCTGGCTTTAATAGCCTATAGTCCCCTCAAAGTCCTCCGCATTTCACCAAATAATCGTTTTGTTTTCAAAAAAATCAGCTTGTTCTCCAGGTAATCGTTCTTCAGTTTAGCTTCTGTTTTGTTTTGTTTTGTTTTGTTGAGTTGGTCAACTGATGGGTAAATCCTTTGAAGACAATTATTTGTATCGAATCAAGCTGTACGATTTGTCTTTCTATTGTAAGATTTCAGTACCAATTTTGGGGATGGGGATATTTGTAAATGTTACTATGTTATTTACGCCCTAAATCGGATATCATAGATACAAGCCCCAAATCGAATATCATAGATATAAAGACACAAGTCCAATATACTATTAGGGTTTTGAAAATCAGTCAATCAGTAGAAATCAGCCATCCCCTGATTGAAGGGTTTCAAAAACCACACAAAAGAAATCACAGAGAACAAGAATGAGAGAGAGACCTTAGGGCTGATCGTAGCTCTGATATTCATCATCTTCGATCTCGGCTTTGGTTCTTTGTATATCGTCGCTTGTATATCGTCGCCTCCCCTCTCTGTGTATATAGCGATATCCTCTTTGTGGATGGAACAAAAAAATCAAAGAAATTAGCCCTTAAAATCACAGTTAGGGTTTCGAAAATCATAGAAAATGTGTGTGTGTGTGTGTGTGTGTGTGTGAGAGAGAGAGAGGGGAGAGAGACCTTAGCTTGGGTCGTTGTTCGTCGTCTTCGATCTAAGCTTGGGTCGTTCGTATCTTGGTCGCCTCCTTCTCTCTTTCTCTTTCTCACTCTCCAGCGGGGAACGAAGAAATGGGTGGGCAGGAGGGGTGGAAAACCCCTTTTTTCCCTTTATTTCCACAGCCGTTGGATCTCATCCATCCAATTCAACGGCTCAGACAGAAATCCAGACCATAAGAAAATCCAAATGACTGGACCTAAAAAGAACTCTGTGTGTGTGTGTGTGTGTCTATATCTGATGAAGCGGTTTTTAGCACTTTCGGAAAAGTGGTCCTTCGGTCGCTCACCTAATCCTCAAACGTGGGTGAGGTGGTTTCCGACAGGCTCAATTAATGACCTGCAAAATAGAAAAGGAAAACTATGGGCACCGGCGTGGCTGTCGCCAACACGACTCTGATGCCGAAGTCAGTTGAGATATGGTGAGAGTCGAGTTTATTGAGTATGAGTCTCGTACCTTTGTGTTATGGAGGTGTGATCTTTATATAGACATCTTGGGAGGAATCCCTTAGGACTGGGACTCTTAAGTCTCATCCGCTCGTGGCGGGTATAGATATGTGTTTGGATTGTCCTCCTCACCTTAGGATTCCCCTAACCTTTATCAGGTTTTGGTTTTATTGTTAGAGATTTTCAAAATAATAGAGTCGTCGTTTTGGTTTTGTAAAATTTCCTTGTTTTCTTAGAATGCTTGTTTTTCCTCTTTGTGAGCTTTGTCCTACATTGGTTAGTTGAGAGATGTTGGAGTGGTATATATTAGGGAACATTCTTAATATGCGTAAATAATGATCTAGTGTGGTGCAGCCCTCTGGTGCTTCGCTCCAGTACACACTCACACGCGCGTGGCGTGGGCTGTGGTGCATTGTGGCGCTTTAGCGGCGCACTTAGCACGTAGGTGCCTTATAGGCGCCATTTTTTATTGTGAGTTGGCAGTAAGGTGGCGCTGACGTGGATGTCGCATGTCACATGCGTGGTAGGTGAGTCACACGGAGCGGTTCCAATAGGGTGCAACTCGAGCCTACGGTTGCGTTGGTTCATAGAGTTGCAATCTCAGTCGTCAGCCGCGAATGGGCTCAATCCAACGGATTGGATCAAATCCGATTGGGTGTGAGTAAAACAGCACACCAATTCGGTGTGACTGGGTGTGACTTATCGATCTTGACCGTAGGATCTGATCCAATGGTAAGACTAGATCGGGTGCATACCAATTCTTAATGGGTGCGTAGTGGCCTATAAATAGACCACTACTTGACAGAATCCAGTGCTCATACACATATTCCGAATTTCTCCCACATCTCTCTCTATATTTCCTAGCATTCATTTTGCATTCTGTTTTGCTGCAGAATTCAGTGGTTCTCGGTTTTTATATCGGTTCATTAGCAAGTATTCTGTCCGTTTCGTTAGTGCAAATGCAAACGGAAAGAACTTTGAGTTTGGGCTTCAATTTATCTTGAAGGCAGATTTGTTGTAACCCTTTGCATACCATTTGGTGGGGGCAAATACTGTCTTTAGGAAAACGACATAGTCGTGACTCGAAGCGTGTTTCAGTTTTGGTGGAGATTTCATCAACAGTTCAGAATTTGTAGCACCCTTTTTCCAACAATCTAAAGACAGTATTCTGCAATGGCGATGTCTTTACAAAAGATGATGCAAGACTTTCTGAAATTAGAGCGGTTTGAAGGTGGAAATTTCAGGCGTTGGCAGAAGAAGATGCACTTCTTGCTAACCACCCTAAAAGTGGTTTATGTTCTGACTACTCTGAGTCCGATGATATCGGAAGAGCCAAATGACAAAACTATGGAGCAGGCTCGTGAAAGGGGTAAATGGGAGAATGATGACTACATCTGTAGAGGACACATCCTCAATGCACTGTCAGATTCACTATTCGACGTCTATCAGAATTCAATAACAACAAAGGAACTTTCGGATGCACTCAACGATAAGTATCTTTCTGATGACGCTACAAGTAAGAAGTTTCTTGTTAGTCAGTTTATGAATTATTGCATGGTTGATACAAAGCCTGTCATTGATCAGTTGCATGAGATTCAGTAAATACTCAGTCAGTTTAAGGTTAAGAATATGCATATGGATGAATCTATTATTGTCTCCTCTATTATTGACATACTGCCTACATCTTGGAAAGACTACAAAAAGGAACTCAAACACAAGACCGAGAAATTCACACTTAATCAGTTGGCCTAACACCTTCGGGTGGAAGAAGAGACAAGGCGTCAGGAGGGTAAGGATAATACTACTTCCAAAGTTCATGTGGTGGAAGAAAGTTCCAACAAGAAACGCAAAAACAAAGGCGGTGATAAGTCTTCTGGTAAGTGGAAGAAGCAGAAATTGGATCCTACCGACACTAGTTGCTGGCATTGGCAAACCTGGGCATCTTAAGAAAGATTACAAATTCCTGAAAAGGAAGAAATCTGGTGGAAATCCAGGAGCATCTGGGGCAAAAAATTCTAAATTCATTGTTGTTGTTTCCGAGGCGAATATCCTTGAAGATGCTGGAGATTGGTGGATTGATTTTGGTGCGACAAAGCATGTCTGCAATGACAAGAGGTTCTTTACTGAGTATAGTCCAGTTGCAGATGGTACCGTTCTGTTCATGGGAAAGGCATCAACTGCACCCGTTAAGGGTAAAGGCAAAGTGGATTTGGAGTTTACTTCTGGCAAGACGCTGACTCTTACTAATGTGTATCATGTACCGAAAGTTCGGAAGAATCTCGTGTCTGCAAGTCTACTTAATAAGTATGGCTTTAAAGTAATGTTTGAGTCGGGCAAAATTGTTGTATCCAATGGTGGTGTGTTTGTTGGCAAAGGTTATGTAACCGAGATTATGTTTAAGCTTAATATCAATAACACAGTTATTTCTGCTTACATGCTTGACTCTTTTTCTTTATGGCATACTCGTTTAGGACATATCAGTACAAGGAAAATGGATTGCATGATTAAATCAGGACTAATTCCTAAATCTGAGAATGATATGGTTGATAAATGCAAAATTTGTTTCGAATCAAAGATAACCAAATTGCCATTTCCTAAAATTGAGCGGACTTCTTCATTACTTGAGTTGATTCATAGTGATGTATGTGATTTTCAAAACTTTATATGGCAACATTCATAGATGATTATTCAAAATTTTGCTATGTCTATTTGCTTCATTCCAAAGATGAAGTACTTGATAAGTTTGTTGAATATAAGACTGAAGTTGAAAATCAATGTGGTTTGAAATAAAAATGTCTTAGGTCCGACAGGGGTGGTGAATATCACTCTCCTGATTATTGTGAATCAGTAGGGATAATTCATGAAGTAACTGCACCTTATACACCATAACAAAATGGAGTGGTCGAAAGGAAGAATAGAACTTTATTTGAGATGGTGGTTGCTATGCTAAGCAATGCAGGATTAAGTAAAGATTTGTAGGGCAAAGCCATACTTACCGCTGCTTATATCCTAAATAGAGTACCTCTCAAAAAGTCTAACATTGCTCCATGTGAGCTCTAATCTAAAAAGAAACCAAACTTGAGTTATTTTAAGACTTGGGGATTTAGGGCGATTGTGAGATTGCTTGGACCTAAAAGGAAGAAATTAGGTCCAAAAGGAATCGAGTGTGTATTCTTTGGATATGCTTTGCACAGTAAAGCATATAAGTTTCTAGTGGCTGAGTCTAATGATGTTGTGTCCATCAACAATATCATTGAATCTCGAGATGCAGTGTTTTATGAAAACAGATTTGACAGAATTCCAAGGTTAAAATCTAGTAAGGATTTGGAATCTAATAAAGATTCGGAAGAGTTTCCTTTGATGTCCAAAGAGGACAATGAGCCTTTAGAGGTTCCAGTTGAAGGAAATGAACTTGAGGAACAAGCTGAATTAAGAAAGAGCAAACGAGTTCGGATAGAGAAAACGTTTGGTCTTGATTTCATAGTTTTTCTAGTTGAAGGCACTAGAGAGACTTCATGTGCTCACAAAGTGTTTTCACTTCACGTTGAAAATGATCCTTTGACGTTTGAGGAAGCAATGAAATCGCAAGACGTGGCTTTCTGAAAAGAGGCTATCCAAGATGAGATGTACTCTATTATGGGTAATAATACATGGGTTTTGAAGGATTTATCACTTGGTTCTAAACCAATTGCTTGTAAATGGATTTTCATGAAGAAAATGCAAATTGATGGAACTATTGATAAGTTCAAGGCCAGACTTGTAGCCAAAGGTTTTACCCAGAAAGAGGGTATTGATTACTTTGATACCTATGCCTCGGTTGCTAGAATCTCAACAATTAGAGTTTTAATTGCTCTTGCTTCCATATACAAGTTTGAGATACACCAAATGGATGTCAAGACTGCATTCCTTAATGGTGAGTTAGATGAGGAAATCTATATGACGCAACCAGAGAGGTTCATTGTGCAAGGTTATGAGCACAAAATTTGCAAGCTTGTAAAGTCTCTTTATGGACTTATGCAAGCGCCTAAGCAATGGCACGAGAAGTTTGACAAAGTGATTGTGTCAAATGATTTTACAATACACCAATCTAATAAATGCGTGTATAGTAAGTTTAATGGCAAACGAGGAGTTATTATTTGTTTGTACATAGACGATATGCTCGTTTTTGGTACAGACCAAGAGAGCATTCAGAGTACAAAAGATTTTATTTCAACTAATTTTAGTATGAAAGATATGGGTATTGCTGATGTAATATTGGGTATAAGAATTAAAAGAAGTGGTGGTCATTTAATTCTAGAAGGTATCTTTCAGTTCTAGAAGGACACACTGACGCTAGTTGGATTACTGAGTGGAATGATCACCCTTCAACGAGTGGTTGGGTTTTTACACTTGGAGGAGGAACAATCTCCTGGGGATCTAAGAAGCAAACGCTGATAACAGACTCGACTATGCCAGCCGAGTTTGTAGCATTAGCTTCTGGTAGTAAGGAGGCAGAATGGCTGAGAAATCTATTGCTGGAAATTCCAATGTGGCCTAAGCCTATGCCACCTGTATCGCTATATTGTGATAGTCAAGCTACGTTGTCGTAAGCGTATAGCCAAGTGTATAATGGAAAGTCCAGGCATATAGGACTTAGACATAGCTATGTGAGACAATTGATTGTTGATGGGGTGATAACCATTGATTTTGTTAAGTCAAGTCAAAACTTGGCAGATCCTTTTACGAAAGGCCTTGCAAGGGATTTGGTGTTGAAAATATCAAGGGGAATGGGACTTTTGCCCAACTAGTTTAATCACTCCTGGTGGAAACTCAACTCAACCGGTTGATACTCTCAATCTCTTGAGTTCAATGAGAAATTACACCACATGTCATGATTGAAAACACTTTAAAGTTATTTTACACATTCCAAGGTAAAGTGTTTTGCATCTATAATGTGAATACAAAGGAGGTTGAACGACTTAGTTCTTAATAGATTATTTTGTGCTAATGTTATAGGAGCACAGATAACGATCTACCTATGTGAATGTGGAGGTGGTGCCGCTTCCTATAGGTCACAGGGGCTAGACCTTAGAGCGTTCATGAATTCAAGATAAAAGACCCAAAGCTAGTTCACGGGTTAATCGATTGGGATATCTGCATTATTTGGAGGATTATGTATGAGACAAGTCCAGTTGGTCGACAGAGGACAACTAGTTCAAAGACACGTCTACTATGCTGCCCTAACTAGCTTTGATATGTTTTCACTAAGTGAATAGTTGAAGTTGCAAGACATTATTTATGTATGCATAAACCTTGTAATAAGAATTGAGAATATTTTATCTGTATTTCAAAAATGGTGGGGGATTGTTAGAGATTTTCAAAATAAAAAAGTCGTCATTTTGGTTTTGTAAAATTTCCTTGTTTCCTTAGAATACTTGTTTTTCCTCTTTGTGAGCTTTGTCCTACATTGGTTAGTTGAGAGATGTTGGAGTGATATATATTAGGGAACATTCCTAATATGAGTAAATAATGATCTAGTGTGGTGTAGCCCTATGGTGCTTTGCACCATTCCAGCGGAGTCGGTGTTTTGCTCCAGTACACACTCATACGCGCACGCGCACGCGGCGTGGGCTGTGATGCATTGTGGCGCTTTAGCGGCACACTTTGCACTTAGCACGTAGGCGCTATTTCTTATTGCGAGTTGGCAGTAAGGTGACACTGACGTGGATGTCGCATGTCACATACGTGGTAGGTGAGTCATATGGAGCGGTTCCGATCGGGTGCAACTCGAGCCCACGGGTGCGTTGGTTCATAGAGTTGCAATCTCAGTCGTCAGCCGCGAATGGGTTCGATCCAATGGATTGGATCAAATCCGATTGGGTGTGAGTGAAACAGCACACCGGTTCGGTGTGACTGGGTGTGACTGATCGATCTAGACCGTAGGATTTGATCCAGCGGTCAGACTAGGTCGGGTGCATATCCGTTCTCAATGGGTGCATAGTGGCCTATAAATAGACCACTACTTGACAGAATCCAGTTCTCATACACATATTTCGAATTTCTCCCACATCTCTCTCTATATTTCCTAGCATTCATTCCGCATTCTGTTTTGCTACTGAATTCAGTGGTTCTATGTTCTTATATCCGTTCAGTAGCAGGTATTCTGTCCGTTTCGTTAGTGCAAACGCGAATGGAAAGAACTTTGAGTTCGAGCTTCGATTTATCTTGAAGGCAGATTTGTTGTAACCCTTTGCATACCATTTGGTGGGGACAAATACTGTCTTTAGGAAAGCGACATAGTCATGACTCGAAGCTTGTTTCAGATTTGGTGGTGATTTCGTCAATAGTTCAGAATTTGTAGCATATATATATATATATATATATATATATATATATATATATATATATATATATAGCCAAACAAGTGACTCTAGAGCTGCTGAATAGGATTTAATTTTGTAACCGCTGGAGTAAAATCCGAGGTTGAATTCTGCCATGAAGGGGTAATAAACCTATTGAAACTACTAGAAACTTAAAGGGTCCCATCCAGATACAACTAACTAGAAAGAGGAATTCTTCAGTTAATCAGTTGCCTCGGTGACCCTCTGTTTGCCCCAATATCCATTCACTAATTTGGAAATTTTCCAATAGCCTCATCATTAGGGTTGCTTGAGGCAGGGCTTGAACACTTACGAAGCTAAATTAGGGTGTCTACTACTCTCCATAGCAACCTTGGATATAATACTTCTTTTGCGATCAATAAGGAGTTAGTAATTAGTCCATCTATTCGATTACCTTTTTTCCATATCTTTTTAGCTTGTGCTCACTATTAAGGACTGGAACTTAATGATATCTTGGACTTTGATATGTTTTTCACTGCCAATTTTTGTGAAGCTGATTGTATGAGTAATATCTCTATGCAAGAAAGAAAGATCAAGAAAGAAATTACACAAAAGAGCAATGTGGAATATAAATTCGAGACTCTTAGTATATGTATTTTGTGACACCCTGCTTTCCGGTGGCCGGCGGTACTGTAGGAAGCGTCCAGACGGAAGGGGGTAAGTCATGGTTTATAAGAAAAGATCTCTCCTACTTGTACAAGCCCTTTTAAAGTCATGAGGGCGGGCCAAAACGCATAGAAACTTCACAGTTAAGCGTGCTCATCCTGGAGCAATCCAAGGATGGGTGACCTCACGGGGAATTCTATGTGCTTTGGGTGTCCAAAGCGGACAATATTGTACAAAGATGGAGCGGGTCGTTACATATGGTATCAGAGCACAACCTTGGTCTACATGGTGGGGGCCACCTCTAGAATCTGGTACGAGCACACTGATTGTGCTGTACAGAACTAAGTGTCACACCATGGCCACCAGGGGAAGGTTGCTGAACCTGTGCAACGAGGACGTTGCATCCCTAAAGGGGGTAGATTGTGACACCCCGCTTTCCGGTGGCCGGCGGTACTGCAGAAAGCGTCCGGACGGAAGGGGGTAAGTCATGGTTTATAAGAAAAGATTCTTCCTACTTGTACAAGGCCTTTTAAAGCCGTGAGGGCAGGCCAAAGCGCATAGGAACTTCACAGATAAGCGTGCTCATCCTGGAGCAATCCAAGGATGGATGACCTCACTAGAAAGTCTATGGGCTTTGGGTGTTCAAAGCGGACAATATTGTACAAAAATGGAGCGGGTCGTTACATATTTGGTTGATGACTTAATGAACGTTGAAATGGAATGGTCATGCTAATGGAGTGTGTATCTCAATATTTAATTGCTTCATCAATAAATGGTTGGATGCTTATTCCCAATAGAATCACCATTCACTTAGATAAAGGAATATGTATAAATTTTCAGTGTGTTCAAACATTTGTTTGTAATTACTAATGTCACCTTCAAACTTACACCCCTAAAATTACCACTATCATTCCAAAATTTGTTATTGTCACCCCCAAATTACTAATGACATGCCAAACTTTACTATTGACACACCAAAATTCACTATTGCCACACTAAAATAGGAATGAGAATAGACATTCCTTAGCACAATCAAATGTTGAAATGGCAATTGATACTTCAATTTTATCCATTTTAATTCCATTCCAAACTTAATTTCATTTGTGTGTCCATTTCATTCTAGAAAAACCAAACACCCCGTTAAAGTGAAAAACTAAATAAAGTATCCATCAACTCTAACCACCACATTTATCTTTCTTCTCCCTCCTCGCTAAGGTTTCACAATCCTAATACGACTACGAGAGGGGAATGCCATGATACTAGTTCTCAATCTCTTTTTGTTTTCTAGTCCTTGATTTGTTTTTCTTGTGTTTCTTCAGATCAACAACTTGTCGTCTGATTTCTGTGAGAGTTTTTGTCTCTTCCTTTTATGAGAGTTTTTAGTTTCGTCTTTCGGCAAATATTACGTCTACAAATCGGGGTATTTCAAATGATGTTACTTCACAATGGCATCCATTTCAATAGTTCTCTACTACCCCCATATGATGTCTTTCTTTCTTTTTTAATCATCCGTATGATGTCTTTGCTGACGCAACTCATGGTGGCTTATTAGATCTCTAGCTTTCTGAGTTCATTAGCGCTTCATACTTGATTGTAAAGGTGAACAAAATAACCATGAAGCCGTGAATCTAGTCCAAATCAATCCAAACTAAATAGTTTGGTTTGGTTTTTTAATGATGTGATTAGGTCTCGGTTTAAATAAAATAGAAAACGTGTTAAATGGTTTGGTTTATGGATTTTCGTTAATGGTTCTGATTCCAAACCAATCTGAACCGTGTGATATATATACATATATATAATTTGTTTAGATATACTTAATTTCCTTATCTAATACTCTATTCCACCACTCTATTCTTTTCTTTCACTTTCAATATTAATTTCCTAAACTTCCTATTCCTACATTTTCATTACGCTAAACATACACGGTTTGGGCTTAGTCAAGTGATTTCCAACTCTTTTTTCTCGGTAATATATTTTCTAATGTATTCTTTTCTTATTTAGTTGGTTGATGTTAGTAAATTTTGATGATTTAATATACTAATTTCAAAATAACTTTTAGTTTAAGTTATCTATGCAATTTTAAGTACTTAAAATAGCTTATAGTGATGATATCTCAATTTTAAGTGGACCATGGTTTAAAACCGAAACCAAACCGCCATTGAATGATTTGGATTGGTTTGGTATTATGAATTTTATGGGTTGGTTTGTTTCTCTGAATTCATAATCCGTAAGTAGTAGTTTGGTTATTGGATTACTATAAAATCAGACAAATCCGGTTCATGCTCACCCCTACTTGATTGGAGTTCATCTGATCGTCTGGATGTTTGTTGTCTTTTTTCTTAACTAGCACTTTATCTCTTTTGAAACTGCCAGAAAATTTGAAATTTCAACAGAATGTGCATCAGGTAATGCCGGGTTGGGATGAAAGACATCAATCGCTCTTTACTTTTCTAATTTTGTATCTACTAGACAATTAGTTGGTTTTGTCCAAGATATTTGTAATTAATTCCGTATTGTAAGCGTCGTTAAGTTTTCATCAATACAACTTCCCACCTTTATAAAAAAAAAACCCGGTTATCTGGGACTGGTAGTATGTAGTTAATGAATCGAGCCAATTTATCGAAAGGAAGGGGCCATGTTGGTATTTAGAGGGGCAACTTATGGCCTAAGTTAATTAAGGGGTTGTTGGGCCTATGAGTTAAACTACCCAGTCTGCTTAACAAATGGTTTACCACAAGGCCCAATAGTCATTATCCATCAATCAGTATATCCAGATTAACCATCTCCCCCCACCCCCACCCCTGATTCGATTAATTTAGCTTGTTGTTTCAAGTCTGTTTCTTTTAATTTTGTTTCTTGTGCTTGTACTTGTAATAGGGTGGCTGGTCTTATAGCCAAATATGCCCTATCACTGAGTCCTACATCTTGACAATTTCCCACGGTTTGTAGGGAGGCCTCTTTGGATGCTACCCAACCGATGTGATTAAATAAATTTTTTATCGATTGACCAAAAAAAACAAAAACGTTAAAATAGAAATGGTCCATGTTTCATAGGATGCTCCAATGAAGTTACCTCAACGGAAATTTTTCTCTTATACCTTCTTTCTTTCTTTTTTTCCTTAAATCCTGACTCCATGCAATATTTTTGGTTTTCTAACGTTCTCTATAGTCAATTAATAACGAGTACTTTTAAATTGTTTTAAGGAGTCAGTATTATCAGTAATATTCTCCACCAAGTAACTAAATTAGGCCCGCTTTTGCCTTCAAATTGTAGTTATAAATTAAAGGACACTGGTGGAATTCTTTGTTCCAGCAAATAGGGAGTGTTTTCGATTTTAATTACTTTGGGGTCCTTTTGATTGGGGAAAAAAATTATGCTAGAAAGTAAAATGAGAGAAGGCTAGTAAAGTAAAATAAAGGAAAGTGGAAAGAATTCTTTTCTATGCCCTTTGATTTTTTTTTTTTGGTCATCTTGATACACGAGTGGGATCTGGAAAAGTTAGTAGCTAGATAGTTAGTACACAAGGAATTCATAGGCTATCTATAGCCCTGGACACCAATCGCGCCCCCGTGGGGCTCGAACTTACGCCTCCACTGGAGAGGTAGGTGAGACAACCATATTGACAAAACATGGTTTTTCACTCTATGTCCTTTGATTAAAATGAGTTTTTTTTTTTTAAGAACTCGTAAGAATATATATGTAGTTAAAGAAAGAAAAAAAGAAAAAGAAAATGGTTAATTACATACTTGAAATTTAAAGGTTTCGAGGTTTGCTCCATACTTACAGATTTCACGTTAAAAACTCATAGAACTGTTAATTATCCATTCTTCTTCTAAGACCAATTCATACAGGTTAATTCGCCCCTCTCTGCTCTCGCCCGGTCCCTCCCGGTTAGTGGACGGTGGGACTAGTCTCCAAATATTAATCAAGGTACGTCTAAATTGATCCGAACACCATTTTTTTGGCAAAGAAAAGGGTGGGTTGGATTAAACCAGCAAAACGACCCTTCAATTAACGGGAGAACCCACCCATCCATATTGGTAGGACTTAAGCTGTAGTTGACCCGGGAAGGGAGGAAACATTGATTCACCGTCATGTCGTGGGCTCTGTCACCAAGTCCCCACTAAAGCGCACGTTAAATTGAAGCCCCCTCTCCTAACAATCTAATCTCAAATGTCGAACTCAAGACCGATGAGAGAAGAGCAACTTTATGTTAGTTGTTCCAACCACTTTTGAACTACCACCTAAAAGCGATAACCGTTTATGTCCGCGCCTAAGCACACCATAACAAATTAATTAAGCACCGGTCATCATGCATGAATGTACAAGTCTACAGCCTTCTGAATTAAACTACGAGTAATTACAAGGAGAAAAACATAGAAGATGATTACAGCATCCAACAAGAGATTATTCATGTTTTTAATTAATTTGCTTATGTTTGGGTATTACTATTATATATGCCATGTAGGAGTATTATTATTATTTTTTCCTGCTAGTAATTTATTAAATTAGAAAGGTGGTTTATCGGTCTTGTCAAGTGGACCAGATGGAAGCAGCGATTGACATGGCTAGCAATTATACATCATGAACATGCACCGACAAAGGGTCGATGTAGATATAATTAAGCTTCATGTTACTAATACAAATTAAGAGACTTGCAATTAGTGCACAAAGGTAGCTCCCGTGATTAGCTAGAGAACTCAACTGGTCCGGCCCCATGACTCATTCACAAAACAACATCATTTTATATGTACAGCCCAAGGCATTTTGTATTGAGTAGTCTTTTTTAGGGCATTTTGTATTGAGTAGTCTTTTTTAGAAGAGAGAGAGAGAGAGATACATTTTGGGCTTTTAAGGCTTTGTTTGGAACTTGGAGAAAGTGGGAGAAAATAAAGAAAAGTTAAAAAAATTTCCCTCCTATTATTTGGATGGGAGAGAAAGAAGAGATCAAGAAAATAAGAATTCAAGTATTGTGAATAATGAAATTTCCCTCTCATTTTCCTCCCAATATCTCTGATGTGCCCAAATTTTATCTTATATATAAGGGTGTTTAGGTCAATTTACTCTCACCCCGACTACTCTCTTTGGCTGATTCTCTGGCTCACTTTGATGACAAGAATTTATTCATGTTTTTAATTTGCTTAAGATTGGATATTATGCCATGTATTTTTTTTTCCTGTTAATTAATTTAGTAAATTCGAAAGGTGGGTTACCGGTCTTGTAAAGTGGACCAGATGGAATTAAGCAACAATTGCCATGGCTCGCTAGCAATGGAGTATATATCATGAACATGCACCGACAAAGGATCGATGTAGATATAATTAAGCTTCATGTCAGCTCCCGTGATTAGAAGACGCAACTGGTCCCCGTGACTCATTCCTGCGTCACAAAATAACATCATTTTACTATCTGCAGCCCTAGGCATTTTGTATTGAGTAGTAGTGTTCTGTACGAAAAGAGATTTTTGGCTTTTAAGGCTTTGTTTGGAGCTTAGGGAAAGTGGAAGGAAAGAAAGAAAAGTTAAAAAAATTTCGCTCCTATTGTTTGGATGGGAGAGAAAGAGAAAAGAAAATAAAGAATTCAAGCTCTGTGAATAATAAAATTTCCCTCTCATTTTCTTTTCCCTCACTTTTCTCAAGTTTCAAACAAAGTCTTAAGATCACCTATTCACCATAGTTTGAGTTACGGCAAAATATCTCTAAGTAATGTGCTCAAATTTTTTCTTATATATACTCTTCTTCTTTTTTATAACTCAGGATGTTTGGGTCAACTTACCCTCACCTGATCGACTACTTTCTTTGATTGATTCTCTGGCTCACTTTGATGACAATAATTATTCATGTTTCAGAGCTCTTCGTATTCGATAGCACCAACCATGCAAGCTAAAAGTTATGTCGATCAAATATCAACAATATGCTTTCGGAACAAATTTACCTTGCACAAAATGGATAAATATCACACTAAATCGGATTTCCATTTATCTCAAGTTAAATATGTTTTTACGTGTTACGGAGTAATTTATTGATGTGCAATCAACAAGATTTTTGGCATGGTTAGTATCTCGACAAGCTCTTACAGATAAATGGCTTCGGTTATCTATGGGGATGGTTCCGATCATCTAAATAGGCTTGAAAAGGATCCACAAATCTCTAAGAAGACTCTCGTATTCTTGGAAAGGGATGACCTAGTTTACGGTCCTTAACAAATTGCCATAAAGTGATTTGCTTTGGATGAGAAGAACAAGAACGAGAAGCAATACACCAATACCATGCATGTAGCTAGAATCAATCCAAGGAGAAACATCTTGGCCCCAAAGCTCGGAGACCCATTCATATATATTGATTATCACTTGTCTGAAAGGTGCACCATGAGTGAGTGAGCTAGTGAGACGTGTAGTGAAAGGGAAAACACGGTAAGCGGCTGGCCAGGGATAAGAAAACCCGAATATACGTGTATATATATGTGTGTGTATATATGGATTGATTTTCCTTTTTGTAGGGCTTATCTACAACACTAGTCTTAATTGCTGTAGTTTGGTGGTTTATCATTTGGTTGAGCATGCTTAAGGCCTTCTTGAAACTTTTCTAGCTAATTCTCACACTTGATTTAATTATTTCTTTTGAACAACAAAAAAAGAAGATTTTATTAACCTTTAATAAAATAGGAGTAGTACCAAGATTAAACGGGAAGAGGAAAACTTGATTTCTAGCTCCCACTTGATTTGTGCTTGCTGAAGAGATAGAGTGTAATATTTGACTGTGCAGAGATATCCACCATTTAAGAATGAACCAACTAGTATATCGTAACATGAAACTAGTGCTTGATCTTTCAGAATAGATGGTGAAAAGTTTAGCTTAATTAGCTAGTTTTCATTATTAGACCTACTTTAATCTGACACATGTTTACTCGGATTTTTCCCTGTCCGAGCAACCCAACACCCCAAAGGGGTTCAAGGCGTGTAAGGATTCTTTTACACCACCCTTGGCCTGATCCACACGGGGATAAGTATAAATGGTCCTAGTTTTATAGGGACTAGAGGCGGTGCACATTCGATTCGTGTGCGAGTTAAATATTGTTGGATGTAATTTCAGCATTATAAAGGCGGGCACACAACTTTTTAACAGAATGGAATTGAGGACTAAATTGATTAGATGAAAAGTTCTTGAGAAAAAGCATGCGGTTTAGGAGTGTTTCCATTTGAAATCTTTAACAGATGTTTAGTCTGTATGAAATGAGGGAAATGTGGGTATAATAAATTGAATTTACCTTTTTGTCTTGATAGTTAAGTTATATCACATTAACCAATTGGGGCTAGATCAGTTGATTAGGACTCTTTGATAAGCACCTAATAATGCATATTCTTAGTGCTTAAGTCCTTAGTTTTATTGTATTTACGTTTATAAAGTTAGTGTTTTATATGATATTGCACATAAGGTAGGTTTTTATGTATTTCAGGTAATTCGTATAAATAAAGTGCATTTGAACATCAAGGAATGCTCGGGGTGTAACCAAGTACCCAAGGCCACGTGTCACCTCGTTGTTGTGCCCGAAATGTCATGATAAGATGGTTTGGAAGTTGCTCGGATTGCCCAAGGTCAAGGGAATTGCAGGATATGTGAGGATTTTTCCAAAGCAACTCATCACTACAAGAAAAATTGCATTGGGTGACGAATGAAAATCGTCGCAAATTGTATGTTTTTCGTCACAAATAATATAGGTGACGAAAAAAAATTTGTCGACTAAAGGTTGTCGAGGATTCCTACCTGGTGACGAAATCTATTTTTCGTCACCTATAGTGCCTTTTGGTGACGAAAAATTTCGTCATGAAAAAATGACTTGGTGACGAAATTTTCTTCGTCACTTATTGTGCTTTTTTGATGACAAAAAATTTCGTCATAAATTATTCCCTTTAGCTCGTCAAAGGTGACACATCGGTGACGAAATTTTTCGTCGCGAAAGACATTCTTATATGTGAAAAAAATCTCACTTTCTTACTCCTGCGGGGTTTCGAACCCGAGTCTCTTAAGTTTTGCACGCAAACTTTAACCAACTACACCACACAAACTTTTCAGCATATGTTTGAAATATCTAATATATAACACATACATTGAAAATTAAAATATATTTTGAACGGCATTTTGAACTATTAAACATTAAAATTAGCAATTTTAATAAACATGAAAGTCGTAGCTCTTTATGTTATTGTTCAAACCCAATTTAAATTATCTCAATCGGAGTTCTGAGCAAAGAGTTATGCCCGAAATATATTTGGTGACAAAGCGTAATTCATAAATTTCGTCACCAAAGGATAAATTTTTCGTCACCGAAAATGTAAAAAGAAGACGAAAATATTTTTCATCGCCAAATTGGTTCATTTGGCGACAAAATATTTTTTCCGTCACCGAATAGTTATCTTTGGCGACAAAAAATAATTTCGTCTCATTTTTTACTCTTTTGGCGACGAAAATATTATTTCGTCGCAAAATATGAGCCTTTGGTGACAAAAATATCTTTTTCGTCGCTAAATAGTTATAATTGGTGACAAAATAATTTCGTCAAGAAAGTTATCAAAATAGTGACAAATTTATTTTTTTGTCGCCAAATATACTCATTTAGCGACGAAATTAAATTTTGTCGCCACTTTTTCGTCACTAAACATACTTTTTCTTGTAGTGCATCCTCCGACCAATTGAGGGTAGAATTGTCATATCTTTTAATATACAAATTATTTTTGATCTAAACCACTTTGGTTAGAAAATATACTCAACAAGCTTTCCAACAGTTTAAATAACACCCAAATCCGAGTTCAAGAGTGTCCAGAGCGAGCTCGTGAAGTTCAACCAAGCAAAATCTTCCTTAATGGCCTGGGTATCGATATCAGTTTTCATAGGTTGATATCAATCACCTTAAATCACTTAGAAGCTGAATAGAACGCTGGGTATCAATACCAGGTTGCATAGGTTTTGATACCAATGATTTTCGGACAGATTTTTGCCACTTTTCCATTTATGTAAAGTTTTCACTTATGGCATATTTTTGAGATATTTTAGAGACTTTTTTGTCTTTTGTAAGGCTGATTTTCTAGCCATATAAACAGGGTTGTATGCCATATATGGCCATTATCTAACTTTATGCTCTAGTTTAGTTCTCTCTTTAGGAAGAAAACTCCATTGTTGCTCAAGTTTTTCTAGTGTAATTCTTTCAAGAACTCTTTAAGGTAATTGTCTTATGTTAATTTCTAGTTTATTAAAGTTGTTCGTATGGACTAGATTCTCTTTAATATCAAGTTTGTTTTCGCTTTTATCGGTTAAATCTCATGTCTCTTCTTAGCATTATGCCTTGTTCTTTAGCTATGTGTGAGTAGTCTCTTGCTAATGCTTCGTCGTCTCCGATATAATGGAATAACACCCCAAGCGTAGGGCTAAAAACGTCCATTGAAGCATAATAATCAGGAAGTCCGGGATCGTACCCAAGAGAATTTTTGTTACTGCTTAGATGGATTTGTAGGTGAGATCAATTCTCGGGGTAAGTCAACTAGTTGGGGGTGAAAGCTCATGCGAGTAGTCTCATGGGTACGTCCAATGGTCCCCCTTCTAGTTGCTTTTAACTACTTTTTATGGGTGTTGGTTCCCTACAGTCGATCCTAGGTGGATTAGTCTCATCTCGCTTGGTATGGGGATAACTCTTGACAATCAATTGCTCGAGTAATTTTTCCAATATATAAAGGGACTACCCAATTGTGGAGCTAGGAAATTAGGAATCAAACAATGAAAGAAATTTTTGTACAATATTTTTTGGTGATTTTCAGTTATGGTTTTCCTTTTTCAATGTGGTCAAGGTAGTTAAAGTGTCAAGACAGGTAGTCAAGGCGGCTCATGATAGAGCTAAAAAAGCCTTGAAGTAATGTAGTAATGTGTTTATTTTCTCATTAATGGGATGATCTTTCAGTCAAAAATAAAATTCTGGTCATTTGAGTTTTTATGGAACCATTTTGATATCCTGAAGAATGAATATTGAGTATTGTGGCTATCATATCGCTCAATGACACGCGGCATCGTTATTGCCGGGCATCATTCTCCATAATTTAAGGGCTCGATATAAAACTTGTTCTTACTGTTTAATTATGGAAAAAACTTTATAATTTTATTTATAAATATCTACCAAATTATGCAAACTATATTGAAAAATTAAAAAAAATGGGTGGGGCCAAGGGGCCACAAAAGCTCCACCACTGGGACTATCTATCTTTGATGTGAATTTTTTGTGAAGTTGTGTCACAAAAGTATTTTTCATTATTGATCCCTAAAAAAATAAGTTTTACACTATCTTAATGGGTTTTTAGGACTTACAAGTTAAATGAGTCCCATATTTTTCACCCTCATCAAATGAAGGCGAACATAATTTCCCTCACTTTTATTGATTATTTCTTACTTGTAGGTTTTACCAAGTTTAACTATGTTTAACATTAAAAGCCAACAATTATGACAGTAAAATGAATCTTCCTTATTTGGAAATTATCTCCGACAACTCCTCCCGTGGGTCTCTCCCCCGAGTCTCCGATGTCGCCACTCGGGACTTCAACTACTATAACTATAATCCGCAACTGCAACGAACATGTTTTTCAATTACTACGAAAATTTAAAATCTAAAATCTACAATAAAATCTGAAGGTAAAATTTAGAATCTATATCAACAGCTGTTGCAAACACGCCCTAACATAACTTTAAATCATTCGAGACAAAAACTAATATAATTTTAATAAAAATTTGAAACGCGAATGGTGGTCTTGACTCATTCATCATTGAATATTTAGATGGTCAATTAACTAAAGTTATGGGGGCAAAAGGGTAATACTGCTAGTAAAAATGAGCATGGATCGGATTGGTTCAGTTTTGTAGTTGTTGGGCCCAGAGTGTCCCCATGGATTTGATTAGACAATGTCACTCCCTGCGACCGCTCTAAAAGCAGACTTGCGGGTGCAATGTCGAATACCATAAAAGACTTAATTGACGACTTCGCTAACACCAATTTGTTTTAAGAGAGATAGTGGAAAAGCGATCCGACAAGTGGTATCAGAGCCAGGAAGTCATGGGCTCGAGTCGCAGGAGCGTCATCGTGAGGGGAGGGATTGTTGGGCCTGAAGTGCCCCCATGGATTTGGTTACACAACGTCACCCCTTGCGACCGCTCTAAAAACAGACTTGCGGGTGCGATGTCGAATCCTATAAAAGACTTAATTGAAGCCTTCGCTAACACCGATTGGTTTTAGGAGAGATGGTGAGAAACCGGTCCGACAAGAGCAGTAAATCAATTACCAAACCAATAATTACATATTACGAATTTAGAGAACCAAACCAATCCAAACGGACCAAACTGTTGAAATACGGTTTAGTTTTGGTTTTGAACCATGTTTCATTTGAAAATGAGATATCATCTTCCTAAACTATTTAAAATACTTAAAATGATAGAAAAGAATTAAATAAAACTAACTTAATATTCGAAACAATTCTATTAGTGTGTGTGTAGCAAAGAGAGAACTGTTGAGAGAAGCTAGAGGCTAGCAAATAGTTCTTATTTTTGGTAGCGCAAGAGAATGATTACGTTTAAGTTTATAGTATAGAATTAATATGAATAGGTTTCGATGTAGAGAATTTAAGGTAATTAGTCTTGGTCGTGAAGGAATAAGGCGACAGAATGAGTATTACATTAAGAAATCGATTGACTATGGCTTAGCGCCCATGTTAATGGGTTCTTAGGACATATAAGTTAAATGAGTCCCATTTTTTTCACCCTCATCAAATAAAGATGAACATAATTTCCCTCACTTTTATTGGTTATTTCTATTTTGTAGGTCGTTCCAAGTTTAACTATGTTTAACATTAAAAGCCAACAAATATGACAGTAAAATGAATCTTCCTTATTTGGAAATTATCTCCTACAACTCCTCCTGTGGATCTCTCCCCCGAGTCTCCGATGTCGCCACTTGGGACTTCAACTACTATAACTATAATCTGCAACTGCAACAAACATGTTTTTCAATTACTACGAAAAACCAAAATCTAAAATCTATAATAAAATATGAAGGTAAAATTTAGAATCTGTATCAACAACTGTTGCAAACACGCCCTAACATAACTTTAAATCATTCGAGAAAAAAACTAATATAATTTTAATAAAAATTTGAAACGCAGATGGTTGTCTTGACTCATTTGTCATTGAATATTCAGATGGTCAATTAACTCTAGTTACGGGGGAAAAGGGTAATACTGCTAGTGAAAATGAGCATGGATTGGATTGGTTCGTTTTGTAGCTGTTGGGCCCATAGTGTTCTCATGGATTTGGTTATACAATGTCTCTCCTTGCGACTGCTCTAAAAACAGACTTGTTGGTGCGATGTTGAATATCATAAAAGACTTAATTGAAGCATTCGCTAACACCAATTGGTTTTAGGAGAGATGGTGGAAAAGCGGTCCGACAAGAGTAGTAAATCAATAACCAAACCAATAATTACGCATTACGAACACTACAACACGAAAGGAATATAGCAAGGATTCAATCTCCTCGCTGAAGAACCTGATTTCCTTGCAAAATGTATTAGCGAGGAAAAATTTCCTCGCTAAAAGCTTGTCGCAAAAGGTATTTGGAAGGAAAAGAAATATTTCCTCGCCTTAAATTTTTTCCTCGCAAATTTCATTTGTTGTAAAGGTTACAAATTTACTAATGGGCGAGGAAATTTTTCCTCGCTAATTATAGCTTTGGCGACGAAATTATTTTCCTCGCTAAAAAAATTGAAATCCAAAAAGCGAGTTGTTTCTCCGCGGCTACCAGCACTTGAACCTTGGACGTTGCTTATAGGAGGCGAAAACATTACCATCAGCACTACGTTACGCACTTGACAAAAATGTTGAACTTTTGAATATATATCATAGTTTTAGCATGTTTTTCACCTCTTCAATTTACTTTCTTCAACCTTAATTATGATCTTCCGACTTTTTGCAAATTCGCAGCACAAGTTTAATTTCTTACTTTCTTCAACATTAATTCTGAACTTTATTTGAACAAGTTTAATTTTTTGCTAGCACAAGAAATTTTTTTGGGTTTTTTTTTTCCTTCATTAATCCTAATCTATACTATCCTAGAGGACTTTGGGAAGGGGATGAGGCTTACGGGAATCGAACCCTGCCTATGTACATTCGAATATGTAAAGAAGGCCAATTGCACTGCACTCCACTCCAAATGCATAATTTTTTTGGTTGAAACATGTTATATTGGTAACTAACAACTTTTGAAGGACTAATAATATGTGTTATTATTCTAATTATTTGATAGGATTATCCTACTTTTATGGAATGACTATTTTGTTGTCATAAGCTCAAGATATATTTTAGTACGTATCACGTTATAAATGACAAGAGGCATCGGTGTTGTTAATGTTTAAAAGTGAGTTTGGGCTTTTTCTTTTTTGCCAAATACAAAGGGTAATATAGATTTGTAGTGTATTTTTTAAAAGCTTTTTTCAATCATTGCTATAATAATATGAACAAAATTCATAAATATTCAGATCATCCAAAAAGCACTAAAGACCAATACATTTTAAAAAAATTCATCTTTAACGAATTTTTTATAATTTTCAATTGCCCTATATCTCTCAGACACACAATATTAATATGTATATATAAAAATATGCATGATACTTTCAAAAATGCATTTGAAATTAATGTTTAACATACTTATCTATTACAAAGGAATGCCATTAGAATCACTTAAGTCGGTTTGAATAAAAATCAACAACGGTTTACAAAAAAAAAAATCTTTACTGCGTAAATGCATAATAGATATGAAATTGCATGTATTCCTGGATAGCAGTAGATGTTTTGAAAATAGATTTGTGGTGATCTAACTTTGAGATATTTTCAATACGAAATCACTTCAAGATGTTTTTAACTTTGTCTTTTGTTGAGATTTTCATTACTATGGGATAAATCATCAATATCTACACTTAAAGACACTCAACTACTATGAGATACCATTTTTTCAGCATGTCTTTAAAAACAATTTATTGCAACAATAAATTTTATGACAATTTGAATAAACTGACATTGTTAACAATTAGTTTAAAATGAATAAAAGTGAATGCATAGAATTAGTGAAATATATCATTCATTACTAATTAGAATAAGAAAAGTGACGAAATAATTTTTTCCCGTTATCACCTTTTTTAAAAAATAAATTTGATGATGGTATTACAAATACATATAAACATAATTAATAATGACATATATATCAAAAATTAATGAGTCGTAAAAAAGGCGAGGAAATTTGTTTTTCCTCGCTAGAAATGCCCTTTGGCGAGGAAATCTGTTTTTCCTCGCTAAAAATGGCCTTTTGGCGAGAAAATTTGTTTCCTCGCTAGAAAAGGCGACGAAATTGAATTTCCTCGCAAATAATGTACTTTTCGTGATGAAATCCATTTTCCTCGCCATATTTCCTCACAATAGCCCGTTCGTGTTGTAGTGGAATTTAGATAATCAAACCAATCCAAACGGACCAAACTGTTAAAATACGGTTTAATTTTGGTTTTGAACCACGATTCATTTGAAAATGAGATATCATCTTCCTAAACTATTTAAAATACTTCAAATGATAGAAAAGAATTAAATAAAACTAACTTAATATTCGAAACAATTCTATTAGTGTGTGTATGTGTTTATACAGCAAAGAGAGAACTGTTGAGAGAAGCTAGAGGCTAGAGAATGATGGATGCAATTTAGGTTTATTACGTTTAAGTTTATAGTATAGAATTAATACGAATAGGTTTCGATGTAGAGAATTTAAGGTAACTAGTCTTGGTCGTGAATGAATAAGACGATAGAATGAGTATTACATTGAGAAATCGATTGACTATGGCTTAGCGCCCATGTTTATTGGTGTATCCAAATCATCAATTATATAGGAGGATCTTTTTGACAAAAGTAATGACAACGGATAACGCCATATGCATGAGATTAACAACAATATTAGAGGATTTCATTTTCAAATTAATACAGGAGTAGTCTAGTCCTCGTAATCTTGTACTCCATATGCCAGCTGGGCTCAAAACTTTTAAAATTCATCAGATATTATTGATTTAGATAGAAAGTAACATGTGTCATTTTCATTAGCTGCAGGTAACAAGTTTAACATTTGTCCTTTCGTTAGCATGTTTCCCACTAGGAGTAGGACTCTCATTTACTTTTCTATCTTGATCTTAATTGTCGGTGGCTGATTTATTTACCCATTTTATTTTATGCCTAATTTCCAAATTCGGAATGCACTCTTTTTTTCATCTTTATTCGAAAATACAAAACAAAAAGGAAAAAGATTTCATTTACGTAACATAAAACTAGGCTCTGTTTGGAACCCATGAAAAGGAAAGGAAAATTAAAAAAAAAATTCCTTTCATTGTTTGATTGGAAGAAAAAGAATGAAAAAAATAGTAAGAATTTCAAGTGTAGTAACTAATAATTTTTCCCTCTCATTTTCGTTATTTTTTATTTTCTTTTCCTTTCCATGAGTTCCAAACAGAACCAAAAGATACAAAAAAAAAATTGATTTTGGCACTCCAGTTTCAACCATTGACACTCCATTTTGTATGTTAATCATGTGAGAACATAAAACTAAAAGGGGAGTGCCATTTGCTAAATTCGGAGTGCCAAAATCACCTCCCAAACAAAATTCTGCTATTTATTGGATTTACTCTGTAGCATCCGGAATTCTACTCCAGTAATAAAAGCATTGAAGGGAAAAATAGAATCAGGAATTTTGTCGGTGGGGGGTGTGAGCATATTGTATACCACGCGCCCAGGACTCCCACGGCTGTTTAGAAAAGGTGCTCATTAACGGTAAATAGAGAATAGTGAACCTTAACGGATTAGCCCGCTTCCCTCCACCGACGGAATCTCAGGATCAAAAAGCCAAACGAGGTGCCGTTGTGGTGGGGACGTGATGATAGACGGTGAGTAACGGTCAATCATAAGCAGTGTGAACGGCCGTTGGCTGCTGGGGGTCCCGGGGTGGGTTGCTAAACTTTTTTGGGTTCTTTCTTTCTTGGAGACAATTATACATGGCACGTGGATCTCGCTTTTGTCTGCCGGGTCCTATTATAACTACTCCTCATTCCTACCTCTCTTCTCTTGCTCCCCATCATATCCTTTCACCCTTTTTTTATTTTCCTTTTATTTATAATCGAATATTCGGATCAATTTGCACGCATCTCGATTAATTCTAGAGACCTGAAAGTAACAACCTGACATAGTCTCCAATGGCTCCAAAGTTTGGGATGATTGGCCTTTTTAGGATATGAACATATGCAACCTCATGGTCAAACACTTAAAGTCCTGTTTTACTGGAGGAAATAAGTGTTTATTTTTTGAATTAAAGGTGATGTATTGCAAGAGAATGATATGTCTCTTAAAAAAATAAGTATTTAAAAAATAAGAATTTTAACGGAATGAGATCTTATTATTTTCTCATAGTCACTTTATCAACTCCTTGGGCCTTGGGGTTCATCCAACTCTTCTAGGATCACAAACAAACACACAAATAACTACACAAACACAATCACAAATGTGGTGGATCCCACATGTGGGATGTACGAGAGTCCCACTATACTTGTGAGTGTGTTTATTCAAAGTGTTAATTTGTTAGTGGTTTTAGAAATATTATATTGGGGGTTAATCCTATTCTTTCACTTGTACGGTGTATCCAATCCAATCAGATTCGAGCGAGCCAATCACGCCTTCCCCTAGCCTCCCAGTTTTTTTTTCATGTTTGTTTTTCAGAGCCTTCCAGTTGAGTGTAATGTTTCTTCTAATGTGGGCCCATTAAATAACGAGTATATTTTTTTTTTCCCCTCTGTAGCGTGTCAATCCCTACTCGATGATCTGAGCTGATTTTTTTAGAATGGCAAAAAAAATTATTAACCATTGAAAGTGTTACAATGATAATAGGAAAAAGGAGAACGACATCATATTTCTAAAACTTAGTTAAGAACAAATCTGTGCCATCAGAGACCTAAACTCTCGATTGGCAAGAAACCAATTCAAAAAACCCAAAGAGACAAGCTCACACATAAAAGACCAAAATCCAACACCTAAGGAGAAAAGCACAACCAAGAAAAGAAAAATCCCCACCCTAACACAAGCATCCCAAGCCGCCACCCCATCCAAGCACGACAGCCGCCACCCACACGCCCATCACTGTGACTACAACCTCCGCCTTCTCGGGAGGGAGGGGGGCTGCTGTCCCCAAGGGGACAGCAGCGCGCTGCTGTACCCCATTTTGGGGCCCACCCCGGTCTCGTTTCGATGATCTGAATCGTTCACTTTGTAGAGCTCGTCGATTAGAACAACTATGCAAAAAATCAGCTTAATTGGATATCATTAAGTACCTGATCGGAACCTTTTTATCTTAAAAAGAATGCATCCGAAACACTGGATCAAATCCACTCTAACCCATGGACTGAGATTTATATGGGCTCCGATCAAGTACTTAATGATATCCAATTAAGCTGATTTTTTGCATAGATGTTCTATTCGACGAGCTCTACAAAGTAAACGATTCAGATCATCGGAGCGAGACCGGGGTGGGTCCCAAAATTGGGACAGCAGCCCCCCGCGTCCGGCCTTCTCGTAGGGCTAGATGAATAAATAATCCACTCAATTGGGACCCCCCAAGTGGGCAGTGAGATTAGTCCCTCGTGATTAGTCAAGGTGTGCGAAAACTAACTCGGACACCTGAAATATCAGAAAATAAATACTCATTCCGTCCTTTTTTAAATGTCTTGCTTCGTAATTCCAACTTATTAAAAAGACATCATCATTATACCTTTCATATCAACTTTTTCCTTTACTTTCCCTACTTACCCATCATTATTACACTTTTACTCACTTACTTTTTAAAAAGAAATCTACTTTTAGGGGTAAAATAGACAATGCACCAATTTTTATCCACTAACTTTACAAAACAGACACTTATTAAGGGATAGCCTAAAATGGAATACTAGACTCTAAAAAAGGGACGGAGAAAGTAATTCACTCAAAAATTTAAGTTGATCAAACATCCGCAACCATCTCTTCAGAGCACTTTTATGTAGAAAACACATAGACAAGTCTACTACTATTAATATTTTGCATGACTAAGCCTTGTTTGGATAGCATTTCAAAAAAAATCTCAACTCAAAAAACACTTATTACCCCTACTTCTAATTATTACTCACCCCTATCTCCAATCATTATTCTCGTTTTTCTCTCTATCTCTCTCCAATCATTACCCCTAATTTCAATTATTATTTTCATTTCTCTCTTCACTCATAATCCTACAAAAATTTCTCAAAAACTTATTTAAACACAACATAAAGTATGTCTAATATCTACTTGAATTCTTGCGAGGACATTCCATCCGACGATTTTTACAAAATGCATGGATGACTCGGAAGTAGTGATCCGTGTGGGGTGAACCGCTTGTTGTATTTCCAAATGGAACTGCAGAAGCCATTTCCTAAAAATTAATTACTCCTACAAATTTCTGTTTTGATTAATTAGTCACTAGTCTTATACATGTTCCAACACGTTTTGGTCATTTACCTGATTAAAAGTACACAAATAGGTACGGATAAAAAAACAAGTACACAAAAAGGTATTGTTGAGCATGTACACACACTTTCTAGTTCGTTAACAAAATTAATTGTCTAGCCTTCAATAACTAGTTACACGTACGTAGCTAGTCAAAATGCAAATTAGTAAAATGTCTAGCCACATGGCTAAGTTGTTGGAGCTACAAAATTGTTATCCTAGTAGCTAAAATAGTTTAACATGGTTCATTTGATCTAATTTAAGCAAGGGCAACAAATTCAACAAACGGGTCATACAGCTATGTTAATTGCGTTGCAGAGCCAACAAAGTCATAGGAAACGAACCTATGCTACAAGAACTCTCTTAAAGTGACAAGTAACAGTACACAAGTCATGTTTTTATTATAAATTTTCGTTGTCACACCCCCCCCCCCCCCCCTCCGGTTCTCTCTTCAAAAGAATAGAAAAAGATAAAAAAATGTTTTAAAAGATGATAGGTAAATTGGAAAGCTTTTTTTTTTTTTTTTAACTGAGAAACAACCCTGCAGTCGAGTCACTATTGGACCCGATTGCGTAATCCAAACCTCAGGGGAGACTAGCACAGCAACCCACCGCCATGGCCCCCACTTAAATCATGGTTTATTATTATTATTATTATTATATATAATTGGGCTCGTGAACCAATGCGAGCTGAGTTTCGACTAGCTCGAGCCCCGCTCATTTCCCAATATTTCAGTTGGAGCTCATTCGTTTGTATCTCAAATCGAGCCGTTGTCAAGCTGAACTTCGAGTCGCTCGCAAGCGGCTCATATCATTTGCAGCCCTAATTACATTGCGCTACGTCGTCAAAATAGTGGTATCAATTAATAGAATATGGTGACGTGGCGCAATATAATTAATTTAAAGAAAATAAATATTTACACTGACAATATAAATAATTTAATCTATTTGTATATACAGTAAAAAGAAAATTAAAGGGGTTTATAGAAGGTGAAAAAAAGTTGGTTAAAGGAGTATTGTGGAGGGATGCTTAATTGTCTCTTATGAAAAGAAAATTCCAAAAGGAGTCCATGAATGTTCTCTAGAATGCCCAAGTAATCAAGTATGGTGTACAGGAGAACCTCATTGGCTCGCCAGCTACTTACCAATTTAATTTAATTTGATATTGGGAGGACACTTCATGGATATGGTAGGGGCACATCAATTTGTTATATCTCAACCACATTCCTCTCATATACATATAGGTCCCTAGCGGGTCCCTAGCATATATTGTGATGCTAGGGGCATGTCAATTTGTCACACCTCAACCACATCCCTCTCATATACATTTCTCTAGCGGGTCCTTAGTATATATTGTGAAATTTCCACACATGCATGTGAGAGAGGTGTAGTTGGAGTGTGACATATTGATGCGTCCTTAGCATTTTCCGACACTTCATCCACACAGACAATCATTCTAAAAATATAATCATTGAGATGACTTTTTTTTTAATTTCATGTGGGTAGCATTATCACCAAAGATAACGCTTCAATTTATATAGTACCATATCTAAATAAAGAGGTTGGTGCTTAAAGCATCAAAAACAGGAACCTACCGCAACTGAGGGCTTTACTTTTTCTTTAATTAGTTTCCGATTTCTTTTTGTATAAAAGTTTTATTTCTCAATTGGGCTTGGGAATGTGTCAAAGCAAAAGGGATTATTCTTTTCTTTTTCAAGAAAACAAATTCATTAATCTTTGAAAAAGGATACAGGGATTAAACAGACCAATTGCACAACGGCCTACGTCATCCAAAACCTAAGACACTAAGGAAGGCAAGACGCCATGCAACAAAAAAACCTTGGACCAAAGGATAAGAAACAAACGTCCTAAACCAATCACTCAAAGACGACCAAAACACGAAGCCCAACCAAGCAAAAGGAATTCTTCAATGCTCAGGAGCAATGCTCGTTGACATGAGAGAGGAGCATTGCTCTTGCTCCTGGGGCAAGAAATAATTTCAGGTCAAAGGTATCCATGTCAAAGGTTGAGTTGGGGTAGGGCAATGCAAGACTGACCCCGGCCACTTTTTTGAAACAGACAGGAGGTGCAGAAAGCCTCCAACGAATGAACTGAATTCTACTACTCCTATTTTCAGATTTAATAGTACTGTGTAATGCTTGGGTCATAATATTCTAGTTCCAAAGTTTTTTTTTTTCCTTAGCTGCATATCGATCGGACACATCGGCAATTGATTAATCTTTTAATTTGATAACAGTATATATTTTCGGTTGGAGTCTTTCATCAAATTTAAATCATGAAAATCGATCACTTGTGGAGAACCGTGATTACATGGACGGTATATATTGGCAGGTCATAAAAAATAAAAGTGATCACGACATGTAAAAGAAAGGTCATGTTATTGACAACACAATAAGTTTGTTTTTTGTTTTTGTTTTAATAGGAGTAGCAATTTTCATTTAGAAATTAATATTGGTAAAACTTGATAAGTGGACCGATACAAATTTAATGCCCGAAATCTGCGCTTCCAATTTAAGTGGCTGACCAACTGCTTACTACTACTATAATTAGTTAGGTGCCAGTAAGTAAGTTAAAAGTTGGAGAGAGGGGCCCACGGTTTTAGTGTCCCTTCGACCACCTCTTCCTTTGTTCCCGCCGTTGAGCGCTGGAGAAAGCACAAGCTGGTCCCCAATACCAAATTTTGTTACTGTACTACGGAGTACTATATAATAAAGAGTTTTTTTTTTTTAAATCTCCTAAACTATGCACATTTTCTCTTCTTAATCCTTAAATTATTAATTTGATGATTTCATCCCCTCAACTATCATACCGTTATCTATTTAGTCCAATAGATAATGGAAATTAGAAATTTGGACAGAAAATATCACGTAAGACCTTATTTGGGACCATGTAAAGCAGATACTTGACCATTAGAGCCTTAGAAATAAAGATTAATTACGATCCTTTAGGATAAAATGATCATAAAAATAAGAACTTCGCATCGGTTCAAACAGATTGAAAATTGAAGCACTTAATTATTTTACAAGGTTTATATATTAGAATTTTACGTGGTATTTTATAGAGACTAACACATACATTTTTTTTTAAAAGACGGAGTTCTTTATATAGAATTTAGATTGTTTATATAATGGTTAAAAATTAAGCGCTTTAATTTTCAATCCGTGTAAACCGATGTAAAAATCTTATTCTTCTTATTATTTTATGCTAAAAAGGTTATAATTTTTCTTTTTAGAACTCTCATAATCAAGTATCTTCTCTAAAGGATACCAAACATGCCTTATATGACATTTTCCGTCTAAATTCCTAACTTCCGTTAGCTATTGGATTAAGTAGGTAACGGTATAATAGTTGAGGGGATGAAATCATCAAATTAATAATTTAGAAATTAAGTAAAAAAAATGTGCATAATTTGGGGATAAAAAGAAAAAAAACCTCTATAATAAACAGCTGACTTGAAGTTGAACCGGATGGAGGAATAAACCGTATGTTGAAAATTATATATTACTCCAATCCAATCCAATTCAATTCACAATGTAGTAAGAAAGAACCACGCGTATTCAGGAAAGGCGGTAGTACTTCTCCTTGGAGTACTATTTCCTGTCCAGCCAGGTAGCTAGTGGAAAACGTTACGACAACGACCTTCAAATGCACGTATATATATGCATAGAGTACTAATAATAAAGTAACTAGCTAGCTAGCTACTAGCTAATAAGCCCGAGTGTTGGCAAAGTAATTGTGGCCTGAGACTTGGACCATCTCCGGCCAATATAAGATGTCAAAGTTGAGATAGACAAGTTAACAGTCATTTTTTGCATTAACTCACAATTTAATCATCTGTCTTTATTCATGTCAAAGCTGACGTGACTTTGACAACTACCTCTTACCTTCCAATTTTCAATAACTTACTATTGGAAGTTCAAAAACTAGTTCAAGTACAAAAAGGGAGAGTCCATTTGAGTTTTTGACATAAGGGTTGGAGATCTAGGGAGAGCTTGATGTCAAATTGGAGATATTAAAATGTCACATAAGTTTTCAAAAAAATTTGACATCTCCAATTTGAAGCCATGTGTTAATTAAGGATATCTAATATGACATGGCATGCCAAGAGGAAGAATTGACGTGTGAAACAATTCCAACCAAAATGTCAAATTTGACATTCATGTCAAAATTCATCTTTCATTACCTTACTCTGTAAAACTTCCTAAAATAATATATTTGGCATGATGGTTGGAGTGAGTATCTTCTAGATGTCAAATTCAACACGTCAAATTGGTGAGGATTTCAAAAAAAAATTGACATCCTCAATTTTTAAGTCAATACTGGAGATGCAGCTCCCTCCTTGTCAGGGTCACCGGTCTCAACCCCACGCGTAAGTATATAAAACAACTATAAAATGGGATGTAGGAAGTAGGTCGAGGTGTACACATGCTAGCTCGAGACACCTTGCATTATCAAAGAAAATGAGATATAACTATACTATGTAGATCAATTAATAAGGTGCGAATTTATCGTATCCTAAATCGAATGGGTACTACTCCAGTATAACTCAATGAGTCGGTGGTCAAAGCAAAGCCTGTTATGCCACCACAAATACTAGAACGTATGTAGTTCCACAAGTGGGGAGAGAGAGAGAGAGAGAGAGAGAGAGAGCAGCTAGCGTAGACAGGTTTCACATGGGAAACATTAGTGAGGGCCATACTAGATATATAATACATGCATGGGTTAAAAAGGCATGGATTTCCTCGAGACAAAAGCAAAGCAATATTGGCGGGAGCCGGGAGGCGCGCGACCTTCCTTTCTCATCCTTCCTTTTGCCACCACCGATTTAGTGAACAGATTAAAGCTAGTCAAACTGTTTTATGTAGGATTCCTTCAAAGTATTAGCAACTTTATTTTTGAGGTATGTATGTGTGTGTGTGTATATATATATATATATATATATATATATATATATATATATATATATATATATATATATATATATATATATATATATATATATATACAACGGGGTGGTTCCGGGGACACTTAAAAAAACCTTTAAACCCCCCCTCTAAGTTTTCGATTGAATTTCGATGATCCGAGCCGCTCAATGTAATCAGAACGTGATTTTAAGAGTGTTAGAAAGAAATCAGGAAAAAAAATAACTGGAAAGGGTTTCATCCGAACAGTTTTTTATTGAATTTTATTGAACGGTTCAATAAAAAACTGCTCAAATCAAGCTCTTCCCGGTTAGTTTTTTTGCTAGTTTCTCGCGAGCACCCTTAAAATCACATTCTGAACACATTGAGCGGCTCGAATCATCAAAATTTGATCGGGAACTATGAGATTAAGATTTGAAGGGTTTTTTTAAGGATTTTTTTAAGTGTCCCCGGAACTGCCCTGATATATATATATATATATATATATACACACACACACACACACAGAGTCCGTCTCCCGTAAGGACCACCTCATTTTAATAAAATACGGACCTCCCTTTCAAGATTGAATTTCGATGATCCGAGCCGCTCAATGTGTTCAGAACGTGATTTTAAGGGTACACGCGAGAAATCAGTAAAAAAAATGACCAGAAAGGGCTTCATCTGAGCAGTTTTTGTTTGTTTTTTATCGAACGGTTCAAACAAAAAAACCCTTCAGAGCCAAACAATTACTAAACATCATCAGAGCAAAACAACTACTATCAGCACTGTGGATAAAAACAATAAGGTCGTGTCTGGATCATAAAATTATAATGAAAACAACAAAGATAGTCCTAAGTAGGGCTGTCAATCCTTCTAGATTGTACGTACGCAAGTAGTGTGAACGTAACAAACGTGAACACACACACTCTCTCTCTCTCTCTCTAAACTTTTCCTCCTTCTAGGATTGCTTCTTAGGTTGTTGGGAGGGGGGAGATGGAGGACTTCTCACCTCCACCTCTCCTGCTCCCTCCGGCCTCCCTCTTCTTCATTTCCTAGCCTCATTGTGCTCTACTTGCGCCTCGCCCCATCCACTATCCACCTCCATCCACCTCCATCTCCGCCCCCACCCCACCACCACCACCACTCTATGTCTGGTACGGTGCGGCGGCTTCTGACAATAGAGTTCTCAACCGGGTTTTTATTTTCCTATTCTTTTTTGGTTTGGTTGTTTTTAGGTTATGTTGATTTGGTTTGGGGTTTGTTGGTTTGATTTCTCTCCCCTTTATGGGGGGTTCTGGGTGTAGGGTTTCTGGTGTTGGACCGTGTTGTGGTCTTTGCCGTAGTTCAGGGTTTACTACCCTATCTTTTGGATCGAGGTCGGCCATGGCAGACTCGCTAACAAAACCTGGTGTGAGGATCTAGTGGTGATATTGGGTAAGCCTCTTTGTCTTGTTATTTACTCCCTTTTGGGACGATATCCAACGCCATTGATGTACTCTGTTGTTTCTAGTATAATACAACTCCTACCAATTTAGCAAAAAAAAAAAAGTTGGGCTGTCAATGGATCGAATTGGTTCCGAATATGAATTAACTCAAATTTGATCCGAATCCGAAGTTTGCGAATCTGGAAAATTGAATATCCGATCTGAAAATCCATATCTGATTCAAATATTTTACTTATACAAAATTTTAGCAAAAAGAAGGGAAAAAAAGCAAAACAGAGAGAGAGAGAGAGAGAGAGAGAGAGAGAGGGGATATAATCCATGGATTTCAGCCACGGATCTTCAAAAACAGAAGAGAGGAAATAATATAGGTATTCATATATATCTTAGTTTCGTAAATCTCCACTTGTTTACAACGGATCAACCGGAAAACTACAACTAAGCCTAAGAACTGCCTCAATCAGCACATTGCAAGCTTTTCCGACTCCAATCAAGCAAAGCTTTATTTAATCCCAGATCCGTTAGTAGCTATGATAGTTCTTTTAATATATGAATATAACAGTCAGTACCGGTCCCGACATTTGGATTGTCCAAGCCTGACTTTCCGCTTGGTTGCCCACTCGAAAATTCTAATCGCAAGAAAGATTTGTAGGGAACCACGCAAGAAAAAATGCATTTGGGCTCATTTTGGGTCTCACAAAAATCTAGAAAAATATCCAAAATTTTTTGAATATTATTTTATGGGGCCCTGTAAAAAATTGGCTCAAAGGAATATCGATTGGTAAGTATTACTTTTGGATTCGTTGGGGCGAAACTGCTCAATTCGCCCATATGAATTCAAAAGTAACACTTACTGATGTCCGTTGAAGCTGATTTTTTATAGGGCCCTATAAAATAATATTAAAAAATTTATGGATATTTTTCTAGATTTTTGTGAGACCTGAAATGGGCCAAAATGAGTTTTTCCTTATGTGGTTGTCTGTGAATCTTTATTGCGAATAATAGGGTTCGTTGCCCACTAGTGTTAAGTATAAAAAAAAAACATACAAGCAACAAAAAAGAGAGGACAAAAACAAGATTATATCGTTAAATATTTAAATTTTTTTTGAATTACTTATTTTTACTTTTAGTAATTTGTCGTAATTAGATTTTAGTTCTTCGGGGCCAATCGAATTAGATTCTAACAAACTACTTGGAGGAACCGATCAACCATACTCACCTAGTTGCTAGATGAACCTTATGAACCTCTTGAACCTTTACCATTACCCATTGGTCCATAGTTGCTAGGATAATCTTTGTCCATTGGATAATAGGCTTTCTTTTAAAATATTTTGGTAAGTACATGAATATAATATTATATGATTTTACTAACACATGTGCAAAGTACATATATTTTTTGTTTATTGGGAATTCTCCCACCCCTCCATTGTCTATTGGTTATTAACCGTTAGGGGAATCATTATCCATTGGGTAATAGCCCTAATCTTCCTACTAAATACAAGGTTTTATTTAAATATTCAAGGGTTGATTTTTCATGTACTTTTATGCATTAAAATATTGGGGTATATCTAAACCCTAGATTTTTTAAAGTACTTTATTGGATAAATAGTACTTGTACTTTATTATTATTTTAATTGAGAAAATCCTAGCCTATTATTTAATTAGGTACTTTGTACCACACCTATATTTTAATATAGGGCATTTGTTCACATGCTTTAAAGGACTTTGGTTATTTTATTATAAAAGTTTCCTAGTTACTATTGTCAATTGGATAATAAAAGTTAGGAGATTTATTATCCATTGGGTAATAGAGTTATTCTTTCAACTAGTACTAGGGTTTATTAAACTAGTCTTTTTCCTAAATTGCCCATGTGATGTTGTACCTTTATTTTATTAAGTATGTACTTTTTGACTTAAGACCTAAGTTTTCCTAAATACTCTTATATTATTTTATATTATATTAGGGTTTTGTACCAAATTGGATTAATTTATTGAGGAGTTGATCTTCCTAGAGTACATTAGTACACTAGTCTATTTGTTTAATCAAACATGTGCCTAATTGTAATTCTTTATTGGGTATTTGATTTTGTAAGTCTTGTACTTTGTACTTATTATATATATATATAGTGTACTAAGAGAGAGAGAGAGAGAGAGAGAGAGAGAGAGGTGCTGAGAGGGAGAGAGGAAGAAAGAAGAAAGGTTGGTTGTACCATGCTTGATCTTTCATTGTCCTTTCAAATCCTTGGGAAATATTCTTCCTAGCCAAGAATCTAACCTCCTTTGTACCATTATCAATTATTTAACCAAAAATCTTGTACCATTGTCTCCTTTCCTTCTAACAAATCTTTCATAATTCAATCCTTGGTACAAACTAGCCATGCAGGCCTAGCAACTAGCCTTTGATCTTCCATGAGTTCATAACAAGTGTCAAATTGTGAGCTATGGGGGGGCGGGCGCCCTTGAAGAGAAGAGAGAGAGCCAAGGTTTTTCCTATAAATAGGACCCCATTCCAAGCATTTCAACTCACACTTTCACTTCTTACTCCAACTTCTCTCTAGAATTTCTTTGTTCTTGCTTAGTTCTTTCTTGTTCTTGAGTTCTTTATGAGTTCTTCAAGAAACTTATCCAAAACCGCCACTAAACCGCCACCCGATCACCCTTCGATCCATGAAGTATAGTAGTATTAGTCAAGAAGAAGTTTCGAGAGAAACCATTTTCTTTCGAAGCTCCCGAGGCATACCGTAAGAAGTTACTCCGTCCAACTAACCTTCCGTAGCCGTTACTACCGCCAAGAAGTAATGTAGGATCTCCTTATCTTTCACCCCAAGTATAAAGTAGGTTATTCCTATTTACTTACTCAAATATAACGTTGTTGTTTTGAATTGCTAAGAAAGAACGGAAGATTCTCCCTATCTACTACTCCTAATTTTATGTAGTGCATCCTTACTTACTTATCTCAAAGTATTTGTATTTTTGATATTTAAGATGATTATGAGTATGCATATTTGAGTTACTTGTATTACTTGTGGTGTAATAAAACATAAGTGATTTCACTTCAAGGGCATCCGTACATGTGGCGTTGTGCTTTGAATAAACATAAGTGATACACTCCAAGGGCATCCGTACATGTGGCGTTATGCTATAAGCGGTGACTTAGCATAATAAGTAGTATAGAATTGGATGATCTTGTTAGAATGTTTCATGCTTACTTTTGTTCTACCACGGAGTCTTTGCATGTAAACGAGACACGAGAACTGAGAAAGTAAAAACATGGCACCTAGGGTGTGGTTAATGAAAGAAAATATTTTTCGAGGAAGGAAATATTTTGAAACTATATAATGACCAGTTTTGAGTGGCATTATGTGTGTGTTTTGTGTGCCAATGAAAACCCGGGACGGCGGAACCATTGTGAGGATACTCGGGAGACCGAAAAGGCGGAACTGAGGTTGGGTGTGTGCTTGGTTATCCGCAGTACGGAGCCAATGCAATATGTGCCAATGGGAACCCGGGACGGCGGAACCATTGTGAGGATATTCGGGAACCCAGAACGGCAGAATCGAGGTTGGGTGTGTTAAAAATAAATTTTGGTTTGAAAAAGGTGAAATATTTTGGAAAACGCAATGTGGCCGGACGTGGTAGCCCATTGTGTGGTGTGTGTTTTTGTGTGTGTTCCAGTGAAAATCCGAGAAAAAACGGAACCATTGTGAGCTTGTTTGCGTTCCCATGGGAATTCGGAGCAGCGGAACCATGGTGAGGTATAGCTTGGTTATCCGCGGTACGGAGCCAATGCAATTGTGTGCCAATGGGAATCCGGTGCGGCGGAACCATTGTGAGGAAACTCGGAAACCCGGAACGGCGGAATCGAGATTGGGTGTGTGCTTGGTTATCCGCGGTACAGAGCCAATGCAATGTGTGCCAATGGGAACCTGGGACGGCGGAACCATTGTGAGGATACTTGGGAACCCGGAACGGCGGAACTGAGATTGGGTGTGTTAAAAACGAGTTTTTGCAAAGGTGATACGTTTATGAAATGTGAAAATGTTGACAGGGTCTACGATGAGTCGCGCAGGAGAAACAAAGAAAATTATGGACACCTACGATAGTTCGAAAAACGATTGCGGATGTGTTTTTGATATTGTCTTTTGTAGTTATGTATATACGTATCATGTGGAAATTGATGTTTTATTATAACCTATTATCGTAAGTTTAGGTTGGTAGGTAAGGTTTATCCTATTGAGCGTTGTAGCTCACGGTGTTACCTTTCGGTGACCCTGACATATTATATGGGTGGCGACACCGGTATAATGTGTCAGACCTCATAGATGACTAGGGTAAGATGTACACCTTGGAGGCCTTTAGAGCTGAAGAGCTGGTTTAGATGGAGGAGCAGATGGAGCTGTAGTTAGGAACCCTAGAACCCCCTTCATTTGTGTAATTATTGAACTCTTGTGGGAGTTTTGTTGTAATAACGAGTCAGACTCCATTTGATTTTATCAATAAAATGTTTATTTAACGTACCCAAAATTCGGGGCGTTACGACCGGTCATAAACCTTTCACAGATCCGGATTATTGAAAACACAATCTAACGACTAAGATCAAAGGTCCGGACTTAACACTAAATCAGGACGTCCTGACCTAATCCTCAGTGATGTACATAATATATATCATACGTGTGAATTGTGATATATGTATATTTACTAAAATTAGCCCACTCCTGCTTTAAATAGATGAGAACAGATACTTTTTTTTTTTTTTAATCGATTCAATCCATTTAACATGGAAGCCCAAATTTAAAACGTTCTCTTCTATTTTCGATCTTCCCCCCATTTATGTAATGTTCTGTTTTCTTTGAAAAAAAGACAGTTTGGATTTCAGAGTGTTACCGGATTAAACAGTTCAGATTCGGATTGTTACCGGATTAGATCCGATATATCCGAATCTGATCCGATTAGTATTCGGATTGTTGGATTGATTTTATCGGTTTCGGATAGAATTTCTTCCGATAGAATTTGGATCGGATCCACTCTATTGATAGGCCTAGTCCCGAGGAATGAAATTTTCTTCTTTAATTAATTTAATTTACTTAAAATTTTGATGTTCACGTTGACTCCTTGTGGCATAAGGAGTATCATATATAAGAGAGGTTGAGAGACAAATTAGAACCCTGATGAGAATCCCAAATGCATGATCCGATTAATTTAAGAAGTCGAGTGGACAAAAACAAGTTATAAGATATCGATAAGTTTTGCGCTGAACTAAACATATCCTAACGAGTACAATGACCAATCAGAATTGTAACCCTCCATTTTTCTCAAATCGTATATACGTGATATTTCATTATGATGGTTGTCGATATTTGATTAATTAGAGTTTTTACACGAACAATTAGCACTCCAAAACTAGAAAGATACTAATAGGTACATACGTACGAACGGTGATAAAAATGAATTGATGGTAGGGAATTTAGAGGTGAGGTGAGGATATAGGAGTATATCCCAGTCCGAATTGGTTTGGTGGGGCCGTGGTGGTGTCACTCGCAGTTAGGCTTAACTAGGGTACAAAAGTAAGTACCAGTATTGTTGTGAGGGGGCCGGGATGAGACCAGTACGTTGCGAAGGATGAGGAGAGAAAAAGAAATTAATAAATGGCAGTAGCAGAATTGAATACTAGATGATGCCAAGCAGGCCTCCACCGTCAAGAGACGAGACGAGACGAGATGAGAAGAGACCTGATAATACTACGGATTGCTACTTAACATTGTGATACCCCATGTGACTGACCCCTCCTCTGTCTTCTTCATCCATCTCATCTCACACTGAAAACTAACCAAACAACACTCTGCGTACCCCACTGCCCACTCCTTCAATCCAGGGGCGAAGCTATGTTGGGAGTCGGATCTAGAGTTTTCAAATTTTTATTTTTTATGTATTTAATTTTGAATATTATCGATAATTATTCATGTTTAAGTATTAGGTACTTATAATCCTAAATTTTTTGATTTGATTTGATAAAAAATCGATTATTTTACGTTCTTATTTTTTTAATTTTTTTCATAAATAAAAAATAAACACGTAACTGTTAAATGCATTTCCATGGCCCCCCTTATGGTGCATGTACGAGCAAATGGAGGTGCAAAAATTATTTTCTTGAATTTTGAGAATTAAAAATGGAATTGAAATAAGCAGTTGTTCTTTTCTAGTATTCAAAACAAACCGAAAGAGTACAGAGAAAAGCACCAGTCTATAACCTCCAGAACTACTACTACTTCTTCTTCTTCTTCTTCTTCTTCTTTTTTATCTAAAGCACAAATTGCATTCAACAAAAGCTATCCGATACTTAAAATGATTTTCATCCTAAACCAAAAAACTAAAGATACACAAGAAAAACAGAGAGATGAAACTTATGTCTAATTAAATTCTAAATGCGAGTCTCATACTCTCACCACACCGACAACAAAAATTTGACAAAGGGGTCTAATAGTCTATGGGGTGTCAATAAACTAAGGCCTAGTTTTTCAAAAATAGTTTGGGCTTTTTTGGTTTTGTTTTGTCCTTCTTTAATTTTATTTTTTTACATTTGTTAATTTTGCATCAATTTTTTTGCGAATTTTTTGTTTGTCTTGACTTAAAATGTATATTCTATGACTTTTACCCAATTTTTTTTTTACAAATTTCCAAAATTTAGCACTATATAAGGGAAAAACAATTTGAGAAAGTAGGCCTAAATAAAATGACAAATTAATACACATTCTTATTAACGGTTCTTTTATTTTGATAGTCTATGACTCTATGTGTTGTCAACAAGTTAAATATAGTAGTAGATAAACAAAATTGCACACCTCCCAATGCAGGTTTTACACTTTTTAATACGCTCAAACATTCTTATACGTTTTTATTACACATTTCGACACACTATTCCTATAATCTCGAGTGTTGGAAAACCGGGGGGGGGGGGGGGGAATAGGATCTAACCCAAAGCAAGATTATACTAGTAGCCTAGTAGGATAGGATGGATCCACATCTACCACCAGATCCACTTGTGTGGTTATAATGACCCGGAAAATATTGCATTACGTGAGCCGCGTGCGTTTCACTCTCCAACATTAATATCCCTCCCTTAAGAAACCTCTAAAAAAGGTTTCCAAGATTAAAAAAGTCCACATTCTTCTGTTCTTTAGTAGAGGAGTATTTCTTTTGCCACTCAACCAAATACGTATTTTATTCATAGACAAAAAACTACTACTCTACTACGTATTTTCCCTTTTAATAATTACGTCCTCCTTTTTTGGTTTTGAGCTCACAGTCACGCAGTGATGGCTTCTTTATCGGCATATGTGATAGATAGCTGTATATAACCACGTACTAGTACCGCTGCTTCTAGTCCTAGTATTGTCCTCAAGACCTCAGCGAGACTAGTGAGAGAGAGAGAGAGAGAGAGAGAGAGAGGAGGTGGGAAATGGACCTTTCTCCCCTGCCTTCTCACTCCATTTAGACCACAACCCAAAACCCCTTTCTCTCTCTGTATTCTTTCTCCAAATTTCCCTCCAAACCCAGAAAGGGAGAGTGAATTTTGAGGCAGAATCATGGAAACCAGATCAGCCACCAAGTGGGTTCTTGCTCTCTGCTTTGCATTTGTTCTGGGGTTTGAGCTCATCCAGTGTAGCGTCACCTACGACAGGAAGGCCATTGTCATCAATGGACAGAGAAGAATCCTCTTCTCTGGCTCCATGCATTACCCCAGGAGCACTCCTGATGTACTCTTAACCATTCCCATTCCATTTATTTCTCAATTTACTCTCTGATTTTTCTCACATGTTTTTTCTTTCTTTTTCCATTTTTCTTATTTTCTGTCCCCTTTTTTCGTGTGTGATGAAATTGAAATCCTTTTAGATGTGGGAAGATCTCATACGCAAGGGTAAAGAAGGAGGTCTGGATGTAATTGAGACATATGTTTTCTGGAATGTCCACGAGCCTTCTCCTGGCAATGTATTTTACTCTCTCACGAATTGCACTTGTTAGGTTCTGCTCTTTTCACTTGGTTCTTTTTCTGGGTTTTCTGTTAATAGTATTTGCTTTTCTTCTGTTTTTCTGTTGTGGGTTTCTAGTATAATTTTGAAGGGAGATATGACCTAGTTAGGTTCATTAAGACCATCCAGCAAGCAGGTCTCTACGCTCATCTTCGCATTGGGCCTTATGTTTGTGCAGAATGGAACTTTGGGTAACTACCTCGTCTGTTTTCCCACTAGATCTCTCTCTCTCTCTCTCTCTCTATATATATATATATATATATATATATCTATGTATCTATCTATCTATATGCAGCAGAAAATGCAAATAGTTTTGCGTGTGAATAAAATATTATTTGGTTGTTTCACTGTGTTATAGTCACATTCTTACATATATTGCCCTTTTCAAATTGAGGGATCTTGTCTTTCGGGTTTGATCTGGGTAAGGTTAGGTTTTAATTTTCATTTCTTTTTGTGTTGCTGTGCAGTGGATTTCCTGTTTGGCTAAAGTATGTTCCAGGCATAAGCTTCAGGACAGACAATGAGCCTTTCAAGGTCTCTACTCCCTCCATTTCACCCATTAATTTTGTACACTATAAACAAACTGATTGGCATTTGTAAAAAATACTTGGTGAAAAAACAGAAATAAACTAGGTTTTATACTGTTATTGCATATGGTGCTGCAGATGGCTATGCAGGGGTTCACTGAGAAAATTGTCAACTTGATGAAGAGTGAAAATCTGTTTGAGTCCCAGGGTGGCCCCATCATTCTCTCACAGGTATAGATGCTTTGTCCCATTTGGGCATTTGTCATGTCTTGTTTTGTGCTTAAACAATTTGAAGTTTGATAGTTTGTCCACTTGAAATAACTTAGTCAACGATGATGATGATGGATGTGTGTGTGTGTGTGTTTTTTTTTTTTTTTTTTTAAGATTGAGAATGAGTATGGGCCTCAAGGTAAGGCACTTGGAGCTGCAGGCCATGAATACGTGAACTGGGCCGCAAATATGGCGGTTGGTTTGGGAACCGGGGTCCCGTGGGTGATGTGCAAAGAAGAAGATGCCCCAGATCCTGTGGTGAGCAGTCCATAACTACTTCTTTTAAATGCAAGATTTAGTTTGATTTGGGTTAAATCTTCTTTCAGTTCTTTTGCATTTTAGTTTGTTATATTAGCTGCTTTGAGTTCTGCCACTTTCAGTTAGGGGTACTCAGCAGCAGTATACTGGATTAAACTTTTCATTTGAACTCTAGCAAAACAGGAGTATTAGAAAAGGGTTTTTAGTACTTTTATACCGCGCCTGCATGTGCAACTAATTACTCACGTGTTTTGTGAGGTTCAAGAACAAACAAGAGTATAATTTAACTGTTGGAAATGAAGAGAATTAGAGAAAGGAAGAGAATAATAATTTTCCTCCTTGTATGGTTCCTTTTTCGGGAGGGAAAAGAAGAAAATTCATGAAAAAAACAAGTGAGAATTGACGTTCCTTCTCATTTTCATTTCTTTTTAATTCCTCACTTTCTTTGTTATGCTAATATTGTCCTTTCCACTTTTCTCCGAAACCAAACAGGGGGAAGTTTTTTTCATTCTGCTTCCCTTACTTTTTCTTTTTTTCAGCAAAACCAAATCGAGAAAATAGATATTTTTCGTAGAGTTCCTCTCTTACTTTGCTTTTCTCTTCTTTTCTGTTCCCTTATGCACGAATACATAGGTTTTGCTATGTTTGGTACACATGGTAGAAGAGAAAGGAAGGGAAAGAAAGTGGGAGAAAATTTGTAGGGGAAGTAGATCATTTTTCTGTCTTTGATTTTGGTAAGAAAACGAAAAGAGTGTAAGAAGGCAAAAAACTTCTCCTTGTTTCCTTTTACAATAAAGGAAAGAGGGAAGAGAATGAAAGGAGAATTTCAAAAGGGTGTGGAAATTGAGTTCACTTCCTTGCTAGTGGGAGAGGAGAACTAAGAACCAAACAAGTGAAGAAGGAAGATTATAAATTTTTTTTTTTGTTTAACATAACCTTGTTTTGGTGATGTGAAATAAAAAATAATGTGTACTTTGTTCACCATAATATCCTTGTGAGATGAAATCATCTTTAAGTAATTTTGGCTGGTATTGCTGGCAGATAAACACATGCAATGGCTTCTACTGTGATACCTTTTCTCCAAATAGACCTTACAAACCTACAATATGGACGGAGGCTTGGAGTGGATGGTAATAGTTACATTTTTCGTTTGGTTGGCTCAAATTTCTGCAAGATGTAATGGCATTTTACTTTGTTTTCAACTCACAATTGTGAAGGTTTACGGAGTTTGGCGGCCCAAGTCACGAGAGGCCAGTTCAAGATTTGGCATTTGCAGTTGCTCGATTCGTACAAAAGGGAGGATCATTTATTAATTACTACATGGTTGGTTTTCCTGTCAAATTGTTGACGGTATTAAGAATTCTACTTTTTCAAGTTATGTTAATTTTCCTAGAACTAAATCCATCTTGTTCATTGTTTGAACACTGAACAGTACCATGGAGGGACCAATTTCGGACGCTCTGCTGGTGGCCCTTTCATAACAACCAGCTATGACTATGATGCTCCACTTGATGAATACGGTAAGATCAAAATCTTTGGTATATGTATATATAGGAAGAGTATTGATCTTAAAAAGTCCAATGAGCTTCACAAGCATTCACATTGTCCACGTGTTCAAGTTGTTGTGTAACTGGAGGCTGTAGAAGCTATTTCTTTTGCATGTGAACATTCTTTGGTCTTAAGAACAGCAAAGGAAATGAAATCCGATTAAGTGCTAATTCTTCATGATATTTGGTGTACCTCAATATTGCCTTCATTCTCAATTTTGGATACAGCTAACTGCTTCACTGCATTAACTTGATAGGTTTGATAAGGCAACCAAAATATGGTCATTTAAAGGAACTCCACAGGGCAATTAAGCTTTCCGAACGAGCTTTAGTTTCATCAGATCCCATTGTCACCTCTCTAGGAAGTTTTCAACAGGTATTGGAGTCTCCTTTGCTTTGGCATTTTAACATGTGTAACTTTTACGCTGAATGTCTGGCATTTTTCCAGGCTCATGTATATTCTTCAGAAGCAGGAGATTGTGCAGCTTTTCTCTCTAACTACGATACCAAGTCTTCTGTGAGAGTGATGTTCAATAACATGCACTATAATTTGCCTCCTTGGTCCATCAGCATCCTTCCTGATTGCAGGAACGTTGTTTTCAACACTGCCAAAGTATGTTACTCTTCACAAATTAGATTATTTTGTTGTCATTAATTCTTACCATACAATGTATATAGATTGCCTGAGATGATTATTAATTCTTACTGCCATTACAGGTCGGAGTTCAAACATCACAGATGGAAATGCTGCCAAGCAATGCTGAGATGTTCTCGTGGGAGACTTTTAATGAAGATACATCTTCCCTGGATGACAGCTTATCATTCACTACTCTTGGTCTCATGGAGCAGATAAATGTCACCAGGGATACTAGTGATTATCTTTGGTACATAACCAGGTGAGACAAACATCCTGATTTAATGATTCTTCCTGCTTAGGTTTTGTTGAGTTCTTCATCTCTCCAACATTTCCATTTATAGAAAGTAAATTTCCACCAGTGGTTCAAATCCGATTGCTTAACATTGTCATTTGTCGCCCATAATTTTTTCCCTCTAGAATGGGTGGTGTTTATTCTTGCATTTGCTTCTATAATAAGCAATTACTGAAGATTACCCAGACATGGTTTTAAGAATACCCCTATAGATGAATGTGATATAGCATGATTTGATTTGTTGACCTGATTCAAAGTTCATATGGTGTGCAGTTGGACTGGGGATATTGGCTGTGACCTGCCTTGAAATGAATGATATAGGATCCCACACTATATTTTGATGATATGACTACTACATGCAGTGTTTTTTATAATCTCGAACTATGTTTTGTTGGCAGTGTTGACATTGGTTCGTCAGAATCCTTCTTGCGCGGTGGTGAACTGCCTACTCTCATAGTGCAGTCAACAGGTCATGCTTTGCATGTGTTCATAAATGGACAACTTTCAGGTACATTTTCAAACAACTTCTTTTACAGGTGTCTAGTTTTGATTTAAAAAAGTAAAGTAATAGAGAATGTCCAGTTTTGGTCATTAAAAAAAAGTAAATTAAATAGAAAAGTATACTTTCTAATAGTTTGCCTGCCCCTTCTAGCTGGTTAGTGAAATGAATTTCACATTGTGTAGGGTATGCATTTGGAACAAGGGAGAATAGGAGATTTACATTTACAGAAAAGGTGAACTTGCGTGCTGGAACAAACAGGATCGCACTCCTTAGTGTAGCTGTTGGATTGCCAGTTAGTACTCTCTCCTAACCTCTCATTATTGCGATGCTTCCATATCCTAATTATCTCTGGTTACATGGGAAGCAGTGGAATAAATGCGTTTTGATCTAAATTGGTTCTTTACTTCTGTAACAATCAATGTATGTGTCCATCCAAAATGAAGTACTTCTATCTGCATCCACCATTTCACTGTAATCATTTGAACATTAGCTTTGGTGTTGCACTTGGTAACCCATCTAGGGAGATGAGAGGAAGGGTTGATGACCCTTGTATGCGCTCAACACGCAATGATCCCAATACTTTTTTTTTGTAGGCAACTCTACTGCATTGACTAAATGATGCAAGTCTATGGATCCTAGGTCATAGCCGTCCATCACAAAAATTAATTTGATTTGGTGATCTTCAGTAAATACTACTTTTGTAATCAGTCTACCAATTATAAATATCTTGAAGAAATTCATTGTTTGAGATTTTGGCCATTGAACTAGTGATTCAAGTAGCCAATGCATAATAGAAACCTTATCATTTTGTTAGATAAGTTATTTTCTGACCTAGTATTTTCATTTGGTGTTGAAGAATGTTGGAGGACATTATGAGACATGGAGCACAGGAGTCTTAGGTCCAGTTGCACTCCATGGTCTTGACCAGGGGAAATGGGACTTGTCGTGGTCCAAATGGACTTACCAGGTTTTCAATTCTCACCTCCCTATATTTCATTGGCGTCCTGGTCATTGAAAGAAATTTTATATCATTTATACTTCTTCAAACACAGGTTGGGCTGAAAGGAGAGGCCATGAATCTTGTTTCTCCTACTGGTATATCTTCTGTTGACTGGATGCAAGGCTCTTTGATCGCACAAAAACAGCAGCCATTAACTTGGCACAAGGTATGATAGCATATCGGTAGTTATAACTTCCAAGTTAGTTGAATTTGATGTTGTATAGGGTAATGATACTTACGCTCCAATGTAAACCTCACTCCGAAATGAATTATGGGCACTAACAATTTTAAGAATCTACAGGCTTATTTCAATGCTCCTGATGGAGATGAGCCACTAGCTTTGGACATGGGGAGTATGGGGAAAGGTCAAGTATGGATAAATGGTCAGAGTATCGGAAGATATTGGACAGCATATGCTAGTGGTAATTGCAATGGGTGCAGCTATTCGGGGACGTTTCGACCTCCAAAATGTCAGCTTGGCTGTGGTCAGCCAACTCAACGCTGGTAAACCCTTGGATAACAATTCGGAACAAAATCTATAGGCATCAAATATTGAGTGTTTCAGAATGAGCTTTTAAGCAGAGCTATAACAGCTGTTTATACTTCATCGCTTATGAGCAGAAGCTATGGTCGACACTATTGCTACGGCTTTCGGGTTGTCATAATCTAAAATTCCACTCTGATTTGCAAATACAGCCTAACCTCATATTGTATCATGGAATCACTATGGCCATTAATGTTAGGTACTAGAATAACAAACAAAATTAAGTTTTCAGGTATCATGTGCCCCGGTCATGGTTAAAGCCAACACAGAATCTTTTGGTACTTTTTGAGGAACTTGGAGGGGACCCCACAAGAATTTCTCTGGCGAAGAGATCAGTAACCAGTGTTTGTGCCGATGTTGCGGAATATCACCCTATGATAAAGAATTGGCAAATTGAAAGCTATGGAAAAACTCAAGAATTTCACAAACCAAAAGTGCACTTGCGATGTGGTCCAGGCCAGTCCATTTCTTCCATCAAATTTGCAAGCTTTGGAACTCCTTTGGGCACTTGTGGGACTTTCCAGCAAGGAACTTGCCATGCTCCTACCTCATATTCCACCCTAGAGAAGGTAATCACTGTGATTACGTGTCTTGTGGACATTAATAGTACAATTTACCTTAAGTTTATTGGTTGGGTTTTTATCATATTATCCACTTGTATTATATTACAGAAATGCATAGGGCAGCAGAGATGCTCAGTGGCCATATCAAACAGCAATTTTGGGCAAGACCCATGTCCGAATGTGTTAAAGCGGTTAACGGTCGAAGCGGTTTGTTCCCCAACGACTTCTACAACCATTCAACCCAATTCAAGGGGTTAGGTAAAGATTGATACGGGCACTTCAAAATTTGGAGCTAGTAAATTAACTATACGTATCAGCAAAAGAAGCAAGAAAGAATGAATAAAGGGAAAGGTACAGTGAAAGGTTTATTAGTTAAGGTTGATGAATGCCCAGGCTGTGTATGTGTGCTAGAGGTAGGTAGTCTTTTAATTTAAGGGGGCTAAATGTGCCTCTGTTTCGTAGTGATATCAAATTAGTTTGTAGAGTCAGGGGCTTTTCCCCGACCACATGAAAAAGAGGGGCTTCGCCATTCTGGGCCCCCATGAAGGATTTCAAGCCTGATCCCCGGCCTTTTAACCGGAAATGGGCTACCGGTTGAAGAAGTGGTATCTATTTGGCGATACAATCTGTGGTTTATTAGTTTGTTTGTTTGTCAAATTTGGGGGGATAGCAAACCCTAACTTGGTTCATGTTGGGAGTGGATCCTAGCATGACTTGGTAGTTTCTTATTTGCAGCTCGCTGTCTTTCGAGTTCCTGTTTGTATTACAGAAAAGCGATCCTATCCGTTTCACAATTGTGGTTCCAAACGCCTTTATTGAGCAAGCTGTATGAAGTCGAGTTTGGTTTGGAAGTTAATTGCTAGTAACTGTCTTCAACTTCAATTAGACTGTTTGTGAATCGCTTTCCTTCCACCTACAGGGATCCTTACATTGTCTCGGTGCTATAGAAGTCTAACCTAAGTCACATAAAGCGGGTGTGGGAGCGCGAAAGCGTCTCTCAAAAATCTCCAAAAACTACAATTCGTGAGCCAAAGGATTGAGGGAACAAGTGCAAGGCAAGGATTGAGAGCACGAGCGTATGCCATTTTGAAGGATTATGCGACTAAAAGGCTAACCTGTCCTGCCCGAGTTTGAACCCAGGAACGATACCCTACTAAAAGGCGAACCACGAAATTCCTGTGGTTTTTTTTTTTTTGGTTTTTGGTAAATAAGAACCATCAAAGTTGTTTATCAATTGTAATGCGAAGTAAGGGCATGACCCAATTAGAAAAAAGCTTTTGCGAATTTCATTGTGGTGCAATTCTTAGACGGAAAACAATAAATAAAATTTCCGTTTGACCCAAAAAAAGAAGGAAAACAATAAATTAACTCTGGTTCACTTCCCATGGACTTACTACATGCCAAATCTACCAACAAATTATTTTCAATCACCTGAAGGCAGCTGGCATCATCTCATCAGTGATTCCAGAGTTCTAGTCTTGTAGAAATATGTGACCCTTCCGGTGCAGATCTGAGGCTAGGACAGTAAACGAGCTGAATTGAACTGAATACGAGCTTAATATTAGAATGTTCAGATTTGTTTGTTAAGTTTTTTAGCGAATTTGAACTCAAGCCGAATTCATTGAAAATTTGATGAGTCGAGCTGAGCTTGCTTAGATTTGAGTTCAACACGAGCTTATTCATGAGCCTAGCGAATTAATAATTCATACTCCCTCCATCCCTAATTGCTTGTCTTTTTTGGGAAGCAGTCCATTTTGCATACAAAAATATAATATATAAGCATGAATTTTTTTTACACCAATTTATAGATCTAATTGAGAAGAAAAAATTGGTGTAATTTTTTTTTATAACAATTGTCATAAACATGTTTTTTTCCGTGCGTTCTCCAAAAGGAGGAGCAAGTAATTTGTAATGGAGGGAATATATTTATGCTCTCATACATGTCTAAAATTATAAATAATAATTTTTTTAGTATGCACATAAATATGTTCATATATATATATATATATATAAAACGATAAAAACAGATACATAAGAAAAGTTTTTAGTAATTGTAAACATTTATACTTGTGCAAGTTCTAAAAATTTTCATTATCTATATATATAAAATTTTCAGGTTCCCGAGCCTAATTGAGCCAAATACTGCTACATTCATGTTCGGCTTATTTATGAAACGAGTCTAAAATTGAGGTTTAAGTTCACTTCATTTAGCAAATGAATCAAACCTGAACGAGCCTTTTACTGAATAGAGTCTTGAACAGTTCACGAATGACTTTATTTACAGCCTTATCTGAGCCTTTGAATGCACCAAGGGTGGAACCACTTTTAAAATTAGCTCAGATAATTTTAGCCCAATCTATTTTTTCTTTTAGCCCAACCCCTCCCACCAACCACTTTTTTGTCTGGTGTGTTTAGATCTGGATAATAATTTTGTTCATCCTCCTTTAAAGATAGTGAACATTACACTCCCTGTGAAAATTTTGTAGGGTACATGGATTCAATACACTTATTGGTAATAATAGGGTTAGTTTGTGGTAGAACCTACACAATTTCTACCAATCACAGGGAGGGTAAAGTTCACCCTCTTTAAAGGAGGGTGAACAAAATTATTCTCTCAGATTTGCTCTTATATTGTTAAATGCAGAATAGTGGCCGGTGTGCTTAGATTTTTATTGATTTAGTTGATGTAGAACACTGGCTAATGTCCTTAAATTTTAAAATGTTGTTTCTTACGGTCTTACTCTTTTAAGTTTAAATTGGAGTATAATAGAAAGACAAAAAAAATCTACAACGTTTTTTGAGATTTATTTTTAAATTTGTTGATATCCAAGGGTTTTTACGAGAGCATTTTTTCAGGTCGCCCGTATGTGTGTGTGTGTATGTATATATATTGTTTTGCCTACTGAATTTTTTTTTGAGTTAGTCTAGGGGAGAATCAATTCCTGGTTCCGCCCTTGAAATGCATGGAGTCGTTCAATGAAAGGAACAAACAAACAAAATGATAAACCTATAGGTTTGCATATAGGCATCAGTTTCTCCTATGAATTTAGAAAACATACCTATTGATATGCGATTGAGTTGATTTTTTTATAAGGCTCCATAATAAAATATTTTAAAATTTATGGGTATTTTTCTGTATTTTTGTGGAGGTGAAGATGGAGGGGTGTACATAGCACGGCTGGAGAGCAAACAACATGGATTAGCTGAAAATGTGGGGTTCCACTTCCTCCGGTCTCCCCCTTCCTTGTTAAAGCTAGGGGTGTTCAAGAAAACCGTCCAAACCGTAAAACCGGTCCGATCCGGACCGAACCATCCTATTTGGTCCGGTTCTGTAGTTCTGCAGTCAGGTTATGGTTCCAAAAAAATAAAAATCATTAATTTTGGTTCAGTTACTGGTTCTCAATTAAATAACCGTGGTTAGAATCGGACCGGACCGTTTAGAACTAATATATATAATTATATACAAGTAAATATGTGTAGAGATTATTGGTCTACCTTTTGAATATGGAAGAAGTTAGTGCTACTAATTTAAGTGATGTTTTGGGCATGCATTGGAGCTGCTATTCTTTACTTCAAGACGTGCTGCTATATTTTGTAGTTTATGATATAGGTTTAATTTTAGTCCTTTTTATAGTTTATGATATAGGTTTAATTTTAGTCCTAAATATAATGGGTCATTAATGTTTTTCTGTCGCTGAATTTAATTATTTCATAAGTGGTTTTGGCTACTTTATTGGTAGTTTTCGTCAATGTTTTTCGGTCAAGTGTCAAGTATTTCTTGAACCATATTGGGTTTTGATTCTTAATAAAATGTCTATTATTATTTTATGCTTTAAATTTAATTTTATGAGTTTATATTTTGTGAATAAATGTTCGGATGCTAATTGGATAGAACCGAAACCGAACCAAAATCGGACCGGTTTTGTGGTTTGGTTCTGGTTAGGTTCCACGCATATATTGGTTAGGTTTTGGTTTCCAAATTTCTAGAACCGTTGAAAATGGTTCGATTACTGATTTTCTAGAGAATCGGATCAATCTGGACTGTGTACACCCATAGTTAAAAGCAACAGCCCCAAACCAAGTAGCTTTAGTTTTATCATCACAGTTTTTTTACCCTTTATATAGATTAGCAGCGGTGCAATGGAAGTTATGAAACAAACTACTTTTTGCTGCCTAAAGCAAGGGGGCATATAGCATCTCCATTATTTGACTCTTTAAAAGATACTACTAGTATTTGTTATACGGTAGAATGTATTAAAAGTAGAACTTAAAAATTGTGTTAGAGACATCCACAATGGCATAATCAAAAGTAATAAGTTTTTAAAGTTAATAATATTTGTGTAAATATGACTCACAATATTATAATCAAACTTAGCAACCTCCTTAGAAATAATCAAATTTTAAGCTTTGGATAACTAAAACTAACATATTTTGCCAATAACCAAATTTAATGACCCTACATTTTCAATCAAATACATCTATCATCACAAAAAAAAAAAAACGTTATCTCTCTTCCCTTTTAACCCCCCACCCCCACCCGGGCCACCCCCGCCCTCTCTCTTTCTTTTTCAATAATATTTTCAAAAATATATATTTTATTAAAAAACTTGAAAAAAATCTGTTTTCCCACAAAATTATTTTTAACTGTTTTTAAAAAACATTTTTATACAAAAAAAATTTAAACTATTTTTTTAAAACCTTTTCTTATGTAAAAATTATTATTTTTGAAAACCGAAGTTACACAAAAACTATTTTTTTTGAAAAAAATCAAAAACTATTTTCTATTTCTAATAAATAGTTTTTATGAGTCTCAAAACTATTTTTTATGTTCACAGTTTTTAGTTTTTTTGTAATTTGAAAAAGTGATGTAGTAAGTTTTGGTTATCAAATTTTGATTATGCCATTGTGGACTTCTATATTGTTAACCTCAACAATCTCTTAAATGAATAATCAAAAGCTGATGTGATAACTTTTGATTATCCAATTTTTATTATAGCATTGTGGATCCCTTAGAATATCCCTATTGTAATAAGCAAATGCTGACGTGACACATTTTGATTATTAATTTTGATTATTACCATTGTGGATGCTCTTAGGTGTTTTGGGTTGGACTTGATCTTTTAATTGTACTAGGCTTCGGCTCATTTGTTGTTCAACCCAATAGGTGTTTGGGCTTCGGCCCATTTTGGTATTTCCTTAGTTGGCTGCTTGCCAATCTCGATTCTTCTCTTTTTTGGTCTTGGATTGGCACATGATTGTTTCTAGGTTCTGCTTAAGGATGTGATGTCATTAAATCCTTATTTCTTTTAGTTGATTTGATTTGTATTTTCAAAGATTAATAAATTTTTCTTTCCTGTTAGAAAGGAAGGGGGTGGTGGTGGTGGTTTGGGGTAATGCAAAAGTAATACATGTGACGTTTTTAAGGTATTTAATTTAATAGAAAGGACGGGGGGGGGGGGGGGGGGTGGTGGGTGGGTTTGGGGTAATGCAAAAGTAATACATGTGACGTTTTTAAGGTATTTAATTTAATAGTAGTTAAGTGTAAAAAGGAAAAAAAGAAAAGAAATAATATATACATAATATATCCCTAGCTGTATACTCTGTGTTTCTCTTTCTCTACCTGTTCAGCCGCAGCTAGCATGGGCCCTCAAATGGCGATAACGGTTATTTATCCAATGAAGTCTCTTATGTGTTCAAGTGGAACAACAAAATAGTAAAAAAAAAAAATTTAATTGTATAAAATCTGACATAACATAAAAAGTATGCTCGGTGAGAAACGTGGCAATGGAATTTAATTTCGCCACCAAATGAGTAGATTTGGTGATGAAAATATAAATTCGACAATTTTCTGACAACTTCCATGATGAAATTACTTCGTCAAATAATACCTATTTAGTGAAGAAAAAAATATTCTTGTCACCAAATGGAAATAAAATTTTTTGCCACCATTTTGGGGACCATTTGGTGACAAAATAGTTATTTTTGGCGATGAAAAATAATTCCTTCTCTTTTTTTACGCTTTCGGCAATGAAAAACGTATTTCGTCACCAAATGAGTACCTTTGGTGACGAAATTTATGAAGGTTACGTTTCGTCGCCAAACGTATTTAGGGCATAACTTTTTGCTTAAAACTCCGATTGAGATACTTCGAATTGGATTTGAATAATAACACAAATGGCTACAACTTTTATGATATCAAAATTGCTAATTTAATTGTTTAAAGGTTCGAACTATATTTTAATGTTAAACGTATATGTTATATATTAGATATTTTAAATATATATTGAAAGGTGTGTGGTGTAATTGGTCAAAGCTTGCATGCGAAAGTCCAGAGAGAGTTTGAAACTGAGTAGAGCAAGAAAGTGGGATATTTTTCATATGAAAATGTCTTTTTTCGTTGTAAAAAAGCACAATCAGCGAGGTTTTTTTTTTTTGTCACCAATTATTGATTTTAGAGATAAAATATTTCGTCATCAAAAAGTACTATAGGTGACGAAAAACAGATTTCATCAACCATAGTAATTCTTCGTCACCCGCGAAAAAACATGTAATCTGTTATGATTTTCATTCGTCTCCAAAAGACCAAATTTCTTGTAATATTAAAAGAAAGACCAATTGGATATGCTTTTACAGCTGTAGTGCAGCAACAATTAAAATGGTGTGCTGGCTAACAATATTGGGACTAACATGACACTGAAACTCTTCCTGACACAACATATGCTCTAGGGAAAGAATCTTAGATTGCTTTTTTTTGTTTTTAATAGTAGTAAATATGAGCATTGCTTTTTTGAGTCGAAATTAAGGCTGAAAATTGTTACGTGTTCAAAATTGATTTGTTACCGTACGTGTTGATCAACTCGCCAATTTGGGACGGTTCTGGAGACAATTAATTATATTTAAAAAAATACCTCATAGTACCCAATGACATTTTGATTATCCGAGCTGCTCAATGTGATCAGAACGTGATTTTAAGGGTACCCGCGAGAAATCAGCAAAAAAATGACTGGAAAAGGCATAATCTGAGTAGTTTTTAGCTCAGATTTGATGAACGGTTCAATTAAAAACTGCTCAAAACAATCACTATCCCGTCATATTTTTTGCCAATTTCTTGTAGGCTCTTTTAAAATTACATTATGCAAACATTGAACGGTTCGGATCATAAAAATTTGATCGGAAACTATGATATTCAGATTTGGAGTGTTTTTCAGTGTTTTTTTGGGTGTCTCTTGAACCGCCCCGATATTTCTAATCATAACTTTTTCTTTCTCTCTAGAATTGTCACATGTTTCTACGTACATATACTTATCCATACAGATACATACATAAATATATATAACTCATATATAGTTAAAACTTTAAGTAATTACACTTTTGTTTTGCATATTCAATTTTGAATTTTTTTTAAACCTACTCGATGAGATCTTTCAAATAAGATCAATATTAAATGTAAAATTGTGTACACATAAAAAAATTATTTTATACCCCATAATTAAGAATTCACACCATTTTAGACAATTCTCATCTTTCAAAAGAAAAGAATTCACACTTCTCAAATGCAGAATTCACACATCATTCTCTATACAATTCACTCTCCAAATTAGACAATCCATAGCAAAAAATGTTGAATTCACACCGCTTATAATACGCAATTCATAGCACCTAATATATACAATTCACATCCTCTATAATAGATAATTCACACCACATAAAATAGACAATTCGCATCCCTTAAACTCATGTTGTACACAATTTCATACCTCAATACAACAATTCACTTCTACTGTTATACACAATTCACACTTAAACAACAATTCACATTCCATATAATAGACAATTAAGACAACTATTCACACCCACAAAATATACAATTCACATCCAGAAAATTATTTTTATTCTAGACATAATTTCATATTCAATATAGGTCTTATTTGATAGATTTCGTCGAGTAGATTCTAAAAAAATAAATTTTACAAAAAACGGATATATATATAATAAAAGATATTGTATTTTAAAGTTTGTAATGCAAAAAGTAAAAAAAAAAAGTCCACATCAGCATAAGTCAAAATACATATATATGTTCTTCACGCGCGTCAGGGCCTATAGGGAAGGGAAATATAAAAAAGGGTCTATATAAAACAAAACTTTAAAAGCGGGACTGGCTTGGAATTTCCCGTTCTGATTAAGGGTCATCATTTAGCCCGAAGGCCCTTGACTCGCCTGAGCATTAGCCTGAAATCCCATGTTTCTACCTACTTTGTAGATGACCAATGGAGATTGAACAAAAAAATGACAAATATCTTTCAAAATGATTGAGACACCACACACTGGTCTTACTATTGCAAATATTCATGAGGAATTGATTGTATGGGGTATTTCTACAAAGATATTTTCAATAACTTTAGATAGCGCCACAAATAATAATGTAGTTGAAAAATCTTTAAAAGCATTGCTTGATGTTCCTGTTGGTTCAGTTCTATATGATGTATTTCATGTGCATTATTGTGCTCATATTTTAAATTTGGTTATACAAGATGGTTTAAGTTTGCTAGCTTCTTTTGTTGAAAAAATAAAAAAAAACATTGTGCACAATATTAATTATTCTGTTCACAGGTATAAACTCTATAAGAAGTGCTTAAAACATTATGGATTTAGAAAAAAGAATATTAATGTGGATACACCTATTAGGTGGAATTCAACTTATGAACTTTTAAGACTTGCTGTTATATACAAAAAAGTTTTACATTATTATACTTTGCAAATCCAAGGTGCTGCAAAAATTGAAACACCTTATGAACAAGATTGGCTTGCTGCTGAAATTGTAAGAGATTTCTTTGAAGTCTTTTTTTTTTTTTTGGTCAAGCGGAAAATCATTTCTTTGAAGTTTTTGATAGCTCAACTAGAATTATTTTTTTGTTGTGTTTATACTCCCACGGTACCTCGTGTTATTATTCAATTAGTTAACATTTGTATTGTGATAAGTTAACAACTTAATAAGCTGGAAAAAAACAGAACTTCAATTTGAAATCAGATACCTTGTGTTATTATTCAATTAGTTAACATTTGTATTGTGATAAGTTTAACAACTTAATAAGCTGGAAAAAAACAGAACTTCAATAAGTTACTAAGCCCAATTCAATTCCAGCCCGCCCGCCAAGTGGGTTGCCCATGGGCTAGGCCTGGGCTTCGATTTTAGGCACATAGCCTGGCCCGCAAAAAAGACAAAGCCTACTCGGCCCAGTCCATGGGCGGGTTTGGGTAGTAACTTGGCGGGCTGGGCCAGCCCGGCCCGGCCCAATGATGACCCTTAGTTCTGATTAGTTACTGCATGTGTGGAACTCACTAGATATCGACCAGTCAGTAGGAGACACACGGTTGGTTATCATGTTCCAATCTTTTTTCAATATCCGTACCTTTTTCATCTCATCATCATTAGTACTAATAAGCTAGCTAAACTGTATATGCATTGTCAGTATCAAACTATGAACAAATTAATAACATTATCCCATCAGCATGAGGAATTAAAATACCAGAGGAGATATAAGAGCCACAAACGCATGTATTAATAAATGTTTCTTTATTTATTAAGAGTCATATATAAGAAGTCTGTATATTAATAAAAGTTATACAACGTACGGCCAAATAATTAGAGCTCTAGCATATGATATAATAAGAGCCGTAAACTCCTCAAACCAAAATGCGAGTTCAGTTTATTTTATTCTATTTTAGTATTTTTTTTGGTTAGGTGTTGTGCTTGGCAATGGTCTGCTGCAGCTCATCTCTCTTTGCTCCCACCACCTTATCCACAAGCTTCCCTTCTTTCAGGAATACGAAAGTCGGCATTGCCTCCACAGCCCAATCCTTTGCAACCGACTGCCACAAGAAAAAATTTCCAACAAATTAAATGTAGTTAATATTGGATATTGGAAGCATGACAGAAAACTGTTCTCTGATCTCATTAATTTCTTTTTATTTTTATTTTAATTTACCTTGAGCTCATCCACATCTACCTTGAGGAAGGTAACAGTGGGGAGCCTCTTGGCCAACTCTGCCAGGAAAGGTGCGATGAAACGGCACGGTCCACACCATGAAGCAGTGAAATCAACAACCATCTGCACCATTAAGGGGGATGATTATGTGTATATATGAAAAGGGAAAATACCGCAGGAGCTAATAAAATTAATTCCACTTCTAGTCCTCACAAGCAATCTTTGTGTACAGTTAGTTACTCATCGCCATGTGAGCATTTCAACTTTCAAATACGTTTTTCCCTCGATGCAAACTCAACAGCCACTTCATCGTTTTGTTTTGCCTACCATTTATTCCTTACCTAGGCTCTCTTTCGATTATAAATTGTGGAGGCAAAGGAAAGGATAAAAGGGTAAAGAAACATAGAAGCTAAATGTTTTCTTTAGCTTCCCTATCATTTCTTGGCAAATCTCTCAACCTATGTGATCCAAAAAACGTCTAGAACTCTATTAGTCTATTACCTCGTTTTTACTAACAAGGGAGGCTGGTAAATTGCAGAAATGATTGATCAATCCAGAAGTAAATTGTCTCTATATCCAGAAGAGGAACATTATAAAAGAGCCTTGATAACAGGAAGATTGTGCAGTCATATGCACAAGTTCAACAGTCCTAATACTACCAGCTCAAGTACGATGATATGCAGAATTCGTTGATCAAGTTAAACCATCTTAGCTAAATTTCCAACAGAAAAGATCAGTGTGGAAGGGGAAGTCACGGCCAACGTTTCATTTGCCTGTCCTTTCCTTCACCATTTGCTGTCATTTATTTTGAGTTTTGACTCATAATTCACAAACTCTGTTTTATCTTTTCTTCAACTCCTTAATAAAGGTGACTAAGTTCATTTATAGACGGCTAGGGAAAAAATGAAAACGATTAGCACATGTTTTTCCTACTTCCTAGAAGTCACTTTTATACCAGTTGAGGATAGTTGCCCTAAAAAGGAGTGGATACTAGAATTTCAGGGCTAGCATGGACAAAAATCCAACTTGAAAATATTCCTGCAATTTGCACAAGAATTTGAGAACTGACAAGTAGGTTTCCTTTAACTGTAGCTGGAAAAAAAAAAAACCATGACCACACTTGTAAGGACTAAGGACAAAGCAAATTGCTTCAAGTTGAACCTAGGAACGGATGGAAAACCAGAAACAAAGACAATCGACTTTTTAAAGACCGTAGATGAAAGTAGTAGAGATTGACTATTAGCAAATGAGCAAGCCTAGTTAAATATTATCTTGTTACAATTGATTATCAGAACAAATTCACAGCCGTGTCAAATTTTCGGTTCCGCCACCTGGGGTTTTGATGTATTTGTCTCCATCAACTTTAGAGACTTTTGTTTGTTGGACTACTTAGTTCTTGGATCATACTGCTTTGAAAAATAATATTTGTGTGGGAAAAATATGACTTATGCAAACACATTACAAAACAAATCCCAATTAGGATTTAGGGATCATCTCCTCTCTTACTACATCTCTCTATATCCCTCTAAACTCTCATTTTGTGAGACAACACCAGCCCTACAACCATAATCTAAATTGTTCATCTCGCAGAATCTGCAAAGAAAAACATGCCTAGGAAAAAACTAAATTCTGTTTTGTAAAATGTACAACGAAATATACTTATATTGAAACTGTCAAATTAACATAACAATATGCAACTTGTTTATGTGTCTATCATTATTAGGTCAAACTCTTTTGTTTTTTTTTGCAAACGTATTATTAGTCTCTGGAGTTTTAACAGGATTGAATGGATTGGATATTGTTCAAAGCCTCGAATGAGCACACAAAATGAAAATTTAAAGGGGTGTCAGGAGTTGATCCATAGGATTAATTGGCACCCCGAGTACGTCAAATTTCAAGGCCCCCAGTTGACAACAAGTCCATAATCTATAACTACATATATACTTCTGAAAAAAAAAAAATTCTTGCCATAGGCCCCAAATTTCTTGTGACCTAAAATATGCAATTTTACTGGCCGGTCCTGATTTGTGGAATTATTACCGTTTCAGTTTTTTGTTGCATGCTTTTCATTGTTCAATTCTTTGCCCCTATGTTGGCTGTCTTGCCCTGATTGTGTGACAATTTTTCCATGAAAGACTTCGATGTACCCTTTGTCGAGTTTCTAATAAAATCTTGTTGCCTATCCAAAAAATAAATAAATTCCGTGAAAGTGTGAGAAGTTTTATAGTGAAGTGTGAACTTTACGGTATTATCAGAAAAAAACAGCCAAAAGTTGATGTTCATTTGGATTGACTGGACTTACAGGACGTCCTAATATTAGACATGAGACTTGAACGTAATTCTCATTCATTTTATTTGGAAATATAATGATAAACATGCAAATAAACAACAAATTAAAACAAATTGGAATCTCAAATGACGAAATCGAAATTCTAAAGAAGGAACTGAAAAAGCAAATCAGATCGATCAGAGAAGACCGCGCCAAATAAGACCCACAATCAAAGGCACAAGAACAACAAAATCCTGGATTAGAACAGAAATTAGGATCAGCATTGGGATTTTAATGCACAAATCATGCCCAAAAAACATTTTGAGTTTATTTTGAAATACTACAAGTGTTGTGATAGTTTACGTACCAATTTCTTGGATTCGTTGCCCTTGAGGAGCTGATCGTTCCATGCAGCCACGGTATGACAACTGATCACTTGTCCCTCCGCTGCCATTTTCCTCTCTCTCTCTCTCTCTCTCTCTCTCTCGCTCCAAACAAAAACACAACCCCAAGCAGATTGTATATTCGCACAAGAAGCGCCTCTGCTTTGTTTATTTATCCTTTTTCCTCTCTCCCCCGGCCCCCTCTACGTTTTTATAGGAAACAAACTAGGAGATCAACCTCGATATCTGCATTTTATTACAAATTCACCACGACCGAAAGAGGAATGATAATTAAGCACGCAACTTCGAACATAATTGTGTCCGTAACCATTCGATGCACATGAATTCACGTGTATCAAACGAAAAGTGTGTTCAGAGATGTTTTAAAGTTGTGTCCGGAGATTTTGTGTGGTCGAAAAGGGTAAGCACATGGGGCGATGGGCCCATTAATTATGAACGAGATGAAATTTTGAGAATCGCCATGGCTGCATAGTTGAATGTGCGGACAGGTCACATTTAAATAATTGTCACTGATTACATGGTGTTACCACAATATGGGAGGGAAGGGGGCTGCTGTCCCCCATTTTGGGGTCCATTCTGGTCTCGCTTTGATGGTCGGAATCGTTCACTTTGTAGAGCTCGTCGAGTAGAATGAACAATATAAAAAATCAGCTTAATTGAATATCATTAAGTGACTGATCGGAACTTTTTTATCTTAAAAAGAATGGATCCGAAACATTGGATCAAATCCACTGTAACCCATGGACTGAGAGTTATATGGGCTCCGATCAGGTATTTAATGATATCCAATTAAGCTAATTTTTTGCATAGTTCTACTCGACGAGCTCTACAAAGTGAACGATTCAGATCATCGGAGCGAGACCGGGGTGGGCCCCAAAATTGGGACAGCTGCCCCTTCGCGATATCCCCATTGCTCTTTCATATATCCCCATCGTTTCCAAAAAAAAAAGATATCCCCATAATGATAATGATTGATCAGGTAAAGTTTCTAATTTTATGGCACTAATAATGAAGCCGTATTCATAAAAAAATATATAAAAATGAAAAATAAGATCGACTTTTTAAATTTTCTGCATATATCTCCTCATTTCTCTATCCCGCTTTTTCAGTCTTATCAAAGAATGTACATATTAAGAAAAACAACTGACGCAATCTTTACAAAAATAATAATTGGTACTGGCATCGTATCCGTATAATGCACAAGACAACAGGAAAAAAAAGTTTACATAAAACTCAATTGATCATGTAGTTTTTGTTGTTCTATGCACGGGTACAATAAATAAATAAATAAATAAATATAAATATATATATATATAAATATATATATATAGAGGAATTTTCAAGTGAGGGATCCCTCATTTTTTTTAAAATGAGGGACTTTCATTTCCGATCAAATTTTAAAAATCCGAACCGCTCAATGTGTGCAGAACGTGATTTTAAGGGTGTCCGCAAAAAATCAGCAAAAAAAATGACCGGGAAGGGCTTCATCCGAGCAGTTTTTTTTGAACCGTTCAATGAAAACTGCTCGGATGAAGCCCTTCCCAGTCATTTTTTTTGCTGATTTCTCGCGGGGAACCTTAAAATCACGTTCTGATCACTTTGAGCGGCTCGGATCATCGAAATTCAATCGGGAATGGGAGTCCCTCATTTTAAAAAAATGAGGGATCCCTCACCGGAATTGAATGGACCCAACAAAAACTACAAAGAGTAATTTTTTTTATTTATATTTTTTATATAATAAAACCCAACTCCCCACCTCCCCAGAATCTCTCACTCAAAATCTCCACCCCTTTTCTCTCTCTCTCTCTCTCTCTCTCTCTCACACACACACACACACACACACCCCACCCCCGCGCTTCTATCGCTCTCTCTTAGAGCATCTCCGATCTATCATCTAAAACACCACAAAAATAGAGAATGGATGTGACATATTGAGAGAAGAATTGATAATTTATTCCATATTTTTTCACTTTATGAGAGAATATTGGAGGGACCTATGATATTTTTTAGAGATTTGGTCTCCAAATTTACTTTTTGGGTCTCCAAAAATAGAAACTCTACTTCCATTTTGGAGACCAAATCTCTAAAAAGTACCATGGGTTCTTCCAAAATTCTCTTATAAAGTGCAAAAAAAGGGAATATATTACAAAATCTTTCCATAATATGTTACATCTATTCTCTATTTTTGTATTTTAGAGCTTGGTTGGAGATGCTCTTAGTACACACAATTTTTTTTAATTAACAAATTAAAAATTCTAAAAATTTAGGATCTGAGGTTTGGAGGCTTTTTAGCCTCAATTACATTTGCTTGCTTATAGTATACAAGCGTTGTACCCGTTCGATGCAGGTGGCAAACAAAATTTTTTGCACGGGCTCAATATTTTATAGTGCGAGCAACAAAAAGGTGTGGTGTAAAGATAAATTGGGCCACCATGTGGCAATGCCTATGGGACATTGAATAATATTTTTCCCTAATTCCCCCAAAATCTCTCTTTCCCCTTTTTCTCACCCCCTCTCTCTCTCTCTCTCTCTCTCTCTCTCTCCATGTCCTCTCTCTCCCAATTTTAAAACTTAAAAAAAAATAAAAAATCTAGAAAATTAAGGATTAGGAATTGGAGGCTTGTGAGACTTCAACACATATATGAATAGATAGATAGATATAGAGTATATATAGATGGATTAAATTTTGTACATGAAAAAATCTACTCCTATATTATAAAACATAGCGGTTTTTGTTAAAAATATTTAGGCATATAAACTTGAGCAACCCCTATAGCCGTTTGATCACTTCCTTTGAATTTGTAACCGTACGATTAGGGACAAAAACAAAAAAGGAAAACTTAAACTCTCTCTCTCTCCATTTTTTGTCACATTAATAATCACCGTTTTCTCTACACATTTTGATTGAAAAAGATTTTTTTTAAACATTTAAAATCTCACTCTCCTAATGTTTTCTGCGTTTCCAATCCATTCCATTCATGTCTATTCATTTGAAAATAGAGAAATTGAGAGAACGTTGTATTTATGTGTTTGTACGCATAAACACAAGTAACTCTTATATAACAAAAATCTATGATGATATATTTGAATGATTATGGCCTTTTTTTTGAGTATTTGTATTTTTGTAGGTGGGCTTTGTGTGAACTTATAGTTGAGCATGGGAATTGGAGGTAAATGTGTTCATGAGAATTAAGAGAAAGTACAATTTTTATGTTGAAAGTGCCTTTAGGCACGGACAATCCGCTAGTAGTTCAACAAAATAAGGCTTTTATTTTTGATGTTTTACGGTACTCTAGTTAGACTAGGATTTTTTTTCCCCATTCGTTAAACCTAATTTACTCTATCTTAGGGGATTTGGAGAGTGGGAGATGGGAACTAGCTAGCTTAAGGAAAATATGGAAGTGTTGGAGTTGCTCACACTCAAATAAAACCACAAACCGAAAGTAGAATCTAATGAAAATGACTAAGGAATAATAATGGTCTGTCATGCACGATATTGAGATGTTATGCAAAAGAATAATAAAACATGGGAAATGATCTGCATGTGGACTTTAAAAAGACGTAAAGGAACAGTAGTGCTTTTAGGAATTGTAATCCAAATTAGTTTACGTGTGTGTGTTTTTTTTTATCAATTACGTGGGTGTTTTGTTCCAGTGAAATTTATGGCAAGTGTGTGTGTGTGTCTATATATATATATTAGTAAAAATTAAGCCAAGGTAAAAAACAATCAAATTTGAATTTTCAAGAAAATTAAATACTAATCCCTCCGTCCCTTTTTAAGTATCCTGTTTCGTAACTCCAACTTATGAAAAGGATATCATCATTATACATTTCACATCAACTTTTGCCTCCACTTTTCCTACTTACTCATCATCATTACACTTTTACTCATTTACTTTTCAAAATATAATCTACTTTTAGGGACAAAATAGACAATGTACCAATTTTTACCCACTAACATTAGAAAATGAATACTTATTAAGGAACAACTCAAAATAAAATATTGGACTCTAAATAAGGGACGGAGGGAGTACTTGTTTCAACGTTCTAAAATTGATTTTCGTCCGTAAGTTTTATGGATGAAACTGCGCCAAATACACTACATATTTTTCACATTAGAAAATGTTAAGAGTGGTTGCATTCAAGATCATGTGGCCAGACACCACTATCTACTTTAGAGTTTGATAACTTTTTTATATTATATTATATTACGGGACGGTTCCGGGGACACTCAAAAAAATACCTCATAGTTTCCGATCAAATTTTGATGATCCGAGCCGCTCAATGTAATCAGAATGTGATTTTAACGGTACCTGTGAGAAATTAGCAAAAAAAATAACCGGAAAGGGCTTGATCCGAACAGTTTGAAACAGTTTTTTATTGAACGGTTTAAATAAAAACTGCTCAAATCAAGTCTTTCCTGGTCAATTTTTTTGCTAATTTTTCGCGAGCACCCTTAAAATCACATTCTTCACACATTGAACGGTTCGGATCATAAAAATTTGATCGGGAACTATGAGATTGAGATTTGGAGTGTTTTTTTTAGGTATTTTTTTGGGTGTCCCTTGAACCGTCCCAATTATATTATATTATAAATACATAAAAGCGAACTACAGTATATAATATGGGCTACATACAATTGCATATGCATGCTTTCTTGGACGAGATCGACGTGCTCACTGTAAAGGATAAGGATAATAATGTTGTTACTTAGGATAATTATCATTCTTTCAAGTTGTTAGCTGTAGCTTAGGATAGAATATATTTAGTTTTTGAAAGTTTCAATTGTAATCCTTATCTCATTATTGTAACTTATTTATACCTGTGGACTTGGCTAATAAAGTTAAGTATTTCAAGATACAAGAAATATCAGCTCTCTTTATGGTATCAGAGCAAAAACACTCCAACGAGTAAAACCGATCCTATTTTTTTTTTCTTCCTTCTATCCTTTTTCCATCTCTTTGCTCTTCTCTTCATGGCTGACAAACAAAAATCAACTTCTTCGGGAGAAATCATTGTCAGTTCAACACCTCAATCAGTGGGTTCCAACCAAGTTTTGGTCTCCATAAACGCTGCTGCCCAACTCCCTCTCAAACTCACATCGCTGAACTATCTCTCGTGGCGTGCGCAGTTCAATGCCCTTCTCATTGGGTATGACCTCATGGGCTATGTTGATGGCTCTTATCCATGCCCGCCAAAGACAGTAGAAGAAGCCGCAAACCCGGCCTACACTTTGTGGCGGCGACAAGATCAACTCTTGTTGCATGCAATTTTTGCCTCTGTTTCAGAACAAGTGACTCCTTTGCTTGCCTCTGCCACCACCTCGTATGAAGCTTGGACAAAGCTCACCAAACTTTATGCCAATCGCTCTCGCTCTCGGGTGATGAGTCTCAAGGACCGTCTAGCAACACCTCGTGACTCCAAGCCTATGGCTGAGTATTTGCAGACTATCAAAACTACCTCCGATGAGCTTGCTCTCATTGATGCACCTGTAAGCGAGGATGACCTCCTCCTCTACATTCTCAATGGCGTCGGTAGTGAGTTTAAGGACCTTGCTGGTCCTCTTCGCGTTCGCGAATCTGACATTTCCTTCGAAGAACTTCATGATAAGCTTGTTGATTATGAAGCCTTCCTTCGAAAAGAGACAGCCCAATCCACCCCTCAGGTGATCACCGCCAATTCCACCCATCGCTCAAATAATTTCCAGTCTCCTCGCAGCTTCACAAACAATCGACCGAGTTCCCAAAATCGGTCCCAAAACTTCAAGCCTCGCAACAACCAAGGATCTAACCCCAGCCAAAATCGTCGCCATGACCAGCCACCAAGCCAAGGCTACAAAGGTGGTTACAAAGGATTCTGCCAACTTTGTGATCAACAGGGTCATACCGCCAAACGGTGTCCACGTGCTCGGCCACTCCAAACCCAAGATCCTATAGCGAACTGCACCGGCACTACCCGTTCCACACCCCACAATTGGCTCATTGACTCTGCCGCCTCCCACCATGTGACCACCGATCTCAGCAACTTAACCATGCATTCCGAATATGACGGCCCTGATAATATTATCATTGGTGATGGTTCAGGTTTGAATATTAGTCACATGGGTTCTACTAAGCTTCCTACTCCCTCTCATACTTTTTCGTTATCCAATGTTTTGTGTGTTCCTTCCATGGAAAAAAAATTTGATTTCCGTTTCTCAATTCTGCAAAACTAATCAAACTTCCATTGAATTTTTTCCATCTCATTTTTCTGTGAAGGATTTGCGCACCCGGGAGACTCTCATTCAAGGCCCGAATAAAGATGATGTGTATGAATGGCCAAAGTCCATGCATCTCTCCAAAATAAAGCCGTTAGCTATGGTTGGTGTTAAGGCTGCCTTGCATGACTGGCACCAACGTCTCGGTCATCCTTGTGCTCGTACTCTTCACCATCTTATCAAGCATTTTTCCTTGCCGTTGTCGTCAAGTTCTCAACCTTTCACCTCATGTAATTCATGTCAGTGTAATAAGAGCCACAAGCTCCCTTTTAATTTCTCTTCTCTTAAGAGTCGTGGTCCTCTTGATCTTATTTACACGGATGTTTGGGGTCCAGCTCCTGTTCCGTCCATTGATGGTTATCACTACTATGTCATTTTTGTTGATCATTTTACGAAGTATATTTGGTTTTATCCCCTTAAGCGTAAATCTGAAGTATTTACCTTATTTCCCACATTCAAGGCACTAGTGGAAAATTATTTTAAAACATCCATTGTATCCACTTATTCTGATGGTGGGGGAGAATATCAAAAACTTCGCAAATTTTTTGCATCCTTTGGCATTTCTCATTTATCCACCCCTCCTTACACTCCACAACATAATGGTTTGGCTGAACGACGTCACCGTCACATTGTTGAAACTGGGTTAACTCTTTTGCATCAAGCATCTCTTCCATTGAATTTTTGGTCTTATGCTTTTCAAACAGCTGTTTATCTCATTAATCGGCTTTCCACACCAATTTTACCAAATACAATTTCACCATTTGCAGCCCTTTTTGATGATTCTCCAAATTACAGCAAATTACGTATTTTTGGTTGCTTGTGCTATCCATGGTTAAGACCTTATACGCACAACAAACTTGAACCTCGGTCTCGCCCATGCATTTTCCTTGGTTACTCTCTCACCCAAAGTGCGTATAAATGTTTTGACCCATCTACTCAGCGCATTTTTATCTCCCGTCATGTCATTTTTGATGAGTCTATTTTCCCTTTTTCGACACTTGACTCCAATCAACCCCAAGTCACCTCCAGCACTATAGAAACATGGTCACCCAGTTCTACTACATCAGCTCCATCCACCTTTCATGTGCCCGTCATGCATGGCTCGTCTACGCACTTGCCTAAGCCGATTGAGAGTGCACCCTCTTTGCCCTCATGCTCACCGTCTGTGCCTCAGAGTCCCCCTACCCATACTATAATTCCTAGCCATACACCAATATTTTCTGCACCAAATATTGCCCCCCATGGCCCACAAACCAATTCTAGCCCCCCAAATTCCCACAGCTCTATGTCTCATTTGGATAACATTGTCCAACTGTTATCTTCACCTTTAAATTCTCCAACCAAATCCCCACCAAAACCTCATCCTCACACCTCTACTTCAAATTTGAATTATAATACTACAAAGAGTCCTACTTTATCCCAAACTTCACATGCTCTATCCTCCCAACCAAATACCCATTTGGAATGTATTTCTCCACATTCTCCTCCTACCCGGCACCTTCAAAGTCCAGCCAATAATAAGTCCAAATTACCGCCAACCCAAGGGTTACACTTAATTGTGGATTTAAATTCATCTCCTACTCCGAAAAAAACCCCAACCCGAGCCCATTCCATGACCACCCGATCTCAAAATCACATCTTCAAACCCAAACAAATACATGCCACCACCAAACACGCTCTACCCGAACCAGTAGAACCCACATGTGCCTCTCAAGCTCTTCGTGAACCCCATTGGCGTCAAGCCATGTCGGACGAATTTAATGCGTTGATCCGAAATGGTACTTGGGAACTCGTTGCTCCAACACCATCCCAAAATCTTGTGGGATGCAAATGGGTCTTTCGGATTAAACGCAAGCCTGATGGGAGTATTGATCGCTACAAAGCTCGATTGGTAGCGAAGGGGTTTCATCAACGACCTGGTATTGATTACACAGATACTTTTAGTCCAGTTGTGAAACCAACGACAATTCGGGTTGTCCTATGTCTTGCCATTACACAAGGTTGGCCACTTCGCCAACTTGATGTTAATAATGCTTTCCTCCATGGCTCTCTCTCCGAAGAAGTCTATATGTCTCAACCACCGGGATTTATTGATTCACATTGTCCATCTCATGTTTGCAAACTCCGCAAGTCTCTTTATGGCCTCAAGCAAGCTCCGCGAGCATGGTATACCGAACTACGTTCGTTTTTGCTATCATATAACTTTATCAATTCCAGGTCGGACACCTCTTTGTTTATATATCAACATGATGGAATTCTAGCCTATTTCCTTGTTTATGTTGATGATCTTATTATAACTGGGAGTGATTTGAGTTTTATCTCACGGTTCATTGCTGCCATTTCTCATCGATTTTCTGTTAAGGACTTGGGAGACCTTCACTATTTTCTTGGGGTTGAGGTTCTTTCCACTCCTAAGGGGTTGTTTCTATCTCAACATAAATACATTCATGACCTCCTTGCTCGGACACACATGGACAGTGCTAAAGCTGTAAGTACTCCGCTGCCAACGAGTGGGTCTCTCACCCTGCATGACGGCTCCTCGTCAACTAATGCCAGTGATTACCGTAGTGTTATTGGGGCTCTTCAATATCTTTCCATTACGCGCCCGGATATTGCTTTTGCGGTCAACAAACTGTCCCAGTTTATGCACAAACCCACTGAAATGCATTGGACAGCGGCGAAGCGACTCCTTCGGTATCTCAAAGGCACCATCTTTCATGGCCTTTTTCTCAAACGTCAAGCTACTCCATTTTTGCATGCATACTCGGATGCCGATTGGGCTGGCAATCATGATGACCGCACCTCTACCACTGCCTACATCATTTATCTTGGTGGTAATGCCATCTCGTGGAGCTCTCGTAAACAACGTTCAGTTTCTCGGTCATCTACTGAGGCTGAATACCGTGCAGTGGCAGCCACAGCTGCTGAGCTATTGTGGCTACAATCCTTACTCGGTGAACTTGGTGTTTCTCTCACCAAAGCCCCTATAGTTTATTGCGACAATGTTGGGGCCACCTACGTTTGTGCTAATCCTGTGTTCCACTCTCGCATGAAACACATCGCAATTGACTTCCATTTCGTGCGTGATTTGGTTTCCAAAGGCCTTCTTCAAGTCTCTCACGTTGCTACCGCAGATCAACTTGCTGATGCCCTGACCAAACCACTGTCTCGCCAACGTCTTTCCCTTCTACGGTCCAAGATTGGTGTCTCCGATGGGAGCCCCATCTTGCGGGGGCGTGTAAAGGATAAGGATAATAATGTTGTTACTTAGGATAATTATCGTTCTTTCAAGTTGTTAGCTGTAGCTTAGGATAGAATATATTTAGTTTTTGAAAGTTTCAATTGTAATCCTTATCTCATTATTGTAACTTATTTATACCTGTGGACTTGGCTAATAAAGTTAAGTATTTCAAGATACAAGAAATATCAGCTCTCTTTACTCGATTTGATTGATTAGTTAATTGAAAAACGAAAAATGATTCACAAAGAACTTGCATAGAAAAGTCAAAAATTTCATATACCGCATTTACACAATGTGCCATATGGCATTCCGATAGTATACCACGAGAGTATATATGTATCTATTATTTTAATTAATAGTTTAAATAAACAAAGATGCACAACTACTGTATTAATTTGAATACAAGTTCAGTTTTTTTTATGTGGAGTTAAAATAGGCAGAAAATTGATTCTCAATAGATCTTTGGTCCAACGGCATCAGGGGGTGTGCTTAGGTGTTAGGAGAAAGGAGGTTAAAAATTCAACTACGTACTCTTTCAATTAAGGTGCTAATCAACGATAACAATACTGACATTCGCCGATATATAAAAAAACATATGGAACAGTCGTGTACTGCATGTGTAGGAGGCATACATGTAATATTATGGAGAAGTTGTTTGGAATATGCATATATTGTTGCTATACATGCATTTTTCAGAAAATGCCATAAAGTCGGAAAGGGATCGAGTAGTACTCCGCACTAGTTTTAAAATGGAAAACAGAGAGAGAGAGAGAGAGAGAGAGAGAGAGAGAGAGAGAGAGAGAGAGAGAGAGAGAGAAATGCATTTGGCAAAGAATTATTCTTCGAAGTGCTTTTGCTTTTGGGAGTGCATGTCCAAAACCTCTTTCTTTTTCTTAATTTCTTCATATTTTTTTTCAAGTTTTTTTCTTTATAAAAATATTTTTTTAACTCAGCTGGCAACCTTTCTTTTTTCCATACTAGCTAGACGATCGACAAAGCCTTGAAAAACATGGGACCTATTCGAAGAGAACTAGTTCCCTATGAGTATATACCTTAACTAACATATCGATCAGTTGGTAAAAATTTGGTAGCTAGGTATTGTTTTGCGGCAATACATACAACAAACTATATATGCCAAAGTCATTTTGTTGATTAGTATATATATTTAATGCAGCTCATTAATGGTCCTCACAATTTTTAGACACAAGACACCTCATTTCGAAATACATACAACGGCCATATTCTGAATAAGGAAAAAATCATGTTTACTGAGTATTGTTTAGTGGTACATCATTTGCTTTGGTTGATACTCCATTATGGACCCGATTAGATGCGGGTATAGTTTTGGGGGATTGTTTATAAAGGGGATAAGATAGTAGGGGAATTAGTTATAGAGGGTGGATCCACATCGAGTTGACTTTTATGGAGGGAGATTAAAAAGTAGTAGTTGGTTTGGATGAGGTGTTCAAAGGGTGGATGATGTAAAAAAATGTTGTGAATGACGAATTTGCCCTTGTTCAATTCCAAACTTAATTATTCGTTATATTAATTATATAATTGCAAAACCAAATAAATTTAATTATTTTCCGATAATTAAACTAATAATTTAGTTTACTAATAAATTAATTAATTTAATAATTAAAAAATTAAATTTCGTTTTGGTTAAAGTGTTTTATTATCCATATCCATTTCTGTTTTTTTAAATATAAAATCTAAAAATATTAAGTTTGTTTTTTTTTTTTTTACAGCTTTTTCCTTTGTTGAATATATATATATATATATATATATATATATATATATATATTGATCCAATAAAAGAGAATAGACAAAGGGTTATTTTAAGTGTATGTGAAGCAGATGACTAAATCTCACATTTTTTTTTTAAAATCAAAACACCACCCACTATTAGAGCATTCACAGTGAAATAATCAAAACCAAAATGTTGCTAAGATTAGCAATGTTTACTAAAAAATTGCTCACATTGGAATAACCAAACTTAGCAACCTCTTAGCAACTTATCAAATTTTGGCCTTTGAATAATCAAAACTAGCAACTTTTTGCTAATAACCAAATTTTCTCTATCTCAATTAAGTACACCGTCATTACACAAAAACCTTCTTTCTCTTCCCCTTTTTCTCTCTCTCTCAACAATGTTTTTAAAAAATAATTTTAAAAAACTGTATTTTCAGATTTTTTTTCTTGTTTTTTTCAGAAACTTTTTTAAAAAATATATTATTTTAGAATTTTTTTAAAAATTGTAAGTAAATAAAGTGTGTTTTTAAAAAACTGTTTTTGAAATTTCAAAACTCTTTTACACAAAACTGTTTTTAAAAAACTTTTTTTTGGTAACGGTTTTTAAGATTTCAAAACAGTTTTTTACACAAAATCTGTCTTTAAAAAACTGTATTTATAGTTTTTAAATTTTCAAAACTGTTTGCGTAAATACTGTTCTTTCAAAATTTCTCAAAACTGTATTTACAGTTTTTAAGTGAACAAAGTGTGTTTTTTGAAAAATAGTTTTTTTGTTTCGAAAAATTGTTTTTTTTTACACAACAATTGTTTTCTTTTCTTCAAAAACTGTTTTAAAAACTTTTTTTCTTTCAAAAACTATTTTTTCAAAAAATATACTTAAAATGAAGGGAAAAAGTTTGAAGGGTCCATTGGTTTTGATTATGGGCAAAAATAACCCATATGAGATTTGACATTGCTAACTTTAGCAACTTCTAAATGGATAATTAAAATCTGATGTGTCATATTTTGATTATTCACATTTGCTTATTCTATTGCGGATGCTTTTACTGCACAAGTGCATCTCGTCTCTCTCTGTACCCCACCGGCCCACCAACCTTCTCGGCTTCTCCCATGGATGACGGCGACTGCGACGATCCGCGTAGCAGTGTCGATGACTCTCTCTCTCTCTCTCTCTCTATTTTCCATTTTTTTTGGTCTGGTGTGAATGTGTGTGATGACGAGGGAAATGAAAAGGGTGGATGAGGAGGGGCAAAATTGTCACATAACGAGGTGGATTGTCCCAGATTAGTTTTTTCCACCTCAAAACCCATCCATAATTTATACCCCTTAGCCCGATGAGAGGAAAAACTAATCAGGGGGTGAGTTATGGAGGGGGAATAGCATCCAAAGGAAGCCAAAATTGTCACTTCAAACCCTAATCCGGGAGGATGAGTTATGGAGGGGGGCTTTACCTCCATCCAATCGGGCCCTATATGTCTTTTTGGGCCTGATTTGATGGAGCATTAGCCCCCTCCATAGCTTATCCTTCTGGATAAAAGCTTGATGAGACTATTTTGACTGCCAAAAATCCCCCTCCATAGCTCATCCCCTTCCATATTTCTCTCCCCTTATTTGGCTTAAGGTGATTGTTTATGGGTGGGGTTTGAGATTGGCATATTTTATGGAGGGCTAATTCGGTTGGATTTTGACCATTTTACCCCTCCTCATCCCTCTCCCCAACGGTTGGCTCTAGGGGTGTACATGGTCCGGATTGGTCCGGTTCTCTAGAAAACCAATAACCGGACCATTTCCAACAGTTCTAGGAAATTGGGAATCATAACCTAACCGATATATGCGTAGAACCTAACCAGAACCAAACCGCAAAATCGTCTGGTTTTGATTCTGTTTCGGTTCTATCCAATTAGCATCTAAACACTTATTCACAAAATATAAACTCATAAAATTAAAAATTTAAAGCATCAAATAACTCATAAAATAATAATAGACATGTTATTAAGAATCAAAACCCAATATGGTTCACAAAATACTTGACACTCGACCGAAAAACATTGACGAAAACCACCAATAAAGTAGCCAAAATCACTTATGGAATAATTAAATTCAGCGACAGAAGAAAAACATTAATGACCCATTATATTTAGGACTAAAATTAAACCTATATCATAAACTATAAAATATAGCAACATGTCTTGAAGTAAAGAACAACAACTCTAATGCCCAAAACATCACTTAAATCAGTAGCACTAACTTCTTCCATGTTCAAAAAGTAGACCAATCTCTACACATATATTTATTTTTATATAATTATATATATATTAGTTCTAAACGGTCCGGTTTTAACCACGGTTCTTTAATTGAGAACCAGTAATCGAATCAAAATTAACGGTTCTTATTTTTTTGGAACCATAACCTGACCATAGAACCAGACCAAATAGGACGGTTCGGTCTGGATCGGACATGTTTTACAGTTCAGGTGATTTTCTTGAATACCCCTAGTTGGCTCTCTCTCTCTCTCTCTCTCTCCCCTAATGTAACAGAGATAGTGAAGAAAAAGAACAACAAAAACAATAGATCACCACCACCACAAAAACGCACAACATGAATGTATATGTAGAGAGAGAGAGAGAGAGAAAGAGAGAGAAAGAGGCGTACATGTTCTTCTTGTGGGATAATCGGGTTTTTTGGGAGGGATATTGTAGAGACCCGTATTTAATTTATTTAATTTTATGTTTATAAATGGGGAAAATAGAAAGTGTAATGTGTTTATATGATTTGAGGCTAAAGTGATAGAATTGATTGTGAAAGGGTGTGTATCACACAAAATTCGAGTCTGCGAAAAAAGACGGAAAGATGCTGAATAAGTCAATTTTATTAATTTGAGAAATTTAGGGTTACAATCTCTGATGCAATTTTCAAAGAAAATTAATCCTCTGATTCTTCTCTTCGGTTGTTGAAACAAGAGCTTGATAGCTGGATCTCGATTTGAACGGCGATATCTTCTACGGTCTTTGCGAAGATGATGATGAATTTGATGGGCTTTGACTTGAGGACTTTGAAACTTCTTCTCAAGTTGAATTGGCCAACCTTTTTCAATTTGGTTGGAAAAGATGGCAGATTTGTGGATATTGACTTGAAAGCTTTGGAGCTTCTTCTCAAATCGGTATTTGAGATCTTCTTCAATTTGGTCGAAGAAGATTGATGATTCGTGGACTTGGCTTGAACGTTTTTCAGGGCTTGGATGCTTTGATCTGAAGAGCGTCTAGCTTGATGTGGACTTGAAAGATTCTGAAGGGCCTTTGCAACTTTGATCTTCAGAACTCCAGAAGCTTGTGTGTGGTGGATAGATGCGAATTCTGAAGGGCTTGGAGACTTTGATCTTCAGAGTTCAGGAGCTTAGATGCTTGGATTTGATGATGGAGATTTGATTTGAGCGTTCTTCTGGGCTTTGAAGCTTTGATCTGAAGAACCACCTTGATATGGACTTGACTTGAATGTTCCTCGGAGCTTTGAAACTTTGATCTAAAGAACCTTCTCGTTGGATGCAAACTTTAAGACTTCTGAAGGGCTTGAGGGCTTTGATCTTCAGAGCTCTGGAGCTTGTGTGCTTCAATGTGCAGATGGAAAAATATGAGAGGAGAGCACCTCTATTTATAAAGATGTAGGATGGAGAGTCATGACCAATCTCTACTTCCTTCATATTTATCTCCCTTTAATTATTTTTTTATTTAGCATAAAAGAAATAATTAAAATTCAATAATTATCCTTCTTTCTTTTATTTTAAGAAAGACAATAATTTATGAAGAGAAACATAATTATTATTTTACCAAGTGGCTTAATTTTATTGGCCGAGCTTAATAAAAATAATAATTGCGTCACTTTGACACGTGGCACCATTCGATTGGCTTATATGCATCATCTTCACTTTTGACCTCGAGACACATGGCAACATTTGGTTGGCCATTTACCGTGCCCTATTTATTAGGTCTTGTAACACGTGACAACTTGTGATTGACAGTAAATTTTACATATCTATAGGGTGCAAGTGTAATTAGTAGATATATGAGTATATATGGGAAGGGGAGAGAGTAGGAGATCATTTTTCTCCTCTCCATCTCTCACGCCTTCTCCATCTCTCGGCTCTCTCCCTCTCCAAATTTCATTCAAATCCCATACCAATCATCCTCCAATCTTTCATCCCTATGCGTATTATGGTCTGTATTTCGTTGGTGTGAGCTCGGAGGAGGTGTATTGCACTCGATTTCGATTTTCGGAAAGCTAGGGCTCATAACATCTTGGGTTTCGTGCTTCGACTTCGAGGTAGGGATTTTACCTCTCAATATATGTGATGGACGTGTTTTCTAGCCTTGAAATCGTGTCTATGGTTGTTGTTGTTGGAATCCTTGAAATCTACAGAAAATCTGCTCGAACAGGCATCTATATCGATACTACTCTGCTCAGTATCGATACCAGAATCTCTGGAATGTTTTTAGGTATTGTTGTGTCGATACTAGTTTGGCTAGTATCTATACAACAGGGCTTAAGGACAAATTTTGTTATTTTGTTCCAAACTCTATTATTTTGACCCCCGATCATTTCTAACTTGTTCTAAATATCACTAAATCATTCCATAACATGATTAATCATATCCATTGAGTTCATGGAGTATCTTTGCATCCCTCACCCCTTGTTTGGTATAATTTGACGTCGATTTCCATATGGACTTTGATTGAATTAGAATGACGCATAACGAGGATATGATACGCTCGAACACTTGTTGACACAACGAATTCTGAAGGTGTATTCTTCAGATCAAAAGGCATTACATTCCATTTGTAATGTCCAAATGGTACGGTAAAAGTTGTTTTGTAACGATCAGTTTCTTTTATTTGAATCTGCCAATAACCCGATTTTAAATCAAATTTAGAAAAAATGACTGGTTTATTCAGTCTATCTAATAAATCCTTTTTATTAGGGATTGGATATCTTATCCATATTAAGACTTCATTAAGAGGTTTATAATTTATTACTAACCTAGGAACTCCTCGTTCCTTTTCAGCATTTTTATTAACATAAAAAGCTGTACAACTCCAAGGAGAGTAACTTTTCCTAATTAGTTGTTTTTTGAATAAACTGTCAATTTCATTTTGACACATTGCTAAATATTCTTGTTACATTTGAGAAGGCCTTGCTTTTGTAGGAATGTTCCTTTCATCAAAATTCTTCTCATAAGGTAATGAAATAATATGTTCTTTTCTATCTCAAAATGCATTAGGGATATTACTACAAATTTCTTTGTTGAAATCTTCTTCTATTTGAGAAATTTTTTCCTTAAAAAGGGTATTTATAAAGTTTCTTCAATTCCCATAATTTGAATTTCTTTTTGAAGAAAATTTATTTGTTTATCTTTATTAGAAATTCTTCTCATAATATCATTTATCTCCTTATAAGTAGGAGAAGAAACAAATTCAAAAAATATTTCATGACCATCAATATGGGCAGTTATTCCAGCAGTGCTGGTTTGCATTGGCATTAGCATTGCCAAGAAAGGAGTTCCTAATATCAATTCTTGTTGGAGATTTCTTATACAAAGAAAAGTTGTCTGCAAGCAGACTCCTTTATTGCAAATGTAAACTTTGTTAAGTTTATATTTGATTATCATTTTAGAACCACTAGCATTAGTGAGACTTTGAGAAATTTTTTCAAAATATTGAGTCGGAATCAAACCTTCTTGGATGCAATTCATATTTGCACCACTATCTACTAGTGCAATAATATTAGTGATAGTGTATTCTTTTTGAATAACTAAGTTTACCCTTATATGTCATTTTTGGTAAACCACATTACTGATGGTGTTCAGATAATTAGAGTCATCCTTGTGACTAGTACCACCCTTTTCCAAAGTGATTAATTTCTTATTCATATCATAAAGCTCTTGAGTAGTTTTATTTTAGAATGATTTTAACAATTTCATCTCTTTTTTTAGGATGTTTATTTCTCCCTTAAGATTTGGAATTGTGACAGGATTGTAATTATCAACCTGTTTCAATCGGTCTAAAACTTTTTTTAGACTATACATTCCATTAGGAATTTGGGGGGTTTTCCTCATCTTCCTCTTCCTTAGCAGAGGAGATACATGTTTCAATACTTTTTATCTTTAACTGAGGATCATCAATTTGATCGATTATATCCAGTAAATCTTTCTGTTTATCAGAAAGTACATTAATACTAAGATCATTCATTTCTACAATTGCTTGCCAATAATTATCAGAAGTAGAACATTCTAAATTGTTGCAATGACAATTAGTAGGGACAACCTCTTCCTCTAAACTAGAAGAGGTATCATCTTCATCAGATATTTCATTAATCTGATTTTTTGAATCTCCTTCTGATTCAGAATCAATAGAATTCAACATTAATTTAAAAAGCTGCTGTTTTAACTCTTTATCAATTTGAAATTCATTAAGCTTTTCTTTGTCTTACATTTATTAGCATAATGACCTATTTTTCCACATTTAAAATATTTTGCAGGGATCTTCTTTTTAGATTTATTATTTTGCTTCTTATTAGAAGTCCCTTCTTGAGAACCGGATTGTTCTATTTTCTTTTTCTTAGAAGGTTTCTTTTTAGAACATTTCTTTGTAGTAGTTTTATTAATACTTTTCTTTTTATAATTCTTATGATATATAGTTGTATCATACCCAAATTGATAACAAAATTGCCCTAATTCTTATTTACCAGTCAAATGTTGTTTTTTCTATTGGTTATGTAATTTTATATCATTACATAAAGTTAATCCTTCTTGGATTATTATGGCAACTAATTTTCCATAAGTATAATTATCATAAACAATAGTTAACCCATTATTCTGATCCCTCAACTTCTTTCTCATTTTCTCTGCAAAAACGTGAGGTAAACCATCAATAAATTTTGATTTCTAATGCTCACTATTAGCATCAATGTCTTTGCATTACTTTTCCTAGAAATACATCTTTGTGTCAACGAAAATGAGTTAACGTTGGGCACTTTAGATTTTGAAGTAATTCTCTACTTTTTTCACGTTGGTTTTCCCATTGACCAATAAAATGAAGTATGATAGTTTGCACTAAAGTGTAAACAACATCTTGCTGTGGTTGACCATTGTCTCCTATTTTAACAGAGTTTAGAATTTTTGATCGTTGGGTCGCATTTAAAACATTATCCCACCAGCCTTTGATCATGCCAGTAAAACCAACTATTATCCAACCAACTATGTCTTTATCGGTATTTTTACTCTAAATACAAATAGTACTATGCATCATCATTTATCAAACCTACAGAAGGAAGAGATAGTTATGAGAAAATATATAAACAAAATAATTATACCAACTTACATCTTGGTACTATTGGAACCCAATTAGTGCAAATTGAAGAACAAATAACTCAAGTTTGTAATGAGATTAACAATTTCAATCCCAAGAAACATGTTATTAAAAGAAATGGCTTGGTTGTTTCTGCTCCTAAGATGAAATTGTTTCAAACTAAGGTTAGATTCTTAAGACATAATATTCATCAAGGGAAAATTATCCCTATTGACAGAAGCATAGAATTTGCCTTCAAATTTCCAAATGAAATAAAGGATAAAACCAAATTACAAAGGTTTCTTGGAAGTCTCAATTATATAAGAGACTATTATAAAGAATTAGCATAGGATTCCGCTATTTTATATGAAAGACCTAAGAAGAATCCTCCTTCTTGGACAGAGCAACATATTGAAGCTGTCCAATGAATAAAATTAAAAGCAAAACAATTGCCTTACTTAGCGATTGCTAATCCGGAGTGGAAGAAAATTGTTGAAACAGATGCTTCTAATATTGGTTATGGAGGTATCTTAAAGCAATACAATCTAAATACTTCTAAGGAAGAATTAGTCAGATGTACTTCTGGACTTTTTAAGAACGCTTAAGCTAAATACAGCACGATCAAGAAAGAAATTCTTTCTATTGTCAAATGTGTAAATAAATTCCAGGATGATTTATTAAATCAACATTTTTTACTTAAGGTGGACTGCAGTGCAGCCAAACAAGTTTTAAAACAAGACATTAAAAACCTTGCTTCAAAGCAAATTTTTGCTAGATGGCAGTTTGAATTGTCTGCTTTTGATTTTGATATTGAATATATAAAAGGAGAAAATAATTCTCTCCCTGATTTTCTCACCGTGAATTTTTGCGAGGCTGAATGCTATTAATTGGAAGATTAGAAATAATTTCTGAAATAAGATATTGGGAAGATTGTATTAGGGATTTAAATAGTAGAAGGCATAATATGCCCAGAAATTCATATAAAGTTAATTTGGCTATTTACCAATACAAAATAGCTCAAAGACAACAGTAATTAAACATTTCAGCTGGCTAATGGATAATAATTTTGCTCAAAAATGAATTATTTTTCAGCAGTGGTTGAAATTACAAAAGAATGTTTTTCAAACAGATTTTGAGATGACTATTCTCAAAAGGGCACATAATAGGTGTCATTTAATTAGATGGATTCATGCCAGAGAAGCAATGCTTCATTACTATCACAAAAATGGATCAGATGATGATCAAGACTGGGAAATTGAATTACTCTAGTTATCAATTGAACGCCTTAAGAATAAATTGAATGTTTTGGCTGGTGCTTAATTTTGCAGAATGAATAGACCGCCTGATCGAGGGCGTGGACGAGGTAATAATTCTCGAGGCAGGGGAAGACCAAGAGTCACCCAAACAGATGTTGAAGCCTGCTTAAAGGCTCAAAAGCTTCAATTTCCATCGCTTCAGGATGCAGCTTTGGCATCTTCTTCATCACTTTCAATTAAGGAAGTGATAGAATCAAAAGAAGTTTTCAAATCACTAGAAACTACAGAAACAATTATGATCCTGGAATCACAGGATGAACAATGGAAAAATGATCCTTGAAAAATTAAACCAATATGAATATATTTATAATTACGCATATGAGCAATTAGATCACTTCGATCCATAAGATTTATTATCTTATCATTAAGCTCTAAACTTTCAGTTCTTTCCATGATTTTTATTGCCATGCTACTTCTAAATTCAAACAAACTATGTCCATAGATGGTTGAAGAACGAACTAGAGGAATCGTCCAGTGGTTTAATTGTTGTTGCACATTAGCATACTCAACTAAAAATAGGGTGTGTGTTGATGCAAGCGGGGCGAGTAGTAAAGTATGAGTCGCGGCAGTTGAAAACTCACGAGATGAATTACCCTACACATGATCTAGAACTTGCGGCCATCGTTTTTGCTTTGAAAGTTGGCGCCATTATTTGTATGGTGAAAAATTCGAAGTCTTTTCTGATCACAAAAGTTTGAAATATTTATTCTCTTAAAAAGAACTTAACCTTCAACAACGCCGTTGGATGGAGCATTTGAAGGATTACGATTTCAAATTGCAATACTACCTGGGGAAAGCAAACGTCGTGGCGGATGTGTTGAGTAGAAAACTGATACATTTAGCGAGTCTAGCTATCCACGAGTGGAAAATGATGAATGATTTGGGTTTTTGTGCTTCGCATTTCGAGAAAGTTCGAGAAGGGGTTACGCTATGCAACTTGACCGTGCAATTGACCTTATCGACTCAAGTGATTGAGGCTCAACAATATGACGAAGAAGCGGGGGAGCTTTATGCTAAATTCCTTAGTGGAAACGCTCAAAAGCGGTGGATGATTCACGCCGATCGAAGCTTGCGCTATCAAGGAAAGTTGTTCATACCCATTTCGTGTCGGAAAGAAATCTTGAGAGAGTTTCACCATTCTCCGTTAGCCGTTCATCCGGGGGGAACAAAAATGTATCATGATTTACATAGGCAATTTTGGTGGTCCGGAATGAAGTGGGACGTTGTAATTTTCGTGTCCAAGTGTCTTACGTGCCAACAAGTGAAAGCCGAACATCAACGACCCGAGGGGGAGTTACAACCATTGCCTGTGGCCAAGTGGAAGCGGGAGAATGTGACCATGGATTTTGTTACAGGTTTACAAAGGACGCCGAAGGGGCATGACGCTATTTGGGTAATAGTGGACCGTTTGACTAAAACTGCACATTTCTTACCTATTCAAGTTACCGATTTCGTGGATATGCATAGCCGTTTGTATATTCGGGAGATTATTTGATTTCATGGGATTCCCGTGTCTATCGTGTTCGATCGAGATTCAAGGTTTGTGCTTGACTGATTCCTGATCCTAAAATAATGGGTTGCCCTAAGCGTAGGGCTGAAACTGATGTAGCATAATATCTGGTAAGTCTGGAGTCGAATACACAGAGACGGTGATGTGTGCTGACTAAAAACTCGGGTTGTTACTTATTAAAACTAGCTCTTAGGTAGCCACCCCTTGTAATTTGATTGAGATTAACTAAATTAAGAAATAAATTGTTCTTTTCAAATAATTAAAAGGTGGTACGATCGTAGGGTTTATAGCACTCGTAACCAGTCTGGATTAGCCTGCTTCATTCGGTGTTCTTAAAAACGTTCAATTTTAGATTGAAAAAGACCCTGCAAGATGCGAACCCTAATGGTCGCCGTTTATCCATGTGCAGCGGAGAATGAGTTTTGGACCCCCATTCCCCCGTTCACATGGGCTCCGACAATGTCCGGATTCGTCTGCGGGAAGTATTTTTCCAATTTAAAATTGTCTTTTTCATTATTTAAAAATATGAGTAGTGCCTGAACTGGCCATGGTGTGCTAATCACCCCGCAACCCTACCTAAACAACTACTCACTAATCATTGCGCAAAAAACAGAAGAAACCCTAATTTGAAACATGCTTCTATTACTCGATACGAAAAATAAACAATAGATCCAAACCAAACAAAGACAATCCGCTCGCTTTTCAAGGTTCAAAAAAATGGTTAAATTTAAGGAGAATTGGAAACTCCAAAGGATGCAAATATTAAGGTTGTCGGTCCCGTACACAGCGGCGAATAGGTTTTGGTCCCCTGTTCCTGCTCACATGAGCCCTGGCAATGCCTCGGATTCGTCCAACGGACATAGTTTTCACCAACTAAATTATTTAATTAAATTAATGTGCAAAAAATTGCGAGACGAATCCTAATTGGGTCGCGGCGTGTCTTTACCCATCGACCAAACCTCAGAAAAATTACTCACTCATTATTAAAAATAAAACGAATAAAACCCTAGAATTAATCATGTTTTTTTTTTTACCGGAGAAAGAAAATAAATGGAAGATAACAACTAATTGAATACCAATGACAAACTTTAATAAAGAACATAAATTAAAACGAATTACCTCAGTGTGAGTAATTAAACAAAACTCTAAGAACTTGAATGGAAAAATAACTCTGAATGCAAGAACAAAAATCTGAAGCTGCAAAAGTAATTTTGGAACCCTGTCATCCCCCCGTTTTTTTCGTTTCTTTTTTGTCTTCCGTGAGAATCCCTTTTGTGCGTAGCCTTCATCTGCCTTTTATAAGGTGTTGTAGCTGACATCTTAAAGCCCTATTTTTCTACTCTTGGAATTATAAGCCTGGCCCGCTACGGAACATGGCCAACAATATTTTTTTCCGTGGGTTCCCACGTGCACATCTTTATTAAGGCCAAGAGTATTGTAATATCCAATTCAATGAATTTAATTGACTTTACGGTACTAAGCTTCCAAACACTTACAATACAAAACTCAAGTATTAAACTCCAAGTAATAATATAAAATAGACTTAGCAAGGATAAATTAAGGGGCGCGTATGTGAACATTTACTCGCCTATCAGTTTGCCTCGCGTTTTTGGTAGAGTTTGCAAGTCACTTTGGGCACAAATCTTTTGTTTAGTACTGCGTATCATCCTCAAACCAATGGGCAATCCGAGAGAACGATACCGATTTTGGAAGACATGTTTCGGGCTTGTGTCTTGGATTTTCGGGGTAGTTAGGAGGACCACCTGACGTTAGTCGAATTCGTGTATAATAATAGTTATCAATCTAGTATTAAAATGACACCATTTGAGGCCTTATATGGGAGACTGTATCGATCACCTGTGTGTTGGACTGAATTAGGTGAGGCTACGTTAGTGGGGCCGGATATGATTAAGGAGACCTCCGAGAGCATGAAAGCGATTCGTCAACGCCTTAAGGAAGCTCAAGAGAGAACAAACAAACAAGTTAAAGTAATTCGTCAAAGATTGTTGACTGCTCAAAATAGGCAAAAGAATTATACCGATCGTCGTCGTCATCCGTTGTCATTTGAGGAAGGGGACCACGTATTCCTTAAAGTATCGCCTCGTAGGGGTTTATCGCGTATTAGGCAAAAGGGGAAGCTTTCACGCGTTATATCAGGCTGTTCGACATCATTGAGAAGACTGGGGAGGTCGCGTATCGTTTGGCATTGCCACCGAAGCTATCTGGTGTACATGACGTGTTCCACGTGTCTATGTTGAGGAAATATGAACCGGATCTGTTGCACGTGCTAGAGTGGTCCGAACTTGAGTTGGAGGCCAACGTGTTTTATGGGAAGCAACCGATACGTATCATAGATTCGCGTGATCAAGTACGACGATATCGTTAGTGCGAGTTTTGTGGAGTAATCGGGGTAGAAAAGAGTTGATGTGGAAAAGAGAGGACAAAGTTAGAGAGAAGTATCCGCATCTATTTCCGGAATGAACCAATGTGAGTATTTAATATTTAAGTATCATGATAATTGACTTGTTGCATAAGATTGATGGTTATAATTATTGCATGCATATCTGATGTATATGTTAGTTAGTCTTGGCATGGAAAATTTCGAAGATGAAATTTCATTAAGGAGGGTAGAATGTAGAGATCCGTATTTAATTTATTTAATTTTAATGTTTATAAATGAGGAAAATAGGAAGTGTGATGCGTTTATATGATTTAGGGCTAAAGTGATGGAATTGATTGTGAAATGGTGCATGTGTAATTAGTAGACATATGAGTATATATAGGAAGGTGAGAGAGTAGGAGATCATTTTTCTCCTCTCCAACTCTCACGCCTCTCTCCCTCTCTTGGCTCTCTCCCTCTCCAAATTTCACTCAAACCCATACCAATCAACCTACAATCTTTTATCTCTACGCGTATTGTGGTCCGTATTTCATTGGTGTGAGCTCGGAGGAGGTGTATTGCACTCGGTTTTGGTGTTTAGAAAGCTAGGGCTCGTAACTTCTTAGGTTTCGTGCTTTTACTTCGAGGTAGGGATTCTACCTCTCAATATATGTGATGGACGTATTTTCTAGCCTTGAAATCGTGTCGATGGTTGTTCTTGAAATTCTTGAAATCTGCAGAAAATCTGCTCGAACAAGCATCTGTATCGATACTACTCTACTCAGTATCGATACCATAATCTCTGGAATGTTTTTAGGCACTGTTGTATCAATACTAGCTTGGCTAGTATCTATACAACAGGGCTTAAGGACAGATTTTGTTGTTTTGTTCTAAACTCCATTGTTTTGACCGTCGATCATTTCTAACTTGTTCTAAACATCACCAAATCATCTCATAACATGATTAATCATATCCGTTGAGTTTGTGGAGTATCTTTGCATCCCTCGCCCATTGTTTGGTATAATTTGACGTTGATTTTCATATGGATTTTGATTGAATTAGAATGACACATAACGAGGATATGATACGCTTGAACACTTGTTGACACAACGAATTCATTCAGAACCTATCGACAGGTAGGTGCCTGGCAGGGGGTATCGGAATCCCTTAATCGGCCCGACAGGAGTAAAAGCTCATATTGATTCTATTCATGACCTACCGAAGGATATGGTGCCTGGCAGGGGGTATTGGGATTCCTTAATTGGCCCCGCGGGAGCTTCGGCTCATGACACCTATGATGAAAAGACGTTGGACACATGAAGATGAAAATGGTTCTAGTTTGAATTGCATGACGTTCACTAAGTTTTCGTTTGGGAATTGTTGAGCCAAGGTTATTGACCACATAATCCTTGTTCTTGTTCTTATCTTGTGTTCTCTCTTGCATTTCTTTCGAATATAATGTTAGCATAGAATTTTCTACTGGGCTAGTGTAACTCAAGCCTATTATCATTTTCAGGTACTAACACAGGGCAGTAGCATGCATGGTTGAAATGCTTGGATGTGAAATTATTTTTGAAAGCTAACGATTGAGGAGTTATTTAATCATCTTTGTAAATCTCTTTTGGAAGATGTGTTTGTAACTCTAATTGTAAATCTTTTGACTTGGAATACTGTAATCCTTAACTCTCTTTCATTACTCAATACTTATGTTAATTTGGGCCTTAGAGCCAAAGATGTAATATTTTGGAAACTATTAAATGATGGAAGCGTGAATATGGAAATGGGAATGCTACATAATTTTGGGTATCATATGGATTATTTTGAGATTTTATTTATGAAAATCATTTATATTTATGTTGAAAATCGAAGGCGTGACAAATATTGAGGGAGATGGAAGGACGATCGGATTTGGTAGGAGGGATTCTGTGAGAGAAAGGAGGGACGATTGGATTTTGTGGGTTCTTCTTCTTCTTCTTCTTTTATTACGGTGCTCTCTCTCTCTCTCTCTCTCTCTCTCTCTCTCTCTGAAATGCGATAAGAACAAGGAAAAGAAGGAAGCGGATAACAAAAAAACAAGGAAAAGAAGGAAAATGATTTGGTGCATGTGTGACTTCTGTAAATTAAAAGGCATCCACAATTAAATTTAAAAAACTTTTTTTTTATTTTATCATTAATTTCGTTAAAAGGCATCCATAATTAAATTTGGTGCGCGTGTGCAGATATTCTTAATCCGACGTACTGTTTGACTTCCTATGAAAAAATCTAGTTTATTTAGCATCGTTTTATACTTATGAGGAGTCACGCTCTCCTCTTTTGGTACTTCGGGATGGCGTTCTCAACTCATGACTCGTGAGAGTGGTGAAAATAGTAGGTGGGGATCCTCCCATCGGTCCGTCATTGATCAAGTTCAAGGAGAGTTTTTTTTTTTTTTGATAGGCAAGTTCCAGGCGTCTTGGACCAATCCCAAGCTTTGTAAAAACGAATCATGTGTATTAAGGCTCCGTTTGATAACAGTGATAGATATGTGAGATTCATAAGGAGATGAGATTATGATTGAGATTGATAATGAGAAGGTCTTGATAATGAGAAGGGATTAGTAATGAATATGTTTGTTTGAGATGGGATTGGATGATGGAATTATTAATATCATGATTGTTTGAGATGAGATTGGATTGATAGAAGAAATTGACAATGAGAATGAATTGGGTTTGGACTATTAATGCCATCTCCCCAAGAATATTTCTAATACCCCTATTCCTTGGCGTGCTAGTCCATCATTCATAGTCCAAACTCATTTTAAGTTACTAAACAAAGTATTGATAGTCCCTCGTGATTGGTAGTTTAATCCCAAAGGACTATGCTTTTTTGGTTTGTGTTTTGAATTTTTTTTAAAAAAATAATAGGGATAATAAGTGGAAAGAGATAGAGAGAAAAATATTGAAAGTAAAAAAAATTTAGGAGGAATTTTTTGAAAAATTCTTCTTGAAAATAGAAGAAAACAAGACACAAGAGTGTTAAAGAAACGGGGACACAAGCCCAACTTCAGATTTTACACCCCAAGCCCAACCCCCAGTTGCTGCCCACTGCCCAGCCCGTGGACTCACCACTCCGCTGAGTCCTCTCTCTCCCTCCCTGTCCTGTCAGTGATCGATCAGTCGACGAAGGAAGATGAGGAAGCGTGATTTAGCGATCCTCATGCTCTGCGCCTTCGCAATCTTCTTCTCTCTTCAGGTATCTTCTGATTACCTTTTGTATCAACTGTTTTTTCTTCCGATTTGATCGGTTTTAGTTTTTTTTTTTTTTTGCTGCTTTAAAGTTCATTTTTTTGTCCAGTCAAGTTGTATTTATCTAAATATGCGTTTTGTGCATAATTCCAGCACGAAGGCGATTTTTCCTTCAGAGAGGCGTGGTTCCATCTTTCAGAGGAATACCCGATCAAGTACGAGGCGGAGCGTCTCCCACCGCCGCTAGTCTCCGATCTCAATGGAGATGGAAAGAAGGAGATTCTCGTGGCCACTCATGACGCCAAGATTCAGGTAATAATACATCGGCGAAGATCAGGTGTTTTCATATTTTTTGGCTTTTGTTATACAAGCCTTACATGAAGTTATTTCGTGCCTATTGTGGGGAATTTTGAGTTGTATGTTTGACTGATCTTGTTTTTCTTGCTATTAGTTCATGATGCTTGGTGGTTACTGTTGAATTAGGGCAAAGATAGGGTTTGAACCATGTGATTTGGGTAGAGTAATATAGTATTCGCGAAGTCTTATATAATGATAGTGGTAGGCACTTATTTGTTACAAAATTGATCTCAACTCGATGGAGAGGTTGATTCAACTTCTTATGCCTTAAATGATTAAACAACCAACATGCAATGGATTATAAATTGCCCATTGAAAAATTGAGAGAAGAGTTTTATTGGATGTGTTAGAACATGTTTTAACCCTATGCATTTTCAGTTACTAGGTGATCGGCTCGTGCTAGCACGAGGTGTCTCATGCCTGGTATTGGCATGAGGTGTTTCGTGCCTGGCATTGTTTTGTTTGGAGTATTGGTATTGTAAACTAAGGTAGTTCATCGTAGGATCTGTTTTGCGAGCGGTTTGCATATACTTCAAAGTCATAGTTAAGTAGTGCGAGAGTTGAAAAGCAAATCATACAAACCAAAAAATTTGCTTTTAGTGCATCATAGACATAACCATATCCATCCCAAAAGTAATGTGGAATCAAACATGTTAGTTATCATTATTCAACAGAATTATTTAGTGCTCTACAGAGGAACAACGTAAAAGGAGAAGCTAAAACCAAGCAGCAAAGTAAACGATGGCTCTATCTTAGACATGTCTACTATACGAAGGTATCAAAAACAGGCAACTAATTTATACCATTTTTTCTTTTTTCTTTTTGGAAAATGTTAGAAATGCATTGATGGCGGAAATAAGGTTTATAGATTACAAGGGAAGTGAAAACACAACACCATAATATATACAACCAAAAGGTAGCTACAGGAACAAAAGATGGCTATCAGTAGTAGCTCCAGTCCAAAACGGAATCCCCCTTGCATCTGGTGACGTGGATGGAGACAGCAAACCCCGCTTTGCTAGACAGTGGGCGGAGTGCGTGTCCTTACGATCAACCTTGGATAACCTGCAAAAATCTAATTTGGAGAGTTCCCGACCAAGGTTGTGCAACAAAAATTTACCTGCATAGTGTGAATCAGACCGTCCTGCCAGCTGCATAATAGCATTTAAACAATTAGAATAGATGAAAGTGACATTGAAATTAAACTGTATGGCCCATGTAACAGTGACTAGAATAGCCAAGAGTTCCGTTTGCAGGGGAGTCGAACTACAACACGAGATAGAGCATTGGTAGATAGGAGTCCCATCCGCCCGGGAAGCACAGAAACCAAGACCACTTGGCTTAGCCCCTTTTTTCCAAGCCCCATCGACGAGGATGTGCGCAACCCGTTGGTCCCAGAGGATAAACGAAGGGTAGGGTTTAACCACGAATGAGGTTGTCGCAGAAGTTATCGAAGGCAAGAGCGATGGTGGTGGGCTAGGCGAGGTTGATGGGGGAAAAAGAAATATTTATGCAAGTACACCACAAAAGTATCCATGGCACCAAAGAAGGCCGTAACAAAACCACACAGGCATAATTACTCTGGCAACATGTCAATGACAAATTGCTAGAGGTACACACATTTTGGTGTTCATAGGAAGATTTCACAATTGCCCAGGAATATTAACGCGGAATAGGTGGAACAAAGCCACCAAAGAAACAATTGGAACGTCACACAAACTGTGCATGATAGCCCTACACAGATGGCAAATGGAAATACTATTACCACCCCCCCCCCCCCCCCCAAAAAAAAAAAAAAAAAACCCCCCAAAAATGTCCAGGAGGTATGAAAGGGAAAAAACACAAACTCCGCACTGCATCAAACTTTGATCAGCTACAATCATCGGCTGCAGAACATGAAGAGAAAATATGAACCGAAAAAAAAAGAGGCGAGAACTTAAAAGGGCAAGAATCGCACCTCGTCCAACCAGTTTCAGCAGCCAACACCACCGGAACAAGCGGAAGTCGCATGCAACACTCGATCAACTTGCTCTGCCAAGAAACCCCCTTTCAAGTAGAATATTCACATTATGCACTTTTACTACTATTCCATCCGTAGTTTGACAAAAAAAGACAGGGTCAAACAGACAGCTTGATCCATAACTCAATGAAGGGTAGCATCTAGGGTAGCAAGATGCTGGAACATAACCATCGCTCATTGACACGCCAAAAACATGGAAAGAAACACATGGGCAAAAGTAACATAAAAGAGAGGCATAAAACTAAGAGGGCATTCACCACATGTTAGCCGCATGCCTGTAAAACTACATAATAAACCTATGAGTTTGGCCATATTGCAACATTGAAATGCTTTGAATTCTTGTGGCATTGACTGCTAGATGGGATGAGTTTAGACCAACTCAACTATAGATATTAACTTCTGCCACTCAAAGATTGGCATTAGCACAAATGGAAATAAATTGTCGCCACATGATAGCTTCTTCGAATAAACCAAAATGACAAGGCTGTTGGAATGCGAGTACATCACAACTTAACATAAGTAAGCTGTGCAATCCCTCAAAAGAAAGCCGGCGACCTCATACACAAGAGGACAGAATTGGCTAGCTGGACAGAGCAACATCTCACAATAAAAAACCCAAAAGGCTAGTTGGACACGTACAGCCACAGGACTTATAATCAACCATGCACAAAGGAAGAGAGATAATCCAAATAACATCCCCTCAATGATAGGCGATAAATATAATTACTGCAGGAATTAATGACTACCATAGACAGCCCCTTACGGTTAGGAGATTACAGCTTGAACCAAATAACAATGACATTAAGCACGTTCCAGGTCAAAGCAAGAGTAGACTAACAACAGATTTCCAGTTTGAACCGGTAAGGAACCAATTAGCAAAAGGTTAACATGGTTCAGTGAACATGAACAATCCCAGAACAGATTTCTACTTTCCAACTTATCGATCACTCCCTCAAGATCAAGGGATTGGGGTTTCACCCACTCCCACTACTGTACCTCAAATAACTTGCGCACTACATATTATCTACACTCCAAAGAATCCAAGGATCAAGCACATAATCTCACAGGATACATACGATATGTAGGGTGCACACACTTGCTTATAGTATCATCTAGAACATGTCCATATCCAATACAAAATGATTAAGGTTAAGCTGTAGAAGCGAAGGCCAAATATTGCTACCCTAGAGTATATCAGGACTTGCACATGACAGCAAATAGCAATGCACCTGATAATTGCAGTCGAAACATCCATCTCTTGAAGTATTAGAAGCCATCTGCCTCCACAACTGCTGAATGCTAAAACCAATAACCATAAACTCCATGCCAAATGCGAAAACTTGCTAAAATACAAATTTGAGAACAATAATAACAATAAACTAATCATGCAGTGGAAAACAATAATACCAAAACATTGTAGCTCAAATTTACAGTGAAAAACACAAGCATGGCAACCCAGAAAATTCCTTCGAATCCAAACTTTTTGCCAAGGGTATTCATGCTGTTCTACTTCTACCAAACAGCTACACCTCAAAGTTTTTTCCTTGAACACAAGCACACATATATACAAAGCCACAACAAGTTGTGGAGAGATAAGAGGGAGGATTCTGCCTTTACTTCCAAGGTAGTGACATGATCCTCTCAATAACACTTCTCTTGCGGATCACAGTACTGTTGCCAAAATAAATGCAAAAATTGAAGTTTTCTATTCTTGTTTCCTTTCTTACCTTGTTTTCTAGTAATTGAGGTAGTTGTAAAGCTGCAAATTACCTTATATAGTACGGGGGCTCCAATAATGACCTCACTTTTGTTGGAGGCCAGAGAAAAACCAGACCCAAATGGTGTTTTGCCCTAATTTTCATGGGATAGTCTTCAATTAGTGCATTTTTCGTTGTTTGGGTTTTAGTTCCAAGGTCATATTCATCCCATTCAATGGGAAGTATCAAAGGAAGGCCTTAATTACTTAATGGATATATGTAATTATAAACAATAATAGGATTTTGTACCCGTACAAGACGAAGAACCCCCGATTTATCTCTAGAAACATCTCTCTCTATCTCTCTTTATGCAGGCAGAAGAACAAGATTGGGGAACAAGTAGTAAATCAATGATTTCACAAAACAGGTATTTCAGGAAGGAAAAAAAAAAGTGAATGCCGAAACCCTAGAATGAGTGGGGAAATCATGTTGAATAAGGGAATGCTTTGGGGGTACGATTATCTTACCGGAGTGGCTGGAGATGATCACGGGTGAGGAGAATCTCTCTGTATCGTCTTCGTCTTCTCCCTATAAATTATGTTCCGTTGGGTAGCTTGCTTGTCCTCGGCGTACATGTGTGCGAGAGGAGAAAAACTGGAACGAAAAATCTGGACTCTTCCCAGTGTTCCCACGACGTCAGCATGACACAGCATCCACTAATAGTCATTAGAAAGGAAAAGACTGAATTGCCCCTAAAGGCATAGCCAGAGAACCTCCAATCGAGGGGCACAATTGGAAAAATTGGCCAAAAATTGCCAAGCGGTGCAATTGGCTGCAAGGCTCTTAGTTTTAAAGCTTTAGAAAAATAGAAGAAGCCCTCGCCTCTGTGCCTTGCACCTCTGTGCCAAAGCTTGCGCATCAGCGCCTAATCAGCGCCTATGGGCCACCTTCGAGCAATTAATCGGTGCATATTAATTAGTAGTCGGTGATTAATCGTTAGTCCGACCTAATCGGATAGGCCCCGCCAACAATTAATCTGCGATTAATTCCTTGTTTTAGAACACTGTCTATGGGTTCTGCACTTTGCCTCAACTATATGAAACCCAACCCTTGCGCCTCGCCTCGCCTCAGCGTGCGCCTTTTAAAACACTGCACCTACCACACTGATTGCACATCTGGTCCTGTACAAACCATCAGATAGATACATAAGAAAACTGCATTAGCATAGGGAACCTCTGCCATGTGCTTTTTTCCTAATACTTTGAATTAGAATGCAACTTTGCGGAGAGTGCAAATGAGCTACAAGTGGGATACTTAAGTGCTTGGTGTCTTGGATGTAGAACCTCTGCAGCACTTTCTGCAAGTATTACTCTTCCGAAAGAACCTCAACTCAGCCCTTCTTTATCAATGGATTTCTAACCCAAGTATCTTCTTGGCAGCTCCAAGATCCTTCATGTCAAACTCATTGCTCAACATAGACTTCAACTTCTCAATCGTGCTTCCATTTTGCCGCTACTGGCATGTCATCAACATAGAAAATAACTCTTTGTATGTAGTCCTTGTTTTTTTTTTTTTTTTCTTTTCTCCTTCTGTTTGTTGTGCTTTTGACCTAGTACTTGCTGTTTGTGTAGTCACTTTTTTTTTTCTTTTCCATATTTTTGTTGTGAAATAAAGTGAAATCATGTGCATGTAGGCTCCGTTTGTAGTGAAATTATGTGTGTGGAGGCTCTATTTCTTCTATTTTGGATGTTATTTAATGTTTTATTCTACTTACTCAAAGCTTGGAGAGGGGGGAGGAGAATATTTCCAAACAATAGGAAAGGGTAAAAACCCGGCTAATCTCTAGGCGGCCGAGGCACTAGGCGGTGCTTGACCGTCTAACTAGCACCTATTGACTATTAGAATACTGAAAATAAGTAAAATATATGAACTTGTAATTAGCCGAACCATGACCCCTTATTGGGCCTAGCGGATGATCAGCACCAAGAGGCTGAGCGCTTGGGCCGAACCGAACCTCTTGGGCCGGCACGAGAGTATGGCCTTTCAGGGGTAAAGCCCAAGCTAGGCCTGTCAATGGACCGGATTCGATCCGGATCCGATCCGATCCGAAAAATCCGATCCGGATCCGGATCCGATAACATCGATCCGATAATCCGATAATCCGAATCCGGTAATTCAATACGGATCCGGATCGGATTCGGATCGGATCGGATTAAATCCGTTATCAATCCGAATCCGAATTTTATTTTTTTTAAAAATTTTATTTTTTTAAAAAAAAATAGTAAAATTTTTATTTTGAAAAAAAAAATGTTTAAGAAGTTGTATTTTTATTTTTATTTTTTATTTTTAATTTTTTTAAATTTTTTTCGGAAAATAATTTTTTTTGAAAAAAAAATTGTATTTTTTTGAAAAAAATAGTTTTTTTTTTTTGCTAAAATTTTTGAAGTAAAAAAAGTTTCCGGATCGGATTCGGATTTTCGGATCGGATCCGGATTTTTCGGATTCGGATCCGGATTCTCACTATCGGATTTGAGTCTTATCGGATCCGGATCGGATTGTGTCTTAACGGATTCGGATCCGGATCCGGATCCGCCGGATCCGGATCGGATCCGGCCCATTGACAGGCCTAGCCCAAGCACCTTGATCTACAAAGCTGAGCCCCGGCATGGATCTCTTTGACTCGAATCAAATTGAGAGTCTGTGCATTAATTGGAGACGGTTTGGTCACTTGGCCTCCATGTGGCACTCGGTACATCATGCATGACGTTATTCCAAGAACAATTATGGCATGTGCCTAGCACGAGCTTGCTAGGAGCCCAAGTTAAGTCACTCATATAACGTATAGATCTAAACCCTAGAGAGGTACGCCATTCATGCTCACCTTCAGAGCTCCTGTACTTCCTCTCTTTGAGTTGAGACTTACCTAATGGCTCCCTGAACGTCTCTGGACATCAGGCACTAACGGTGGTTCTTGTCTTTCAGATCCAAGTGTGAACTCGGGATCCATTTGGAGAGTACAAGATAAACACCACTCCACGGAACCATTGGCAAGTAGTAAGTACCATAGGCATAGTCACAACTCGTGTACCCATGCGACACTATGAATGAGTCAAAGTGTTTGTCCCACTATCTAGGAGACTGTTTCAAGCCATATAGTGACTTCTTCAACAATCACCGTACTCTTCCTTGCGGGGCTTTTTGAAGCCTTCGGGCTGTTGCATGTAATTTTTCTCGTCTAAGGCTTCATGGAAAGTAGTTTTTGAATCAAGTTGCTCTAACTCCATGTCATAAATATTGACCATTGCCAATAATAATCCAAATACTCCCATTTGTGGCCAACAACCTTCTTTCCCTTGGGCAATTTCTCCAATTAATTCCCAAGTCTTGCTCTTATGGAGCGATTCCATCTCTAACGACAACTGGCCTCTTGTCGTTTTTTTGTAAGGCTCACCAATTCTCTTTTGTGGCTATGTGAGGCTCATCTTGCTGTTGCGGGTCATGATCAGCATTGCCTATGTCATTGAATGAACTCTGCTTATTGAGCTCCTCCTCGACTGTGAATTCCTACATGGGACCTACTGGTTTTGTTTCATCATTTTGATGATTCAACACAAGCACCTGATCAAATTCAACATCTTTACTAGTCATCCTCTTTTTCGCCACAGGATCCCAAAGCCCGTATTTTTGATACCTTTACAAACCAAGAAAGATGCATTTGGGATCAAGCTTAGACATTTCTCCCTCCTGCACATGCTAATAGGCTACAAATGAAGCGAGCTGTTTGCAAACTGTTCGAGGCTTGTGTTGATAAGAACTCGTTCAAGTTCGATTTGTTTACTAGACGAACCAAACCCAAGTCTCATTTTTAGGCTCATTTCATGAAGCAGCCAAGCCTAAAACTAAGAGTATGTGGTTTGATTAGGCTCGCAAACCAGGGGTCAAAATATAAATAATAACTTTTTGGAGGACTTTTCATAGATAATATTTTCGTGGGGTATATATAAATTGTTTGTGATAAAATAAAACTTATCAAACTCGAGTTTGAATTTGGCTCGTTTCACTTCAAAGAGTTTCGATGAGCGGAGTCGGAGCTTCAAAAATTCTAACGAGCCGAACTTGAGCCTAAATTTAGCTCGATTTGGTTTGTTAAACTCAAACTAGCCGAGCCCAAGCTTCAAAAATTTCAGACAAGCTGAACTCCAGTTCAAATCGAACCGAGCCGGACTCGTGCTCAATTGTTCAGGCTTGAGTCGAACCAAGCCAAACTTGAGCTCAATTGTTTAGGCTCGAATCGAACCCAGCCGAACTCGAGCTAGGCCAATAATGTATCGAGCCGAGCCTGACATTGTTCGGTCGATTTGGCTTGTTTGTATCCCTACATGCAGATAAGATAAGCACGACAACCAAAAATCTTCAAATCCAACGAATCAATTGGTTTGCATTAACAGACCTCTTTTGAGGTTTTCAAATCAATGTGTGATGATGGATACTTATTGGTGAGGAAGGTGAAGAGGAAGGTTGTAACTTGTAAGTGGCTGACTGCCTCTGTTCAAGTTTAGAGTAGAGTGGGTTGGCTGTTCAATTGTACAGTGCAATGGGCTGAAATTAATATGAGTAACATGTGTATTTGTCGTGTGGATGAAAATCGAAGGTATTCACTTGAATACCCTTGGTGTACTATGGTGCTGCAACTAAATCCTGGTATTTTGATGAGATGGAAACCCAATTTATGTGGTTAAATTTTGCTTGTGGACTTTTTTGTACCAGTGGTTATCAGGGATAATACAGATTGATTACTTTTTAATTCCAATCACCGAGGAAACGTTTTTTGGATGTAAGCTTTACAAAAAGGCTTTAATTTGTCTATCCTTTTTCTACTTGCTCACTGATACAGTTGCCTTCCTCTGCCATATCAACATTATTATTCATTATTATGGTTAGTTGTAGCTTTTTCACCTCTTGTTTGGATCTAGGTTTTGGAGCCCCATGCTAGGCGTGTGGATGAAGGATTCAGTGAAGCACGTGTTCTTGCAGAGGTCACCCTGTTGCCTGACAAGATCCGTGTTGCATCTGGAAGACGTGCTGTGGCAATGGCAACTGGAGTTATTGACCGGATTCATAAGCATGGTCAAGTAGAGAAGCAGGTCCTAGTTGTTGTTACATCAGATTGGTCTGTAATGTGTTTCGATCACAACCTCCAGAAGCTCTGGGAGGCAAATCTGCAGGTTTTTTTTTTGTTGCCTTCTCATTTTATGTTGCTATGTATTTGATAAAGTCACGTGTGGTGACCATTGTGGACTTTCAAGTGTAATTCTTTGGTTAGCTCATACCCTATAATTTGTAGGAGGATTTTCCACATAATGCTCATCATAGGGAGATATCTATATCCATAAGTAATTATACTCTCAAGCATGGAGATGCAGGATTGATAATCGTTGGTGGAAGAATGGAAGTGCAGCCCCATGTACGTTTACGTTTTGTCTTTCTTGATCTTTTATGTGTACTACTGTGTTGTATTGTTCAGTTAGTCTTTAACAAAATTTGAGTATTCCTATATATTACTAGTTCGTATTTAACTCTCTTCCATGACAAAGCTGAAGAATAGGAAAAAAAACAAAACAAGAATAATGTGTGGGTTAACATGAGTGTCCCTAGTTGTGATGTGATGACATTTTAATCTTCTTCATTTTTCATCGGAGGGACCGTAAAACTTGAGATGGTTTTGTTAGATTTTGACCACTAAATCACATGTAATTGATTCGACACGATTCTCTCTATTTTTTACGTCACCCACACTAGGACCAATGTTTTCAAAGGCATTTTCTGGGCTTGCCTTGGGGCATTGGGGCGGTGAGGCAATGCCAAACGCCTCAGGGCACGAAAATTTAGGCGGTGAACCACAAAGGCAGTCGCCTAATTTCCTTAGGCGTACCAAGGTGTATGCCTTGGTCGCCTTTTACGCCCCGATTGGTGAGGCTCTTTACTTGTAGTCCTGTGTTTGTCGTGTGTGGGATAATGAGAGGGATTGGATGTCTTCGGACTATTTTGTGAAATAGTCCCTTATATGGAATATTAGATAGTCACCTATTCCGGCTTAGATCCCATCCAATGGTCAAAAACTAATTGCCATTCTTTTATCCCACTCTTTGTCCCACCCTAACCAAACATAATTCAACTAATCCCATGGAATACATGATCCCATTCATTATCCTGTGGACCCCATATGTCTCCTCTATCCCTGATCTTAGTCCTATCTTTTCCAATCCTTCCCACAATTAATCCGGGAATTGAACGTGCCCTGTGTTTAAACACATGTTAATGAAGCAATTTTCTATTATATTGGCACCCCATATGCAAGGCCCAAACTCAGTTTAATGTGAGGCGATGCAAGAAGTGGGACGGAAAGTGTCCAGCAAAATCAAACTAAATGAAATACTTGCCCGAAATATATTTAGGGAACAGCTGGTTAGACTTTTTGCTCATAGATGACTTACGTGACTTGAAAGAATGTTGAGTTAGATTTTGATACGGTGTTGGGCTACGTGTTAAAACGGTTTGCTTTGTCGTTTTCTACAAGCTTGGATTGAAACTGCTTCTATGTTCTGGTGGAGTTTTAGTTTGCATTCTAGTTTACTCTCATACTTAACTTTCGGAATTTGGCACCCCCTAAAAGAAAATTCTCATTCTGCCCGACTATGACCTTGCAGAACCCGCAGATCTGAACGACCAATAGAGTTTTGTGCATGTGTAGGCTCCAGTTCTTTCACTCAAAATATATCCATGGAAGTCAATTTTACAAGCGGTTTGAATTTGGTCTCTTGGTGTAATGTTTTGTTGTTCCAAACTTGTGTCAAGATGAGGGCCCAAAATTATATAATTATTCTGTTGAATGAAAGATGTTATCCCGGTTTTTAGATGGAGTGAACTTCAGTAGTCGGGCTCTGAGGTTTTCAAGAAATTAGGGCTTCTGAAGTTTGGGATCAGCATTGTCACTTGTCAGTGAGCATATTTGGTCAGGTTCTCCCTGACAAAAGGGTTTTGGCACCATTTATGCTATTGCTACATTAGCATGTACTTTCGATTTCTCATCTCTTATCTTATCTTGCTATGATAATCAGATTGTAATTTTATCTAATGATAATTTTCTTTTCCCTTTTGGCGGGGGAAAATGGAATTTGATTTGCTTTACATGAATAACTTTGAAATTTTGCATTTCCACTCTTCTCCTCTGTTCTTGTATAATAACTTCCCCTAACTTCTTTCTTACGGTTTCAGATTTATGTTGATCCTTTTGAGGAAATTGGGATGGCAGAGAAAAACGCTGAGGAGCATAGAAGAAGTGCGACTGAAAAAGAAGTAAGGACCTTTTGGGGCTTAGAAGCATTAGGATTTTGTAGCCCTTTTCATTCACTTAATCATGTTTCCACTCCTACACAAACTAGCTTGCTATGAATTGGACTTCCATTTTGGCTTATTAGTAGTTATCAACAATATTTGGTTATTAGATTTCGGGCATGTCTTTTACCTTGTTTTATGATTCTGTGTGGTTCTAGGATTTGTTGAGCAAAAGGAGAAGAAAAGCGAGAATCTGATACTTAACTTTTGTTTGTTGGGATAAGAAAATCATAAGAAGTTGAATAGTATCCCTCAAACTATCTGTTTCTGTTTGGCACGCAAGAATATATATATAAAAAAAAACAAGTAATTACATTTTTCTTTTATTTCCCTGTCCTTAGACAAGAGATCCTAAGTCGTACCGGTAACAATGTAAATTCCTAGATTTGCCCCTTAGTTGCTAGAACAAGAAACAAAAATGGGAAATGGTATGAGAAACTGGAGCTTGAACTTTGGTTCAGAATACAATGGGAGATCGGAAATGCTTGTTCCTATACGATATCTAAAAGTAAGCTCATAAAATAGTTTTAAATTCTTTTCAAAAAAAAGAAAGAAAAAGATTTTAACTTTTAGATAATCAACACATTAGAAAACTTTCAGGACAAGTTGTTATAAACTGTAAGCCAAACTGTTCACAGAAATTTATAAGAACATGTAGGAATTGCTGTAGAACGAAAAGCATCGATTCAGAATAAGTCATTAGTATGTTTCTAGGAAGTCGTTTACAGGGACAATAGCTATACGCATTTTGTTCCTCTGAACTGGAAACGCGCCAAATTGGCTTCTACTTTGCCATTTGTCTTGGAGGATCCGAGCTGATGAATGAACTGGTGGTATGTGTCCTGCGTGTGCCCATTAAATTTGTCTGATCACTTGGGCATATGCATCTAGAATAGCTTCTGTAACATGCAAAAATTTTGCTGGGAAGTGCTTTTATGTGGGGTTGTGGTTCAAGAGCACTATACCAGAAGTTGACGAAGTTCCAGATCTTGTCAAAACTGGAATGGCTGTTTGGATAAAGGAAAGTACACTAGCAAAGAGTATTTGGTTGAGGACTTCAAGAGGTGCTTGGATGGAATTGGAGAGTGGAAGTTTAGTCTTTTTAAATTTTTGAGTTTTTGTCTTCTGTTTTCATCCGATATTGTGTTGAATGTGTGGCATTTTGTTTCTCGGTTTGCTTTCTTGAGTAGTTGATTTATTAGGGTATAGGTGCCAGTATAGTTGGGATGCAGAACTCTTGCCTCGATGTTCTGATGCCATACAAGAAAGAGGGAGGGGCGGAGAGAGGCACACATAAGGGTCAAAACCCTAATTCTCAAATTCTCATTAATCAAGTCTATGATTACATTGTTGAACGTCTTATTTATAGCTCAAAACCCTAATGGAAATAAAAGGAAACATTAAAATAACCTAATTAAATATTAAGTGCCTCTTATTACTAATAATTAAAATAACAACAACAATAATAATAGTAATAAATTAATAATAATATTTCTTGGACAAAAATCTTCCTTCGGCGAGTAAGCCATTTACCGTCCTCATCATTCTCCCCAACATAGAAAAAGAACTCGTCCTCAAGTTCAAGTTAAAGTCTAAATATTGCACTCGTTCATGCCAACAGATTAAGTACTTTGAATATGGCAACTTCTTGATTTGCTTCTGGTTCCAAGTAATCTTGGTCAGCTTGATAACGGAAACAAAATCTTCAATGCCAATAAAATCAATCCTTTCTGAGCTAAAGAAATATGTTCATGGGTAGTCAAAGGGATTTAATAATTTGGGTGCACTTTCATCATCAAGAAGCACTTGTTCTGATAAAATCACATCTTGCGTCGGATTTTCCTTCTCTTCAATTACTTCTTCTTGGTCATCGACACCGCCCGTAATTTGTAGAAGAGGAACACTATCTGACCCACTAGCTTGATCTTTATCTTTCAGTTTACTTTCCAAACCTGTAGCTACTAATTTTTTCAAAAGTGCTTTTATTTGTGCAATATCTTCATTCAATACTTGTTGTGCCTTTTTAATCTGCTCCACTGATTTCTTCAAGCCTGGTTCTTGATATAGAGCATCAATTTTTGAGTTCAACTCAGCATTGGTAACCATCGTTATGGCTGGAGATAAGAATTTTGCGGTGCAAAAGAGGGTTAAGAATGTGGGACTTTAAGGGTTTATGTCAGGGTTATGAAAGGGTAGGGTTTAGGAAGGAAAACTTTGGTTTCGGGACTGTTTTGATGGCTGTTCTGGGCACTATGAATAGTACCCAAAAATAGTATCGTGTCCACGAAGAGAGAGAGAGAGAGAGAGAGAGAGAGAGAGGGGGGGAGGGGGGGGTGTGGTATGGATCAGAGCTGCGTTGGGCTCTGATACCAATTGATGCCGGACAAGAAGAGGGAGGAGAGGAGAGAGGCACATGCAAGGGTCAAAACTCTAATTCTCAAATTCTCATTAATCAAGTCTGATGATTACATCATTGAACGTCTTATTTATAGACTCGAAACCCAAATGGAAATAAAAGGAAACATTAAAAATAACCTAATTAAATATTAAGTGCCTACTATTACTAATAATTAAAATTACAATAATAATAATAATAATATTTCTTGGACAAAAATCTTCCTCTGGCGACTAAGCCATTTACAGTCCACATCATGTTCTCATTTCCCTTTCCTCGATGTACCCAATATCGAGTTATCGATAAAATTTCCTTCTTGGCGATACAAAAAAATATTCCTAGTGAGTTTCTTAGTATTCAGGAAGGGTCTACGACAAGTTTTTCTTGGATTTTGTAAGGAGTTCCTAAAACTTTCCTGGCAATTTTGCTTGAAATCCAAAGAGTTTCATCCCCTTGTAAAACAACTTATGGATAACATATTGGTTGCCTTAGCCAAAAATTCTTCATATTTACATTTTTTGAGCTTAAGGACAAGCACCTTTTGCAATCAAACATAAGGACAAATGTGCCTAAAACCCTAGGATACTCTATGAAAGTGCCTAAACCACAAAAACCTATAATAGGAAAGTGCACCCTAAAATCCTATGAAAGTGCCTAAACATGTTTTGGCCTTATGGCAAAAAAACTCAAAAAGTTTAAAGACCTCCACTGAACTATTTTCCTAGCGTCCTTCCCCTAAATGAAAAATATTTTAATTTCCTTATGGCTAATTTTCCCTAACATATTCTGCCCTCTAGGTGAGTTGCTTTGACTACCCTGCTTCCTGTAGAGGAGCTTCCACAACCTATTTATAACAGCCTATGGAATAACATATTCAGTCCTGTAGGTGAGTTTCCTAGTAACTAGGCTTTGTCTACCTTCTTCTTTTTTTTTTTTTTTCATGCGTAGGAGCTTCCACATGATGTCTTCGTGCTAGTGAGGCTAGCTAGATTATGCATTTTCCATTTACGTTTTTGCTTTATATGCCTTTCTAAATTCCGAAACGGTGGAGCCTCTCATACTGTATGACTTATTTATATTCTGCAGTGCTTGTTCTTGGATGGAATATTATACTCCCTCCGACCATTTTTTTTGTCCATTATTCCTTTTATATTTCCATCTATAATGTTTTTCATGATTTTGAAAACTGTGTTATAAAACAAATTGAAATCTACAAAATAAGATACCTATTGCATATTTTTGAAGATCCACATTGAAATATGTAGGCAATTGAAACAATAGAGACAAAAAGAGAATGAGACGGAGGGAGTACTTTTTTCTTCATTATTGTCATAGAATGTGAGATCGTATTTTTCGTGTGTGTGTTTATCTAGTTTTATTCTGAGATTCTTTAGTTGAATGTGGTTTGCACAAGGTTAGGGATAAAATGAGGCCTAAGGAAATATCTCATTCTTTTCCACCTATGTTACTACTATTAAACTTGTAGACATGGTTTACATCATCTTACAATAGACTGTGTTTCTCATGGCAACACTTTTAGTGATTCAAGAAATCAGCTTATCTTGATTGCAGTAGCAATGCCATAATAGTTTTACTTATCGTGTTTCACGTTTCATTATTTAATGATGTCGTAGCAGAACATTGATAGTATGAATCTTTTGCGTCCTATACAGGCTTCTGAGAATTCTGGAACTGTGGATTTACGCCATTTTGCATTCTATGCATATGCTGGTCGAACTGGCGCACTGCGATGGAGCAGAAAGAATGAGGTTAACCCCTTTCTGTATTTATTACATTTGCTATCTCTCTGGCGTTTGTTCATTTCTCCAACTTCGGTACTACATTTTGGCGTCGAGTAAACAGCCATATCAAGAACTGTAACATACAGTGGCAGAACGATTACTTAATTATGTTACTACTGCTGTTTTTTTTTTTTTTTACTTGGTACTCGACAGTTTTCTTTACTTGGTACTCGACGTTTAGCATGTGATTAATATTGTAGCTTCGATACTCATACAAGGCATGCCATCTTTGGTTTTCTAACTTTATCATTTGGTTGTAGAATATGGAAGCACATTCTTCGGATGCATTGCACTTAATTCCACAGCATAATTACAAACTTGACGCTCATGCTTTGAACAGCCGTCATCCTGGAGAGGTATGCAGTGAACCAGTTTGAAAATTAAATGCTTTTAATGTATTGGTTTGTGATTTGTCTGTTACTGATCAATCCTTATATTTTGCATGTTCTTCTAGAACGAGGTCTTAAGATTATCTTCATTTATGATGATACTTGATTTGTAAATCATACAGTCCTTGTGCACTGCTTTTTGTTTGTTGACTTCAGTTTCTGAGCTTTTCCTGTGTGTATGGTCTCCTATTCATCTTGTGCTTCCATTCGTATTTATTCATGTCGATGATGTGCTTAGATTCCTGTTTACAGTCATTCATGCTGTATCTCAATCCTTGTGGGTGGGTGGGTGGGTGGGGAGTGGTCTTCCCGGTGTACCTCTGATTGATCCTCACAAGCCAATTGGAATAGACATGTGCTTTGTACCTCTTGAAGTTGACATTTTAGATTGGTATTTGACTCATGTAGAACTTAATATCACTGATGATATTCAGAGAGATCTTATTGCTGTTTACTTCCATGCTGCTATGTCATGTGCAGCAAGGTGAGGAGTACTAATCAACTCCTTTTGCATTGGTTAGTGACAATGGTTTTATGGTGGGAAATATTAGGATTTTGTGGAATCACATATGTTATTCGACATCTTTTTGGTCTCACATTCTCCACCTTTTTGTTTAGTAGGGGTTGGCAAGTAGTGTTTGAAACATAATTTCAAATTTCTTTGCCTTGTGAATGTTCTTTTTGTGCCATTACCACTTGAGAAGGCTTTTTCCAGTTCATTGTACTTTTTAATAGGAATTCATCCGTTGCTACTATTTTTCTCCTTTTCTTTGTTTAAACTTTTTCATCTTTAGTTGGTCGGAAGATAAATAAACGAAGATGAAGCCTTTGGAATCTACACCTAGGAACCCTAGAAATCCGCATCTAGGGGTTGTGAAGGGCTGAAGGCAATCCACATGACCACTAAAACAAATTCAATCCATATTGTAAACTATTCAAAACAATATCTGAAGAGTCCTTTAAGTTTCCTCTTCCAAATGATAACTACAAATAAAGATGAGATAGCCTAACAACATTATTTAATGGATACATCCTAAAATAACAACTAAAGTGACTAGATAATATTCTTGCATAGATAATGATAACACCAGTAAATATTCTCCAGGATCAAATATAAAGAGCCTATCTTGTTCCCTATAAGTTCTCCCTTGTTTAGAGGAACTCGACTCCGACGAGTTAGAAGTGTGGTCTAGCTCCAAGAGCTCAAGGGTGTAAGGCTCAACTATGCCCTATGGAAAACATCACGGAGAAACATTAGTCTGGATATCCGCGGCCAACAAATAGGCTCAAAAATCCTTCCATGAGAAACACATTCTCCAGATAAAATTTGAGATTAATTACCAATATATAGTGAGAAATTAACTAAATATGGAATCATGGATTAAGGTCCAATGTATTGGGAACACAAACAAGGTCAGGGATTTGAACAGGCAGGAAATATGGTTAGGTAGTTCCTTTGAGATCGGGTTTTGACAGTCTGACACATTATTGACATCGAGAGGAAATGGAACTTCCATCACCATTAAACCATGTGTTTGACTAGTCTCACCAACAGCTTGCTCAGACTCAGGTTGGGATAACATGGGGTGGATGAACTGGGTTGTGCCTCCTCAGTTGGTTTAGGTTTTTGACACTTGACCAAGACGGTTCAACTATTATACCAAATACGATAATCTGTTTCTGCCACTTTACTTGCATGAACATTATCCATCCAAGTACGATTAAGAAAGACATGACCAACATCAGTGGGTAGTATCTAAGGAGCACGGAAACATCTCCGGCCTTTCATATGGGTATCACAGATGCCTCGGATACGGACACGTTCTTACGTGAAGATGTGACCGAGACTCGAGTATTTAGTTGTTTTTCCTGAGTTGGACACGTTTTGGACATGCTCCCACACATATGGGACACAATCTTCTATTCTCGTTTTCTCATTGGTTTTATTTTTTATCTTTAATTTGAAAAAAAAAATCTTCATGTAATATATGAATTTTATTTGTATGTAATACATATTATATAAACATTTGTTTATAAATGTATTTAACATGTTCCCCAAGGCCCAAAGTAGGGGTGTTACAAAACCCGCCAGACCGAAAAAACCCGACCGATTGGTTCGGTGTTCGGTCGGGGTGATGGCGTTCGGTTCGGTCTCGGTTTCCTGGAATTTCACTGGACCGAACCGAACCAAGTATATATTTTATATATTTTACATATATATACTTTAAATTGAATAGAAATTTTATATTTTGGGCGGACCGTGATCCCCGACCAGACCGATCCCACCCCGAACCAAACCGAACCAAACTCAACTCCGGTCGGGATCGGTCCTGGAAGTATTTGGACCGAACCGAATCGGTCTTCCGAAATTTCACCTTGAACCGAACCGAACTGAAATCACCCCAAGCCCAAAGTATCCGTGTCCTAGTTTTTGGAGAAATAACGTGTCCGTGTTTCCATGTCGAGTCGTGTTCGTGTCCCGTATCCGTATCCATATTTGAGCTTCTTAGGTAGTATACTGTATATCACAATAAACATTTTCCACATATAAAGAACCCATTTTGATTGGCCCCAGGCAGCTTTTTGAGACTATAAAATTGGATCTATCTTTGGAAACTAAGAATGTAGGTATTTGTTTGCATCTTTGTAACAGCCGTCTGGATACGGGGAATGTGATAGTTTTGGATTGCTTTACTGTCTGAAACATTGTGCTTTAAAGTCACTGACATCTTTCCTGGATTATGTGTCTGAAATCATGTGTAGTTTGAATGTAGGGAATTTAGAGAATCAATCCTCGGAGTGATGCCTCATCACTGGGTATGTACAATATAGTACTTTGCTTTCTTCCTTGTGTAGTTATTTTTTTTCGAAATTTTCTCAATCTTGTAGTGATTCACGCTGCAAGTACTTTTTGAACAGGATAGGCGGGAGGACACTTTATTAAAATTGGCTCATTTCAAGCGGCATAAAAGGAAACCATTGAAGAAAACAGGTGGGAAAGCTACCAGTTACCCATTCCACAAGCCTGAGGAAAACCACCCTCCAGGGAAGGACTCAACCGGGAAAATTCCAAACCTGATTGGACAAGCTGCAAAATATGCCGGTTCTGCGAAATCCAAGAAGGTTTTATTTGCCCACTGTTTCCATGTACCTATAGCGAAATCAACTTCCAATAAATATCATGCCAAATATAACATAACTTGCTAAATTTCCCATGGAGGTTTCCATTGTACTTGGAGTACCTCTTTTAGTGGCTGTCGAGATGCATATCATTTCTTCTTAGTTGTAAATATGTTGCTATGGAGTCAATGGAATTGTGATAATGGTCTTCAATCAGGCCTATTACCTTGTGTCTGAGCTTTGGCTATGAAATTAAACTTCAAATTGAAGGAAATCGAAGTTCAGAGGTCCTTTTGCTAATTGTATATTTGAGGGTCAACTTTGGCCTGGAATGTAAGTTTTTAGTTTAAACACAAAGTTAACATCGAGGGGAAGTTCAAGGAATTTTTAGGATCATGATTTCAAGTTCCCGCCTACCGACAAAAAAAGAGACTTGTCGTGAATATCGTAAACCTTTCTCCTCTGGCTAGTTTCTGTCAACAGTTCCTTGTTATAACTTTTAATTTGTTGATGCAGCCAATGAATTACATTCCTACGATAACAAATTACACACAGCTTTGGTGGGTTCCTAATGTTGTTGTGGCTCACCAAAAGGAAGGGATAGAAGCGGTTCATTTGGCATCTGGCCGTATGATATGTAAGGTAATACATTAAATGTCCTCAAATCATTTCTGTGTTTAGTTTCTTGTACTAGTTGCCTTAAGGAACCTGAGAAACTTCTGATACTAATTTAGGATGTTTGAATATATACTTTTTATTTGTTAAAGTTCAACTTTTCCGGGATATATTAGTTAATGCACACATTCGGGTGCATAAATAAGTGTTTTTCTGTGTCATTGATTGGGTTGAGAGTTAAGGGCCTATCCAAATTGGGGTGTCCATGGTCTCGATTGATTTGGTTATACAGATATCCAGTTATGGGACTGTACAAGGAACAGAAAGCAAAAATGAACATACTTCTAATAAGCTCCTTTTTTACAAGGAGCCAGAAAGTAAATCCTGGCAGAAATGCAGAGAAATAGATCTTCTTTTCTGTGTGTTGACAGGAAAACACAGCTCTATACATATATTGTTTATGTACAGAGTTAATAAACACATCCTCTGTCCTCTAACCCATAGATTTTAGGGGTATTGCTTGGTGCAAGTATCAATTCTCAGGTTTCCGTGCAGGATGTAGGTTTGAATTCAGAAGAAGCCACTTTTTCAAAAATAAAACAATCACTAGGATTTTAGCTAGTCTTATGTCCCCCGACGCCCTTACCTAACTTGGCTGAACAAAAAAATGAGAACATGAACACAGCGGGGGACACGAAACTGTATGCCATTGCAAAGCAATGACACACACCATATTATCGTACTCTCTACACCCACCAACGGCTTGTAGAATGCGCGGTCATTGAAACCGAAATAAGGGGGTGGACCCTTTACTACCATCATGAGCATTGCTTCATGAATAGCCTCTGCTATCTGCTCCTCAGTATACAAAGAAGCTCCTGTGTCAAGTATGCCACCCTTATATGACGATATGAAGACAAATTAGCTCTAGCTATACTGCTATAGCTAGAATTTGATTGTCTCCTAGTAATGCCACTATATACACACATGCACACATGTATATTTATTCCCATGCTTAAATTGCAAAATGTAAACAATTAACATTCACCATAAATTGATAAATTATATACAACTATACAGATATGTATATGCAGAAATGTCCTATATCTGTACATACTACATACTATGATATTCAAGTATATGTGCTGATATATACATCTGTACATATGTACCAGTACATGTATCTACACAGAGAGAGAGAGAGAGGGGGGCACGGCATGGCACGCCACTCCATTTTATTTTTTGTCTTCCAACGATGTTGTAGCGTACTCTCTACTACGACCCAAACATTTACAGTAATAGCATGTTTATCCCCGATTTTTTTTAAAAAGTATTACAAATCTACCCCGCCGTGTCCCCATATGTGTCCCAGACATGTCTCCCCGTGTCCGTGCCGTGTTCCAGACGTGTTCCCCTCCAAAAACTCAAATAAATATAATGGACACAGCACGGTACGATTCAAATATTTACAATAATAGCATTTTTACCACCGGAAAATTTAAAGAGTATTACAAATCTAGCCCGTTGTGTCCCCATATGTGTCCCAGCCATGTCCCCAGATGTCCATGCCATGTCGCCGATGTGTTTCCACCCCCCTCACCCCCCCAAAAAAAAAAAAAATTTTAAATAAATAAAATGGATGTGCCATGTGGCGTGTCCCATGCGTATTTCAGCGTGTCCCAGTGTCCCGACACGAAAATTGGGACCTATTTGCAGTGTCGGTGCTTCATAGTATGTAAAGAATATGTAGAGACATTTCATTCATTCTTCTGTTTAAATTATTGTTAATTTTCTGTCTGATTGCTTGCTGCATCGCTAGTTGCCACTGACAAATTTACGTTAATTCGTGGATTTCAATCAGCTTCATCTTCAAGAAGGTGGCCTCCATGCTGATATCAATGGAGATGGAGTCCTAGATCATGTCCAGGTGAACTATAGTTTCTTTTGTACTCTCTGACTCCTCAGAATTTTATCTTTAGAGTTTGATTGTATATGAAAGAAGTTGCACCCGTGGTTGGAATGGCATTCAATGCTTCTCAAAAAACACTACAGGTTATTTAATTGCTCTTTTCTTTCAGAATCTTACTTCTAGATTCCACTATTTTGGGTCTCGTAGCTGTTTCATGATTACCCCGTAGGGCTAATTAAGTTCAGAGGGCACTGATATATTGTGTACTGGTTGGTGGCATATATACAATCACAAGGAGTGGAAATTATGTGGGAGCTGTTTCTTGAGTTTTTTTTTTTTGTTAAACTCTTTTCTGGCAGATTATTTACTTAAATAGAACCATATCACCACATATGAACCTTTAGGCAGCTCTAGGTCTAAGTGTACATTTTTTCGTGCTAAATTTTAAAATGCCTATCAAAAAACTGGAGGGGGTTTGACATACTTTTGCAGGTCACATTTTTGTAATATTGATATAATCTTCCGCTCACTTTTTAGGTGGTTGGAGGAAATGGCGCTGAGCAGACAGTTGTAAGTGGATCCATGGAAGTGCTGCGACCCTGTTGGGCTGTTGCAACCTCCGGTGTTCCAGTACGAGAACAACTTTTCAATGCTTCTATATGTCATCATTCCCATTTTAACTTCTTTCAACATGGAGAATTCTCTAGAAGCCTTGGTAGAACTGTGGATGTAAGTTCTTTAGAGGTTGCAACGCCCATTCTAATCCCCAAAAGTGATGGTCATCGGCATCGTAAGGGAAGCCATGGTGATGTTGTTTTCTTAACAAATCGAGGGGAGGTATGCTTCTTTTCCGGACTTACTTTTGATTCTTTTCTGGAAAAAGGTCAAAATGCTTTCTGAAGTATTTTCGTGATAATTTTGAGAAGTAATAGAATATTGAGTAAATTACACTGACTTGAGCATACGACAATTTCGAAGATCTCCCTCTATGTTTCTCAATTTACATTAAACACCCGTATTCGAATTGTTGGTCTAACAGGTTAAATGGAACTTACAAGTGAGAGGTAACTTCCACTGGGCCGATGAATTGTTGCCACGTTATTATTTCTACATTGAAATGAAAAGCCTTTCCACTTTAAACTGGTTTTGCTGTTGCCAAGAAAAATTGTTTTTAAACTATATTAACCGGAACAAAGTCGTTAATTCTCGAAACCATGGTATGTCTGGTAAACTACATAATTATGTTCTTTGCATTAGAAAACGCATCATCTTCAATCCTCTCTGTGTTAATGAGTTAACGTTAACCCCTAAGACCACTAACGCCTCCATCCCACTGCTACAAACCACCACCATCACCATCCCCACCTCAGTTCCAAAAACACCATCCCTATACTCCATGTCTCCACGCACAGCTCCCTAACCACCATCTGTCCACATGACCAAACCATCACCCCCCTCACACGTAAACTCTGCTGGAATGTGTGATTGGCCTGCTCAAAATGCCTTTATAACCAGTATGTCTTGAAGCTCTTCCTTTAGGCCATTTAATTGGTTTCCACTTTCCGAAGTTGCATAGGTTGTAATAATTTTTCTATACGAGCCTACCCTCATCGCACTACAAATTAGGGAACGTGGTGCCCCATGTTCCCTTAAATGTTTACCTACCTCCTACTGGAATGATCCGTGTTCATAAGTGATCATGAGTTTCAGTATATTGTTGTTGACTTGCATACACTCCTCATTGAATGAGTCCTTTCTCAAATTTTTTTTTTAATCTGTAGTTGATAGATTCTCTAATGGTAGCCATCACAGGCGAGACCAATCAAACCTTAAGTAGAGGGCTTGCTGGTTTTTATGTTCTTTTTTCTTCCCTGAAGAATTGGCAGCTCAAGAGTGTAATAATCTCTCAGGTAACATCATATTCGCCTGGCTTGCATGGCCACGATGCAGTTTGGCAGTGGCAGCTTCTCACCGGTGCTTCCTGGTCAAATCTTCCATCTCCCTCGGGGATGATGGAAGCTGGCATGGTGGTCCCCACACTGAAGTCCTTCTCCTTGCGTGCTCACGACAATCAACAGTTGGTCCTTGCGGCAGGAGACCAAGAAGCTGTAGTGCTATCTTCCGGAGGAAGTCTGCTAGCAACAGTTGTTCTTCCATCAGCACCCACTCATGCCCTGATTTGTGAGGACTTCTCGAATGACGGGTTGACCGACCTCATTCTGGTGACCTCCAATGGGGTGTATGGCTTTGTTCAAACTAGGCAACCTGGTGCCCTCTTCTTTAGTATGCTGGTGGGCTGCCTTATAATTGTGATGGGTGTATTGTTTGTCTCCCAACACCTCAATTCTATCAAGGGGAAACCTCGAGGTTCATCGGGGTTCCAATGAAATTTCTGTTCTGAACGTGTTTTGACTATATTATGATGAAATTTCACTTGTGAAGATCGTCCGCATAATGAAGTAAAATTATGATGCCAAGGTTGGCGATTGTAGTGGGAAATCGTGCAGAGTTGGGAAATAGAAGAGTTTCAGTGGACATTGTTCGCTCTGTTGGGGTTCCGGTCTCTACTTACTGGAAGAGGTCTTGTTTGTGGTAGTTCCATACTTTAATGTTAGGCTAGATTGAATATGAGCAAAGAGCAAGTTTTCTTGATTTGAGGTTTAAATGATAGAAATGTATTCCATTTGCCCTTACCTTCAGTTCTTGTTGATGGCCTAGAAATTAAATGTGCTTTGTCAAGATTATGATCTGCCATATGGAATTTCAGCCAATATTAATAGTAGGGAAATAACTTAAACAAGTATAGCTTTTTTTTTCAGCATTTCAGGTATGTGTCAATTGCGTTTTAGCAAATGTAAGCCAAAACTCTCTGTTTTCTAAGTTGATATGATGGGTTAAAGATCCCATTTTCTAACAACAGAGGAAGAAGAAGAATGATGCTTTTATTCGGATTTTGTTTTTGGGTGCAGAACCAAGTATACGGTCCTTTTGTTTTCTCGCTATCTTGTTTAGTATCATCAGTTCTAAAGAAAACAGATTGCAAAAATCATACCATTCTATGTGAAGAACTGCGCACACATTTGAGTTTTACCTTCCTCTTTTCCCCTCCCTAACAATGACTTCAATAGCAAATGTGAGCTATGAGAATTAGGAAATACGCCATCGCAATCTAGCTTTTCTATTCCGTCATCGTTGTATCTTTTCCTTTATATTTTGCTTCGTTTTTTTACTTTTCATCGTAAGCTTTTAAATCATTTCACAGTACAGGCTTTCAGAATGAAATAAGAGTAAAATTCGGCAGGGAATACTCCTAGAAATAAGAAATCAGAATACCATTTCTGACATTTAGCAGCTTCATAGAGACATTTCTGACACGTATTCACGTTGCGGTTTTTCTTGTTCGTGTTTAAATTATTGCCGCCTTCAAACAAAAGTCATGGCTATATTCTAGCAGTTAGATAGTCTATATAACTTTTTTTGCTGCATGTTTTATTGTCTGTCTGTCTGTCTCATGTTGTAATGCAAATAGGTGAGCAAGGTTGAAGGACATTTTGCAGATTGAGTTTTGTCCCATAACCTATCGATGAAACTCCCTAAACCGCCTTTTCATAGGATCTCAATCTCACAAATCTAGTCCAACTGGCTCAACAAGCCTTATCTACCTTTATTGCTAAGCCTAGCTAGATAGAAACACGATTTTAACATTTTTGAGCAACAAGGCTAGCTTGAGACACTGAATTGGATATGGCACAAGAAGTTATAAGGAGTAGCTTTTATCGTCATCCTTCTGCTACTTTTAGGTAACCGTTTTTGTTGCTGTTTTGTTAGTTGAATGAAGTTCTCGTACGTCTTTTGTGTAAAAAAGAAAAAAAGAACATTTTTCCCCCTTGAGTGGACCACCTTGCTTCCTAGTATCTTTTATCTGTATCTGCAAGCACATCAGTACGTATCAACTTTTCATTGCAGTTAGCTGGTGACTTGCTCCCCTAAAAATTATAAGCCAACAACTCAAAATCGACTTTCAGAAACCAGCTAACCGGGACTGGGTACTGGTTCGGCATCAATGGTCCTGAAACTCTGATAGGCACACAAATGTGTGAGCCTGGCCTCTATACACTTGTTGATAGGGCCACCCATTTGTCAAGTGCTAGCTAGCTTGTAACAATTGCTCCCAAATCACTGAATGATATTCACCGTCAGTCAATCGATCGATCTTATACATAAAAATAAAAAAAAAGGACAGCCATGCATGTTGGGCTAATATATTGTTCATCATTACAAAAGCCATTCTCTTGTGCTAGAAAAGAGCCCAATAGCTGGAACAAATTTTGGTAATTAGCGTTATCTTTTCATCACCATCAGCATAGGCTTCTACTAAAAAATTAAAACTACAATATTATTTTGGAGTCGTTAGCCCAAACCAAACAAGGCAACTTACTGGTTAATATTCCTCTAAATGTGGAAATGTTGTTTTTATTTTTTTATTTTTATCCCCGATAAATGAAAATGTTCCTCATCCTTATTCCTGGTTTGGCACAACAATAGGAAATACGAACCCAAGTCACTCTAGTCAAAACAAACATCGTTTCAAAGGGAAAAAGAAACATAAAAAGCAACCTAGTTAATTAATTAATGGTCGTGTTTCTTGAATTTATTTTGTGGTTGGTTGGGATCAGGGCCGGTTTTGAGCATACGCCGAGGATGCGACCGCCCCCAATTTTTGTTTATTTTTTAGGGCCCCTAAACTTTTTATACCCTTATATGTAGGTATGGTAGGAAAATGTCCAACAAAACTTAGGGCCCAATGTAAATGAAAATCCAAATAAATTGTGAAGAGTGATTTTAAAAGTTTATGGGTAAAATTCTATACGAAGGAGCGGTATATTTGTCCTAACTTGTTTAAAGAATCAACATAGCTAATATTGGAATCAAATGAATAACAAGACACTTTTGACTTGGTTTTACTCCCCTGTCATCATAGATTAAGCCCTTTCTTCACTTAAGAGCATGTTTGAACTAATTCAAAGTCTTTTTTTTTTTTTTTTTTCAGTTTTTGTTGATTTTGAAGAAATTAAACTGTACGAACTAGTATGATTTTTTGAAGACTTAATATTGTGCCAACCTTGAAACATTTTTGAAACGTGATGATGATCGAGCATTCTAATAATGACATGAGGAATTAGTTTGTTTTAGAATTAAAAGTGATGAATGATACTCCATCCGTCTCAAAAAAGGATGATAATTTTTGAGATTTGTGTCATTTTTCATTGCTTATATATTTTAGTTTATAATATTTTTCATGAGTTTGAAAACTTTGTATAATAGAATTAATCAAGAATTATCAAACAAGATCTATAAAACATATTTTTTGAGATTCATATTGAAAGATATAAGGAATTAAAATTGACATAAATATCAAAAATGGTCGTCCAATTTGAGACGGTGGGAGTATATATATAGTACATGTTTTACTCAAAGAAATGAAAAAGCCAAAGGGAATGCGCAATTATTTGAAACTATTTTATGGGTGATTCATATATGATTGGTATCACTTTGTGGATGACGTGTTCTGAACATTTTTTAAACATATATATACTCCAGTATTCTATGGATTAAGCACAACAGGGTACTACTCCATACCAAAAGTATATACTATATGCGTAGTAGAAATACCGATACGCCAACAAACCCTAGTGCACAAACAAATGAACACAAAGACACACCAATTGAAAACAAACTCTAATTACCATATTACTCCTACTCTCCTCCGCTATAAATACCTGGGTCCGAGTAGTCCAACCGAACTGAATTACAATTCAACAATGTTACCATCACACACAATTAAAACACTTACACACACATACATATTGCACACCTCCGGTGTGTGGGGGACCCACCCTTATTGTGAGTGCATGTGTGTGGTCCAATACTTATTGATCTCGATTTGATAAGAACATAGTTTGGATCACGAGATTCAGTATACGGACAGAGGAACTGGATCGGAACCTAACAACTCAGAGGGCGTATCTTATCGGGTTACATCCTACTCAACTCACAGGTGCCAGCTCACCGATGTGCACCTAACCGCCTGGTCCCATACATCAAATTTGACGTCAACCGAAGTGTGGTTACCACACGAGATGGGCAAGAGTACACACAAATGACAGCTCATATACAAATGAGCAATAATTGATTTTTCCAATAAGTTAGTCGTGATGTCAATCGAAGCGGTTACTGAGCGTGTTGGTCAAGCGCTAGCGTGAGTTTTCCTCTTATTCCCCGTAGAGTCCCAAATAAAATTTCTGTTAATACCATCCATGTGTTTGGAAACCGAAATAGGGAGAAGGTTACACTGCATAATATAAGCGGGAATCGCCGAGTTAACGGCCTTAACAAGAAAATGTTGCCTTTTATATATGATCATATAGGAGAATGTCTCACGATGGTAACTCACGCTATGTATAAATTACGTTTGTCATTAGAGCATGTAATAATTTATTTAAGTTAGAGCATCCACATCTCCCTCTCTATTCCTCTTTTGCCGTTAGAGTAGTGAGCGAGTTACTGAAAAACGAGCGGCACTAGTCTCGTGGCTTTTATCACCACTTTACAAATTTTGTAGCTTTCCTACGGTTCCTTGTTATAAGAGGAGAGCAACTATTCTATTATTGGGTTGAACGGTTGTGCGGAGTGTTTGATAACTTTGAAATGTGAATGTATTGTTTGATAACTTTGAAATGTTAATGTATTTTAACTTCGAAACACAACTGGATTTAAAACCGTCCAACAAATTTTAAGAAAAGTCAAACAATTGGATCAAACACTTTTAATTACCAAATTGATAAACAATTTTTTGTAAGGCTAGCTACTCAAAAAATTTAATGAAAGCCCCGAACCAGTTGGGAAGATCCACGGGCTCCACACACCCTCCGATACAGTATTGGTAATGACTGTTAGAATAGAGCCATTACAGAAATGTTGTAACAACTCCGATTTTTCGTTCAATAAAAATCTCGTTGTTATTCGAAATTTCTTAATTTCTCTTAACTGCTTGTTGGATTTCTTATTTAATTTGTATTACGGTTAGTCTTTAAGAAATCGAATGCCTTATTATCGTATTTCCCGACTTGAAACCCTAATCGCACTTTAGTCCCTCAAGAATCGTTTCTGACACTTTGGTCCGACTTAGCAAGCCTAGTTAGCTTCTAACCGGCTTGACGGAGTAACCTAAGTAGAAGGTTATCTAGTTACTTTTCCCTAACCGAAGAATGACCATTTTACCCCTCTTGAACCTTTTTGAACCTTTTGAACCCTAGACTAGAAATTGATTATTATTTTCTTTTATTATTTTGGTTTTATTCTTTATCCATTGGACAATAAATGTTAGGGGAATTATTACCCATTGGATAAAAGAAACCCATTTCTTTATAATAAAAGGATTTTGAAAGATTTAAATAAAAGTACCATGATTGACATTTGAAAAGTAATTTTGATTATTTTTTGTAGTAAAAGTACCCAAGTACCTTTGGACCATTGGATATTAACCATTAGGGTAATCTTTACCTATTGGACAAAAGCCTTTCTTTATTTAAATGGTTTAGTACATATATATATAAACACATGGGATTTTATTAAAAGGACATGTAGTCTTTCCAAAAACCTATTTTAGTATTTAAAGTACTAGTACCTTATTATCCCTTGGATAATAACCATTAGGGATTCTATTAACCATTGGGTAATAGGCTCATCTTCCAAACAAAGTACTTTTCCCATTAAACTAATGTTTTGTTAAGATTCCCGGAGTACAAAAGTACATTATTTTATTAATTAAAGTACCCGTACTTTATAATTGTTTATTGGGGAAATCTTGAGCCTTGTAAGACTAAACTACCCTTTTGTACTAAAGAACCCTATATTTATTTGTAGTCTTACATGTTAGTACATACATATATGTGCATATATAGTAAGTACATGAGGGAGAGAGAGGAGAGAGAGGCCGAGAGAGAGGAGAGGAGAGAGAGGCCGAGAGAGAGAGAGGAGGAGAGGGAGAGAGAGAGAAGGAAGAAAGAAGGAAGAAGAAAGGAGATAGGACTTGTACTTGGTGATTCTTCATCTTTTCAAACTTGAAAGGTGTATATCTTCCATATCTTCCTCCATTGTACTCCTTTGTACCAATTCCATTTGTTTAACCTAAGAATCTTGTACCCATGTCTCCTCCATGGCAACATATCTTCCAAGAATCCCATCCAAGGACTAACATAGCCATGCAAGCCTACCATTTTAGCTTCCAACCTTTCAATCAAGCATGACATGTGAAATAAAGTTGACATAGAGAGAGAGAGAGAGAGGGCCGGCCAAAGAGGGAGAGAGGGAGAGCCTTTGCCTATAAATAGAAGCTCATTCCAAGCTTAAACTCACACCTTCTCACTTTGCTCCAACTTCTCTCTAGAATTTCTTAGTGTTCTTGCTTCCAAAATTCTTCTTTTCTTGAGTTCTTGAGTGTTCTTGAGAGAAACCACCAAACCACCTTCCAAAACCACCGTTAGATCTTTAAAAGTAGCTTAGATAAGTTAGAAGTTGTTTCTAGGAAGAGAAAAGTTCATATCTCTTCCTTTCGAAGCAAACCGACGACGTTACGCCGCCGAAATCCAAAACCGACGACCGAATCTTCTTAGTCTTCTTCTACCGCCAAGAAGCACGGTAGGGTCTTCTTATCTTCCACCCCACGTATAAAGTTAGAATTCCTTGTCCCCTATCTCTACGTATAGTAGGATGTTCTTATCTTCCACCCCACGTATAAAGTAGATTTCCTTAACTTACATTTAAAGTAGATTTGTATCAAACAAAGTTCATTTGAAAGTAATTTGAAGGTTTTATAAGAAATAGATGAGGTTAACTTTGTGAGATTTTATGAGATGCATGATGTGGTTATTGTGTTTCAAGCATGATTATGTAGTCTAGAATTGCATATTCTTGTTGGTTTCATTTTGATTTGATAAAGTACTTGATGTATGGAATGTCTTACACTACGGAGTCTATGCATGATGAACGTGACACGAGAAACAAGATAGTAGAGACATGGCACCTAGGGTGTGTTAATAAAGATGAAAAAGTGTGTATTCGAGAAAGGAAATGATTTTGAAACTACATAATGACCGGTTTTGGGTGCATTATGTGAGTAAGATGTGTGTGTGTGTGCCAATGGGAACCCGGCGCGGCGGAACCATTGTGAGGATACTCGGGAACCCGGCGCGGCGGAACCGAGGTAGGGTGTGTGCTTGGTTATCCGCGGTTCGGAGCCAATGCGGTTGTGTGCCAATGGGAACCCGGCGCGGCGGAACCATTGTGAGGATACTCGGGAACCCGGCGCGGCGGAACCGAGGTTGGGTGAGTTAAAATGAGTTTTTGGGTAAAAAGGAAAGTGAGTTAATAACATGGTCTACGACGAGTCTAAAAGATGAACACAACGTTAGTTGAGTAAGGAACGTAGATTTGAATACTCGTTTGGACTATATGCATGATTTAAGTTGAATTGTTGTTATTATGCCTTTATGTTCATAAGTTAAGGGTTAGAAGGGTTTGGATATTCTATTGAGCGTTAAGCTCACGGTGTTGCCTTTTTTTTGGTGACCCTGGCATATTATACCGGTGGCGACGCGGGTATAATGTGTCAGATTTCATAGATGAGCAGGGCGAGCTGTACACCTTGGAGGCCTTTGGAGCCGAGGAGCTAGCCGTGATGGAAGAACAAGCGGAGCTGTAGTTAGGAACCTTAGTTCCCTCCCGTTTGTAATAAAAGTACTTCCTTTATGTTTTGTTTGTAATAAAGAGCCAGACTCAGCTTTTATTTCAATAAAATGTTTTATTTAACGTACCCAAAATCCGGGGCGTTACAACTTGGTATCAGAGCTTTAGGTTCAAAACCTCGGCCATGGGTAGAATGGGTAGAACCACAATATAAGTTGACCGTTGCACCGTCGTGAATTGAATTTAAGTTTACCGTCCCAAATTGGGTGGAATTCTGTCAAAACAATCTTCGGATTGAAGCAAGGCACGGAAATTGGCAGTACGGCCGAGCTGGGAATTCCCGAACAATTGGATGATGACTTAAATCAAGAATCGAATGTGGAATGTAGAAACCTAAAATGTTTTTCGATCTCTAAAGTTTTACTAAAAACTTCTTTTTCAAAACTTGACTAATAGAATTCTTTCCTTGTAGATGAATCCCATGAGTTCTTACCAAATCAATCTACTAGCCGAAGCGCGTCATCTCGCAAGTACCCTAAGGTCCATGACAAACCAACTGATAGACGATCCTTACTTCCCGTATGCTTTTCCCTACACCAACGACTACTATCAAGAGCACGGCAGTGTCATATTTTACGATGGAGAAAATCATGCCGAAGCAGCACCCGTCCTTGTCCAATTGGCCCCTCCCATCGATGTAGAGATCTTGATCGAAGGTAATGAAGAAGGCGATGCGGGAGCAGCCCTCGTTCAAATTCCGATGATTCCGCCCATCAACATGGTAGCGGGAGAACCCGAAGAAGATCCCGAGGAAGATCCGGAGGAAGAACCTATGGAGGAACCCGAAGAGGACCCCGAAGAGTTTAGTGACGGAGAAAACTTTGAGCAAGCAATGAACGGGCCCGATTTTGATGCACCGACCGACGATGAGGATTGGGAATCCGACGAGGAGGAAGTAGCATTCCTAAGAGCGGAACCCGAAGTCATTGACATAACCGTTAACCCCGGAGAAGTGCCACCGCCACCTTTCGAAACCGACATAGGCGCTATTCGGATTGAGTTCCCTAGTATTTTCTAGAGTAATTAAGAAAGCTTGAGTAGAAGTTGGAATCCTTTTGATGTAATCAATCTTAGTAGGAAGTTGTGGCTAGTAAGCCTTTTCATGTTGTACTTGCTTATTATGAAATAAAAGACTTGTGTTTTCTATTTGACGTGATCGTTGTTTATGTACATTGTATGCATGCGATTGCATTCCCCATTTTAAGTCTAATATATAACTTTCCTTATTGTAGATATGGATAGCCGTACCCCTATCACCGTAGCCGATCTGCTATACTACAAGACTTTGATATCACCCGAGAGTCCCATTTCCATCCCACACTTGGGAATCCGTGACCCCGAGACCGATGAACAACTATATGAGATAGTAGTGATGACACCCTTTGCCAATGACGAGCAGTATTTGACGTTCGACCCTCAAGAACCATTGTTTAAAGAATTAGCCGAGAAGATTCGCAAAAAGGGAGAGCGTTGGCTCGAGATTCGAGAGAAGGAATGGATGGAGCAGCTGAGAGCGTTGTTCGGACTTAATCCGCCCCGTCAGTAGAGTAGTAGTACTAGAATAAGGTCTTGTTAGCTTAAGTTGCCCTTAAAGGCACTAAGTTAGAAGAATCATGTAGTAGGATCATTTCATCTTGTAGTAGAAATCTCATTTTCTGTCTACTTGTTTTATAGTAGAACTCTATGTTTATGTTTGAAACTCTATGCTTATGAATGTAATTTCTTACTTATCAATGAAAAGCTTGTTGTTGCTAGTAATATTGTTGCTTAGTAATTGATAAAATTACGTTTACAAAGGAAAATTTTTAAGTAGACTAAACCGCCCCTTTACAATTTTACTCGTAGATGGTGAACCGACGCAGTGGACTAGGATACGAGAATGGTGAATCCTCTAACCCTAACCCTAACACCGATCTCGCTCGAGTCGTGCAAGCACTTGTGACTGCTTTGAACACTAACCGCCCGAACCAGAATCGCGATGATGGACCGATGACCCGAACCCGGGCGATGAATGAATTCTGCAAGCGTCGACCCCCGACCTTCAATGGAGATCCTAACCCTACTGTGGCTGAAGCCTGGCTGAAGGAAACCAAGGTGATCCTGGACACCTTGGAGATCACCCGAAATGGAGACCGTGTAGCCTTAGCCACTTACCAGCTGAAAGGAGAAGCTCGCTACTGGTGGGAGTTGATGGAAGCCACCCATGACATAGCCACCATGACCTTCGCCGCATTTGAAACCCTATTCCTTGACAAATACTTCCCTACACCCCTTCGCCTAGCCAAGGAGCAAGAATTCATGAACCTGAAGCAAGGAACAATGACCGTGACCCAGTACGCGGCCAAATTCGAGGAGCTGTCCCGTTACGCTCCAACTGCTGTGGCAACCGAAGATAGGAAGGCAAGAAGATTCGAGTGGGGGCTGACTACCGCTCGAAGGGCCGTAGTGGCACAGGCCTTTACCACCTATAATGGTGTGGTTCAGTGTGCCCTCCGCCTAGAAAGTGAGGAGGCTGACTTCAAGACTCGCTGGAAGAAGGCAGCGGGCAACACTGGCGGGCCTATCCGAACCCAGTCACCCAACAACAACCGCGGACCTTACTCGACCAAGCCATTTACCTCTGCTCAAAGCAACCAACCCTGGAGGACTGTCGCATCCGGGCAGAGTGAACCACAGAGGGGCAGCCAGAACAAGACGTTAGTGCAGTGCTTCTACTGCCAAGCCATGGGCCACTACAAGCGTGATTGCCCCCAGCTTCAAAAGAATGGACGCTTTGGGAATCAGAAGGCTCAACAGCCCGGGCAGGCCAGCTTTGTAAAGCAAAATGCTGGAAGCCCACTGCAGCAGCAGAACGGGCAAAACAAAGGAAAGCAGCCCAATGGAACCCAGCAAGGCACTGGAGGGCGCATCTTTGCTCTACAGACCGAGGAGCAGGAGCAGGACTCTTCTGTGATCCAAGGTACGCTATTGTTATATAGCACCTGTGTACAAGCTTTATTTGATTCTGGAGCATCGCATTCGTTCATATCTACTGCTTGTGTAACTGCCCTAGCACTAGAAACGGAACCCCTGAGTAAGAGTACGAAAGTAGTAACACCAACGGGGGGGAGCATAACTGTTAATCTAGTGTGTAGAGGGTGCGAGTTAGAAGTAGCCGACCTACGCCTAACGTGCGATCTCAGAGTGATGGACATGGTGGATTTCGACGTGATACTAGGCATGGACTGGCTATCGGCTCACCGAGCAGTCATCGATTGTCATCAGAAGACAGTGACGGCCTACACCCCAGAGGGAACTCGTTTCCGTTTTAAGGGGGATAGAGAAGCAGCGAGTCCGACGATGAAAAGATCTAGGTGGCAGAATCAACTATTTGGATGGCTAGCTAGTCTCCAAATGGAAGAAACTGACAGGATGGAGTTAGGATTACCTCACATCGTGTGCGAATACGCCGATGTTTTCCCTGAGGAACTTCCTGGCTTACCACCTCCGAGAGAGATAGACTTCTCTATAGAGCTTCAACCAGGAACGGCACCAATTTCGATGGCGCCATACCGAATGGCCCCAGCCGAACTAAAAGAGCTCAAGACCCAGCTGCAAGAGCTGTTAGACAAGGGTTTTATCAGGCCGAGTACTTCACCGTGGGGAGCGCCTGCTCTGTTCGTGAAGAAGAAGGAAGGAACGCTGCGTTTGTGTATCGACTATAGGAGGTTGAATCAAGTCACCGTCAAGAATCGATATCCGTTGCCTAGGATCGATGACCTTTTTGACCAATTAAGGGGAGCAACCTGCTTTTCCAAAATCGATCTCCGATCAGGCTATCATCAACTACGGATTCGAGACGAGGATATTGCCAAGACGGCTTTTCGTACGAGATATGGCCACTACGAGTTTGTAGTAATGCCATTTGGGCTAACCAATGCTCCGGCGGTATTCATGTGTCTCATGAACAAGATCTTTCAACCCTACTTAGACAAGTTTGTAGTGGTGTTCATTGATGATATATTGATATACTCTGCCAACAAGGAGGAGCACGAAGAACACCTTCGGATAGCACTACAAGTACTTCGAGATAACCAACTCTACGCCAAGGCGAGTAAATGCGAGTTTTGGCTAGAAGTGGTTAAGTTCTTGGGGCATGTAGTATCCAAGGAAGGGATTGCAGTAGACGAAGGAAAGGTCGAAGCAGTGCTGAACTGGAAACAGCCGACCTCAGTGTTCGAAATCAGGAGTTTCCTAGGATTGGCGGGATACTACCGAAGATTCATCCCGGACTTCTCAACCTTGGCCAAGCCAATGACCAAGCTGACTCAGAAAGGAGTGAAGCTGGATTGGAATGAAACCTGCGAGAAATCTTTCCAAGAGTTGAAGAAGAGACTGACTAACGCACCGGTACTTATCATTCCCGAGCGAGGAGTAGATTATACCGTTTATTGCGACGCTTCGAGAGATGGTTTAGGATGCGTGCTGATGCAGAATGGGAAGGTCGTAGCCTACGGATCTCGACAACTTCGACCGCACGAGAAGAATTATCCTACCCATGACTTAGAATTGGCCGCAGTAGTGTTCGCCCTCAAGTCTTGGCGATACTACCTGTGGGGAGAACAATTCGAAGTTTTCACCGACCACAAGAGCCTCAAATACCTGTTCACTCAGAAGGAGTTGAATCTGAGGCAGCGCCGATGGATGGAATACTTGGAGGACTACAAGTTTACGCTCCAGTATCACCCTGGCAAGGCCAATGTGGTAGCCGACGCTCTGAGTCGAAAGGACAGAGCGCAGAAGGTCAAGACTGCCATCAAAGAATGGGAGATGGTGGACACCCTTAACGAATTCAACCTACGATCGTCATCAGAGAGCGGAAACGCCCGACTATACGCTCTAGTTGCGGAGCCAGCACTTCATCAGGAAATCTTGCTAGCCCAAACCTTCGAGCAGAATTGTGAGTTCGTCCGGCATCGAATCCGAGAAGGAAAGGCGGTGCCAGGATGGACTATCGAGGAGAATAACACCCTAAGATTCAAGGGAAAGGTGTTTGTGCCTAATGTTGGAAACCTTCGAGAAGAGGTACTCCGAGAGACTCACCATTCGAATTTCGCAGTTCACCCTGGCGGTACAAAGATGTACCACGACTTGCGAAGAACGTACTGGTGGGAAGGAATGAAGAAGGATGTAGCACGATTCGTGTCTACCTGTTTAGTGTGTCAGCAAGTCAAGGCTGAGCATCAGAAACCTGGAGGAGATCTTCAACCCTTGCCAATACCGACTTGGAAGTGGGAGCACATTTCGATGGATTTCGTGACAGGACTGCCAAGATCTGCCAAGTCCAACACAGCCATCTGGGTGATCATAGACCGACTCACCAAGTCTGCACACTTTCTGCCTGTCAAGATGACAGAAAACGTGGAGCAACTAAGCATGTTGTACATTCGAGAAATCGTACGCCTCCATGGAGTACCAATCTCGATAGTGTCTGACCGAGACCCACGTTTTGTGTCACACTTTTGGAAAGGACTGCAGAAAGCGTTGGGAACAGACGTAAGGCTTAGCACGGCCTTTCACCCACAAACTGACGGACAAACGGAGAGGACTATTCAGACCCTGGAAGACATGCTGAGAGCCTGCGCCTTGGATTTCTCTGGAAACTGGGAGCAGCATTTGCCATTGGTGGAGTTCGCCTACAACAACAGCTATCAAGCAAGCATTGGGATGGCACCTTATGAAGCTTTGTATGGTCGACCATGCCGATCTCCAGTCTGTTGGACCGATGCTGGGGAAACAGGATTGATCGGGCCTGACCTAGTACGAGATACCACGGAGAAGGTTAAGACCATCAGACAAAGGATCCAAACCGCTCAAAGCCGACAGAAGAGTTATGCGGATAAGAGGAGCCGACCATTGACTTTTGCTGTGGGAGATCATGTGTTCCTAAAAATTAGACCAAAGAAAGGAGTAATCAGATTTGGAAAGAAAGGGAAGCTGTCTCCACGCTACATCGGACCTTTCGACATCGTGGAGAAGATCGGGAAAGTTGCTTATCGTCTAGCCCTGCCGCCACAGCTAGACCGAGTGCATAACGTGTTTCACGTTTCCATGCTTCGCAAGTATCTAGCCTTGCCCACTCATGTTCTCAATTGGGAAGACATCACTATCGAAGAGGACGCGACATACGAGGAGGAACCGATAGAGATTCAAGACCGAAGTGAGAAGACTATCCGGAACAAGACCATTAAGTTGGTACGAGTTTTGTGGAAGCACCGAGGAACCGGGGAAACCACATGGGAAAGGGAGGAAACCATGAAGATGAGATACCCTCATTTATTCGAATCCTAGCGTCTACCTAATTTCGAGGACGAAATTTGTTTAAGGGGGATAGGTTGTAACAACTCCGATTTTTCGTTCAATAAAAATCTCGTTGTTATTCGAAATTTCTTAATTTCTCTTAACTGCTTGTTGGATTTCTTATTTAATTTGTATTACGGTTAGTCTTTAAGAAATCGAATGCCTTATTATCGTATTTCCCGACTTGAAACCCTAATCGCACTTTAGTCCCTCAAGAATCGTTTCTGACACTTTGGTCCGACTTAGCAAGCCTAGTTAGCTTCTAACCGGCTTGACGGAGTAACCTAACTAGAAGGTTATCTAGTTACTTTTCCCTAACCGAAGAATGACCATTTTACCCCTCTTGAACCTTTTTGAACCTTTTGAACCCTAGACTAGAAATTGATTATTATTTTCTTTTATTATTTTGGTTTTATTCTTTATCCATTGGACAATAAATGTTAGGGGAATTATTACCCATTGGATAAAAGAAACCCATTTCTTTATAATAAAAGGATTTTGAAAGATTTAAATAAAAGTACCATGATTGACATTTGAAAAGTAATTTTGATTATTTTTTGTAGTAAAAGTACCCAAGTACCTTTGGACCATTGGATATTAACCATTAGGGTAATCTTTACCCATTGGACAAAAGCCTTTCTTTATTTAAATGGTTTAGTACATATATATATAAACACATGGGATTTTATTAAAAGGACATGTAGTCTTTCCAAAAACCTATTTTAGTATTTAAAGTACTAGTACCTTATTATCCCTTGGATAATAACCATTAGGGATTCTATTAACCATTGGGTAATAGGCTCATCTTCCAAACAAAGTACTTTTCCCATTAAACTAATGTTTTGTTAAGATTCCCGGAGTACAAAAGTACATTATTTTATTAATTAAAGTACCCGTACTTTATAATTGTTTATTGGGGAAATCTTGAGCCTTGTAAGACTAAACTACCCTTTTGTACTAAAGAACCCTATATTTATTTGTAGTCTTACATGTTAGTACATACATATATGTGCATATATAGTAAGTACATGAGGGAGAGAGAGGAGAGAGAGGCCGAGAGAGAGGAGAGGAGAGAGAGGCCGAGAGAGAGAGAGGAGGAGAGGGAGAGAGAGAGAAGGAAGAAAGAAGGAAGAAGAAAGGAGATAGGACTTGTACTTGGTGATTCTTCATCTTTTCAAACTTGAAAGGTGTATATCTTCCATATCTTCCTCCATTGTACTCCTTTGTACCAATTCCATTTGTTTAACCTAAGAATCTTGTACCCATGTCTCCTCCATGGCAACATATCTTCCAAGAATCCCATCCAAGGACTAACATAGCCATGCAAGCCTACCATTTTAGCTTCCAACCTTTCAATCAAGCATGACATGTGAAATAAAGTTGACATAGAGAGAGAGAGAGAGAGGGCCGGCCAAAGAGGGAGAGAGGGAGAGCCTTTGCCTATAAATAGAAGCTCATTCCAAGCTTAAACTCACACCTTCTCACTTTGCTCCAACTTCTCTCTAGAATTTCTTAGTGTTCTTGCTTCCAAAATTCTTCTTTTCTTGAGTTCTTGAGTGTTCTTGAGAGAAACCACCAAACCACCTTCCAAAACCACCGTTAGATCTTTAAAAGTAGCTTAGATAAGTTAGAAGTTGTTTCTAGGAAGAGAAAAGTTCATATCTCTTCCTTTCGAAGCAAACCGACGACGTTACGCCGCCGAAATCCAAAACCGACGACCGAATCTTCTTAGTCTTCTTCTACCGCCAAGAAGCACGGTAGGGTCTTCTTATCTTCCACCCCACGTATAAAGTTAGAATTCCTTGTCCCCTATCTCTACGTATAGTAGGATGTTCTTATCTTCCACCCCACGTATAAAGTAGATTTCCTTAACTTACATTTAAAGTAGATTTGTATCAAACAAAGTTCATTTGAAAGTAATTTGAAGGTTTTATAAGAAATAGATGAGGTTAACTTTGTGAGATTTTATGAGATGCATGATGTGGTTATTGTGTTTCAAGCATGATTATGTAGTCTAGAATTGCATATTCTTGTTGGTTTCATTTTGATTTGATAAAGTACTTGATGTATGGAATGTCTTACACTACGGAGTCTATGCATGATGAACGTGACACGAGAAACAAGATAGTAGAGACATGGCACCTAGGGTGTGTTAATAAAGATGAAAAAGTGTGTATTCGAGAAAGGAAATGATTTTGAAACTACATAATGACCGGTTTTGGGTGCATTATGTGAGTAAGATGTGTGTGTGTGTGCCAATGGGAACCCGGCGCGGCGGAACCATTGTGAGGATACTCGGGAACCCGGCGCGGCGGAACCGAGGTAGGGTGTGTGCTTGGTTATCCGCGGTTCGGAGCCAATGCGGTTGTGTGCCAATGGGAACCCGGCGCGGCGGAACCATTGTGAGGATACTCGGGAACCCGGCGCGGCGGAACCGAGGTTGGGTGAGTTAAAATGAGTTTTTGGGTAAAAAGGAAAGTGAGTTAATAACATGGTCTACGACGAGTCTAAAAGATGAACACAACGTTAGTTGAGTAAGGAACGTAGATTTGAATACTCGTTTGGACTATATGCATGATTTAAGTTGAATTGTTGTTATTATGCCTTTATGTTCATAAGTTAAGGGTTAGAAGGGTTTGGATATTCTATTGAGCGTTAAGCTCACGGTGTTGCCTTTTTTTTGGTGACCCTGGCATATTATACCGGTGGCGACGCGGGTATAATGTGTCAGATTTCATAGATGAGCAGGGCGAGCTGTACACCTTGGAGGCCTTTGGAGCCGAGGAGCTAGCCGTGATGGAAGAACAAGCGGAGCTGTAGTTAGGAACCTTAGTTCCCTCCCGTTTGTAATAAAAGTACTTCCTTTATGTTTTGTTTGTAATAAAGAGCCAGACTCAGCTTTTATTTCAATAAAATGTTTTATTTAACGTACCCAAAATCCGGGGCGTTACAACTTGGTATCAGAGCTTTAGGTTCAAAACCTCGGCCATGGGTAGAATGGGTAGAACCACAATATAAGTTGACCGTTGCACCGTCGTGAATTGAATTTAAGTTTACCGTCCCAAATTGGGTGGAATTCTGTCAAAACAATCTTCGGATTGAAGCAAGGCACGGAAATTGGCAGTACGGCCGAGCTGGGAATTCCCGAACAATTGGATGATGACTTAAATCAAGAATCGAATGTGGAATGTAGAAACCTAAAATGTTTTTCGATCTCTAAAGTTTTACTAAAAACTTCTTTTTCAAAACTTGACTAATAGAATTCTTTCCTTGTAGATGAATCCCATGAGTTCTTACCAAATCAATCTACTAGCCGAAGCGCGTCATCTCGCAAGTACCCTAAGGTCCATGACAAACCAACTGATAGACGATCCTTACTTCCCGTATGCTTTTCCCTACACCAACGACTACTATCAAGAGCACGGCAGTGTCATATTTTACGATGGAGAAAATCATGCCGAAGCAGCACCCGTCCTTGTCCAATTGGCCCCTCCCATCGATGTAGAGATCTTGATCGAAGGTAATGAAGAAGGCGATGCGGGAGCAGCCCTCGTTCAAATTCCGATGATTCCGCCCATCAACATGGTAGCGGGAGAACCCGAAGAAGATCCCGAGGAAGATCCGGAGGAAGAACCTATGGAGGAACCCGAAGAGGACCCCGAAGAGTTTAGTGACGGAGAAAACTTTGAGCAAGCAATGAACGGGCCCGATTTTGATGCACCGACCGACGATGAGGATTGGGAATCCGACGAGGAGGAAGTAGCATTCCTAAGAGCGGAACCCGAAGTCATTGACATAACCGTTAACCCCGGAGAAGTGCCACCGCCACCTTTCGAAACCGACATAGGCGCTATTCGGATTGAGTTCCCTAGTATTTTCTAGAGTAATTAAGAAAGCTTGAGTAGAAGTTGGAATCCTTTTGATGTAATCAATCTTAGTAGGAAGTTGTGGCTAGTAAGCCTTTTCATGTTGTACTTGCTTATTATGAAATAAAAGACTTGTGTTTTCTATTTGACGTGATCGTTGTTTATGTACATTGTATGCATGCGATTGCATTCCCCATTTTAAGTCTAATATATAACTTTCCTTATTGTAGATATGGATAGCCGTACCCCTATCACCGTAGCCGATCTGCTATACTACAAGACTTTGATATCACCCGAGAGTCCCATTTCCATCCCACACTTGGGAATCCGTGACCCCGAGACCGATGAACAACTATATGAGATAGTAGTGATGACACCCTTTGCCAATGACGAGCAGTATTTGACGTTCGACCCTCAAGAACCATTGTTTAAAGAATTAGCCGAGAAGATTCGCAAAAAGGGAGAGCGTTGGCTCGAGATTCGAGAGAAGGAATGGATGGAGCAGCTGAGAGCGTTGTTCGGACTTAATCCGCCCCGTCAGTAGAGTAGTAGTACTAGAATAAGGTCTTGTTAGCTTAAGTTGCCCTTAAAGGCACTAAGTTAGAAGAATCATGTAGTAGGATCATTTCATCTTGTAGTAGAAATCTCATTTTCTGTCTACTTGTTTTATAGTAGAACTCTATGTTTATGTTTGAAACTCTATGCTTATGAATGTAATTTCTTACTTATCAATGAAAAGCTTGTTGTTGCTAGTAATATTGTTGCTTAGTAATTGATAAAATTACGTTTACAAAGGAAAATTTTTAAGTAGACTAAACCGCCCCTTTACAATTTTACTCGTAGATGGTGAACCGACGCAGTGGACTAGGATACGAGAATGGTGAATCCTCTAACCCTAACCCTAACACCGATCTCGCTCGAGTCGTGCAAGCACTTGTGACTGCTTTGAACACTAACCGCCCGAACCAGAATCGCGATGATGGACCGATGACCCGAACCCGGGCGATGAATGAATTCTGCAAGCGTCGACCCCCGACCTTCAATGGAGATCCTAACCCTACTGTGGCTGAAGCCTGGCTGAAGGAAACCAAGGTGATCCTGGACACCTTGGAGATCACCCGAAATGGAGACCGTGTAGCCTTAGCCACTTACCAGCTGAAAGGAGAAGCTCGCTACTGGTGGGAGTTGATGGAAGCCACCCATGACATAGCCACCATGACCTTCGCCGCATTTGAAACCCTATTCCTTGACAAATACTTCCCTACACCCCTTCGCCTAGCCAAGGAGCAAGAATTCATGAACCTGAAGCAAGGAACAATGACCGTGACCCAGTACGCGGCCAAATTCGAGGAGCTGTCCCGTTACGCTCCAACTGCTGTGGCAACCGAAGATAGGAAGGCAAGAAGATTCGAGTGGGGGCTGACTACCGCTCGAAGGGCCGTAGTGGCACAGGCCTTTACCACCTATAATGGTGTGGTTCAGTGTGCCCTCCGCCTAGAAAGTGAGGAGGCTGACTTCAAGACTCGCTGGAAGAAGGCAGCGGGCAACACTGGCGGGCCTATCCGAACCCAGTCACCCAACAACAACCGCGGACCTTACTCGACCAAGCCATTTACCTCTGCTCAAAGCAACCAACCCTGGAGGACTGTCGCATCCGGGCAGAGTGAACCACAGAGGGGCAGCCAGAACAAGACGTTAGTGCAGTGCTTCTACTGCCAAGCCATGGGCCACTACAAGCGTGATTGCCCCCAGCTTCAAAAGAATGGACGCTTTGGGAATCAGAAGGCTCAACAGCCCGGGCAGGCCAGCTTTGTAAAGCAAAATGCTGGAAGCCCACTGCAGCAGCAGAACGGGCAAAACAAAGGAAAGCAGCCCAATGGAACCCAGCAAGGCACTGGAGGGCGCATCTTTGCTCTACAGACCGAGGAGCAGGAGCAGGACTCTTCTGTGATCCAAGGTACGCTATTGTTATATAGCACCTGTGTACAAGCTTTATTTGATTCTGGAGCATCGCATTCGTTCATATCTACTGCTTGTGTAACTGCCCTAGCACTAGAAACGGAACCCCTGAGTAAGAGTACGAAAGTAGTAACACCAACGGGGGGGAGCATAACTGTTAATCTAGTGTGTAGAGGGTGCGAGTTAGAAGTAGCCGACCTACGCCTAACGTGCGATCTCAGAGTGATGGACATGGTGGATTTCGACGTGATACTAGGCATGGACTGGCTATCGGCTCACCGAGCAGTCATCGATTGTCATCAGAAGACAGTGACGGCCTACACCCCAGAGGGAACTCGTTTCCGTTTTAAGGGGGATAGAGAAGCAGCGAGTCCGACGATGAAAAGATCTAGGTGGCAGAATCAACTATTTGGATGGCTAGCTAGTCTCCAAATGGAAGAAACTGACAGGATGGAGTTAGGATTACCTCACATCGTGTGCGAATACGCCGATGTTTTCCCTGAGGAACTTCCTGGCTTACCACCTCCGAGAGAGATAGACTTCTCTATAGAGCTTCAACCAGGAACGGCACCAATTTCGATGGCGCCATACCGAATGGCCCCAGCCGAACTAAAAGAGCTCAAGACCCAGCTGCAAGAGCTGTTAGACAAGGGTTTTATCAGGCCGAGTACTTCACCGTGGGGAGCGCCTGCTCTGTTCGTGAAGAAGAAGGAAGGAACGCTGCGTTTGTGTATCGACTATAGGAGGTTGAATCAAGTCACCGTCAAGAATCGATATCCGTTGCCTAGGATCGATGACCTTTTTGACCAATTAAGGGGAGCAACCTGCTTTTCCAAAATCGATCTCCGATCAGGCTATCATCAACTACGGATTCGAGACGAGGATATTGCCAAGACGGCTTTTCGTACGAGATATGGCCACTACGAGTTTGTAGTAATGCCATTTGGGCTAACCAATGCTCCGGCGGTATTCATGTGTCTCATGAACAAGATCTTTCAACCCTACTTAGACAAGTTTGTAGTGGTGTTCATTGATGATATATTGATATACTCTGCCAACAAGGAGGAGCACGAAGAACACCTTCGGATAGCACTACAAGTACTTCGAGATAACCAACTCTACGCCAAGGCGAGTAAATGCGAGTTTTGGCTAGAAGTGGTTAAGTTCTTGGGGCATGTAGTATCCAAGGAAGGGATTGCAGTAGACGAAGGAAAGGTCGAAGCAGTGCTGAACTGGAAACAGCCGACCTCAGTGTTCGAAATCAGGAGTTTCCTAGGATTGGCGGGATACTACCGAAGATTCATCCCGGACTTCTCAACCTTGGCCAAGCCAATGACCAAGCTGACTCAGAAAGGAGTGAAGCTGGATTGGAATGAAACCTGCGAGAAATCTTTCCAAGAGTTGAAGAAGAGACTGACTAACGCACCGGTACTTATCATTCCCGAGCGAGGAGTAGATTATACCGTTTATTGCGACGCTTCGAGAGATGGTTTAGGATGCGTGCTGATGCAGAATGGGAAGGTCGTAGCCTACGGATCTCGACAACTTCGACCGCACGAGAAGAATTATCCTACCCATGACTTAGAATTGGCCGCAGTAGTGTTCGCCCTCAAGTCTTGGCGATACTACCTGTGGGGAGAACAATTCGAAGTTTTCACCGACCACAAGAGCCTCAAATACCTGTTCACTCAGAAGGAGTTGAATCTGAGGCAGCGCCGATGGATGGAATACTTGGAGGACTACAAGTTTACGCTCCAGTATCACCCTGGCAAGGCCAATGTGGTAGCCGACGCTCTGAGTCGAAAGGACAGAGCGCAGAAGGTCAAGACTGCCATCAAAGAATGGGAGATGGTGGACACCCTTAACGAATTCAACCTACGATCGTCATCAGAGAGCGGAAACGCCCGACTATACGCTCTAGTTGCGGAGCCAGCACTTCATCAGGAAATCTTGCTAGCCCAAACCTTCGAGCAGAATTGTGAGTTCGTCCGGCATCGAATCCGAGAAGGAAAGGCGGTGCCAGGATGGACTATCGAGGAGAATAACACCCTAAGATTCAAGGGAAAGGTGTTTGTGCCTAATGTTGGAAACCTTCGAGAAGAGGTACTCCGAGAGACTCACCATTCGAATTTCGCAGTTCACCCTGGCGGTACAAAGATGTACCACGACTTGCGAAGAACGTACTGGTGGGAAGGAATGAAGAAGGATGTAGCACGATTCGTGTCTACCTGTTTAGTGTGTCAGCAAGTCAAGGCTGAGCATCAGAAACCTGGAGGAGATCTTCAACCCTTGCCAATACCGACTTGGAAGTGGGAGCACATTTCGATGGATTTCGTGACAGGACTGCCAAGATCTGCCAAGTCCAACACAGCCATCTGGGTGATCATAGACCGACTCACCAAGTCTGCACACTTTCTGCCTGTCAAGATGACAGAAAACGTGGAGCAACTAAGCATGTTGTACATTCGAGAAATCGTACGCCTCCATGGAGTACCAATCTCGATAGTGTCTGACCGAGACCCACGTTTTGTGTCACACTTTTGGAAAGGACTGCAGAAAGCGTTGGGAACAGACGTAAGGCTTAGCACGGCCTTTCACCCACAAACTGACGGACAAACGGAGAGGACTATTCAGACCCTGGAAGACATGCTGAGAGCCTGCGCCTTGGATTTCTCTGGAAACTGGGAGCAGCATTTGCCATTGGTGGAGTTCGCCTACAACAACAGCTATCAAGCAAGCATTGGGATGGCACCTTATGAAGCTTTGTATGGTCGACCATGCCGATCTCCAGTCTGTTGGACCGATGCTGGGGAAACAGGATTGATCGGGCCTGACCTAGTACGAGATACCACGGAGAAGGTTAAGACCATCAGACAAAGGATCCAAACCGCTCAAAGCCGACAGAAGAGTTATGCGGATAAGAGGAGCCGACCATTGACTTTTGCTGTGGGAGATCATGTGTTCCTAAAAATTAGACCAAAGAAAGGAGTAATCAGATTTGGAAAGAAAGGGAAGCTGTCTCCACGCTACATCGGACCTTTCGACATCGTGGAGAAGATCGGGAAAGTTGCTTATCGTCTAGCCCTGCCGCCACAGCTAGACCGAGTGCATAACGTGTTTCACGTTTCCATGCTTCGCAAGTATCTAGCCTTGCCCACTCATGTTCTCAATTGGGAAGACATCACTATCGAAGAGGACGCGACATACGAGGAGGAACCGATAGAGATTCAAGACCGAAGTGAGAAGACTATCCGGAACAAGACCATTAAGTTGGTACGAGTTTTGTGGAAGCACCGAGGAACCGGGGAAACCACATGGGAAAGGGAGGAAACCATGAAGATGAGATACCCTCATTTATTCGAATCCTAGCGTCTACCTAATTTCGAGGACGAAATTTGTTTAAGGGGGATAGGTTGTAACAACTCCGATTTTTCGTTCAATAAAAATCTCGTTGTTATTCGAAATTTCTTAATTTCTCTTAACTGCTTGTTGGATTTCTTATTTAATTTGTATTACGGTTAGTCTTTAAGAAATCGAATGCCTTATTATCGTATTTCCCGACTTGAAACCCTAATCGCACTTTAGTCCCTCAAGAATCGTTTCTGACACTTTGGTCCGACTTAGCAAGCCTAGTTAGCTTCTAACCGGCTTGACGGAGTAACCTAACTAGAAGGTTATCTAGTTACTTTTCCCTAACCGAAGAATGACCATTTTACCCCTCTTGAACCTTTTTGAACCTTTTGAACCCTAGACTAGAAATTGATTATTATTTTCTTTTATTATTTTGGTTTTATTCTTTATCCATTGGACAATAAATGTTAGGGGAATTATTACCCATTGGATAAAAGAAACCCATTTCTTTATAATAAAAGGATTTGAAAGATTTAAATAAAAGTACCATGATTGACATTTGAAAAGTAATTTTGATTATTTTTTGTAGTAAAAGTACCCAAGTACCTTTGGACCATTGGATATTAACCATTAGGGTAATCTTTACCCATTGGACAAAAGCCTTTCTTTATTTAAATGGTTTAGTACATATATATATAAACACATGGGATTTTATTAAAAGGACATGTAGTCTTTCCAAAAACCTATTTTAGTATTTAAAGTACTAGTACCTTATTATCCCTTGGATAATAACCATTAGGGATTCTATTAACCATTGGGTAATAGGCTCATCTTCCAAACAAAGTACTTTTCCCATTAAACTAATGTTTTGTTAAGATTCCCGGAGTACAAAAGTACATTATTTTATTAATTAAAGTACCCGTACTTTATAATTGTTTATTGGGGAAATCTTGAGCCTTGTAAGACTAAACTACCCTTTTGTACTAAAGAACCCTATATTTATTTGTAGTCTTACATGTTAGTACATACATATATGTGCATATATAGTAAGTACATGAGGGAGAGAGAGGAGAGAGAGGCCGAGAGAGAGGAGAGGAGAGAGAGGCCGAGAGAGAGAGAGGAGGAGAGGGAGAGAGAGAGAAGGAAGAAAGAAGGAAGAAGAAAGGAGATAGGACTTGTACTTGGTGATTCTTCATCTTTTCAAACTTGAAAGGTGTATATCTTCCATATCTTCCTCCATTGTACTCCTTTGTACCAATTCCATTTGTTTAACCTAAGAATCTTGTACCCATGTCTCCTCCATGGCAACATATCTTCCAAGAATCCCATCCAAGGACTAACATAGCCATGCAAGCCTACCATTTTAGCTTCCAACCTTTCAATCAAGCATGACATGTGAAATAAAGTTGACATAGAGAGAGAGAGAGAGAGGGCCGGCCAAAGAGGGAGAGAGGGAGAGCCTTTGCCTATAAATAGAAGCTCATTCCAAGCTTAAACTCACACCTTCTCACTTTGCTCCAACTTCTCTCTAGAATTTCTTAGTGTTCTTGCTTCCAAAATTCTTCTTTTCTTGAGTTCTTGAGTGTTCTTGAGAGAAACCACCAAACCACCTTCCAAAACCACCGTTAGATCTTTAAAAGTAGCTTAGATAAGTTAGAAGTTGTTTCTAGGAAGAGAAAAGTTCATATCTCTTCCTTTCGAAGCAAACCGACGACGTTACGCCGCCGAAATCCAAAACCGACGACCGAATCTTCTTAGTCTTCTTCTACCGCCAAGAAGCACGGTAGGGTCTTCTTATCTTCCACCCCACGTATAAAGTTAGAATTCCTTGTCCCCTATCTCTACGTATAGTAGGATGTTCTTATCTTCCACCCCACGTATAAAGTAGATTTCCTTAACTTACATTTAAAGTAGATTTGTATCAAACAAAGTTCATTTGAAAGTAATTTGAAGGTTTTATAAGAAATAGATGAGGTTAACTTTGTGAGATTTTATGAGATGCATGATGTGGTTATTGTGTTTCAAGCATGATTATGTAGTCTAGAATTGCATATTCTTGTTGGTTTCATTTTGATTTGATAAAGTACTTGATGTATGGAATGTCTTACACTACGGAGTCTATGCATGATGAACGTGACACGAGAAACAAGATAGTAGAGACATGGCACCTAGGGTGTGTTAATAAAGATGAAAAAGTGTGTATTCGAGAAAGGAAATGATTTTGAAACTACATAATGACCGGTTTTGGGTGCATTATGTGAGTAAGATGTGTGTGTGTGTGCCAATGGGAACCCGGCGCGGCGGAACCATTGTGAGGATACTCGGGAACCCGGCGCGGCGGAACCGAGGTAGGGTGTGTGCTTGGTTATCCGCGGTTCGGAGCCAATGCGGTTGTGTGCCAATGGGAACCCGGCGCGGCGGAACCATTGTGAGGATACTCGGGAACCCGGCGCGGCGGAACCGAGGTTGGGTGAGTTAAAATGAGTTTTTGGGTAAAAAGGAAAGTGAGTTAATAACATGGTCTACGACGAGTCTAAAAGATGAACACAACGTTAGTTGAGTAAGGAACGTAGATTTGAATACTCGTTTGGACTATATGCATGATTTAAGTTGAATTGTTGTTATTATGCCTTTATGTTCATAAGTTAAGGGTTAGAAGGGTTTGGATATTCTATTGAGCGTTAAGCTCACGGTGTTGCCTTTTTTTTGGTGACCCTGGCATATTATACCGGTGGCGACGCGGGTATAATGTGTCAGATTTCATAGATGAGCAGGGCGAGCTGTACACCTTGGAGGCCTTTGGAGCCGAGGAGCTAGCCGTGATGGAAGAACAAGCGGAGCTGTAGTTAGGAACCTTAGTTCCCTCCCGTTTGTAATAAAAGTACTTCCTTTATGTTTTGTTTGTAATAAAGAGCCAGACTCAGCTTTTATTTCAATAAAATGTTTTATTTAACGTACCCAAAATCCGGGGCGTTACAAATATAGCCGTTAGAGTATAGTCGTTAAAAAAATATAGCCGCTAGAATGTTGCCCTTGTGAATATAGACGTTATAGAGTGACAATTAGAAAAAATAAATATATAACATTTTAATATTACATTTGAAGAAGAAGGAATAATATATTAGTAGACCATAAGTTAGAATAGAGAGTCTGAAGTACACATCGTAAAAGGTGACTTCTTAAAGTAGAAAAAATGGTTTTTAAGGACTAATTTGGTCTGAATTTTAAAGAGTTTGGTGTGGATGTTCTTAGAACTATATTACATTCTAATGTGCCTTTAGGCACGGGCATCAGTTAGTACATTCATACTAATATGCTAACCAGACTACTAATCTTGAATCTTGATACAAAATCATGGGTACGGGTATGGGCAAATTCATCAACCAGATCTTGACATGAGCCTATGTATATAGGTAGAGACGGAGCTAGGAATTTCATCATGCAGGGGTGATCGGGCATGCGAGAAAAAAATATAAATACATATGCATAATCATGTAAATACATTAAAACTCAAAATAACGTGAATACGTAAATCAATTTTACTAATGGGATCGATCTTGATGTATGTGTCTTGTTCTTTTTTTATTGTTCATCTTTTTCTTTTTTATTCATCACAACTGGACGAATTCCGTACATTGACTTTCATGTTACTCCTTGATTTTACCAGTCAAAAAACAAAGAATTAGTAGAAGTCTAGAACAACAATCGGGGAAAGATATACCTATAACTTAAATTTCACCAAAATTACTTAGGATTTTTAAAATCTCTTCTCCTCCGTCGCTATTTTCTCAAAATTGCCTTTGAAGTTTTAACAATTAGGAATGTTTGTGCCAAGAGAGAGAGAGGGGATTTGGTGTGCCATTGAGATTTTAGGGCAAAAAGAAATAAAACTATAAAACACTGAACCCATCTAAAGAAAGGTGTAAGTTTATTACTGGAATATTTTACAATAGGGCAAATTTTCGTAGTCATTCCACTAATTTTAATTGTCTCAATTTCGTCCATATAGTTTGTTTTACGTTCCAAATTGGTAAAATCGTTAACACCGTTAATGAAACTAACGGAAAAAATATGATTAAAAAATTAAGTGCTCCAATTTTCAATCCTGTTGAACTGGTGCGAAGATCTTATTTATTTAATCATTTTATCCTAGATGGTCGTAATGAATTTTTGGCACTAAGACCTTTCAACGAGCATCCGAAGACTCCTTATTTAGTTTCAGGGCTTTCTTAGGGTGCTCATTGGAAGGCCTTAGAGCCAAAAATCCATTATGACCATTTAAGATAAAATGATCAGAAAAATAAGATTTTTGCACCGGCTCAACCGGATTGAAAATTAGAGTACTTAATTTTTTAATCATATTTTTTTTCATTAATTCCATTAACGGTGTTAACGATTTTACCAATTTGGAACGTAAAACAAACTACATGGATGAAATTGAGACAATAGAAACAAGAGGGACGGAATTGTGACAATCGTAAAACTAGAGGGACGATTACGAAAATTTGCCCTTCACAATTTTAACCCTATAGTTCTATTTTTTTGTTATATTTTAGCCCTTAGCCTTTAGTAATTAATGTTGGTATCCTCGTATTTCAAATGTTACCATTATATTTTTTTTTTCAAAATTCTACATAGGGGCGAACCTATATACTTTCATAGGAATTTTTTATTACATATAATAGTAGTGTTTCTTTTTCTTCTTGCAGGGGTGACCGCCCCTACTAGCCCTCCCTGACTCCATCCCTGTATATAGGAAAAACCAGTCACGTAAAACATTTAGTTAGGCGGCTTGTACAATGGAAAAGTATAGTTTTGAAAGACTGGATCCTGTGGAAATAGTCTTAAACTATCATAGTACAATATTTGCTGGGGAGGATTTGAATTTATATTACGATTTTTTGCTAATGCCAAAATCAAATTTGTGATCTGCTCACTCTAATATAGTGGAGTATCATCTTATTTCATGCTCACTGTGAGCATTTTTTTTTAAACCACGGTAGCTAGTTTGTTTGTTGATCCGTGTGGCCCGCTGTTTTGGTTAACCAGTGGTGATTTGGAGGTTGACGGAAATGGTTGTGCGGTGGTGGTCGGCTGTTTGGTTTGGTGGGCAGCAAATTAAATCTGGGGGAGGGGGGCCTCCGCCTCCCTCACCCTTCCCAACCCCCCCCCCCCTCCCGCTTTTCCCTCATCCCTGATCTACCTATCATCATTTTCCTCCCCGCTTCTCTTTCTCGTTTGTTCGATTCTGATCCTCTGTGTCTTTTCCGGTGGTTCAACACTTGTGACGGAGTTCCGTCCATGTTATTCGGCGAATCTGGTGCAGCTTAGAGGTGGGTAGGCGTGGCCTGTGGTGGTTCGGCAGGCGGCGAGCGTCGGTATGTCTAATAAAGGTGAGGCTGGAGTTAGGGCTTCATTTTTTGTTGCTTTTCTTTTCCTTTTGTCGACTGTTTGGCCTGGTAGTTTCGGCTAGTCTCCAAGTCTGGCTCGTACTGGTCTAATTTTCCTAGGTCCAGTGGGTGTTGGTGGTGGGTTAATAATTTTAGGTTTAGTTTCGGCTACTTTGTCTAAAGTTTTCAGCTACTATGTTCCTAATTTTGTGCGTCTGGGTTATGCCGGCAACTGTGGTTGTGCGTTGGGAGGTTGCTAGAAGCTTTGGTGCTCGGGTGTGGTGTTCGGTGCTTTGCTGTGCTCTTGCAGGTTAGCCTTGCCAGCAATCGTGCTTACGACGGAAGATAGTACACTCCTGGATGTTTAGCCCAAAGCGTAGGGCTTCTAATCGATTGTAGAATAACTCAGTAAGATCGAGATCGTATCACAGGGAATCGGTAATAGCTTATTCGGATTGTAGGCATTATATGTGAGGTTTTCGGCATTTAGACGACCAACTATTGGTTTTTCCTTTGAACGGTGAAGATTTCTCTCGAAAAGACTAGAAATGAGTTTAATAAACTAAATGAGGCAAGTTTAGGGATCATCCATCCCGTAACTTAGGCCGTCACCGGTTCTCGAATATAACTCAAGTGAGAGTCGCTCACGCTCGCAAGATTTAGCTTTGAAGACTACTTTTAATCAAATGATATGATTTACCGGAATCGAACTAACTTATTTTAACTAATTAATCGAACACGTAGGATGACAGAGTTCTAACTATACCGTGTGCCAAGACCGCTTGTCTACACGATATCAAAGAAGTTAACAATCCTAGTTTTTAGACCAAAAATTACAAGATTAGTTCTACTCCGAAAAATATTCTTTTAAGCCCGAAGTTTGAGAACAAACAACTATCTAAATCATTGGGATAGATTAGCCCATAACTTAGCCAAAAGATCGACTACTCAACCATACTTAAAGAACAAAACATAGAGATAAAAAGAAACATGAATTTTAATCGTAGGAAATGAGAATACACTTGATATTAAGAAGGATCTAGTCCATACGAACAACTTTAATAAACGAGAAAATAACAAACTATAAATACCTTAAGGTGTTCTTAGGAGATTAGCCTTGAAAAATCTTGAAAGCTATGGAGTTCTTAAACTTTGAAAGACTTAAAGCATAGAGTAAAATCCTAGGTAATGAACTAAAGTGAGAGAGAAGGGCTTTTATATATATCAACTTCTCTCTCAACAAATTTTTAAAAACATACTAAAAGTAGCAAGTATTTCATAAGTGGAAAGTCCAAAACGCAGCAAATATCTAGAAGAAAGCCTGTGGTATCGATACACCCTTAAAGGGCTGTATCGATACACTATTCTCTACTCAGTTCTGTAACTTCGTAGTATCGATGCAGCCTATAATGGGTTATCAATACCATACTGCTAAGTCCAGCTCTGCCTTCAAGTTCCCCAACTTGGCTTCCAATGACCCCGGACTTCACCTGATGCTTCGTTTCTTAATCATTGGGGATCGGTGGCACTCCACCACTTGGCCTTGGATGCTTGGACACCCTTGGGGGTTATTTTTGACATCAAAACACGCCTAATTAGGACGTTAAACCTGAAACATACTCAAACGAACCTTACGTGCAAAATCTGTATAAAAGCTAAACGCAAGTAAATATGCTATAAAATAGGACTAAGCGTCCCAAATATCTACAATATTGGGTCATGTTCCAGAGCTTGAAGTGTCAGCAAGGCTCGCATCTGTGTGTCCTACTCGTTTGTTGTCGGTGCCGGTGCCTGATGATTTGGGTGTGTCGGTGTAGACACCCCAATTTGGACTTACTAATTATCCTTAATTTGTGGCCTTGAGGCTCCTCGATAATGAAACGGAATTAAAACAGGACTTGGCTAAAGCTTGAATGATATTTCTTGTTCTTTTACAAACCAAAATCATCTTTTTCTTCGACACCTTGAGGGTAAAATGGGCATATATTTCAGTGTATAAAATATTTTTGAATGAAACCAATTGGGTTAGAAAGAAGACTCAACCAATTTTTCAACGCTTCAAAAAAACACTCAAATTTGAGTTTGGGAGTATCCGTGGTGCCCTTCTGAAGTTTGGTAGTCACTCCTGAGCACTCGAGACTACATTCTTGAGTGCTCAGGAGCTCTGACAGGCCAATGGATGATAAACTTGACATTTGACCATGGCTTTTTCAGATTTTTCAATCCACTCAAACTTGCAATTCAAACCTGCACGTCTCAGAAAACCAGCAGGAATATCTTCATGCTATTTTTCTCCCCCAAAACCATTTTCGATTTTATTTTATTTTAATTTTCAAAATTCAAACATGTTTATCACTCCCCTATAAATATCGCCTCATTTCAGCATGTGAGCGGGGCCGCAAAAATTCTCCTTAAACTCCCATATTTTGCTGTCAACCTTAGCCTTCAAATCCCTTCTCAAAACATTTTCAAATTTTCATTTTCAAAACAATTTTCAAGAAAAATTAAAAAAATACTGGGAAAATCCAAAAGTCTTAGACAAATCTAAGACTTCATTTTCATTATATAGCAACCCATTTTCAGTCTCCAAATTAATCCAAGGAGCAAAGTCTAAGCTTGAAAAGGTATAAACACCTCCATAAGCCACTGGTTTTCCTACTTCTGAGGGAGATCAGGAGCTTATACCAGTTCCTCATACTGGTTGTGAGCCACTTGATCTTGGTTTAACAACAAGAGCAAAAGGTTGTAAAAAGTTTTTCAGCACACTGAAATTACTCCTAAGCGCTCAGGAGCACTCTGGAGCGCTCAGGAGTATTGTTATTTTGTTGCAGCTTGTTTTTCCTTCTATGTTGCTATTCATGTAAGTTTCTTAGTACTAGGTGTGCACTGATCCTTTCAGAGCCCAATTTAGGTTTATTTCAGTTGCAAAGAAGCAAGGTTTGGATGGTTAAAACCAGTTCTTAACTATTTAAACCCTTTGCTAAGCACTGGTGTGCATTAATAGCTTTATGTTTTTGTTTTTAGTATCAGAATATGTCTGGATCTAACAAAAAAATTGCAGGTGGCTCAGCAGTACTCTCGATCAAGCGCTTAGGTCCAGTCCCGAGCGCTCAAGAGTGAATACAGTGGCAGTCGCTTATTTTTTGTTAGTATTCATTTCACATTGTTTCATTATCATATTGTACACCAGCACCTGCATACACCTCTTTATGTGGGATATCTATGGATATACTTGCTAGCTACTTAACGAAACAAAATATTTTTAATAAATCCCACAAACTTTTAGTAGAGATCGACATCGCGTCAGGCGAGAGAGGTGCTGTAAAACTCTTTCCTTCTCGTAACATGGCTTCCGAACCCAAAACAATATCTGATTTTCAATTTCAAACAATCATTTTCAATCAAAACAGTTTCTCGGATGGAGAACCTTAAATCCGGGTGGTAACTCTTCAATTTTTCAAATTCAAAACATTAATTATTGGGCCGCCCCCATCCACCCGGAGCTGTTGTTGCTCACAACCGGTGTTGAGCATATGCCGGATTCCATACCCACCAGATTACATCTTGTGCAGAGCATGGGTTTGAGCTGTGGATTCTTGAGGGATCCTCTATTACCTGATTGGAGACGGGTTCTATGCCCTGCATTTGTATAGTCTGCTAGCTTTTGCAATACTGCCTTTGGAGCCTCGTAGTGGATGTGCTCCGTGTCTAGATTTTGATAATTTTGGTTCACTCCTGTTTTTTGTGATGTAATCTGTATGTCTTTGGGCTTCTCCATTGGCAATTGATTGACGTTTCAAAAAAAAAAAAAAATCAGGGTTTAGTTGCAGATAGAGGTGTCAAACGTGCGTGCCGTGCCGTGCCGTGCCATTCAACTTCCGTGCCAACTGTGCTTCGTACCGTGCCGTGCCATGCCCATTTACTTAAATCGTGTCGTGCCGTGCCGTGCCATTTTCAATCGTGTCGTGCCGTGCCGTGCTCATTTATTTAAATCGTGTCGTGTCGTGCCGTGCCATTTTTCAATCGTGTCGTGCCGGGCCGGGCCCATTTACTTAAATCGTGTCGTGCTGTGCCGACCTGTTTTTTAATCGTGTCTTGTCGTGCCGTTTTTCAATCGTGTCGTACCGTGCCGGGCCCATTTACTTAAATCGTGTCGTGTCGTGCTGACCCGTTTTTTAATCGTGTTGTGTCGTGCCATTTTTCAATTGTGTCGAGCTTCGTGTGGTGCCCGTTTTATTTGGTCGTGCCGTTTTTAATCGTGTCGTGCCCATTTAGAGGTGTCAAACGGGCCGTGTTTTTTGTTCCTATTGCTGTTTGTTTATGTAAACTTCATCGTCATGGCAAACTACAATCTGGTTTACAAATATTGTGTCCACAGAATTGTGTTGCTCATTTTGACATGATAGCTTGCTCAATAATCTACGGAGATATTAGTTATTTCTTGACAATTGCTCAATATAATTTTCCACTTATACTGTGTCCACAGAGACCTATAGAGCAATAGCAAATTGTTATACTGACTTACTAAGCTTGGAGAGCTCGAGGCGAGCTGGGATTTACTTGTCATACTGACTTACTAAGCTTGGAGAGCTCGAGCGAGCTGGGATTTTCTATGACAAGTTACAAGTACATTTCACTGTTACAGGCAGATTGCTCTTTGTCTCAAATATAGCTCCTTTTCCTCATTTTGTTGTGTCGATGGATGAATTTATCAAGCGTTAAATGACTTTGGGATAGGAAAATCAAGCGTTAAATGACTTTGGGATAGGAAATTTTTTTTTGTGTTACAGGCAGATTGATTTGCTCTTTGTATCAGATAGCTCCTTTTCCTCATTTTGTTGTGTCGATGGATGAATTTATCAAGCGTTAAATGACTTTGGGATAGGAAATTTTTTTTTGTTCCTTTACTTACTGGTGGCAATAATTTTCTTATCTTCTTTATCGTAATAGCTAATAAGCACATTAGGTTGATAACAACCCTACTACTCGGAAAAAAAAAAACAGAAGCAAAAAAACAATAGAAACTCCTAAAAGTTTGGAATTTTAAATAAGATGTGCAATGGCCACATGAGCTGCTGGGCAGCAGCAACATTCTGAAAGCCAATTCTCCTAAGAATACATTCAAACTCCTAATTTCACCACAAAAAGAACATAATACAAAATCAAGACATCCATCCTGTAGCAATCCATTTTGACAAGCAAATTTTCCCAAGAACAATAGTACATTGCAAACTCGTAATTTCAACAAAGAACTAGTATAGAATACAAAATCAAGAGATGTTCTATCATGTAGCTGTCCATTTTAATCTTCACAGATACTCACAATCAAGCCAACTGAACCAACAACCAAGATCGAAGAGAAGCAGTACAAAATACCGGCAGAAGACTACAAGAATAACATCCGAACCATCTTCCTAAAGCTCATCGCCTGAGTGCGAACATCACCTGTCAAAAGAAAAATACACGGTACATACGACTTGAGGAACTAAACCCAAAACAGAATTCAATCTAAGTAATTAATTTGAAAATTCACCTTCCAGATTCCCAAATCGAACTTCTATTTTCCACGGGCAAGGAAGTGAGCAGCCAACACAATCGCATAGACAAAGAAACGTGAAAATTAAAGCTAGATGGATTTTCTTAATCCTTCATTGGACACACGTCGATGGAAGACTTCTATTACAATAATTTTCCTTCTCGTTTTGCGGCTGCAGATTCATATTGCAAACTCATCAAACACTTAAGGCACTAAACAACTTCAATGTGATTAACACATACGAGCAATTAAGAAGGCAACAAAATGGTGTAACTGTATTTCCCTATGTGTCTGACAGTGGGGTTTATGCGGAATGGGTTTGACAAGCGGTGGATTTGGACGGATAAGAGCTGACAAAATAGGGCCGGCCAGTTAGAACCCCAATATTTTTTTGAACTGTACATGGTCTTGCCTACTCTTGAGAAAAATATTCGATTCCCCTTGAGCACGTTGCAACACCATTTACAACAATGCATTACACGCAACAACTGATAATAACACAGCAAACTTTGGGACAAGTATTGGGATTTAGAAAGGGTGAGGAAGGGCTACAGGAAACAAGTAGGAAAAGATAACTTTGCTCGACAATTTGCGGTGCAAAATATTTTTTTAAGAAAATCAAACACATATTTTGGTATGCCCAACACGTGCCTGAAGTGTCTCACGCCACGTGAGACAAGAGTACGTGAGGCTAATAGGTGCATCTGTGTTTCATAGGATAGGAATGGACCTAGATGCAGACCATATCAAAACTGGTATGCAAGTCTAAAGACTGTAAACTTGACAAGAGCACAGTCCTATATATGTAACATGGATATGGACATAGACACAACACGGCAGGTTTTTAATCATTTTTCCGATTATGCAAACCTACCATATGTGGAGTGTCATATACAGAAAAAGTCACTTAGATTTGGTAAAGAATAAAAGATATGATGCTGCAAAATTTTCCTCTTCATTCTCTTGACATACAAAAAAATTATTAAATAGGCAAAACAGACCACACTTGTTCAAAATGCAAACTCACGGACAAACTCACTAACTTTGTTCAAAATGAAAAATCCAGGGCAAACTCACTGACTTTTCCCAAGTTGTTCTTCACCGCCTCCATGCTCATAAGATGCCTTTGACAGTTGGACCTAGACCATAGTCCCCTGAACTGGGAATTCCTTCCCTCCATCTTATCAGCAGCAACCACAAAGGGGGCAAAAAAGAACAAAACCTTGAGAAAAACAAAATGTAAATAGCCAAGTGTAAGAGAATTCAAACATCAAGACTTCAAAAGTGCATATGCTGGAACAAGTAACAAACCTTTCCTGTCAAATTCTGGTCATGAATTGCCTTGGAATTTGTAGCAGGAGGAACACACACACACATGAAGCATAATATGTCATTCAACTACTAGGCTGCATACTAGCTACGAAATTTCCAAAATGCATCTCCCCTAATCATCACCATCTATATCAGAGTCCGAAAAATAATCCTTGAATTCATCTTTAGCTGATCTTTTTTGAATTCCAAGACGTGCATCCTCCCAATCTTTTAAGCATAGGAGACAATCCAAAATGTCTGGAGCTAATCTGCTCCTTTTCTCATCCAACACTCTCTTACCTGCACTAAAAGCAGGTTCCGATGCAACTGAAGAGACACGAGCTGTTAGTACATCACGTGCCATTATGGAAAGAATGGGAAATGTCCTTTCATTTTTTTTCCACCAGTCCAAGATATCAAAATTTTCTAAGTCGTCATTATCGGTAAGACGCTCTATCTCTAAATATTTAACAAGTTCAGAGCGTGCACTTGCACTTTTACCTTTCTTGGAAATGAGAGACCAGGATGGGTCATTGCTACTTGTAGATGGTAAAGGAACAGTAGTAGTACTCGTAGTCGTAGTAGTGCTTGCAAACTTAAACTCATAAGAAGCATATAAATTAGTCAATAGCGAATTCACTTCAGCAAGAGAAGGTAATGTAATCATTAAGTTAACAGAAATTCCATCTAAGAGCATTTGAGCAGCGTCTAACTTAATCCTTGGGTCCATTACTGCAGCTACAATAAATATTTTTGGCATGTCCTTGAAATATTTCTTGAATTTTGATTCCATATCAATACAAGCAGCTACGAAATTTGTTTCCATTCTATAAGTATTAAAAGTGAAACTGATATTATACAAGTGATTAAGCACAAGACAAGAAGTAGGATAACGAACACCCGAAAGAGCACAGGTAGCAGCATAAAATACTTTCAAAAATTTCATGAACTCAAAAGCAATTATCCAATCAGAATGAGTTAAACCACAATCAGACTTGGTATTAACAAAAGCAGTAATCACATCACTATGATTCCTACAAGATTTTAACATAATAAAGGTTGAATTCCAACGAATTTTCATATCAAGTTTAATTCTTTTTGGTTTAACGTTGTAACTTTTACACAATGCATTAAATTCTTGTTGCCTAGCTCCAGAAGTAGCAATAAAAAGAAGAGCATTTCTAATGTTTCGTATCTGTGGTGCTATAGATTCCAAACCATCTTGCACAACCAAGTTAATGATATGGCATACACATCGCATATGAAAAAATTGACGAGAACGCAAGTTTGTCATATTTACCTTGAACAATTCAATTGCAGCGCTATTAGCAGTATGATTATCAAAAGTGATACTGAAAACTTTATCAACAATTTCAAACTCCCTAAAAACACCACTTATACATTGAAAAATCTGATTAGCATTATGAGGATGCTCCATTAAACGAAAAGCAATAATTCTTTTATTTAAAATCCAACTAGAGTCTATATAATGAGCAGTCACACAAATATAACCAAGATTATTTATACCAGACCACATATCAGAAGTAAAAGAGATTGTACTATCAAACTTTTTAATTTCAGTTATCATTTCTTTTCTCGTTTTCCCAAAAGCTCCCAAACAGTCACTTCTAGTTGTATTTCTAGAAACTTTAGAAAATTCGGGATTAAGATAATTCTTCACAAAATATTCAAATCTAATATCATCACCAAAAGTAAATGGTTGTTCTGCTGCAGCTACGTAACGGGCCAATCCCTCTCTCATTTTAGGTTTCGAATATTTAAATTTCAACAAACCACCACTATGTCCACTACTGCCTAGTCTGCCTTCTTCTAGATCTTTTTTATGTATGTTTTGAAAATGTCTACCAGTAGACCCTGTGCCATGGTTACTATTGCAACTAAAATCACTTCCACAATAATTGCATACAGCTCTCAATCCTTGATCAATACCATATTTATCTTTGAAATTTGCAACTTTATGGAAATGATCCCATACATATGAAGTGAGGCGTCTCTTTTTTGCCCCACAAGTACCTGTAGAAGTAGAACCTGTTGCAACAGTGTTTGAAGCAGCTTCACCTACGGAACCCATTTGTGGGGGTAAAATTGAAGGAGTTGCTCCATGTTCATCATGAGATGAGTCAGATGACTGAGAGTCAGAGTGATCACGTCCCCCTAAATGTAAATGTTCAGGATCCATCTGTAACAAAACACAAAAAAAACAAAGGAAATGAGTACACCACATTCATTCTGAAAAGAAGAAAAAAATTATTGTAAACAAAACTACCACTTATTTAATCTACTTGTGAAATCAATAATCTATTCAAAGTTCACCATCTTCAATTTGCAAAATCAATCAACAATGTCTACAACTTTATCAGGACATTTGGTAGCCTGATTCAGTATCTTGCTTAATCTAATTGAGCCCTTCCCTTCATATGAAATCAAATAATCACAGAAATAGATTACAGAAGAGCAGACAAGACTTACATCATCAAATCTATTTAACTTAAGCAAAAGCAACTGAAATCACATGGACAAAAAAACTCGAAAACAACGAAAAATGCATTTCCAAATCTATTTAACTTAAGCTGCTACTATTTCGTCATGCACCAATAACAGAGATATATACCAAAAACGGATACTTGTAAGTCAAATCCTCATACGGAGAACTTGAGAGTGAGAGAGAAAGAGAGATACCAAAAACTATACGCTTGAACCGCTGAACTTGAGAGTGAGAGAGAGAGATGGCGCTATTCGGGAGCAAACGGCGGTGACCGTGAGCTGAAAGCCTAAGGCAGAGGCCCTGGACGGCAACGGCAACTCAGATGAGTCGGAGTCGGATCTGGTTCTAGGGTTTGAGTTTTTCGTTTGAGACTTTGAGATTTAGAGTCTTAGAAGCAGAGAGAGAGAGAGAGAGTTGTGGCTCAGTGGGTGAGACCGTGAGAGACTGAGAGAGAGTTGAGAGTGAATCCGTGACTGTGAGAGTGAGAGTGAGAGATGTTGAGAGATAAAGAGTGAGAGAGAGAGGAAGGGAGACGTTGATTGAGAGAGAGAGAGAGAGAGAGAGAGAGAGAGAGAGAGAGAGAGAGAGAGAGAGCCGTTGAGACCTGAACGGCAACGGGAAACTCAGATATCGATGATTCGATAAGATCTGGACTCAGGCCAGTCAGGCGTCTGGGTTTCGTTTAAGAGAGAGAAGCTGCTAGGGCCTGCCAAGTGCCACTGCCGATCTCATCTCTTTGTATATATACTTGGTCATGTTGTGATCATGTGCATAAGGCACACCACAATCCATATGCACTAAATAATGGAAAATTCTCATAAAGTCTTATAATGCATCACTCGAGGGCTTCCCGAGCTGTTTTTTAAAAATCAGAACCGTCTATCTTTTACGAGAGAGAGATTATATAATTTGTGCAAAAAATGAAGTAAATTGGTTATCGTTATGTACTTGATCGCACATATCAAAAAAAAAATATTAATTAATCTACATCCCGATGAGAGGGCTTTCAAAACCCGATAGACCCAAAATTTTGCGGGAATAATAAAAACACTATGAACAACAAAATGAACGGTATGGATCGTTATAATTGTGTCGCAATCGCGTGGCTAGCGTACATTGGACTATAGCGGAATATATTTGTTTAGAACCAGATAAGTTAGATGTATAGATTTGAAAGGTAGCTGTAGACTCATTTTTCCAAATGTTCGATCTAAACCGTTACGATTTAAGATCTTATCAAATTTATCATTTTCCCATAAAATATGTGATAATCAGGTGTCAAAAACCACGTGATCGAAACACATTCGGTGTTTCCATAGGCGTTAAAGTCCTATAATGTACCACTTGAGGGTCGCCCGAGCTATTTTTTGAAAATCAGAACCGTCTACCCTTTATGTAGGAGTGGTTATATCATTCGTGCAAAAAATAAATAAAAAAATAAATTGGTTATCGTTATATACTTGATCACACAAAACACAAAATCTTCTATTAATGAATCTACGTCCTGATGGAAGGGCTTCCAAAACCCAAAAGATCTGAAAATTTGTGAGAATGATTAATTAAACACCAAGAACAACAAAATGAATGGTATGGATCATCATAATTGTGTTGCAATCATGTGGTTAATATGCAAGAGACCCGTTTTTATAGAATAGAATTATATAATATATATTAGTTGTTCCAATTATAAGCGCACAAGATTGTTGGCCTTAGTGGTTTGAAATGTGTGTCAAGTCCCCAAGGATTTAGGTTCGAGTCCCATAGAGATTATTTTTTTAAAACCAATTTTGTTTTCTTATTTATAATTCGTGCAAAAACATAACATAACTAATAGCCTTGGTGGTTTGCAATGTGTGACAAGTTTCATAGGACTTGGGTTTGAATCACATGGAGGTTTTTTTTTCTTTAAAATTAGTTTTTTTCTTATTTATTGTTAGTTGTTCCAATTTAAAAGCTTATTTTTTTTATAAATTATGAAACTAAAATACCTTGTTTTGTAATTAAAATTATTGTTATTTAATCACATTATATTTAAGAGTTACAAGTCAAATTATTTAATAACTTTTTCCCGTGCCCTGTGTCGTGCTCGGCTAGAACCGTGTCGTGCCGTGTCTGTGCCGTGCCCGGTTAGAACTGTGTCGTGCCGTGCCCGTGCCCGCCAAAACCATGTCGTGCCGTGCCGTGCCCGTTTAAGTACCGTGTCGTGCCCGTGCCCGACTAAACCGTGTCGTGCCCGTGCCATGCCGTGTCAGGCCAACTTCCGTGCCGTGCCCGTGCCGTGCCCGCCCACTTCCGTGCCCCGTGCCAGTCCGCGTGCCCACTAAAACCGTGCCGTGTCGTGCCGTGTCGTGCCAAAGGCCGTGCCCGTGCCCGTCCACGTGCTCACTAAGACCGTGCCGTGTCAGGGCACGACCGTGCCCATTCCCGTGCCGTGCCACATTTAACCGTGTCGTGCCGTGTCGGACCGACCCGTTTGACACCTCTAGTTGCAGACCATGAGTGAACGTTCCTTGAGGTTATGTATGAACAGTAACCCCCCCCAAAGTTAATACTTTTCAATGTAATCCTATATATTAATTTTAAGAAAGGCAAAGTTAGCATTGGCAGTTAGCGCACGGAAATAATACTTAAATTTTTTGACAGGACGATTAATAATTGACTTTGTTCATCTACGGTAATTTTTATTGCACGGTTTTGACAGATTAAAAGGCCAATCTGGAGAAATTAATGCTGATACTATGAAGTATGAATTAATCACTCGTGGTATTTCAGTGCAACAATAAACAACCATGAACAATATAAAAATTAATACAAAAGTAAAATTAATTCACGTATTCATTTGCGGCCCGTAGCGAATATACTACCGCCCCGGATAATATATCCAAATTAGTATTTCTATATATTTGGTGTTGCCCACCTAGATTTAGAAGAGGGATATGCTATCCCCGAATTGTATATCTGCCCAGAGGTGGATATAAGAACATTACGTCCCCCAATCTTTATTATATTTGAGTTCGTATTTGACGACTTTGTAATTACAAAAATGCCACTCGTTTTTTTTAATTCTAGATCCATCCACTCATATCCTTTCCTATACAAACCAAGCATATGCATATCATCTCTTCTATTAATTACTAAAACAAACCATTTATCATCTATCTTCTCATACTATATCCATTCAAAACTAATATGGTTGGCCCGTTGTAATCAAACTTTGTGGATTTTATCCAAGCACTTGACAAAATTGTTATATATATATATATATATATATATATATATATATATAGAGAGAGAGAGAGAGAGAGAGAGTAGTAGGAGTATTGTGTTTTCCCGTTCGACTTATTTTTTGTCCTTATTCAATTTTTTTTTGTATTTATTAGTTTCTCGTCAATATTTTGGGGATTATTGCATCATCATGACGAGAGGAATCTAAAAAGTAAAAAATTTTGATCGAAATTCAATTTTTTTTGAATAAAGACGAAAAAATTGGCTTATTTTTGTCATTATTAAAAAAATTGGATTTCAATAAAAAAAAATTTACTTTTTAAATTCCCCTCGTCATGATGATGCAATAATCCTCAAAAAATTGACGAGAACTAACAAATAAAAAAAAATTGAATAAAGACAAAATATAAGTCAAAATGGCTTATTTAGCCGAACGGAATTCAAAAGTACAAGCTAGGTCTGCCCTACTGGTAGTAGTAGTAGTGGAGGAGTATTTTGATTGGAAACAGATAATGTCAAAACTGTTTTTATTGGTACCAAAAATTTAGTGCACAAAAAATTTGTACCATGTATATGCACAAGACTTTTATGCCTTATTTGGATGTTAATTTGAAAAGAAAAAAAATTAAACTCAAAAAACTCTCATTAACCTTGCATCAATTTATTACTCTCATTTCTCTCTCTTTCTCTCTCCACTCACTACTTCTATATCTAATTATTATCCTAATTTCTCTCTCCACTCATTACTCAAAAATTTTCAAAAACTCATCCAAGCAAACCGTTATGCGCTGGAATTTTGACATTAATAAAAATAATTTTGACATTATCATTGCTAATAAAATAAAGTGCCTTGAATTAAGTAACCATCACGTGTCACTCTTTCTTTGTCTTCAGCTTTTAAACCTCCGTACTGTTCTCCCATCCTCTTCGGACATGACAATTTTAACCTTCTCCTTCCTGCTACTAGTAATTTTTTTTTTAAAGGCAAAAGAAAATCTCAGCAACCAATTATGGCAGCAAAATCCCTCCCATATTTGAAGAAAGCTCAAAGACTTGTTCTTCAATGGAGGAGACAGAAGTTGAGGAAATATTGGGCAAATTTGTATAGTTCGATTTTCATCCCAAGAATGAGACATGCACTATTTTCTCTCTTCAATATTGTTGTCTTCAACCTCCGCCATTGAAATTTAGAAACTCAAGAATGCGAAATTTCAACAAGCACACACATAGAGAGAGAGATAAGGAAGAGGGGTTTTAGAGTTTCTGTTATTCATTTGACTTGGATCAATACACGGATGAAATTTACTGTCACGGAATTGCTGGTGTTTTTCAGCCGGCGATGAATTTGCAAGTGAGTTGCAATTTTGATCTTAGGGTTTTTTTTGTCCTTGAAAAGTGGTTAGCGTGAGAGAAGTGATATGGGGGTTAATATTGTCATATGGCCCAAAAAATTCAATCGGTTCAGTTGGTGATATCATCGCATTGGATCTCACAGAAAACGTACAACTTGCAAAGTGGGCACGTACACCCCACTATTCTACGCCATTTGGGTTGATGGTAGATTTTCCCAACATGCAAAACTACTCCATATGGTTGGCCGGTTGTAGTCAAACTTTATACTTCTTTCATTCGGATTTAATTGTCTTTCGTTTTATTCTAATCGGCTAAAATTTTTTCTATATCTTTAAATTCGTAATGAATTTCATATCAAATATAGATCTTGATTAGTTCTTTAATACAATGTTTTCGAAATCACATAAAATATTATAAATTACAAAATATATATAATTAATTGAAAATTAACACAAACTCTCAAAAATGACCATTAAATTAGGACGGAGGGAGTAGATTTTATCCAAGCACCTGACAAAATTGTTACAAACATACTATATACGGATCATATATCTTGAGACCCAAAAAAACAGTGTGTGTATATATATATATATATATATATATATATATATATATATATTAGTACTATTGTGTTTCAAAATTTGGGAAAGTTCTAGGTCCGCCCTAGTGGCAGTAGTGGGGGTCCGGGGGAGTATTTTGATCGGGAATAGAACCCACATTACATTACATTACATTACATTTGAGCTCCTGCCTGCCTGTTTTTGTTGCTCGAGGGAATTACTGAGCAATCGGCCGGAAAAGATAAAAAGCTTTTTACGTGTGGAAATAGTAGTATGAGATTCGCATCATCATTGTGTCTTGGAAAGTAGTGCGTACAGTACAATTGCAGGGGAGAGAATAAGCCAAAAAGAATTAGAGTGTTTTGGTTTCTTCAAAAAGTATTTTTTAAAGGGAAATGATATTGGCACTCCAAAAATTGATGCAGACACTCCAAAAAATAAAGGGAAGTGGCTTTGGAGTTATACTGATTTTTGAGTGCTTGCATCAATTTTTGGAATGCCAATATCATTTCCCTTTTTAAAAAAGAAGATAATTTTAAATTAAAAAATTATGTGTTTATGTAAATAATTTTTCTAACAATATAGATCTTATTTAATAGATCTCATTGATATTTTTTATACAGTGCAAAAAAATCAAATAATTATTTTTTAATTTTATTATATTTGAATTTAAAAATTAAAAAATAAAATAAAATAAGAAGGTAATCTAGAATGCCCCCAAGTAGTTTTGAAAGAGAACTCGATCTATTGCCAAATTAAAAAAAAAGTTCTACTACTTACTGGAGTGGTATGTTGCAGTGGAAGCAACAGGTGACAATCCATGACACAGCTTTCTGTTTGTTGATTTGGAAACAACTTTCATCCCAATCAAACGAAAATTCAAAATCTAACCCCGGCCATCGACAAATTATGAAGCAGCAATATGCATGTAGGAGTATTTTCAAAGAGTAATTATTGCTTTTCAATCCCGTGAAGGCGTGCATGATTGAACAACTTGTCTTCTATTTTCTGAACGAGTCTTTCATCAGATTTGGAAAAAATTACACAAGAATGGGTTCAATTTACTGATAAAAAAACAAAAACAGAAAGAATATGCATGTCTTCGTCTCTCACTCTTTTGAAACAATTTTTTCTTGGTACAATGTTGGCTCCAAAAATTCTCGTTAGGGTGTACGTTAAAAAGGGAATTAAGCGGGGGCCCTGCTATCTCCACAAGGGACGGTATGAGTGCTGATCCCGTGCAACGATGCCATTCTCGTGTGATTAGGCAGTAAACATATGTACACAACTGTTTTTCCTTGAGTCCTGTTTGGTGCCCAATAAATGAGCATGATGATTGATATTGATAATTTTGTGGGACTTATTGCCGGTCTCGAGAAAATGATTCAAATCGCAAGTTATTCTTAGGGGGTCTACGAATTCTAAGAAAGTCCTTACCAATATCGGATTGAGTTAATTTTTTGTAGGAACCGATTAAAACTACTTTAAGAATAATAAGCAATCTAAATCATTTTTGTAGGACCCAAAATGAGCCCACAAAAAATCAATAAATTGATAATCTAAAATTGAGTGACCAAATACTCAATTTTAGATTATTAATCGATTTTTTTGTGGGGCTCATTTCAATTGGGTCTAAAAAGATGATTCAAACCGCTCATTAATTTCAAAATATTTCCATTGGTTCCTCCAAAATAATTGGCTCAATCCGATATCCTTTAAGGGTTACAAATTGAGAAAAACCGACCCTACGAATTCTGAAAAACCTTTTACGAATATCAGATTGAGCTAATTTTTTATGAGAACTCGTAAAATAATATTTTTAGAATAACTTGCGGTTTAAATACAAATAGGACGCCAAACATCAATCAATCATCATGCCCATTTATTTGGCACCAAACAGGGCTAGCTCAAGGGAAAATTGTTGAATACAAATGCTTACTACCTAATTACACGAGAATGGCATCGTTGCACGAGGTCAGCACCCATGCCGTCCCTTGTGGACAGCAGGACTCCCGCTTCCGTTAAAAAGAACAGATATAAGCGAACACTAATAAAATTGATATAAAAAAATGTACAAAATATTATGATTAATTACCCTTGTCAATAATGTCATTTTATGACAAAGGTACCAAACGCTTAGGGGGGGGTGTGGGGGTGTGGCAGTCCCCTCCTCTCCCGTCTCTCTCCTCCTCCTCCTCCACCTCTCTCTCTTTCTCTCTCCTTCCGATTCTCTGCAAACATCCCGCTTCCTCTCCTCCTAAGATTCTTCCTTTCCTGTGAGTCCCCGTTGGTTTTTCGCTACTGGGTGATACACAATTCGGAGATAGCATATCCCTCTTCTATATCTAGGCGGCCAACACCAAATACATAGAAATACTAGTTTGGATATATTATCCGGAGCGATAGTAGATCTGCTCTCTCTATAAGGTCAACAAACGGGCCGCAAAATGAAATACGTCACTACAAGAAAATTGGGATCTAACGACGGTCAAAAGCGTTACTAAAAAACACAAAAAACGTTGCTAAAAGCAATACCAACGGTTCACCAACCATTGCGAGATATCCGTTGGTGTAGACGTATAGCAACGGTTTTGACGAGCGTTGGTATAGATTTTTTTTTAGTAACGGTATCTTTAGCAAAAGGCAAGTTTTTTTTTTTTTTTTAAATCTGGGATAATTTTTTAGTAACGATTTCTTAACCGTTGCTAAAGGGGACATGACAGCCACGTGGCCTCCACTTGGCCCCCCACCTGTCGCCAACGTGGCGCTGACATGGCCTCCCCTGTCGCCCACGTGACACATGGAAGGCAACACAATAATTTTGCTCCTCCTGGGAATCGAACCCAGGACCTCGCGTATGCGCGGGCGAGTGCCAACCAGCTGGGCTAGCCCAGCACTTGTGTAATATTGAGGGCCTTTTAATATTTATACTATGCAAACCGGTTGGGCTAACTTATGTCATTATAGTTTTATCGATTTATTCTTAATCCAAGTTTTTAAATTCGGTTTATACTATACAAACACACTCTTTTTTTTCGATTGGAACCGTCTATTTTTTACATAGTTAAGATAGCTACGCTTGTTCGGAAAAAGTGGCTTATTTTTTGTCCTTATTCAATTTTTTTTTGCATTTGTTAGTTTCTAGTCAATTTTTTTGGGATTATTGCTTCGTCACGACGAAAGAAATCTAAAAAGTAAAAAATTTCGATCAAAACTTAATTTTTTTGAATAAAGACAAAAAATAAGCCAATAAGCCAATTTTTTCGTCTTTATAATCCGGTTTTTAGTAACAATTATGAAAAACCGTTGCTATAGTCCGATTTTTAATAACGGTTATGGAAAACCGTTGCTATAGTTCGATTTTTAGTAACGGTTATAGAAAACCATTGCTATAGTCTGGTTTTTAGTAACGGTTATGGAAAACCGTTACTATAGTCTTGTAATCTAGTAATGGTTGCATGAAAACCGTTGTTATAATCCTGTTTCTAGTAACATTTTGCAAACCGTTGCTAAATACCATCTATACCAACGGTTTTTTCAACCGGGACTAAAAAAACCGTTGGGAGATCCCAAATTTCTTGTAGTGCGTGGATTAATTTTACTTTTGTATTAATTTTTATATTGTTCATGGTGGCTTATTGTTGCACTGAAATACCACGAGTGATTAATTCATACTTCATAGTATCAGCATTAATTTCTCGAGATTGGCCTTTTAATCTGTCAAAACCGTGCAATAAAAATTAGATGAACAAAGTCAATTATTAATCGTCCTGTCAAAAGATTTAAAAGTATTATTTCCGCGCGCTAAGTGCCAATGCTAACTTTGCCTTTCTGAAAATTAATACTCCACTATATAGGATTACATTGAAAACTGAAAAGTATTAACTTCGGGGGGTGGTTACTGTTCATACATAACCTCAAGGAACGTTCACTCATGGTCTGTAACTAAAACCCAGAATTTTTTTTTTTTTATAAAATTTTTGAAAACGTCAATCCATTGCAAATGGAGAAGCCCAAAGGGATTACATCACAAAAAATAGGAGTGAATCAAAACTATCAAAATCTAGACATGGAGCACATCCACTAGGAGGCTCCAAAGGCACTATTGCAAAAGCAGACCGTACAAATACAGGGCTTAGAACTCGTCTCCGATCTAGTAATAGAGGATCCCTCAAGAATCCACAAGTCAAACCCACGCTCTGCACAAGATGTAATCTGGCGGGTAGAGAATATATCATATGCTCATTGCCGGCACACCCAAATCATCATCAGGCACCGACACCGACAACAAACCTAACAGGTACGGGTAGGACATACCGATGTGAGCCTTGCTGACACTTCAGGCTTGTTCCAGAACGCGACCCAATATTGTAGATATTTGGGGCGCTTAGTCCTCTTTTATAGCATATTTACTTGGGTTTATCTAGCTTTTATAGATATTTTGTGTGTACGGTTCGTTTGAGTATGTTTCAAGTTTAACGTCCTAGTAAGGCATGTTTTGACGCCAAGAATAACCCCCGAGGGTGTCCGAGCATTTAAGGCCAAGTGGCGGAATGCCACCAATCCCCAATGATCAAGAAACGAAGCATCGGGTGAAGTCCGGGGCCGTTGGAAGCCAAGTTGGGAAACTTGAAGGCAGAGCTGGACTTAGCAGTGTGGTATCGATATACCATTATAGGCTGTATCGATACTACTGAGTTACAAAACTGGGAAGAGAATAGTGTATCGATACAGCCCTTAAGTGCAACCAAATAAAAATATACACATATGTAGACAGACTAATAATCAATCAACATTATCCACATGCATAAAAATAGCCATGAGTACGTATACTATATACATATAGCTAGCCTGCATAATGCGATATTGATCGCCGATCGATACAACACTTCCTACGAGTCCACTTTCTTATAGCTTCCTCTTATCCTGGAATGGAAACACATTACTAATTCAATTAACTTGAACCAAATCAGTCATGCCTATACATATTGAATAATGATATTCCGCTAATTAATTATATTTAGCAATCATCCGCTAGCTAGCTATTTTCATTTTTAGCACAAATGCGCAAATTAATATGAGCAATTTGTTGTAATGATCAGCCAAGTTCTTGATATGCCCGTCCAGACTAATAAGAAGGTAATCAACAACTTAACTTTGTCATCTTAATTGTTTTAGTAATTGCAATTAATAAAAAGCCAATCCACAAATTAACCTACACACGCAATTAATATTCAGGGACCATTAATATTACTAATTGATTGTATTTCAATAAACTCAGCTAGCTAGCACATGCATAATAAACAGTGCCATAAATTATCATTTCCAAATTTGAATTGGTCAGGTTGAGTATTAGACTTGTCCTACATTGCTCGTCTAAGCCGGATTGGAAAACCCTGTAGTGCAAAGTCCTGCAAGGCACCTTGTAGAGCGCACACGAGTCATCGATCTTGACAATGAATGGTTGATATATGGTTTTTAATTATAACCGGTTTACCGGTCATAATTGATTTTTGATATAAACCGTAGATTGATGAAATCGACGGCTATGTGCTGCCCTACACATGCACTACACAGAGGTGCACGCACTACAACACTCTCGGATCCATCTAAATCACCCAAGTTTGGTTAATAAAATCTAGAGGCTACTCCATCTATGACCAATTGATTTTAGCTAGGTTGGAACGCTCCAAGAAATCTAACATTGAGTATGAATCTTGAAGTTTTGAAGAAATTGCACTGGAAAAAACTAAGGAAGAGGAGGAGGAGATATGTTTCCACAGCTTGTACTGTATTTTCCCCTCACAAATTAAAGGAGACCAAATCAATATAATCCTGTATGGCTTTCTGGATTGGAGTATAGAAAAGAAACGGATTTTAATGCTAGCGAAATTTTAACAGGAACAAACGGTATTGAAAATTAAATAACAAACGGACAAACTTTTAATTTCATCGGCATGTATAAAAATAAATACTAGTACTATGTACTACTCCGTAAAATAGGAACAGTATTAACTGGAGTCATGCAAGGATAATTTATATGTATTTAACAAAAACAAGAATCAAATTGAAATGAAGAAGAATACACTTGTCACTTCGTTTGGTTTAACATTTTGAGAGTTACTTTTAACTCTCGGCACAATTTCTAATAAATTTTTCTATCTATCTCTCTCCACTCATTACCACTCCAATTCTCAAAAATAACTTTCTAAAATGTACACTAATATCGTCACCAGGTAATCCAATGACAGACGGAGATTTGAATTACTGCAATAAGTTGTTTTTACCAATGAGAGAGAGAGAGAGATCACCAAATTAAGCATGGGATCGATCAGTATATATAGTACCAGGAGTGTACGTTAAAAAGCACAATATATCACACCACAAATTAATAGTAGTACTCCAATTTCACACACACACACACACATATATATATATATATTGTATTTAAGACAGGAGGATGAAAATAAATCATGGAAATCACATGGAGAGTAATCAACTTCCCATTTTTTGGACATCTCAAGACATTTATATTAGTTTACGCGCACCTCAACTAATTCTAATTCTCGAAGGACATCTAAGCCCACCGTTTACTAACAAACGACCAAATAAAATTGGAACAAAAAAAATCCCGTAGTCATATATGTAGGCATGTCAATCAAAGGAAAAAAATCCTAAAAAAGAGGCAAAAGTCATTGGGAAGTGCGAAATTCACAACTAGTAGTCATCTCGTCGATTATAAAGGATGAGAGCAACATGTTATGCGTCAGGGAAAATTGCACGGTCAAATGGAGTAGTAAGGATAACAGCTTGATGGAGTATATATACTTTTTGTGTTTTGATTGCAGGAATTATTAACCAATTAAACCATATTGCACCAACTGGCAAACACATCCTAGCTAGCTTCTGTATACTGGAGAGGAGGGTACGTACTATGGATCGAGTACACTACTAATAATGCAGTGCAGAGCATAGCATAGCATAGCATAATGAAGGGAGTCGAGTCGTCAATTATGATGATCATAATAAGTATTTACTAATTACTACTACTTTCCTCCGCTAGCTAGCGTATAATAATTGCAGATCGAGCTTAATTATGAGCAACATTTCCTCGATCCTATTTCAAAATGCAAGTCACATGCGTCATTCAAATTTGACATGACCATTCAATTGCATTTGTTTGCATTCACGGTCTCACTCATATATGATAAGCTAAATTTTGGTTGTACATACATACGCGTACTATTACGTATATGGTCAAACAAGGTCGGTAGAAATTAATAAAACTCTACAACCACAATCGCATTTGCACAAATAAAATGCACAACGTACCCGCTCGCATGAATGAGTGAGAGTGTTGTTCATTTGTTTGTGGTGACAGAATGATTCAAAATACATAGATACACACTTGAAAACAATATAGAGTGGAGCACGTAACGTACTTGTTCAGTGTCCTAATGGAATCCAAGCACTCTTGGCAATCGATAACTAAATAATGGACCACACATGAATGTGTTGTGAAAAAGATTGGAACATCACATGACGGAACCCAAGAAACATCCAATGATATTTCCAGAGCGATTGCAGCAACTACGAGCACATACAAACCTAATATAATTTTTATGCAGATCGAAATCAACACAAAAAATGATACTATGGTAAAGCAACACTAGTATGAATTTTTAATTGAAATGAAATCATCACCGCAAAAACATCATTATGCAGGAGTAAGAGATTTCATGGGAAAATAGGTGTAGTAGGAATATTTAATATCCTCTCTCTCAACACTCTCCCCAATATTCAATTATTATACTCATAACATCAAAAAACTCCCTCAAAATGTAGACAAATCTCGTCCAATGTACTAGGCACGTTGCATGCACCTTTTGTGTGTGTGTGTGTCTTTAATTTCCCGGCAAACGAAAACTTTTATAAAAGCTCGAAGGGTTACATCAACAGATAAAACAAGAGAAACACAAAGTGCATCTTAAAAGGACAGAAAAAAGAACAGAAAGTTGGATAAGAAACACCTCGAAAGTAAATTAAAATTTCAATTAACGAATCCCATCTAGGTATTCCTTAAAGTCCTCCACCGAATATAACTTGTATTAAAACACCTTTTGTGTGTTGAGGGTGTCAAGTGACGTGATTGGTGCCACCTAAGCCATCAGATGCAATCAATGTACAGCATATAGTAGAGGTATGTATCATACTACTACATTTCAGATTCATGCATATATTGCTGGACCGAAAGAAAAAAAATGTCCTTCATTGAACTGCTAGTCCATTTCAAACCGGCAAGCTTACGGGAAATGGGGGAAAAGCCAATCCAAATTTCAACACTAATTCAAACCCGGCTATAGAATAGAACAAAAACAGAGAATTAATTAATTTGCATAAAACTACTAATAACAACAACTGATCGATCATCGATTAACAACACATCTTCACGCCCAACAAAAATGTTATTTTTCCTCCGGGTCGGTCCATAACAATCAATAGTTATACTCTATTCAGAAAAATTGCGTTAAGTTTTTAGATAAAAAAATAAAAAACACTTCAATGCATAACTTTTAAAAAAAAAAAAGAAATCACACCATTTCAAAGATTTGATTGTTTTTTTTTTTTTTTTTTAAATTGACATGATTAAATTTCAAAAACTATGCATTGAAGTCTTCTTCATTTTTTAATCTAAAAAATACGCATTTTCTCGTAATGGAATTTCGTTACATAACAGATCGAGTCTTTCTAACAAGGGAGAACAAACATAATCCATTCCAATTTGCATTGTAAACTGCACTAGCAACCAAACGACATAAGTTTTCATTTCCTCTTGTTTTCCCTTCTACTTCAGTGGGCCTGAGAGAGAGATAGAGAGAGAGAGAGAGAGAGAGAGAGAGAGATGGGTGTGGTATCATCAAGATCTTTGGTGAGGGAAGAATTGCGTACCAGACATGAAAGTGTTAAGGGGAGCCGGGAAAAGAGAGGGGTCAAGAAACGGGGTCGCGGGGGAACCCACGGCGGTGGTTGTGTTGGCGGAGTGGGCGGCTCCGATGAGATTAAGTCCACCTGGTGCAGTACCAGAGGAGCTTTCCCCAGGCAGGTACTGGCTTTCCGGGCCTTGATCCAACAGAATACCCTTAAACACGTGTCCTCCGATGTTCACAGCCGTCTGATACGCGTACTGGTCCTCAGCATCGCCAATGGAGCTAACTCGTACACACCGAAACACCGCCGGTGAACTCACTTCTGGTGGGAAATTTCCCACCTCCATCCCTCCTATTAATATAAGATAAGAGATAAGAAAAGAAGAGATGAAAAAGTATATACTAGTCCAATATTAGACTCGTTGAGAGTAGGAGTCCTTCCTACTACTATAATAGATAATAATAATAATAATAGATAGATAGATAGATAGATGTAGCAAACAAAAGTATAGGACTACTAGTAGTTGTATGTATTGTAGTAGCAGCAGCAGTATTAAGTATAGGCCGAAACACGCGTTTTTTGGACACGCACAAAGAGAAAAAGCAGATGAACAAAAAAATAAAAATAAAAAATTAGTCGCTTCTTCCCTGTCAATCCATCGATCCATTCGTCAGGATTACTAAACAACAGTAGTATTTCTGGAAAAGAATAAATAATACCAAAGAAAAAGCTGATGGGTTTTTCCTTTCCATGGATATCGATTTCATCACACGCATTAGATTTCTTCTTTTCTCTTTTTCCAATGGTGACTGTGCTACTAATCTCTCTCTCTCTCTCTCTCTCTCTCTCATCCACATAGTATTAGAGCATCACCGTGGACAGAAAACACTCTATCATTTCTCATACTTTCTGCGACTCATGGACATGTGAAGAAAAATTTTCGCAAAGAAAAAAACAGCAACAGAAGAAGCAGAAATAATTTAGCATTGCCCTCTTTTTTTTTGAACCCAAATAGTAATTTGAAAGAAATTATTATTACCTGAAGCGTTGTGGGGTACCACGCGAGTGCAGATGAGGGAGGAATTAGGGCCGGGAATCTCTCTCATCCTTTTGCTGGCATTCTCTCTCTCCTGCTGCAGTTGTTGATGTTGATGTTGATGTTGATTTTGTTCTTGTTGCTGCAAAGAAGCGAGTTGATGTTGCCGTTCTCGCCTTTTGGCAGCAGGAACCCATGTGCTCTTGACATGAGTTTGACACTGAAACCCTCGGCTCTTGCAACAAGTCCTACACCTCATGTGCACACAGTCTTTCTTTGCTTGATTCCCGCAGTCTTGGCAACTAATTGTCCCACCACTAGCACCACTAGTTGATCTCATCATTAAGATTGCAGCAGCAGATCTGGAATTCTGATCGTCTCCGATGTCAAACCCGCCCCGGCTCGGCCCCACTTCCATAGCTAGACCGCCACCACCACCCGCCACTGAAGAGTAAAGATCGTGCAACGTCGGGTGCTGGTGGCGATGAATTTGTTCTTCTTCTTGTTGTTCGTGGTGGTGGTGGTGGTGTTGATGTTGCCATAGCTCGAAACCCTTGTTGTAGGAAATACTAGCAGTAGTATCTTCTTCATTAGTAGGAGTATTGTTGTTATTTCTGGTATAAAGGAACCAGCTCTCGGGGTTGATTTCGTTGCTTTGATGATGGTTTTGCGGGGTGGTGGTGGTTGATGTTGTTCCTCTTGATCCTCCACCTAGAGAGAAGAACCCAGCCATTTTAAAGCTAGCCTCAATTCATGTGGCTGATAATCCATTACCCAGAAAAAGAAAAAAAGAAGAAAAGAAAAGAAAGCTACTGCTGGGCTGGCTATATCCCTAGCTAGGTTAAATTGGTACCCAGAGCTGAAATTAATAATAAATGGGATGGGACTTGTTGAATTCAATTCCGTAGCTAGCTGGGCTTGGATCGTTTGGTTTGATGGGGGGAATTGGGAATTCAATGAGGGTGCGTGGTTTTTGTTTCTTTCTCGAATTTGCTCATCGTTTTTGGGTATTGGTGTGTGAACTCTCTCTTTCTCTCTCTCTCTCCATTCCTGTGAGAGTTTGCTGCCAAATTGTTGGTTTTGGCAAGTGTAGTTGCAGTCTTTTTTCTCGGGACAGACAAATAGTTGGGGGTGGGAGATTTTTGGGGGACAGCGTGAATCCAATCTCCTTCAATTCCTTTGCTGCTGCGTTGGAGTAATAAGCACTAAAGACGAAGAATTACAGCTCTGCCGCGCCGCCATCGCCCTCAAAAGCAAGCAAAAGTCTTCTCTCCTCTTACTCTCTCTCCTCTGCCCTCTGCTGCAACCACACAACACAATTTTATTTTTACGCCCCCCCTCTCATTCTATATGCCCATCTCTCTCTCTCTCTCTCTCTCTCTCTCTCGTGATGAATTGGGTAGAAGAAAACACACACTCTGATTTGTATGTCGGTCTCTCCCGGTGATATCTCTGATCCGGAAGTGATCAGTTGGCTTTGGGCATAGTCCATCCAACGGCTTGTTCCCGTGCCACGTGGCGCCGCACCAGCTTTTACTGGTGCGTCCTTTCTGCACCGGAGAAACCGCTACTTTTTGTGACTCTCTCCACTTTTTAATCAATGTTGTTTCCTGATTAAGATGTAAGAGTAATTATCATAGCCATAATGGAGAGCTTTGGTTATTAGTTCTTGAATAATTGAACCGTGGGCACAAATAAAGCAAATTACTCCGATCCATCATTTTACTGCATAATCGATACTTATCCACTTTAGGCTTCATTTGTTTAGACGTAAAATAATTTTCAGTAAAATATTTTATCTAGTTTTTGGTATTTTGTTGTATAAAAAATGAGAAAAATACTTTACATATAAAATATTTTTTATTAATTGGATGAAAATGACTTATCCTTAAATCTTCCGTAGATTATTTTTCGAAATAAACTAGCTGTCTTCTACTGTAATTCTCACTATTCAGTTTTCTCGATCGTCAGTCCTGAGCTATTCAATTCCAATATTCTCAGATCTCTCAATTGTTTAAACCCCATTCTATCTCTCTATACTATTTTGTTGATTTCTAAAAATATTTTTCAAGTGCCAACCAAATACCGAAAAATAAAAATTTAAAATTTGATTTCTGAAAAAACAATTTACATGAAAAATATTTTACACCGAAACAAACGGAGCCTTAGTTTTATTTTTATTTTTTCTCAATGTCCCCTTGAAGGGAAGGTACTCTTGGTATTCCATTTTATTTGTCTATTTTTTTTTAGTTCATGTAATTTATTCATTTTGACAAGTCAAAAAATTAATTCTATGAAACAATCTGTAACGATCCGCTCATGCATTGAACAATATTTTCTGTTTTGACCGTCAAACTCCTTGGAGCTCCTAGTAGGTCATCCATTTTAGGATTGCTCCCGAATAAGCACGCTTAATTATAAAGTTTTAATGAATTTTGATGCTTTCACGGCTTTAAAGGCTTTGTACAATATTGGTGCGTGATCTATTATAGATAGCACTAAATTTTGCATTCATCAACCGATGTGAGACTTTGTAAGCGCTGCTTTACTCAGGTCTTTTCCCTCTCATCGAGCACTAGGGTTACGCTTCATCCTAGATCTTTTCCCTGGCTATGAGGTGTCACAATCTCCCCCAACATACATCCTCGTGTGTGGGGTCAAGATTTCTCCCACATTTCCAGCTAATGCAGTCTATGATACCATCTATAACAACCCCGCTCATGCCCTGTACAATATTGTCCACTTTGATTGTCCAAGTTCCTTGGATTCTCAAGTAGGTTATCCATCTCAGAATTGCTCCAGGGTCACGCTTAACTGTGAAGTTTTAATGAGTTTTAACGTCCTCACGGCTTTAAAAGCCTTATACAAGATATGGTCAGGATCTATTATATATAGCATTGAACTGTGCATTCACCAAGCGATGTAGGACTCGTGACTACGATCACCACGGCTTTACCATGGTCATTTCCCTCTCATGGAACCCTAGGGTCACCACGACATTATTGTATCATCTAAAGCTTTAAAACTAAGGGAATAGAAGCCAATTGCACCGCTTGGCAATTTTTGCCCAATTTTTCCGATTGAGCTCCTCAATTGGCTGGGCTTCCCTTATAACGTTGAGGGTATTTATATACATACATGTAAAAATTAAACTATTGACAGGGGTACATTTGTGTATAAAACCGAACTTGAACGGATTTATATATATACATTTGGTTTCAAGAGGTAAACAATTTGGTTCGGTTTGACTTTCTACCAAATAAAAAAAAAAACAGTTCAATTGAGTTTCCCACTCTCTAATTCGGGATAAATCGATCCGGGTGCGGTTCGGTCTCCCTTGGTTTGAGTATAAAATATTTTATAGGTTTGAGCAATGGAGCGAAGTGAATTTTTAAAGAGTTTTATTCTAATTTTGAGTTTGAGTCAAGAAAAGGGTAAGGAGTGGAGATACTCTAATAAATTGGATTCATAAGAGCATCTTGAACAGAATTTACAAAAAGTAGTTTCAACACCATACTTCTTTTTTTTTTTTTTACGTTAAAACATCATTTGAAGGGACATTGTCAAAACGGGGTCAAATAATATGGGACGGTGGGAGTACATCATTTGAACGGTAAGAGTAGAATGCACTCTAGTTTATTCTACAAAATTGACCTCCATTTCTTTTAGATATTACAATTTGTTTTGCCATTTGTTTATCTATTGTCACCTTTAGAACCACAAACACTCACACTGCACAAACAAAGTCACAGACACACTTGTGAGTGTTTGGAGAGTTAAAGTGCAGTGTGTGGTGAAGGGAACGGTCCATGGTGAGGGCCACCACACTTGTTAGAATGGGGTGTTATTTTGTATGTGTAAGTGCTTGTAGAGTTAGAATATTTCGTCTATTTAGTAGCGAAATTGTACGGAAAAATAAATTCGTCATGGTTTTGACAATTTTCGCAACGAAATACAATTGCATTTTTAAATGTACATACAATTGATGATAAAAATATTTTTCATCGCCAAAGGTACCCATTTGGCGACGAAACATAATTTTCGTCTCCGAAAGCATAAATTTGGAGACAAGATTATTTTTCGTCGCCAAATTGTTATTTTTGGCGATGAAAAAATATTTCCTCGCCAAATGGGTTACAATTAACCCATTTGGCGAGGAAATATTTTTTCTGTCGCCAACGTTACTTTTTTTGTGACGAAAATTTTGTTGCCAAATTTATGAAAAATTATGCTTAACTTGTATTGTTTTCTTAACGTGTACATTATTGTTATTGGTACAAGATAATTTGCAATAGGCAAATTCTAAATAGAGCCCTCAAACTTCTAAATACAACCCACTCAAATTGAATCGAATGCCTTTTGGACCTCTAAACTTTAAAATTAACTATTTTGATAAACATGAAAGTTATAGTCTTTTGTGTTATTGCTCAAATCCAATTTGAATTACCTAAATTGAAATTCTGAGCAAAGAGTTATGTCCGGAGTATAGTATCAAGTGGGTGTATTTAGAAGTTTGAGGGTTGTATTTAGAATTTACCTTTGCAATAATGCTAATTTTGTACATCAAGATTATAAGGTTTAATAAATGAATTTTATGTTTTAAATTTAAGCTCCGTTTGTTTGGGCGTAAAATGTTTTCTGGTAAAATATTTTACTTATTTTCCAGTGTTTGGTTGTGTAAAAAAAATGAGGAAAATATTTCTACATGTAAAACATTTTCCATTAATTGGATGAATATGACTTACCCTTAAATTTTCTGTATTTCCGAAATGAACCCGTTGCTCTCTACTACAATTTTCACTGCTCAGTTTTCTCGATTGTCGGTCCTGACCCATATTCAATTCCAATATTCTCAGATCTCTCTACTGAATAAGCCCCCCCTCATCTCTCTCCATACTATTTTGTCAATTTCTGAAAATACTTTTCAACTGTCAACCAAATACCAAAAAATAAAATGTTTGAAGTTTGTTTTCAGAAAAAATATTTTACATTGTGAAACATTTTACTTCGAAACAAACGAAGCCTTAATTGAGAACTTAACAAATAAAAAATAATAAATATCTTCGTTGTTATAAGATTTGACAATAACGAGATTAAATGTTAAACGAATATGTTATATATTAAATATTTCAAATATATATTGAAAAGTGTGTATAATGTGTAGTTAGTTGAAGCCTAATGTACGAAAGATTGGGTTGTCGGAAAACTTGGGTTCAAAACCTAGGAGACAGAATGGGATTATTTTTCACTTATGAAAATGTTTTTTGCGACAAAAATTTCGTCACCAATTTATTATATTGGTGATGATTTTTTTTTTTGTCTCCAATGGATTATCTTTGGCGACGAACTTTAATTTTGTTGTCAATAGCTAAAGGAATTAATTTTTTCGTCACCGAAGCAATAATTGGTGACGAATTGTTTTTTGTCACCTATCTGCTTACCTGATCAATCAGAGTCGGCTTTGAGCTAAAACAAGTGCTGCGGCCGCTTTTGTTACGCCCTCGATTTTCAACATAATATTAATAGCCTTTCAAAAGGAAAATCATCCCTAAGATACGTCATAATACTCCAAAAGCTTTCCCACAATCCATCCAAGTGTGCCAATAAGTCCAAAGTTTACAACTATGGCACACCGGCCCCAAATTCCATAGTTAAACAAAAGACGATAAGTTTAGAGATTACATAATTTTCAAGTCAAAAGATTAGCTTAAAATTACAATTACATCTCTCAAAAGAGTTTTACAAAGATACCAAAGTAATTCTTCCATGTTAGCTTTCAAAAACGATGAAGTCATATGCACGTCAAGCACTCCACATCAATGCTCGTGACATGCGAGTGATATTGTAGATATAAGCACCTAGATAGGGCATACTAGCGAATTAGATGCGCGGTTTATCTCATTTTTCGACTTGATGCCGTTATTTCCTTGGTTTTTATGTTTGTGGTTAATTTCAGGAAATAAGGCGGTTTTGTCGCCAAGTTTGATTGGTGGGGTGTGAGAATCATTGGACGTGCGTGCATGACAAGGGGATTCAGATGAGGCGAGGATGAAAGGGCTTGGAATCCCACCAAAAGAATGCATATTGATATTAGGAATGTTAGTATCGATACGAGTGAGCTTAAAATTGGTCCGGAACAAGTCAGAGGAATTCATATCGATACAGTATTTGTTGGTATCGATACTGTTGTTAGCATATGCGAATCAATACAGCGAATGTTAGTATTGATAAGCGTCCGTTAACTCTAGAATTTCCTTTATCTATTTTTATTTTGGAATTACTTTTTTTTGAGGAAAGATTAGTATAAATACTTTTAAGTTTTAGTTTAGTAGGGTTACGAATTTTACTAAGCACAGATTAGTTTTTTTTTGGAGATTTCGGATTCAAAATTTTGTTCTTGAGCTTTCTTGTTCTTTCTTTCAGAACGCATCCTTCGGAGATTCGTTTCAGGTTGTCTTATTTATTAAAGTCTTTTGTTTTCCTTTATTTGTTTTGAATCTTCGGTTCCCTTTATTTAATTTTTTAAATTTTAAAAAACATGATTAATTCTAGGGTTTTATTCCTTTTAGATTGGTATAAATACTTTTAAGTTTTAGTTTAGTAGGGTTAGGAATTTTACTGAGCACAAATTAGTTTTTTTTTGGAGATTTCGGATTCAAAATTTTGTTCTTGAGCTTTCTTGTTCTTCCGTTCAGAATACATCCTTCAGAGATTCGTTTCAGGTTTTCTTATTTATTAAAGTCTTTTGTTTTCCTTTATTTGTTTTGAATCTTCAGTTCCCTTTATTTAATTTTATAAATTTTAAAAAACATGATTAATTCTAGGATTTTATTCCTTTTAGATTGGTATAAATACTTTTAAGTTTTAGTTTAGTAGGGTTATGAATTTTACTGAGCACAGATTAGTTTTTTTCGGAGATTTCGGATTCAAAATTTTGTTCTTGAGCTTTCTTGTTCTTCCGTTCAGAATACATCCTTTGGAGATTCGTTTCAGGTTTTCTTATTTATTAAAGTTTTTTATTTTTCTTTATTTGTTTTGAATCTTCAGTTCCCTTTATTTAATTTTATAAATTTTAAAAAGCATGATTAATTCTAGGGTTTTATTCCTTTTAGATTTGTATAAATACTTTTAAGTTTTAGTTTAGTTGGGTTACGAATTTTACTGAGCACAGATTAGTTTTTTTTGGAGATTTCGGATTCAAAATTTTGTTCTTGAGCTTTCTTGTTCTTCCATTCAGAATACATCCTTCGGAGATTCGTTTCAGGTTTTCTTATTTATTAAAGTCTTTTATTTTCCTTTATTTGTTTTGAATCTTCAGTTCCCTTTATTTAATTTTATAAATTTTAAAAAGCATAATTAATTCTAGGGTTTTATTCCTTTTATTTTTAATAATGAGTGAGTAATTTTTCTGAGATTTTGTCTTTGGGTAAAGGCGCACCGCGACCCAATTAGGATTCGTCTCGCAATTTTTCTGTACATTAATTTAATTAAATAATTTTAGTTGATGAAAACTACGTTCGTTGGACGAATTCGAGGCATTGACGAGGCTCATGTGTGGGGGAACAGGAGAGCAAAATCTGTTCGCCGCTATGTATGGGACCGACAACCTTAAGATTCGCATCCTTCAGAGTTTTCAATTCTCCCTAATTTTAACCTTTTTTAGAACCTTGAAAAGCGAGCGAATTCTGATTGTGTAGCGAGCGCCGGATTCCCTATGACCGTGCCTTTCTTTTTAATCATTTGAACAAGTTTTCTATTTGTATTAGTTAATTAATCAACTAAAAAGAAATGGGGGGCTACTTAAGAGCTAATTTTAATACTACAATCCAAGGTTCCACAGCACACACTTCACCGTCCTTAGTGGATTCGACTCCGGTCTTATCGGATATTGTGCTACATCTGTTTCAGCCCTACGCTTGGGGCAACCCAATATTTTAGGTCTAGGAATTCGTTAAGCAGCCCGTGAGGTGTACCTAAAAATAATAATAGGTTGAGTTACACTAGCTCAGTATAGAAATCTTTACTCAAACTATATGCAAATGAGATAATTAATACACCGGGATGAACATTAACAATAAAGTTTCCCACATGAATTAGAACAAGAGGATAAAATTTGATAATCAACACAATTCCTATACAATAAGCTTAACAATCTCTAAGTTCTCCGTTTTCATTATGTCAAGTGTTCTCAATTTCAATTCCGGGCATTAGGGACCCCGTGCGTCCTATATTCATTCCAGTATCACACCATATGGTGGATCCGTGACTTTCTTGTGCACTTTCGGGACTTTGGGACACCGTGCATTCCATTTTCGGCATCGCACCTTATATTGGATCCATGGCTTTCTTTGTATCGTTCTATCATTCTAAGTCTTGATTTTCATTCTACAATGTAAGGACCCGTATTTTTTGGATATTATTTAAAAAAATTATAAATGTTAGAAATTGAGAAAAATGTGAAATTTATTTGAGTTTATTTGATTTGGGATTAATGTGTTAGGATTGCTATTTGAGGGAGTGCAAGTGTGTTTTGTGTGTGTGCTAGTATAAAAGGGGGTGTGTGTGTGTAGGAGATCAAATTCTCCCATCTCACTCTCTCTCCATCTCCCGATCTATCTCTCTCTCTCGGCCCTCTCTCACTCTCTTCCTCTCTCACTCAAAAATCCACCAAAACCCACTTGAAACCCATACAAACCCACCTCCATTTGAGCTTCTATCCACGTCGTTGAGCTTGAATTTCTTGGGTTTCGCTCGAAGGAGGAGGATTCAGTTGATTTTGAAGTTTTCGGAGTCTAGGGCTTAATCAATCGCTTGGGTTTCGATCGAATCACTTGAGGTAGGAATTTCTTACTCTTGTTATGAGTTTATGTGATGATTATATGTCTAAATCGTGCTTTCGTTTATTGGATTTCGAATTTGTGCTCATTCTTGATTTTTTGCAAAATCATCTACTGTAATGCGTTGGTACTGGTACCTACTTTTTGAGGTACCGGTACGTTGATCTCGGGATTGGTTTGGTATCGGTACCTAGTGCTAAGAAAACTGTTTTAGAAATATTGAATCTCCTTTGATTATATTGACTCCTGATTACTTCTAACACACTCTAAACATAGTTAAACCATCCCTAAACTTGATTACTTAGGTTCCAATAATTCGTTGATCGTTCCAATCCCTTCGATACTCATTAAACGTAATCTTAGTACAATTGTAAAATGGAAAATGTACCATAAGGTTGTTTAGGTGTACTGTAGGTTATATGAGGCGTTGTGGTGAGTGTGATGGGTAGTTGTGACTTTGGCTAGTGATCCGAAAGGTAACATAGTGACTTGTATCCTCGTGCTTCGTCTTGTTGATCTTCCTAGGTTCTTTTGGCACATGTTTTATAGGATTCTCGTTTAGAACCTAGCGGGTGATAAATTGTGGAGTCATTTGTGGGTTCGGTATGTGATGAAGGGCGCCGTGATAGACTAGAGGAATGACATGAATTTAAGGTATTTATCAATGTACAATGTGACATATTTACGAGTTTATATTACATTATGTAATGATGAATGAAATAATGTGAACTTGAGAATTGTTGTCTTCTTGCGTACGGGTTGATAATGCATGTGTGTACATGTGAGTTGAGAATTTTGAATTGAGAGTCCTGCAACGCAAGGTGTGGTAATGCAGAAACCCAGGTGGGGAGAATTCACTATAACACAAGGTGTGGTAATACAATTAAATGTTTCGCATGATGAAGAGAATTTTGAATGACTTTAGAAGTTCATGTCGTTATTTGGACTGTTTACTGCTTGAAATTATGACCGTTAAAGAAGGAGATAAACGATTGATTCTACCGAAGTTTTTTAAAAGAAAGGAATGTGGTTTTGAAAAAAGTATTTTTATTAAAAATCCTCCAATATTTCTGAGCGAATCAACGGTTCCGGTATTTGGGTATAAATCAACGGATTCCAGCTATTCAAACTTGAATCAACGAAGTTTGACCATTAAAGATCGTGTGTTTCTCTACATTACATCTATTTGAAAACAAAGGAATTTATTTGAAGAAGGATTATGATGATGGATGAAACAGAATTGATGACGAGTGTTAAAGAAGTGATAAATGATTGTGGAATCATGTGTGGTGTGGTAAAACGATTGTGAACTTGTTGTTTGGTCTATTATGATTGATGTGGGAAAGTTAATGGTTCGAATTAGACATATGAGTTGATGAGTAGTGTACATAGGATTTCTAGAGTCTTTTGGCCTTATCATGCTGTGTTATGTATCTTGGGCATATCCGTCGTAGTTCACTCATTCTGGATGCATAACTCATTGTATTTTCTTATAACTTGTGTATAAATTTCTCTACTGGGCTAGTGTAGCTCAACTTATCATTTTCAAGTACATTGCTGGTCACCGTCATGGGGTGCTTGGGGCACATACTGATGTCGTTGTTGAAAGTTATTTTCAGAAACACTTGTCTATCTTTGTAAACTAAATTGCATTGTATCGTATTTTCTATTGCGGAACTCTGTAATTTATTAGGCAAGTTTGTGGATATGGGGACTGAATTATCTTTTGGGCTATTAATTGTAACTCTGATGAGGATTTTAATTATCAAATGTTATTATTATTTATGTTGAAAATCGAGGGCGTGACATACAAGCCTCAATATCTTAAAGCATAATTCATGTCAAGTCCATATCATTCATAAAACATACCATAATGCTCACATGACAACCAGAATGCATAGACAAAGAAACGAGTATCGTATTTATTTAGTTTTACACTTTTCTTTGTTATAACGAGAGCCAAAAGAGTGGGGACGAACAACAAATCATTGGAACACGAGCAATCAAGTTTAAAGGTGATTAAAATGTGATTGGAAAGCGTTAGAGGTGATCGAGAGTCAAAACAATCGACGATGGATCAACAAGTTCAAAACTGTCTTTGGAGCACTGGGTACCGATACCACAAAATATAGGTATCGATACCAAACCAATTCAGAGAGCAGCTCAGAGAACAAGGTATCGGTACCTCAAAATGTAGGTATCGGTACCAATGCATTACAGTGCTCGATTTGCAGAAAATCAAGAATGAGCATAACTTTGAAATCCAACTAACTAGTGCACTATTTAGGCATACTATCAACTCATAAACATGTAAAGAGAGTAAGAAATCCCCACCTCAATTACCAAAGCCAAACCCAAAGAGATCGATCAAGCCTTAGAACTCCAAAGTTGAAACTGAGCAAGAATACTACTCTCCGAGCTAAACCCAAAGAGATACACCAATACGCGTGGAGGTGAAAGATTGAAGGTTTTTTATGTGGGTTTTGAGTGATTAAGTGGGATTTTGGGTGTTGGAGGAGGAGAGAGAGAAAGTGCCACAGAGAGAGATCGGGAGATTGAGAGGAGCGAGAGGAGTGAAAATACTCCTCTACGCACAGACAACCATTTATATATATATCATATAAACACATATTGCATTTGTACCCTCCTACAAATAATTTCATCACATTGATCCCCATCTCATTTAAACTCAATAAATCCATTATTTTCCTCCATTATAATAGCAAATAATTATTTTTTGAAAAATACGGGTCCTTACATCTTTAGGCCTCCAAAAAATTCAGAATTGTAAGAGCCCCTCCTATTTTTTTTATTCCTTATTATAATCCAACAAAAGAGGCCCTATTTTTAATTTTTGCTTTAAACATCCTAAAAGTCAGAGCCGGCTCTGTGATCAATTTGCCATCACTATTAGTGACGAAATCGAAAATGGATGACAAATAATTATCACAATAGTGACAAAATATTTTGTCATTCAAGAAGCACAATAGGTGAGGAGAAGAATATTTCGTCACCAGGTGATTTTTTCGCGACAAAATATTTCGTTGTCAAAAGGCACAATAGGAGATAGAAAACAGATTTCATCACCAGATAGAAATTCTCGACAATCTTTAGACGGCAAATATTTTTTGTCACCCATAGCATTTGTGATGGAAAAAATGCATTCTGTGACGATTTTTATTTGTCTCCAAAGACCTAATTTCTTGTAGTGTGTGTGGGGTCTACTTGAGAGCCCAAAAAAGTAATTTGAGCCGTTTATTGATTTTAGAAAGATTTTTTAAGTTACTTTGAAAGCAATAAGCTCATTCGGATAACTCTAATAAGATTCATAAAATTGTCAAATTTTACTTTAAAATTCAGGGTCGTGAATTTTTATTGAAAAGTTGAAGATTTGATTAAGTACATACAAGTATTTGGTGGAGCTAAAATTTTGAAGACATCTAAAACTTTGATTTAAACTATCCGAATCATTAAACTACTCAAATTATTTGTATGGGACCCCAAAGTAGGCTAACCTCACCATACACTCATCGGTAGACTATCGGCTTATTTACCTTTTTGATCTCCAAAGTATTAGCTTCATCTCATTTTCATTCCCAATGTAAACATTGAAGTCATTTAGTTCCTAACGTATCAATTTTGTACCAATTAAATCTCCAACACTAACGCCGTTAGCTCCATCCGTCCAAATGAAAGGACATTTTTAGTGATTTTACCAATTTGACCAAAAAAAAATTTGTCCAACAAAAATGGAAAACCAATAACAAAAAAGAAATATAGTGAACATTGAAGCGTTTATCCTTCGTTGGAGTCTATCTGGTCGTCTGGGTATTTGGTGTCTTCTGTCCTTAACTTTACACTTTTTCTCATTTGAGACTCCTAATTAGATGTTAGGCAGTTTAAAAGTGTCGCTGTTGCGTCAAGGAATGCCTGGGTTAGAATGAAAGACATCGATTGCCTTATAATTTACTCATTTTGTATTTGTTAGACGATTAGATTGGCTATGTCCAAAATTTTTGTAATGATCTCCATTTTGTAAGTGTCGCCGAACGTTTATCAATATAACATTCTCACTTTTGACAAAAAACAAAAAAAAAACACCTTTCTATCAATGATCTAGGCGAAAAAACTAAAATTTATTCAGTTCCTAGCCATAGAGACCAACATCAACAAAACTCAAAATTAAATTTAACAGAGCAACACGAAGTGGGAAACTCGATCTACTTGTTGGTTAAGATTTCTCTCAATATTTCCCCACGAAAGGCAAAAATTGATTGGAAGGCATCTACGAGCTTTCTGCCATGAGTTTTGTTGATGTTGTCTAAAATTAACATGTGGGAAAACCATCCTCCAGCCTGGCACTCTCTCTTGATCAAGCAATGAAGCCGGACCATATCGAAGTGCAAACTGGGAAACGATGTCATCGAGGTCAGATTTGGAGAAGTTTCGGTTGTGGTAGTGGAGCTCGACAATGAAGAGGGATTTGTGGCTTGGCGGCGGACTAGGAGGCCGGTCGCGGTTGGGGTTTTGAGTCGTGGTGGTAGGAATTATGGTTTGGCGGTATGGCTTCGCGGTGGGTATTGGTGGTGCGCCAGGGGGTGGTGGGAGGAGGATGGTTGTCGTTCATTGCAAAGAGAGGAGGGAGGAATTGTGAAATCCTAGAGAGATTAATAGGTATTGAGAGAGTGGGAAAGAAGGGAAGAAAATGCCCCTTATTTTATCAAATGGAGCTGACTGCGTTAACATCGGAGACTTGATCGATACAAAATTGACATATTAAGTACTAAATATCTTCAATATTTATCTTGAGGACAAAAATGTGACAGTTAATACTTTAAAAACCAAAAAGGTAAATAAACCGTAAACTATCGATATGCATGGAATGGTAGACCTAAGAATGAAACAACGTTGGACCCAGTTACACGAGCAACCAGATAATCACCCGTCTATATATATATATATATATATATATACATATGTCCAGTCACATCATTCTGCTACGGTGGCATTTTTGTCTGTTCGGGTGAACAGAGAAGCATTCAAGTCAAATTATTTCTATATATAATAATAATTCGACGATAACCAAAGTGGATTTCTACTTCCAAAAAAAGTCAGCGACGGTGATGAATCACTCGATGTATGTGGTGGTGGTGTAAGACCATCCCTATGACTATTATGCATGTGGTGGTGGAGCGTCTCTTATGCACCCTCTATTTTTTCATATTTTTATATTTAATTCACTCTTTCAAAAAAATGCAAAAAAATGTTTTGGAAGGAGAAAATATAAAAATATGAAAGAATGAAGGGTTTATTGGAGATGCTCTAAGACCATCTCCAATAATATTCTATATCTTCAAATGTAGAAAGAGAGCGTACTACAATCAAGCTTTAAAATAGGTCTATAAAGATAGAGACTTGATTTTAGATCTGTATATATTCAGATCTCACTCCAAAATAGTGATGATCAGTCTTTTTGTGGTTATAACAATAATAGCATTTTTATGTTCAATCCAATTACATTGTCCATGTTATTAAAACAATTCACGAGATCTTAAAAATGAGATCCATTTTTTATCATATGTTTCAATATATAAAGTTGAAAATTCATCGTTTGAACTTTTGGAGGGAGAGTGAAATACCACTTTGTTTGGTTTATAATGAGTGAAGAGAAATGGATAGAAAAATTTACTAAGAGTCGTACAAAAGGTAAAAAGTTTTTTTCTCAAAAATTGTAAAAGAATAAAGTGAGTTCCGTGTTTTGTTGCAACTTGCAAATAGAGATGGAAATAGAGTTTTGGATTTGAGTTGCGATGAATAATAAAGGTCTATACGCACTTTTTGAACTAAAAATTATAGTTTGAGTCTCTACTTTAGAGACTTGGATTGGAGTTGCTCAAAGTGTGAGATGATCAGTTCGCTAGTTTATTGAAATCTTAAATTCTTATGCTTTGTTTTAGTTTTCCTGCAGAATTTTCGTTGTGCCCAAGTCCATCCGGAGCCCACTAATTTTATTTAGCTAAATCAGCTTTGTATGATTATTTAGAGGAAGCATGCACCAGCTTTTGTAAGATTAGTAAGCAAACTTTTTTAAGATTAGTAATTTTATTTAACTAAACCAGTTTTGTGTGATAATTGTATTAGTCATGCGCTCTACTCTACGAAATGAACAATTCTAAATTCGTCGCGGACCGGGGTGACTATATGGCCCTCCAGCATATCTACCAAAAAAAAAAAAATCAAGAATAGTCGCAAAAGGAGCTGGCAGGGCGATGCCGCGATGCCCAACTCAGAGTAGGGAAAACTGCTTAAAGCCTTATTCCACGGATATGGATCCTCTATTAGGATTTCCCTGTAAGAATTTTGTGAGACTGTTGTTGTGGAGCTGACAACACATTAATAAAGACATTCAGGGCTTGTTCTTCTAAAAAAGTCATTGGCTTTCCTGCCAAAAATGAGCCAAATAAATCCACATAAAAACAAAAACAAGCCAATAAGTCACTTTTTTCATCTTTATTGAAAAAATATTAGATTTCGATCAAAATTTTATATTTTTTAGATTCTTCTCGTCATGAAGATGCAATAATCCCCCAAAAAATAAGGATAAGCCAAGTGATACGAAAAAAATTTGAATATGGACAAAAAATAAGTCACTTTGGCTTATTTGTCCGAACACCCCCTGATCAACGGTTCACAACAACCCTTCTTTTTTCTTCAACAAAACTACCTCGTTTTGGGGATAAAAAACCAACGGAGAGTTAGGGCCCGCTTATTTGTCCGAACACCCCCTGATCAACGGTTCACAACAACCCTTCTTTTTTCTTCAACAAAACTACCTCGTTTTGGGGATAAAAAACCAACGGAGAGTTAGGGCCCGTCAGTCTTGTATTCAGCTTGTGGCAACAGACAAAACCCACAACCAGTGCTCTTTTCTTCTCTGTTTCTCATGCCATTCCCGACGGTGAGGTGAAAGGTCAATCTAACCCATGTCGGAATTTCAAGAATGAACGCCATCGAAGAATTTCCGGCCGGTTGATGACGATGGTGAAACATGTACAACTCCGACTTCTTTGGATCAAAGAATCCCGTTGATCCCTCCATGCTCACGTGCATCGAGGAAGCCCAAATCGGTGAAAAGAAAAGCGGCGGATTCTCGACAAATTTGGCTCGATTTGAATGTGAATTCTCTTTGCCTACTCCATTGGTGTGGTTGAAACTTGATACTAGTTATTAAAGCATCCACGGTAGTATAATCAAAATTAAAAAAGTTGTTAAAATTAGTAACATTTGTTTAGAAAAGAACTCATATTGGAATAACAAAACTTAATAATTTCTTAACAACTCATTAAATTTTGGGTCTTCAATAATCAAAACTAACAATTTTTCGTCAATAACCAAATTTAGTTATCCTTATATTTTCTCAATCAAGTATACCGTCATTACACAAAAACTTTTTCTCTTTTTCCATTTTCAATATGTTTCTAAGAAGCATACTTTTAAAAACAAAAATACTTTTAAAAACAGTTTTTATTTTCTTGCAAAAACAATTTTTTTCAAAACTGTTTTTTTTTATTAAAACTGTAAAAACAGTTTTTTCATTAAAACTTTTTTTTTTCCAAAAACTGTTCTTTCTTTTTTTTTTTAACTTTTTCCCGAAATTTTTTTTTAAATCAAAGTTTTCAAAAAACAGTTTATTTGTTTGAAAACTATTTTAAAAAAATTATTTTCAATATCACAATTTTTAGATATTTATAAGTTGAAAAGATGATCTGGTAAGTTTTGGTTATTCAATTTTGATTATACCATTGTGGACTTCTGTATTGTTAATTAACATTAGCAACCCCTTAAATAGATAATCAAAGGATGATATCGCAACTTTTAATTATTAGGTTTTGGTTATTCCACTTCAGATGCTCTTGGTAGGAGATAGAGTTGATCAAGAAAGACTGAGTTGTGTTTTGTGTATGTAAGAATTCGGGGAGAAAAATGACTTAAAGTTTGATGAAGTGACGTTCGATGTAACAGAGAAGAAGAAGGGGGAAATTGCATTTAGTGGGAGCTTGGACAAATAATGCCCAACTCATGGAGAAATTTTTTTCGAAATTACATAAATATGGAACAGAGGAAAAAAAATTCCCCATACATAAAGCAGAGGAAAAAATATTCACCATACATGGAGTTGATTGTAATTGAATTTGGGTTTTCTAAGTTACACTTTCTATGAATTTATGTTGCCCATTATATGGATCTAAGTTGCTCCTTCTATGAACCTAAGTTGCCTCTCCTATGAACTTTCTGGGTATTTAATTTCTTGAGCATTTCTTCAATCTCTTTACTATTTCTATTATTTTTTGAGAAATTTGGGATCTAGGTCACTTGTAGATTTAGGTGAAATGAACCTACTGAAATTCTCCATGCATGAAACGGAGGAAAAAAAATCCCAAAACATGAAGTCGGTTTGTAGTCAAATATGAGTTTGAATCTAAGTTGCCCCTTCTATGGACCTAAGTTGTCCCTTCTATGAATTTCTTGAGCATTTCTTCAATCTCCTTACCATTTCTATTATTTTCTGAGAAATTTGGGATCTAGGTTACTTACAGATTTGGGTGAAACGGACCAACTGAAATTCTCCATGCATGAAACGGAGAAAAAAAAATTCCCAAAACATGAAGTCGGTTTGTAGTCAAATATGAGTTCGAACCTAAGTTGCCCCTTCTATAAACCTATGTTGCTCATTCTATGGACGTAAGTTGCACCTTATCTTTTCTAAGAAAAGCAGCCAGTGAAGCAAATTAGTAGCTAGTAACATAATTTCTTCGCATTTTCAAGTAAAACCAAACAAGAAATTTCAAATGGTAATTCCTAGAATCTAAAAGCAAAAGTATAATGTGGATACTAAAAAATAAACATTTTATTTTCTCTATCATTTCTCTTTCTAAAAAATTACCCAAAATACAATAATCTCAAAGTATTTTAAAAACTCAAATCTGCAAGTAATCCAAATCCCAAATTTCTCAGAAAATAATAGAAATTGTAAGGAGATTGAAGAAATGCTTAAGAAATTGAATATTTAGGAAATTCATAGAAGGGGCAACTTAGGTTCATAAAACGGGCAACTTAGGTCCATATAAGCGGCAATTTAGATTCATAGAAAGGGCAACTTAGGAAACACATATTCGATTACAACCAACTTCATGTATGGGGAATATTTTTTCATCCATTTTATGTATGGGGATTTTTTTTCCTCCGTTCCATATTTATGTAATTTCGAAAAAACCTCTCCATGAGGTGGGCATTATTTGCCCCAACTCCCACTGAAAAGCAATTTCCCCAAGAAGAAATCTCGCTTAGTTTTTTATCCCCAAAATGAGGTAGTTTTGTTGAAGAAAGAAGAAGGGTTGTTGTGAACCGTTAGATGTCTTTATTAATGTGTTGTCATCTCCGCAACAAAAGTCTCACAAGATTCTCATAAAAAAATCCTCATAGAAGATCCGGATTCTTATTCCACCGGTTTAAGGTAAGGCCAGTACTCCCTCCGTCCCAAATTGTTGATTCTCTTTCTTTTTTTTGAAGTCTCAAAAAATTGATTATATCTCTTAATATATAATATTTTTTTATATCAATTTAATAGATCTCAGTGAGTCATCTTATACAAAGTTTTTAAAATTACTTAAAAGATTATAGATTGTAAGATATAATCAATTGAATTAAAAATGATACGTACCCCCAAAGATGACCAACAAATTGGGTGGTGGGAGTAGTTTAATACAGAGTAAATTTCCTGACCCCCGCTGAGGTTTGCCATAATAACGATACCTCCATCACGTATGAAAAGACTATAAATTTCACATGGTTTTAATTTTTAGAGCCCGTTCTACTTAATTTTTAGCATTTTTTGTTGTTATTTAAATTTTTTCCGCACTTGTTAGTTTTGCGCAAATTTTTTTGTAGATTATTGATTCATCTCGACGAGATGGATCGGAAAAGTAAATATTTTTACTTTTACCCAAATATTTTGAAAAATAATCCCTTTTCAGCTACAACAAAAAAAAGTCCTAAAAGTCCTTAGTGCAACACCACCTTAGAGCATCCACAATATAACAATCAAAACCGGATTGCTAAAATTAACAATGTGTGCTAAAAAAAGTACTCATATTGTAATAATTAAATTAAGCAACCTTTTAACCAATAATCAAATTTGGATATTAGATAATCAAAACTAACAAATTTTTTTCAATAAACAAATTTAGTGGACTCCACTCATACGCGGAGAGAGAGAGAGAGAGGGAGAGAGAGAGAGAGAGAGATATTGTGTGGTGCGCAGTCAGTGAAGTGAGGCAAGAGGGACGAGAGAGGCAGAAATATGCGGAAGAAATAGAGAGCGAAGGCGCGGGCGTGGGGGGACAGAACTCCGTGAAAAATTGATTGTGCGCGAGAACTTGGTGGGGCATAATCCACTCAAGTAGGACCAGCGTAGAAGAACCCAAAAAAAAATCAACCATGCTACTTGCACATATATTTTTCACACATTTTGCACATATATTTTTGTGAGTCCATATCGGGGTTTCATAAAATGATCCGAACCGCTCATCTTTTTTGAAATATTTTTTGGAGGGTTTTTTTGTAAAAAATCAGCTCCATCGGATATCGGTAAGGGCTATTTAGAATTCGTAGGACAAAACAGAGTGATTCGTCTTACGATTTTTGAGAAAGCCCTTACCATTATCCGTTTGAGCTAATTTTTTACAGAAACCCTCCAAAAAATATTTTTAAAAAAATGAGCAGTTCGGATCATTTTGTGGGACCCCGATATGGGCCCCAAAAAAATATATGTACAAAATATGTGCAAAAACATATGTGTGTGAATCATTACTAAAAACAACAACATGGGCTGAATCGATTTTAATGTTTGAGCACAAACTGATTATTTATAGCCCAAAGATAGATTGATACCGTTTGACTATATGATCACGTAAAAACGACAGTTCTAACACTTAAATGTGGATGCCATGCCCTTTATCATGGTCCCCAACATCTTAATGGTTGAACCATAGGCACTAGAACAATGAAAGATCATTTTTTCTTCTTGGCATGTGCTTTTCATTAAATTCTCGTTCTACCTTTTTTTTTTTTTAATCCCTTTTTTATTTGACTAACAAGTTTTCCTTTGCCGGGTTGCCATAGAAAGGTGGCTACAATTTAATATCGCCGATTGTTATAAATGTGAAGTTGGCTACAATTTAATTGAAATATTCGCTAGTGGATGGTGGGATAGATTCCTCAAGTTTTGTTGAGGTGTGCGTGCGTAATCTGGCCTGGATATCCAAGTTATCAAAAAATCAAAAAATGAAATTGGCTAGCTTCCTATATGCAAGACCAAATTTAGTCCCTTTCACTAGCTACCTAGGTTTCTCAACTGTTAACGGATGGATTGATTGTGTGAGGAAGTTCAATTCCGTGAAAGAATTAACAAGTTGTGATCAAGAAATCCCCAGAGTTGGCCTTGACTTTTCAAGGACTTAAAGCGAAAATAAAAAATAAGACCTCTTTTGTTGGACTATAATGAAGGATAAAATAATAAGAGGACCCTTACAATTCAGCTTGTTTGGAGGCTTAAAGCGGCCGCAACACTTGCTTTAGGTCGGAGCCAGCTTTGGAAATCACGTAGCAAAATGCTAAACCGAAACTCAAATGTCACCATTTCTTTTTCACTCCTAGACAAATTTGTCTTAGCTAGCTAGGTACATGTATCAATAAAGGTTCCATTGCCCTGTTTCAAGGGTAAGCTAGCTTATGTTGACAATTGCTCTCTAACTTCAATGCTCGCCCTCCATAATCTTTTCACTTGGGATTTGAAAAGCAAGAAGTCTAGGTACACTCGTACCTGATCACTTATCTCTTACATATGTATGAGGATCATTCACAATTAAATATATAGGGTCGACACATATATGAGAGAGTTGTGGTCGGTAGGAGTATACATAACATCGTTGTTAGAAAAGTGAGTAATTGATATACTAAAAATGATTAATTGAAACAGAACATTGAATTTTAACAATGACTTAATTAGATGGTGTAATTGTCAGTAATTTATTTTAATCAACGGGTATTTGTAGTTTTAAATTGGAGAGATATTTAAGTATTTAATACTTCCTCCGTCCCATTTTTATTGTCAATTATTTAGTTTGTCTCTTTTAAGTCTTTCGCCTATATCTTTTAGTGTGAATCTTGAAAAATATGCAATATAAATCTTATTTGATAGATCTTGATTCATTCATTCTATAATACAAAGGTTTCAAAGTTACAAAAAAACGTTATAGATCGAAAGCTTTAAGTAATTAAAAAATGACACACAATTCAAAAATGGACAATGAAAATGGGACGGAGGGAGTATCATGGAGCTCGTAATATAATTGAGATAAGGATGAGAGTGCAATTATAATTCTATAATGAGATAAATTATAATTAGAGAAATAAGAAATAGAATCATGGTGAGTGCTTGACGATTTCCTAGTCCCAAATTAACGGGTTGCCCCAAGCGTAGGGCTAAAACCGACGTAGCACAATATCCGGTAAGATCGGAGTCGAATCCACAGAGACGGTGATGTGTACTGACTAAAAACTCGGATTGTTACTTATTTAAACTGGCTCTTAGGTAGCCACCCCTTGTCTTTTAATTGAGATTAACTAAAACTTAAAGAAAACAACTTTTCTTTTCAAATAATTAAAAGAAATGTACGGTCATAGGGTTCCTAACACTCGCAACCGGTTCGGATTCATCTGCTCCAATCGGTGTTCTTTAAAACGTTTGATTTTAGACTGAAAAAGATACCCCGAAAGATGCGAACCCTTATGGTTACCATTTACCCATGTGCAGCGGAGAATGAGTTTTGGACCCCCATTTTCCCGTTCACATGGGCTCTGACAATGCCCAAGTTCGTCTACGGAAAGTATTTTACCAATCTAAAATTATTTTTTAAACATTCTTTATATCAAAATAAGAGCAGAATGCATCCAATCCGGCCACAGTATGCTAATCACCCCGCGACCCTACCCTGACGACTACTCACTCATTATTAAGCAATAAACAAAAGAAACCCTAGATTGAAACATGCTTCTATTGCGCGAGATTAAAAACAAATAAGAAATATAAACTAATCAAATATCAACAAATAACTTTTATTAAAAACAGAAATTAAAACGAATTATCAAAGTGCGAATAATTGAACAAAACTTCAAAACTTAAAAAGAAAAACTCAGAAGAAAAGTAAACAATTTTCGGAACCAAAGCTTCGTAGCCCCGTCCTTCTTTTTCTGTCTTGCGTGATATCCCTTTTAAAAGCTATGCGCAGCTTTTCTTTTATATGCCACCTATTCCAAAAAACCCTATTCCCAGGTTATGCCAAAATTGAGATCATGGGCTCCACCTTTGGTCCATCTAATTTTAAATCATTGGGCCCACAACAATTCCACTTGATTGATCCGAACGGCCAAGTATCAAACACCATTTAATATTTCCATTTCGCATATTCTTTTATCAAATCCTCCAAATACCTATAACACAAAAATTAAGCATTAAAATACCAAGCAATAAAATATATAGACTTAGCAATGATAAATTAAAGAGCGCTTATGTGAACATTTACACGCCTATCACACCCCTCAACTTACAATTTGCTAGTCCCGAGCAAAGAAATTAAAATGCAACTAAAGAAAACAAATTAACCGACAACTCTTTTAAACCCCCAAGCGGCTCTGATAGGACGAGTGAAGTCTCATGAGGGTTTTCAGCAGTGATCACCCACAAAACACATTGAACTTTTTCACATGGAATCCAAAACTTGTCATACAACTCATTGATCCATCAAGTAAAGAATGCACAGCTACAACGAAGATATAAGAAAGCACAAATAATTCCAAATGTTATCTAGTCAAGAAATAAACCATGGTACCTAGGCTTAGCATGTGTGTGTGACATGGGCCTCAATCAAAAGTGTGCAATGGCTAACCGCTCTCTTCGGACCGAATCTCGATTTCAATCCTCACAATATCATGCACTCACAACTAAAATCACTCGAAACAAGGTGCATAGTATGAACTCTCAAGTGTGCGGTTAGAAGTCATATAAATGAAATCAAAACACTCGCACACTATGACACGAAAAGAATGCTTTGTATGGTGAACACACAATCTCATGAATAGAATACCAAGTATTGGAACTCTCTCACATTCATCAATCCACTTTCCATCACCTCTAAGATCAATTAGGACTTTAATTTTGGTTGTAACGTTGGGTAATTGAAAGTGTGTAAAGGCTAGGATAAAACATCACGTGTCTGAGAATAGGCAAACAACTTGGGGCTAATTTAACAATGCATGCCCATTTTTTTAACTTTTTTCAACTCCACCTTATCTCTCCTTTTAACATTTTTCAACAACAAAACACAATTCCTCCTTTTCACCTATATATGTGTCCCTTTTATTTTTCTCTTTTGTTTTTTTTGTCTATTCTGTTTTCTTTTTTGTAAAGGGACACCACCAGTTCAAGCACAAAAGTTCACAATTCATTCAAAAATTACACCTTTATACTTTTGCATTTCTCCAAAACAATATAGAAGGTGGAGCTAACCAAGAAAAATCTATAATGTAAGGCTCAAAATGGCTCGCAATGGATAAATGGAAAAACAAAGGAACGAACTGGCTCGAGTATCAAGAAAATGCCTATAATCTTCTCCAAGGGTGTAACATCCATATATAACTAACCAAAATCCAAGAGATATTGTTATGCATTCAAGTTCTAACACTCAACAATCAAGAATAATGAGACCATAACAAATAGACTTTTTCCATGACAAACTAAGAGTTAAAGTGACACCACTCCAATAAAAGATAGGGCCCAAAAGCTCACTAAGGCATAAGTTTCCACTAATCTAGTCATCAAGATTGGTTAAGTCACAACTCACAAGTGGTCAAGGCCCAAATAAACGTGATGTGCAATAGTGCTATACAAGAGTGCCATGATCAACTTCTTAAAACAATCTAGCAAGTAGAACTACCAAGCCAAAAATAGCTATCACTATGGTAGGCAACACACTTCAACTCAATTATTCAACAAGTAATCACAACAAGAACCAAATCGCATACGAAAAAGGAAAATTTTTAATTTTTTTGAATTTTTTTAGACTAAGTGTGAAAAACTATCAAAGTAATCCATCCCCCCAACTTGAACCATTTGATGTCCTCATTGAATACAAAAGAATAAAAATATAGGACATAAATGAAAAAGAAGAGAAAGGTATCACCTTGGAACGGAGAACTATGCAAGAAATAACATAGTGTGAAGAAAACCCCCCAATTTGAACGAAACATCCTGCAATGTTAGTCCTCACAAAAAAAAAAGGAAGAAGAAGAAGAAGAAGAAGAAGAGAAAATAAAATAAAAGCAGCTAATCTAAAAAAAAAAAAACTATACAAAAAATTAATGACATTCACTCCTATCACGTGAAATCCAATCATTCATCACATTATGAAGAGCAATCAAAATCAACATCTTAACCCACTTCAAGTACTCCGTTAAAAATTGTACGCGACCATGCCACAAAACCAAATACTTAGAATATCTTAATTGCCTTAGCCGCATTTGAAATTTAAATTCCACCAATTGCATATTAACAACCAAATTAACTTTTAAGTTGTTGATGAGTTTTAAGAAAAATAGATAGTAAACCACATTAAAATTATCAACACCAACAAAATCAATTTGTGCTAACTTAAAAATATTTTGTAATGGTGGATGGTTAATAGGAGTGTTGACATCAACATCTATGACTGGAGATATTTGATCATCAAGAACAAGTGAACTTTGCACAATTATTGGCAACGACTCCTCAAGAGTCGCGTCATGAAAATCCTTCTCAAGTGTACTAGAATGCTCTCGAGAAGACTGTTGCACTTCAGGTGAACTAACTATTTCGTTAGTTACAAGTGGCTTTGTTGTTTCATCTTCCAATATACAAGAATTAATCACTTGAAAATTTTCAACTTGATTGCAAGAAAAAGAATCAGTTAATTGATCAAAATAAGACAGCTCTATTTCCTCTTTTTCCCTCCCATCAGAACTGATATCCTCAAAACTTTTAGATAACTCACAAAATTAGAGCTTTTGGGTTAATTCATCTAAGAAATCCCAAGTCTCTTCAGCATTTTTATCCAGAAATTCGTCAGTGGAACTAAAATCCACCTGGCATGTCTTAGGATTTAAACCACGGCAAAAGATAACCAGAAGACTGACAAGCTCACAATTAAAACTCGACCAAGAGAATACAGAATTTTTAAATCGCTCCTAACACTGTGACAAAGACTCCTCATCTTGTTGATAGAAATCTGATAGTTCTTGTAAAAGCATATGAGTCTCATATGAGGGATTGAAAGTTTTGAAAAACTGTATTACAATCTCACTCCATGTCAATCTTGAACTCAAAAAATTAAACCAAACTTGACCACTACCACACAACGATGCTGGGAATACATGTAAAAGAGTCACTTCATCGCTAGCAAAAACTTTCTCAAGGTCATGAACATGCGAAAAAGGATTTTCTGAGGCCAAACCATAAAATATAAGAAGTGACACTAAACAATCAAATTGGTTTGCATAACCTTCATAACACCTCGCAAAATGGGCCATTTTTTTTCTTTTCAACAATATAAAAAATAAAGAACTAAAAAGAAAACAAATAAAAAAGTAACTATCCGAATTCTTAACACACGTTACCGTCCCCGGCAACGGCGCCAAAAATGTTTGCATCGATTCTTAGTCCTAAAATAATGGGTTGCCCCAAGCGTAGGGCTGAAACCGACGTAGCACAATATCCGGTAAGTCCGGAGTCGAATCCACAGAGACGGTGATGTGTGCTGACTCAAAAACTCGGATTGTTACTGATTAAACTAGCTCTTAGGTAGCCACCCCTTGTCATTTCGATTGAGATTAACTAGAACTTAAAGAAAACAACTTTTCTTTTCAAATAATTAAAAGAAATGTACGGTCATAAGGTTCCTAACACTCGCAACCGGTTCGGACTCGTCTGCTCCAATCGGTGTTCTATAAAACATTTGATTTTAGACTGAAAAAGATACCCCGAAAGAAGCGAACCCTTATGGCTACCATTTACCCATGCGCAGTGGAAAATCAGTTTTGGACCCACATTCCCTCGTTCACATGGACTCCGACAATGCCCAAGTTCGTCTACGGGAAGTATTTTGTCAATCTAAAATTATTTTTTAAACATTCTTTATATCGAAATAAGAGCAGAATGCATCCAATCCGGCCACAGTATGCTAATCATCCCGCGACCCTACCCCGATAACTACTCACTCATTATTAAGCAATAAACAAAAGAAACCTTAGATTGAAACATGCTTCTATTGCGCGAGATTAAAAACAAACATGAAATATAAACTAATCAAATATCAACAAATAACTTTTATTAAAAACAGAAATTAAAACGAATTACCAGAGTGCGAATAATTAAACAAAGCTTCAAAACTTAAAAGAAAAAACTTAGAAGAAAAGTAAACAATTTTCCGAACCAAAGCTTCGCAGCCCCGTCCTTCTTTTTCTGCCTTGTGTGATATCCCTTTTAAAAGCTGTGCGCAGCTTTTCTTTTATATGCCACCTACTCCAAAAAATCCTATTCCCAGGTTATGCCAAAATTGAGATCATGGGCCCCATCTTTGGTCCATCTAATTGTAAATCATTGGGCCTACAACAATTCCACTTGATTGATCCGAACGGCCGAGTATCCAACACCGTTTAATATTTCCATTTCGCATATTCTTTTATCAAATCCTCCAAATACCTTTACCAAGTAATAAAATAAATAGACTTAGCAATAATAAATTAAGGGGTGCTTATGTGAACATTTACGCCCCTATCAGTGAGATTAGGGTTTCTTATTTAAACTAGGAGCTCGGACTTTTTACTCCTTAAGTCCCTATTGTAAATCTATATATACACGTTATGTTCTCTAGGTCAGTTACACATTTTTTCTATTATTCACAAAATAGAGAGAGCAAACATATCATGATAGAGTCCACACTCGGTTCGTGTTCTAGTCGTGCGGAGAATACGGGTAGAAAATCGTAAGGTACGATTGAACGTATTCGCAGCATACAGTAAAGTGGATTGTAACAAGTTTAACTAGCGTTCGTGATGTGGGAGTTGTGGCCGTAAAACCTTAATTCCGCTTTGTAAGATTTTGCGTTTTTTATGTTGTCTACTCTCTGGAAGAACATAGGCCTCGGGAAGAATATAGGCCTCGGGACAAACATGAACAGCGCTGGAAAAGTCCAGTGCCGCCCTGAACTAGACAACGGCGAATGGTGTTTTAGCCGTAATGCATGCGAAAAACAATGAAAAACTTGACGAAAACGATCAAGAACTAAAAACTAACGCAAGGAAACCATCATACTTGAGATTCGTGTGAAGATCCCCAACCAAAACGCTCAAAATCTTGATCGAAACGTAGGAGGCGACGGCGGCGGCAGTTCGACTTCGAAATAAGGAGAAACTTCCCGTCCTTTCTCTCTCTCCCTCTTTTATACTGGAGCGTTTTGAGGGGGCGCACGGAAAATGAAGCGTCGTGCACCGAGCCGTTAGATTGCCGATGCGTGGCACCATCTGACGGACAGGAGCGATAGTTCTACGCCAAGGTCAGAGTGCCGAATCACCAAGCCACTAAGTCCTTGACACGTGTTCCTGAAAGGACGGCCTGTACCAATCAATTGATGTGGTGTGTGCCACGACAACTCATGGTGTCAGTGTCCTCGGCGATGATTAGCACGTGGCTCCTAGTGCTGGGGCCCATGTTCTGGTAATTACCGATGTTGCTACTCTCTTCGGTGAACTATATATGTATTGGAAGTCAAAGCATGACGGTTCACGGAAGAGATTTAACTCCTTAAAGCAGAGAGCCAATGCTCTAGTAAGTTAAGGGGCAATTGTGGTGGCTTCGGTTCTAAGCCCGGTGACGGAGCCAAGTATTGTAAACCGAGGTCAGAAAAGGGATACTATCGTTCGAATCAATACAAATGGATTTCGATGAGGTTGTTAGGATAACTGTTCGGTAGAAGATTCTTCTGTGCATACTCTAGTAAATTGCCGGCAACATGCAATATATCTGTGTGGACGTTTGTGCAGAGCTCGGGGAGGGAGAGTTTGTTATACCAGAGAGGATCAAGAGGGTTACGTGGCAAATGTAATCATTGTGGTCAGATCTGGTCATGCGCTCTATAACCGTTTTCGCTCCTATCGTCATATATGACGTCACCCAAAGCGATTACCCGAACGTACTCTTCACGCGCTAAGCTTGGAGGGCAAGCAAACCTATGTCTATAAATACAGAGGGACACTCATCTTCGGAGGTATGCCATTCTTCCCGAAAAACCCTAGATCTACGCCTGCTCTAGAGATCTAACTTGATCGTCGGAGGGTCACTGGGCTACCCAAGCCCTAGTGACTTGTTGCAGAACCAAAGACACGAGAACGGATCAGCAGAGGGAGAACCCTAGCCCAGGACAAGGTCCCATCAAATCGAACCCCTACAATATATATATATACACGGAGCGGTTCAAGGGACACTCAAAAAAATATCTAAAAAAACACCCAAAATCTCAATCTCATAGTTTTCGATTGAATTTTTATGATCTGAACCGTTCAATGTGTGCAAAATGTGATTTTAAGGGTGCCCGTGAGAAATAAACAAAAAAAATGATCGAAAAAGGCTTGATTTGAGCAGTTTTTATTTAAACCGTTCAATAAAAAACTGTTTGAAACTGTTCGGATCAAGTCCTTTCTGGTCATTTTTTTTGCTGATTTCTCACGAGTACCCTTAAAATCACGTTATGATCACATTGGATGGTTTGGATCATAAAAATTTGATTGAAAACTATGAGGTATTTTTTTGGATGCCCTCGGAACCGCCTCGTATATATATATATATATATATATATATATATATATATATATATATATATATATATATATATATATATATATACACATACATACACTCAGGTTCATATAAGGGATCCCTTAAATTACAAATTGTGCGGGACATTCATCTCAACCGTTGGATCTAATCCAACAGCTGATTTTTAAAGAAGGGATTCGCGGGTAATAGCCGGGCGAGTCACGGGTAAACTGAACACGCCGGTCATTCCGCATTAGATCGGATCCTTCTTTCCCCTTTTTCATTTTGCGTTCCAGAAATGTAGAAGAGAGAGAGAGAGAGAGAGAGAGAAGCGACCAGGCGATTTCACTCTACTCAGACGAAGCTAGACGACGAAGAAGAAGAACACCACAAGGTCTCTCTCGATCTCTCATTCTCTCTCCCTCTGTCTCTCTCTCGTTCCGCACAGAACCGTAAACCCTAACCCCTAACCCCTTGTGTTCGAACACAGGAGAACGAAGAATGATTTTGATCTCCGACGAAGTCAAACGATGAAGAAGAAGAACACCTCAAGGTCTCTCTCTCTCTCTCTGCTCTAGATTTATGGCTTTTAGGGCTTTGCTTGATTTGAAGGGTTAGGGCAGTTGCTCCAAAAATTGTGCTTTATTTGTAAGAAAATCATTATCCTAAGTTTTTAAGCTGGTTTAGTGTTGAATTCTTTATGACATGTTTGGGTATATAAGTTAATGAATTGTTGTTTTGCTTGATTTGAGTTTTGAATAAATCTTGAGTATGCTGAAAATTTCGTGAGTTTTGGTAATCTGTGTTTTGGGAGCCCTTCTGCTAGGAATCAATTTTTGAAGTCTTTGTAACAGTTAAAGTACGTTTCAATACGAAGATTTTGGTACCAAGATTATGAAAAACCAATAATCACAGAATTAGTTATGAATTTTTGAATACCGGCTGTTTCTTGGATGTGCGTATCTGTGCAAGGCTGTCTTCTTTTACCTTTCTGGGCATAATGAACATTATGGGTGGCTTTGAGTATGCTAAAAATTTCGTGGGTTTTGATAATCTGTCTTTTGGGAGCTCTTCTGCTATGAATCAATTTTTTATGTCTTCGTAACAGTTAAAGTACGTTTCAATACGAAGATTTTAGTACCACGATCATGAAAAACCGATAATCACAGAGCCAGGATACAGGTTCGGAGTTGGCGTTGTTTAACAGGAGTTCACTTCTAATATTGTATATTTTTAGTGTAACTATGAAGAGAAACATTAAGTGTAAAGTTAAGCCTGATAAGTGCCTAATCCAGTAGAGTAAAATAAACTCCTTGTGAAACTGGGGTGGCCCAGGGTACCCCCAACTAGCCCCGCACGTGGTTCTGCTCTTCAGATATCGGCTTTGGTTTGTGTGTTGTGATATTCATATGTATAGTATTCTGCTTTTGCTCCTTTTGTCTTGAATAGTTATGGGTAATTTTATCGTTTGTGTAGATAATGTGTTTTCCTTTTCAGAAGAAATGTGATAGATTATACATTTGGCCTGGGGTACCCCTATTTCTTTGTTTCATGGCCATGTTCAATGGTTGTCCAACATGGATGAATTGAGGAAGTAATTACCATGTTCAATAAATTTTAACATTTTCGTAGTGTATGTGTGTCTGGAAGAAAAAGAAAAACAGGTGTATAGATGCATGACAGTAGAGATTGGTATCTTGTAGCTGACTGGTTACTAAATCAAACATTTGCTTTTGCAGTACAAAGATGTCCACTTCATCTTCTTCTTCCCATTTCAATAGCATAAGTGAAGGCCCTCCTTGCAAATGTGGAATACCATCACCTATAAGAACTGCAAACACAGAGGCTAATCGAGGAAGAAGATTCCTAGATTGTGCAAACTATAAGGTAATATTTTGTTTTTCTTATTTATTATTTATTCCGTCCATTAGAAACTGATTGCCTTTTTTTGAAAATTATTGATTAGCACCCAAGATTGTATAATCTTGGGGCTTAAATCCTTTAATTTGTAGCTTTGTTGCATTTAAGTAGTTGTTTTTATCCCATTTTGCGTGTAAGGTATTTGTGTGTGAGTTTCAGGAAAAATGTGCTAATAAGACGGTTTTGAACACCAAGGGACGTTCTGGGATGAACCAATTGTCCAAATGCCCGCCGTTACTCATTTCATTGCCACCGAAGCCTAACAGTGTCACAAGAAGTCTCGGAGATTGGCCGGAGGTCAAGGTTGGCAAGGAACGTGCTAAAGTGGTTCAAGCGAGCCTAATGCATCGAGGATGGTTCTCAAGGGTATCCGAGAGTCCAAGTGCCCATGGCATATGTTCGCCAAGTCTCGGTGATCAAGAAATCAAGCAATGAAAGGCCGTCGGGACACCACAAGGGTTGGTGAACCAAGCTGAAGCTGTTCTGCAGTTTCAAGGCATTGGTACCAGTACCTCAAAAATATGGTACCAGTACCAAAGTTACTGATATAAAGACAGTTGAATTGGTACCGGTACCATGATTTTGAGGTACTGGTACCAATGCCCTTCGGCCAGCATCTTTTTTGCTGAATTGTTCAACCTTCTATAAATAGAAAGCTTCTACTTTAGGCATGTTTCTGGGATATTTTGGGGGCCTTTTGGTCCTTTGTATGGCTGATTGTTTAGCCTTATAAATAGTTTTTTATGCCATATTTGGCCATTATGTACTCTTTTACACTTTAAGTCTTTTATGTTTTAAGAGCTCCTTAGTTATTGCTTTCAAGTTCTTGCATTCAATTCCTCAACATCTCAAGTAAGTAGTGGTTGGATGATTAATTCTCAAGTGTTAATGTTGTAGCTTTAAGTGGGATCTCTATATAAATCAAGTTTGTTTTCAATTTTATTGGTTAATCATGTTTTCAATTCTTAGCATGCTTTCTAGTCTTTTTATTATGAGTGAGTAGTTTAAAGGTTAGGTCATGGGGTGAGGTTCACCCTATGGATTAGTCGTTTAAATGGTTTCTCTTAACTTTAGCTTAATCTCAAGGTTTTGAATGAATTAAACCCATGATTTCTAGCTTTGATCACGGGGTTGGTGGTTTCTTTGATCAATAAAGCTTATCGCATTGTGCTACGAACTTGATAATCCTACGCGTGTGAACGATCTTTTTTCGTCTCTCACTTGCGTTAAATGAGTTCAATTTGAATTAGAGCTTTGAATTAAGTTATAAGTAGTCTTCAGCTTTTAATTCTTCTAGTGGAATCCGGACGGTTTCGGTCCACTCATGAGTTAGATGAAGGAACCGTTTGACGGTTAAGTCGTGGGTAATCGATCCCTTTGACTCGACCATCTTAACCTAGTTTATTTCCAAGTTTAATTTCGTCAATCGAATCAAAACTCCAAAGTTGGCCGCTTGAACGCCGCAATCTTTAAACAACTTTTATTTCAAATTCGCTAAAGAAGATTTCTCTGTGGGAACGATCCGGACTTACCGGTTATTATACTTTCAACGACCTAGCCCTACGCTTGGAGTGTGAACCTTTCTAAGAGGTTAGGTCAAGGCGAAGCAATTATCCAACTATCTAATAATGGATGTGGTTTCTTCTATTGGATTGACCCTAAAAAAGACACGGAAAAACAAATGTTGGAAGCTGACAACAAGAATATGGAGAGGAAAATTTAGGATTTGAGACGAGATAATCAAGTTTTGAGTAAGGAGGTGGAAAACCTACAAGAGAGAACGAGAAGTTGGGAAAGAAATTACAAGAAGCTGAAGCTAAATTGTTTGACTACAAAACAAAGTGTTTTATTATGTTATTAGTTTTATGCATTGTTGTGTGGTTCATGAAGAACACTGAAACTGTTCCGAACACGAGGAACATGAAATACTTGCCTTAGTTGTTGATCTGCTTTTGGCCTAACCCAGTAACTTCTGACAATTTTGGGATTCGGTTTGATGGATGAAACGCATTTAAGGAAATATTTAACACTCTTTTGCTTTCAATGACCAAGTGTAGGAGTATGGCATAAGTAATGGAATTATAAAGTAAACGTGTTATTTCGCTTGTAGACCATTAGGAAACTCGAAAGTTGATAAAATAGTCTGGCATAAAATATCACTGTGTCAAGGGCAACTTGTATTATGAGTTGTTTGAGTTATAATGTGAGGGATGCTACCATAAAATATCACTCTGTCAAGGGAGTATGGAGTAAAGATTTCTGACGACCAAAGAGGCATATAAAAAACTTCTTACGACCAAAGAAATTTTAAAAAAAAATACTCAGGTTGTAGTGCATAAAAAATTAGATCTGATACAAATCAAATTAAAACCAGACAACCCTTACCAAAAAGAACACCTGAACTCCAATTATCAACTGCATTACTTAGAACAGAAGCAACAATTCGTATTCAATAAAATTTCGAATGTTCAAACTACTACAAATGTTGAACACACAAGCTGGCCGCTGGCCACAGTCAAACTACTACACCATTACATTAACCAAGCCCAATTATAAGACAAAAAAACAGTCACAAGTCCCGTTAATTCAAGATCTTTCAAGTCATCACAACCTTTGTATCTCTCTATTGCCTTGCCATTTCCATCTCCGTCACCGCAAACCCATGTAGTTCCTGAAACACAAATAAAATTAGCATTCAAACCATGCATAGTCATTGTCAATGTCTATTTCGAGTGCGTATTTCACATAAAAAAAACGCTTACATTCTTCATCAAAGTCATCGTCATCGTCGTCGTCCAACCTAACATCTTGCGAAGAGCTAAGGCAAAAGAAAAAAAACCAATTAAATTAAAAGGCCACTATGAAACGATTAAAATTATAAATGAACATATTTAAATGCATCTACCTACATGTTGAGAAGTTTTGGACAATTTCTTTTGTCATGAGACTGTCCCGTTAATCCACAACCATTACATTTTCTACTTTTCTTCACGGTCTTCTCTTTTCCTCCTTTCAATCGCTTACCACAACCCTTTGCCCTAACTTTAAATGGTTCTTTAAAACAATATTGGCTTCCGAGAGAAACAGATACTTGGGTATGACTCGTTGAACTACCATTGGAAGCACTCATCATTAAAGCAATTTCCTTCTTCGCAAGTGATAGGTGCTTGGAAACCACTTCAGTTCCTTCTTCATCTATTACATCATATTCAATCACATCATGAGCTTGTTCGAACAGACCTTTTTCGCCTCACGAAAATCGAACGGTCACATATTTCTTTCACGGCACTGCCCAAGTCATCCATAACTCTGCCCGCTTTTGTTGTTTTAGTCCACCTCTGCAAAATGTACTCCGTAGGGAGTTCCCTAATCTACATTCTAGACAAGCACGCCAACATGTGGCGACATGGAATTCCATTGAATTCAAACATCTTACAATTGCAAGTCACATGGTTCGATAACTTGTCTACCGAAACCTTACGACCTCTCGAAACTTCCATTTCTTCCCTTTGAACTTCCCACACACATCGATGTTCATCCTCATGTGTAAGTAAGCACATAGGCACCAATTTGAAATATTTCCTCCTGAAATTTCTTAAATATAGCTAGTGTGTATATTTCACTCATTCTCTTTTCCATCAAATACGAGGTTTTCAAGATTGGCTTCTCATTTACATCCTTGTGATCCGAATCCAATTCATTATGTCGTAGACGTGAAAGTGCACTATTAAACCATGTCACAAAATCCAACATTGAATTATCCAAAGACACATACCTCTTGAAGAATGAATGAGAAATTTCAGCTCTTTGACTACTTGTCATGTGAGCGGAGAAAATGTGTTTCGTAAATGCTGGCAACCATCTCTCACAAATTTCGTACTTGCCCTGCAACCATTCATTGTTGGATAGCATAGATTTTCTGACAAGATCTACCCGTATTGCTTCAAACTCTTCGAGGCTCTTGAAAATCCAAATACATTTTTTTAACTCCTCATAATATTGTTTATATGCCAATGCACCTATCTTTTCAGAAAATTTACTAACAATGTGCCAAATGTAATATCTATGAAACGTAGTTGGAAGAACACAAGCAATTGCTTTGGTCATTGCTAGATCTTGATTAGTAATGATGATTTTGGGTGGGGGTCCAGGCATCGCTTTCAAGAATTCCTTTAAAAGCCACTCAAAGGAATCACTTGATTCGTCGCTTAAGAATGCACACCCAAAAAGCATTGTTTTCCCATGGTGATTAACCCCTAATAGAGGTGCAAATATCAAACAATATTTGTTTGTGTTGTATGTTGTATCGAACACCACCACGTCCCCAAAATATTGGTATGACTTCCTAGAGGTTGCGTCGGCCCAAAAACAATGAGTTATTCTATCTTGATCATCTCTCTCGAATGTAAACATAAAATCGGGATTCTTTGCCTTTTTCCTCTCAAAATGCTCGTACAACATGTTGGTGTCATGTCCACCAACAAATGCCTTTTTATCCCTCCCATAGTTGTAAAGGTCTCATCGTGTAAATCCAACATTTTCAAAACCCCCGGCTTGCACCTCAAAAAAACTCATTTGTTGACAGGGTGGCACATTTGTAGCTGAAAGTTGTTGTGATAATCATTTTTGTGCATCGGACACTCGACGGTGAGATTTCAACAAATGCACCTTCTTTGGCATCGTAAGTTCGTGGTTATGCACCTCAACAAATTGTTTCACAACAAACCCTTCACCTAACCGATTTTTCACGACTGACAGTTTTGCACGACAACCCTATCTAGTTAAACCCCGATGCCGATTATTGGCTTTAGAATATTTCCTCACCCCTTATTTGAAACAAACATACTCCTTCCTAATGGTTTCCTTGTTCTTATTCGTCTTGCTAGAAAAGATTCGCAAACTAAAACCAGCTTCCTTAGCGTAATTGTTGTAAAACTTGAAAACCTTGTCTAAGTTATCAAATTGTTGTCCAATTTTTGGTATCAATTCGGCTTTCACTTGAGGAGTTAAAAGTCGTTGGGTAGAATTACCAGACTCCACACACGGTTGAGATGGTGACGGTGAGGATGGTGATGGTGAGACTAGTGGTATATCATCCAAAGACAACATTCTACACACCAAAAGACAACAATAGCTATTTAGGTAACTACACTAGAAAAACAACGTTCTACACTATTTGTCCACACCAGAGAAAGAGATATACCTTTGAGGTGGTGGTCGAAACATGGGGGTTTCATTGACGCTAGAAATTTCTTCGTGTTTCATTTCTGCTTCAAACATATAAGATCTGTACAAGAGTGCAAGATTCATATTCAGTAAACTACTATGCCTATTCCATAGCTAGTGGGCATAGTTTACGATTTATAAGCAACAAAAAATAGCCTAGTCATCCTTACATGTCAAATTGGCGAAGTTAAATCATTTACCTTAGACTATATCCGCTTAAACAACGTGAATTCAAGGACGGAAACAAGTAAAATTGATTGAAAAAACATAACTCTTTCGCCCTAGTCGACCAACCCTGCTTTAGAAATTCACCAAAAATTGTATACTTAACCAAATCACTTGATTCCAATGCCAATCCCTTCTTAACTTAAATATGCAGCTGCTGTAAAACACCCAAAGCCACCCATAATGTTCATCATGCCCAGAAAGGTAAAAGAAGACAGCCACGCACAGATTCGCACATCCAGGAAACAGCCGGTATTCAAAAATTCATAACTAGCTTTGTGATTATCGGTTTTTCATGATCTTGGAAACGTACTTTAACTGTTACGAAGACATCAAAAATTGATTCCTAGCAGAAGGGCTCCCAAAAGACAGATTAGCAAAACCCATGAAATTTTCAGCATACTCAAGATTTATTCAAGACTCAAATCAAGCAAAACAACAATTCATTAACCTATATACCCAAATGTGTCATAAAGAATTCAACACTAAACCAGCTTAAAAACTTAGGGTAATGATTTTCTTACAAATAAAGCACAATTTTTGGAGCAACAGCCCTAACCCTTCAAATTAAGCAAAGCCCTAAAAGCCATAAATCTAGAGCAGAGAGAGAGAGAGAGAGAGAAAGAGAGAGAGAGACCTTGAGGTGTTCTTCTTCTTCGCCGTCTGACTTCGTCGGAGATCAAAATCGTTCTTCGTTCTCCTGTGTTCGAACACAAGGGGTTAGGGTTTACGGTTCTGTACAGAACGAGAGAGAGACAGAGGGAGAGAGAATGAGAGATCGAGAGAGACCTTGTGGTGTTCTTCTTCTTCGTCGTCTGGCTTCGTCTAAGTAGAGTGAAATTGCCCGGTCGCTTCTCTCTCTCTCTCTCTTCTGCGTATCTGGAATGCAAAATGAAAAAGGGGAAAGAAGGATCCGATCTAATGCAGAATGACCCACGTGTTCAGTTTACCCGTGACCCACCCGGCTATTACCCGCGACCCGCCCGGCTATTACCCGCGAATCCCTTCTTTAAAACACCAGCTGTTGGATTAGATCCAACGGCTAAGATGAAAGTCCCGCACGATTTCTAATTTAAGGGATCCCTTATATGAACCTGAGTGTGTGTGTGTGTGTGTGTGTGTGTGTGTGTGTGTGTGTGTATATATATATATATACGGAGCGGTTCCAGAAACATCCAAAAAAATACCTTATAGTTCCTGATCAAATTTTGATGATCTGAGCCGCTCAATGTGATCAGAACGTGATTTTAAGGATACCCATGAGAAATCAACAAAAGAAAAAGACCGGGAAGGACTTGATCCGAATAGTTTCAAACAGTTTTTTATTGAACGGTTCAAATAAAAACTGCTCAAATCAAACCTTTTTCGGTCATTTTTTTTGCTAATTTCTCGCGGACACCCTTAAAATCACATTCTACACACATTGAACGGTTCGGATTATAAAAATTTGATCGAAAACTATGAGATTGAGATTATGAGTGTTTTTTTAGGTGTTTTTTTAGGGTGTCCCTTGAACCGTCCCTATATATATATATGATGTTCTCTTTTTATGCCAAAAAAAAAAGTGTGAAACTCAAGAAGTCAAACCAACCACCAGGGGCGGACCGAGTAAGGGGCACGTGCCCCCACCAAACCCCATTCCTTTATCTTTAATTTATAGTTTATTTTTTATGCAAAAATGAGTGGAAAAACGAGAAACCCAAACAGAAAACTCGACGGGGAGAAGTCGTTCGATGCTTAATTTTCTTTGTCATTGCCAGTCACTTGTCTATGTGGTCATCGCCTGTCACCTCACCGTTTTCCTCACAAATCATCAATTAAATTTGAGGCTAGACGACAAAAGTAACATTTTATTGAAAGAACTTATAATTTGGGTCTACATAATTTAAGACTTTTTATTCTTTTCTTTTCAGGTTCATAATATATATATTTATATATATATTGATTGTTTGGGAAAATTAGCCATTCATTTCTTTACTTGGTTTTTACCCAATGAATGAAATTTAAAATTTAATTTTCCATAGTTTGAGCGCTTAATTTCAATTTTTACTTAAAGTTATTAGTATAATGTGCCCCTACGTGAGACAAATCATGGGTCAGCCACTGCCAATCACCCTATAATTTTTGTATTGAAATTGAATTCTACAAACTTTTTGGTATCAACACTCTTATTTTCGCCACACAGAGCTTGAGGTTTCCCTAGGCATTATAACTAGGCTTTGAACCTGTGGAAGGACTATTACATAGGGATTTCTCACAACTAGGTTGTTTTATATACGTACCTAGCTGCATTTGTTTTGGTTAATTTGCTCACAACTGGGCCTCCTTGAAACTAGCTAGCTAACTAGCCCAAATGAGATCAGAGGGTTTAATTGTATTTGTGCTGTGCCTCCATCATCGGCTATCTTTCAAATCTTTTGGCTAGCTGCACAAGGGCTACCGTTAGACTTGTCTCGTAACAAATACTACTTGTGTTATTTTAGACGATGTTATAAATGCAGCTCTTTTTACTTTATTTGTTATAATTAGATCATCCTAGAGTTTGGTTCTTTCAACTATATAGGGATTTAATTACCTTAATTCCAGATCTTCATTGAGATCTTGAAAGATTGTATACGGGTAAAAATTCCCTATTCACCGCCGGTGTGCCCTTGTTCCGTTTAATCTTTGTAATTGTTTATAAAGATTAATAAAATCTTTTAATTGTTGAAAAAAAAAAATTCCCTATTCTTCCTTTTGTGTTCTATATTTCTTTCTCGATCTAGGGATAATGTTTAAAATGGGAACCAGGTTCTCAGCTGTAAGGGTGGAAATTTCCGACACGACATGAGAAAACAAGACGAACTTGACACGAAGTTACCGGGTTAGGGTCATCCATTTTTTATACGGAATACGAATATGACACGATACGATAATATATACAAAAAGTTAAACAAGTCGAGTTAGGGTTGATTAAATTTTGACATGAACACGACATGACATGACACGACGCGGGGTGGAAATTTATCAAAGGATATGATAACACGATACAAACTTAGCAGATTAGGGTCGGCAATTTCTGACATGGAGTACATGAATATGATACGACACGATAACACGAAAAGCTAAATAAGTCAAGCCAGGATTGAAAGAATTCTGACACGATATCACACGACACGATGCCTACCCCTAACCAATTGAGTTATACATAGGTAAGTGATCAATTGAGTCACGAAGTAGAATCCTATGCATGATACTTGATGAAGCGAACGAATCCCCTTTGTCCAATTGGCCTTTTGGAGAGAAGATCTAGATAGCTAGACAATAGGGGTGAGCATGGATCGGATTGGTCTGGTTTTATAGTAATCCAATAACCAAACCACTACTTACGGATTATGAATTTAAATAACCAAACCAATCCATAAAATTCATAAAACCAAACCATTCAAAGGCGGTTTGGTTTCGGTTTTAAACCACGGTTCGTTTAAAATTGAGATATCATTACTATAAACTATTTTAAGTACTTAAAATTGCATAGATAACTTAAACTAAAAGTTATATTGAAATTAATATATTAAAATCATCAAAGCTCACTAACATCAATCGACTAAATAAGAATAGAATACATTAGAAAGTAAGTTACCGAGATAAAAGAGTAGGAAATCACTTTAGTAAGCCCAAACCATGTATGTTTAGCGTAATGAAATTGTAGGAATAGGAAGTTTAGGAAATTAATATTGAAAGTGAAAGAAAAGAATAGGGTGGTGGAATAGAGTATTAGATAAGGAAATTAAGTTTATTAAGCATATCTAAACAAATTATATACTATATGTGTGTATGTATATCACACGGTTCGGATTGGTTTGGAACCAGAACCATTAACGTAAATCCATAAACCAAACCATTTAACATGGTTTTTATTTTTTTAAACCGAGACCTAACCACATCATTAAAAAACCAAACCAAATTATTCGGTTTGGATTGGTTTGGACTGGATTCACGGTTTCATGGTTATTTTGCTCACCCCTACTAGACAACATGAACATATAGCGCCCAAGATCTTCCCTTGGTGTAGCTCGTTGAACATTCCAATTTCACTCCATGGCCTGTGCTAAAGAAGCGTGTCTTAGCTAGCTAAAAGATTTTGTACCAGTTTTAGATAATTACGTGCATGGTTGCATAAAATGGAAAAGGATGAACCCGGAGCAGCCATGTTTTTTTTTTTTGGTACAATAATATTCGTACAATAGGGCGCAGATAAAACCTAAAAATTAACTGGAGTAATTAGGTTGGTTAATTATTAACAAAATAATAGTGTATATAAATAAATATGTGGGGTAAAAAACAGATCGATCTACCCTACTTATAATTGTACCATAATAGTACGTAGTAGCCATCCATTTAATTAATGTCACAAATTCCGGTCAATACTGTTTCAATTTGGTCAATTATCCAGATTTCGTACAGATCTCTCCATCCCATGCCGGCTCCCATGGTCCTCCATCCGTCCAGGAATCTCAATTTTAGACCATGGCCCACTTATTAATCGAAAATTTCAGTCCGGATCTCTCCAATCTTGACTTTATTGGTTCTTTTGACCTAGTTAGGATTTGAAATTAGTAACTTGACCACGAATGTTTAAGCGGGGGGCTCGTTCATTTCAATTTTACCTCGAATCTCAACTAGCTCCATGTGCTCTCATAATGGCCTCGGTGATTCTTCTACCTCATAATCGCAACTATATATATATTGGTCAATTGGATATATATTTCATAGATTAAGCTAATATGCTATAGCCGAGAAATAGTTTCAACATAGCATTAACAGGAAACAAGGCAAACAGATGTCAAAAAAAAAGAATTAAATAAGTAAATGTCCCACGCTCAAGGCGTCCGCCAAAACAAACTCCGTAGCAGCTAGGGCAACTATCTTTCAATTAGTAGACTCAAGTCTCTCTATTGCTCTCCAAATTCAAGTTAATTTCTGCAATACCAACTCGATTTTGAAGGGAGAAGTTAAATATATAGATTAGTAGACTTTTATGTTTTCTTAATATTAAATACTTATTTAATTGCATAGAACTCCTTTCCTAAATGGACAGCTAGCTAGCTAGGTCACTATAGACCACTCCGTAAATATAGGCCTCCTCTACTGTACGTACATTCCTAACAACTCCAGTTGAATTCAGTACTCCATCCGTTCCAAAACGAGCGATTTTTTTTGGAATTTTGTATCATTTTAAAATATTTATATCTTTCAATTTATGAAATTTTATATTATTTTAAAATTTTTGTTTAATAGAACTAATTAAAATCTATCAAATAAGATACATATTGCATATTTTTTAACATTCGTATTGAAGGATATAAGTAATTGAAAATAATAGATTTTTCAAAAAAGATCACTCATTTTAGAACGGAGGGAGTATATTCTTTTCAAATGGTATAATACTTGCAGGCATGATTGATCTTCTTTTAACGGACGTACCAGATGAACGATTATCATGTGTGAACGTCCACACTAGGCCGGAAATTTTTCAAAACCGGACGAGGACTACTTGATGCTTGATTACTACTCCCTTCGTTCCATTTCTATTGTTCATTTTTGAATTGCGTGTCATTTTTTAATTGTTTATATCTTTTAATTGATAATATTTTTTATAATTTTAAAAACTTTGTATTATAAAACTAATCGAGATCTATCAAATAAAATACATGTTGTATATTTAGATCACAGAATGAATATACCGCTGCTCTGGATCTCGAGTCCTTGTACGTAGCGGACTGATCGACTTAAAACCTAATCAAAGTGGGTATCAGATTCAGATCACAGAGTGGAACCAATGAATATACCTCTGCGCGCTCTCGGTGGAAAGGAAATGTAGAGTATAGTGGGATGATCAGAATGATCATGTGGTTTTGCTGATCGAATCGATCATCTTCAATTAAGGGTTTGGGACCCATACGAATTAACCATCCGTGTTGTCACCTGGAACTGCATGTGCATGTAGTAGTTATTCGCGCAGATGCACTAGCAATAGACTGATCAGCCCTAAAAGCTTACTCAGGTTTGTTGGCGGGTGTAATTTTCCTCCTCACAAGCAATTGACTAAAGTTCGATTCTTGTTGTCAGATCGTAAGAAAGTAATTTCTTCTAAATTGTCTACTCCTTGCGTAGATGACCTTTCTTTGACGGGACCAGAGAGAATTAGTTGAAATGCTCGCGTAAATGGACTCGGATTCCCCTATCGGTAGGAAAAATAGGGTAGTAATTAGCTCAATTAATATAAAGTGATCAGAAGCTATACTACTCTCTTAGGTTTTTTATGAGATGGCTTGGAGTTGGAAATAGGTGGGCGGTGCATTGTTGGCGATGAGTCGACGGAGACTGACTACGTACGTCTGCGTCCTTCATTCAGATCGAACAACCGATCACATGACCACGTACGCCCTACTTTCTCTCCTACTTTTTTCGACAGCTAATCATCTTAAGTTTTGATACGCAGTTTTACCGACAAATATGAAAGAAAAATGTTAGGGACAAAGAAAATTTACCCCCGAAAGTATCCTGAAAAGAGCAACTAGTGGTTGAGATTCACTTTGATATGTGTGACCCAATTATCAAAGTGATTCTCAATCACTAATTGTTTTTTTCGGAATACTTTCAAGGTAAATTCATATACTTGCAATATGTGTACATACAACTACACAAGTCCTATATGGACGATATTGGTTGGTTTAAGGACCATGTAAGCCATGACCTAGGACGCATGGGTATAGATATGGAATACATCTGAGATACAATACACGACAGCTATGTCTAGTAGACACAAAATTTGTCCAAAGCGGGGGCCGAACCACATGTGTTTCGATCTACAGCATATCAAAAATTATAGTATTGCTTTTCATACAAAACGATCGCGGTTTGATTGGGTGTACTACTACTTGGTAGGTCTAAGTTTCTATGTATACTGGTAGCCATCATTTTATGTTACACACGCAATTAGAAAATTGTTTTTAACTTAGAATTATATGGCTACATTTATGTATTTTAAGAAAAAAAATTCATTCATGAGACTTGCAGGGGCTAGCTAATCTTACGATTTTACCGTAAAGTAATGTCAAAAACTAATACAATTGCAGAGAATATTTGAAACTATGAAAGGGCTCAGGTACTCCATGGCATCCCTAGCTTCCGTCCGCCCCTGGATACCGATAGAGCGATACAGCTAGGCTAAGGAAAAAAAAGAAAGAGAGGATGCGAATACAGGTAGGATACGGGCACTATATATGTTGCAACAAATATTACTTATCCTAATTTTACGTATACAAACAATACTTACGCATGATAAAAAAAAATATTAGTATACTGTAGGGGTACATTCATTTCATTTTTACCTTCGAGCATTCAATCATGACAAGCAATCAAAATATTATCACAACTTTCTTCTTTTTATATTCCCTAAAAGTTTTTGGGTTGAAAATTTAACATAAATTTCACAAATACCCTTTTGCTTGATTTTGTGTTAAACTTAGTATTTCCGTCACCTCAAAACTAAAGGGCTAAAAATTGAGACTTTGACCTTGTGGTGGTCACTAATTTTGAAAATTGCACATAATTTGGGACGGCTAAAAAAAAATTTGAACAAACAAAATGGGATGAATGGAGTACAACTTAGAAAAGACTAAAACACAAAAGCAAAACAATTAAAACATAACATTATAAAACTAGAGCCTTGAGTATCCCCATCGTATCCTTTCCGTACCCTTCATGTATCCCCACGTATCTGAGCCGCATCCTAAACATAAAAAACGGATAAAAAAGAAGAAGAAGAAGAAGACTTATTGGATAATTTGGCATATGAGTAACGTATTCTGCCGTATTGGGTGTATATTGGTGATGGGTTAGGGTCGAGGTTTGAGTTAGCATAATGAGATTAAATTCTTTACACCGCCAGTATAAATATTTGTTTTCTCCAAATCAATTAAACATTTGTTTCTCTAGCATAATATAGCTAGCTTCTTCTAAAATATGACCCAAAAAAAAAAGATGCACGCAGTTAAATATCCCAAGGTAATGTCGGATAAATGAAAATGCGGTTTTCTGTTGAATGGAGCCTCAATTCAATTGATTTGGTTATGCCCATACCCTATATATGAACATAAAACATTTTGTCCTATACTTATTACCCCTTTGCATATTTGGCCGGGTACTTCCTTTTTATTTTTCTGGAACATGCACTCCGACTAGTATATGGACTGCACCAATCTAGTGCAACTATGGTGCGTAACGAGCAATTGTCTCTACTAACACACAATTGTCTACATTGCAAAATATCAGAAGATAGAGCGGAAGATATAACATATACCGCACGCATATGGAGCATATCCACAAGCGAGTAGAGATGGAAGGAACCCTTAACTTCGTGAATTGTCGGAAGAAGGGCAGGACCACCCCGAAAGAGAATTCTGGAATGAAAAAAGTTTGGGCCAACACGTGCAACCACCACCTCAAGACTAGGCCGGCTCTGAGATTTGGGAGGCTTAAGACGATCTTCAAAAATGAGACCCTTAATATTCTATCACTTAACTTGTAATTTCTTCTTCGTCAGTTCATTGGGTTTGTTTGCAATGAGAATTTTCGTTTAAGGAAAAAAGCTGCATCCATGTTAATGATGCACTCACCATACTAAATAATTTTCCTAGAAATCAGCGATTCTGATGTCCTGTGGCTGTGATTCAATTTTATTTTCGCTTTTTATTTTTTCCTCTATTCTATTTTTAACTAGGCCATTGGGCCTTATGTAAAACATATTCATGGGTTAAAAAATAGGCCATATAGCAGCACATATATTTTAGATACTAAAAACAAATGGAGACTCTAATTTTTGAACATTTTTGAAGGGCTTAAGGCTTGCGCCTCGTGGGCCTTAGCCCAAAGCCGACCATGCCCCAAGACAAACCTTGCCAACAGCCCTGCCATCACAACTAAAACTGCTGATAGCCTCCGATCAATCAAAATGTAATCTTTTTGGTGCTTTCAATATTTTAAATTGTAAGCCATGTTCGTTTTGTGATTTTGGGTAATGAGTGGAAAAAGATAGATAGATAAATGAGAGTAATAATTGAAAGAAAATTTATTAGAAATCATGCGCATAGAAAGAGAATCCCAAATCTAAAATTCCAAAACGAACATGGTCAATAATTTTAATAGAGTTTATGATTATTGATTTTATTCGTTGAGATTTATCAAATGAGAACTATACTGAGTACATATAAAAACATTGTCACGGTATACTGTTAGAGTTCTCACTTTCACAATATTGTATTTTTGTGTACTTTGACATCAAATTATACGAATTTTTTTCAACAGATTTTGATAATAATAATAATAATCAGAAATATAAACATTTTTTTCGAAAAACCTAAAAACAAAAGTTATGATATTTGGAAGTTTGAAGCCCAAAAAAAAAAAAGTCACATAAAACAAAGAGCAAATCGTCTACTCACGGGTGCAATTCATTGGAGCATCTATATGAGCATGCTCGGCAGTAGCATGTGTAATTATTCAATGGTTTTTGGGCACCGCAAAGCAGTACATAAGCATTATTTTTTACACCATATCTTTTGGTAGTGGCCATATGCTTAGTACTGTGTCCATCGAGAATGTGTGTTGGAGAAGGGTATTGAATACTAGTGGTGCCATAGACCATTGAATAATTTTTCCAGTAGAGTACCACTTGAAGTTCTAATCTCAGCCATTAAAATGAATGGCTGAGATATTGTGTCAAAACTTGTGTTATTTGTTATGTCTCTAAAATCGGCTCACGTCATTTTAGTTAAAATGCAGACCTCTCCGTTTCTCTCATTTCTGGATCGAATTTTGATGATCCGAGCTGTTCAATATGATCAGAACGTGATTTTACAGTACTCTGCGAGAAATCATAAATAAAAAAAAATAACCGAGAAGGGCTAGATCCGAGCAGTTTTTTATTAAACGGTTCTAAAAAAAATTGCTCAATCAAGCCATTCCCGGTCTTTTTTTTTGCCAATTTCTCGCGAGTATCCTTAAATCACGTTCTGTACACATTGAACAGCTCAGATCATCGAAATTCAATCGAAAGTTGTTGTTTTGAGCAGTTTTTAATTACACCGTTCAAATAAAAACTGCTCAGTTTTTTTTGCTGATATCTGTCGGGTACCCTTCAAATCACGTTTTGATTACATTGGGCGGCTCAAATTATTAAAATTTAATCAGAAATTATGAGATGTTTTTTTAAATATTTTTGTAGGTGTCCCCGGAACCGCCCCGATATATATACCTATAAAAATATCTAAAAAAATATCTCATAGTTTTCAATCAAATTTTGATAATTCGAATCGCTCAATGTGATCAGAACGTGACGCGTTGCCCACAAGCCTAAGAAGATGCGGCTCATCTCTATTCATGGTTCTCTTCTGTCTCGATAGTGCTTGCCCAACAACACCTTGGGCCTTAAATGATATTGATGGTCCACGGACAAATATCCGAAGAAGACAGGGCCACTAAATGAGATGGGCCGAAGAAGACTGTATTGTTTCTTATATTTGGGAAAAGGACAGCCCATAACGTGTTTTGATAATTAATATCCGTCAAGGACATGCTGAGAATGTTTGTTAATGCTAAAAATATGCTTGACGGGTATTAATTATCATAACACGTCATTGACCGTCATTTTCCTTGATTATTTTGCTGGTAAGTGTTTTGATCGAAAACTCAGGGGCTCAGTCATGGCTAGTATTGTAGACTATCCGGGGATATAAGAATTCGCGGTATGTGTTGGAAAATTCTTAAACAGGGCCACTAAAGTGCTCTTCTACTTTGCAAGTGGTTGGTTGGCTCAGTGGTGACTGGTGAGGCCTTATGCTCCCATGTATTTGGGCAAGATTCGATTCCCGTAAGTCACATTTTCCTGCTCTAAGTCTATTAGGATAGCATAGATAGGTTTAACGAATGCAAAAAAAAAAAATGTATGTACGTGCTTTTCTCTTCATAAGGTTTCTTCAACACACCGTCGCCCCACGTCTCTCCCGCTCCTTCCTCTACTCTATTACTACTTTTTGTGGACACGAGCTGAGACAATCTCTCCATCTGAGATCAATTTGGTGTATCTGATTTCACTGTGTGGGTTCCAACTTTCAGCAACGATGGAGATGGTAACGACTACAACCGGGTTTTTCAACATCACTTCCTTGAGAGGAATGATGGTTTCACACTGGATCTCTTTTTTTTATTTTTTGGCTACTCTTGTTTTTTCTGTTTGTGTTTTTTTTTATTTTTATTATGTCTTGTAAGAGCAATCACCAGTTAATTTACATCGCGATGCCTTAGTCCATTCAAATTTAGAGAGATTATGTGCGAATTACTAGATATTATGTGTGAGCCCTCACTTTAGGAACATGAATACGCTTATTGAAAAATCCTAGATTGCCTAGGTATATAAATGTTTACTGTGTTTGATCTCTTTAATTAATCAACCCACCAAACGATAAATAAACCATTTACAGGAATAAAAAACAATCAAATAACGAACGCAACGATATTATAAGTAAAAAACCCCAGAATGGGTAAAAAACCATTGGAATGAACCAAATTACTGTAATCATTGTACAATTACAAATATATCTATCCAAACGAAGTAAATTCTCCCAACGTTCTAAGTACCACCTGCTGAGTCACACGTACACCGCACTTGGTGATTGACTGCTATCGCCTTGAATCCTCAAGTCTTCCAATACTCTTTTGGAAATCCATCAGAAGCGAATCAAACTGATTTTAATCGGGGTCGTAGAAACTTCTTGGAGTTGAAATAAAGCTTCAATGATCTGATGGGTATTCCAAGACAAGAAGATAGGATATATCTAAGCTCCTCACCTTCAATCAAAAATAACGCAGCAACTCTCAAAGGCGTAGTCTCGTTTCTGACCTAGCTAATGCTTTATAAACAGATCCATAGGCTAGACCAGTGCTCGAGCCACTGCTCGATAGTGGCTTGAACCACATGCTGGAAACTTAACCTGAAAGCCCATGTCTTCAGACATCGAAACTCTTGACTAACACTAACACTAGTACCCTCATTACATTCACATTGATTAATTCCATTCCATTTCCTAAAACAGACGCTGATAAAAAACAATGGTAAAACTACAACTCGATCTCAGTTCGTTAGTTTTTACTTGTGACTCTACAGGTGGTACTTAAAATGTTGTGAGGATTTATTTCGTTTGGATATGTATATATGTAACTGCACAATGATTATAGTGATTTGATTCATTCCTGTGTTTTTTTATCCATTCTAGGGTTTTTCACGTATTTCGTTGCTTTTGTTGTTTGATTGTTTTCCATTCCTGTGATTGGTTAATTTATCATTTGGTGGGTTGTATTAATTAAAGAGATCAAACATAGCAAATATTTATGTACCTAGACGATCTAGGAATTTTCAATTGGTATCAGAACGGATCGCTCATATTGATTTTGAAATATTTTTTACAACAGATCCTTATTTTTTTGATTTGCTAGTATGGATTCACCAAGAAAAGGCATATTTATTATCAAACCTCCAATTTTCGATAGCTCCAAATTTGTAACATGTGCTACATCTATGCATGTTTTCCGGTGCTAAATCTGAAAGTGAGAATATAAGTAATATTTTTTTGTAAGGTTGAGACTCATAAGGATAATGATTCTGACAGTGATGATGAATATGATATGGAAACAATGAGTTTGTCAACGAAAAATATTAAACGGTTTTTTTTTGTTAACAAAATAATATGGCGAGTAAGCAATAGATCATGTATCCAAATGCACTACATACTCGATAACCAAAATATTTACACATGTTTAGCTTGCTTACGGAGCAAAGTCTAGCTACCGTGATTAATAGTAGAAGATCATGGGGAAAAACTTTATCTTTAGCTATTATAGTAATACTCAACCATGCTAACAGGAAGGATAGCCACAAAAAAAAAAAAAAAATGCTAACAGGCTCTACTATTGTAGGGAACGAGAAATGAATAAATACAAATCCTAGAAGCGACTTTGTGGCTTTTTTTTCTTTTGATCAGCGAAGAGAAATATACATTAATAAGATAAGAGGAGAAATTATGGAAGAGGAAAATTAACAGTACATAATTAGGGTGATAAGAAATTAACAACATCCAACCACAAAGAGATATATAACCCAAAACGTACCAAAATATGCAGCCACAAAGCAAGCAAGCCTAAAAACCGAACCTTAAATTTGGAGGCAAAGCATAACTCCCAGAATCAATCATCAAAAGGTACTAATTAAGCAGCTTAACCAAGAAAAGCATTAAGCTTTCCCAATTTTACTATAATAGAAGCTACTTAAATTTGTTGCTGAAACATTAAGCTTTCACAATTTCTAACAGGAGTATCGGTATACATATATAGATATGCCTACATAAAATTCTCTCTTGATCTTCGTGAATGCAGTACTAATTACAACATTGCAGCATTCTAGTGATATATATATCTACTAGGGTCTTGGATATTGATCTTGCAGTACCAAAGCTAGTATTGCAAAGCCGGGCGTGATTAATGGTTAAGCTAGTATTGAATGGCGGAGTACAATATATATGTTGATCATCAAGACCATCGATTTCATGATCAAGATGAGCCGCATGATCCAACGGACAAGAAATCTATGAATAATGGGCCACCGCCGCCACCACCAGCTTCTTTGCCATGTGGCTTGGTTGATTCTTGATCCACCTCCTCGTCAGTATGATCTCTTCTCACTTGATTCTCCGATGTCACTACTTCACTTGATCTATTCGAGGAGTACTCAGTATTTACTTGGAAAAAATCATAAAACTCCAATCCACGCTGATCATCAATACTTTTCCTATCTGCAATTAATTAGTAATATTTTCATGCATATGATCAGAAACTATATACAGAAGCAAAACATGCAAAGCCATATATATACAACAAAATCCATAAAGTTCTTAATTAACCATTGAGGATATGGGCGGGGGAGAGAATTGGAAACAGACATAATTATTGTCGATATATGCACAAAGTGGGTGTTCTAAAAATATCACTGAAATAGTGGCCCATCATTTTTAAAATGTGCAAGCATACAAACAAAAGCAACCTTTGCTTGCAGTTGGTTTTTTTTGGGACCCTTTTCCGTTTAAGTTTGTAGCCTTGTGATAAAAAGAGTTTCGAAAAAGAAAAACATAGTCATTATTTTCTCGACGAATCAAGCTACCTCTGTATCCCCTCTTTTTTTTTTTTGATCCTCGGCTACCTCTCTATCTCTCTCATCATTTTTTTTTAAGTCCAGAATAAATTTTTCTCTCTTTTTTTTTTTTTTGGGTAATGGTGAAACGACCCTATAGCCAGGCCACTAAATAGACCCGACTACGCAACCCAAACTTTCAGGAGAGCTAGAGCGACCATACTAGTCACTACTCCCCACTTACTTCAAGTTACTCATCCAGTGAGGATTCAAATCCCAGATCTTAAGAAGTACTCCCAAAACCTAGACATGTGCCTGAACTACTGGGGCAACCCCTAGGTGTGTTACTCTTAGCATTTGTTAATCAATCAAGATAACCCTTCACATTTAATATTCATGGCACACTCTTTCTCCTTTTCTGCACTAAAAATGACAAAGGTAACTCTTACACATTTAATATCACGGTAATTTTAGGAGTTTATAAGGTGGGTCTTTCACGAATCTTAAGAGAATTGTTAGGGTGACTTTTAAATTTTTAGGGATCATTAGTAGATAACTTAATAGATTTAGTAGAAGTAGCTTTTAAAAAGTTCCTTTAAGACAAAGGTTATATTACTCCTTCCATCCTTAAATAAATATCCTGGATGCATGCAGCATTAGGAGGGCGGATGAGTATCTCCAGCAGGATTAGAGGTTGACAAGATAGGTTTGCACCCGTTGGGATGGCCAAAACGTGGGTGGATGGCAAAAATATTCTGCCCTAATCTGCCTGGTATTTTGATCTTTTCACCCCACCTCAACCCCCCTCCCCAACCCACAATACCCCTGGCCCAAATTCAAAATCCTAAACCCAATTTTCAAAAAATTTAGAAATTCAACAACCAAATCCCTATACAATTCAAAATTTCAGAACCCTTACCTCAATGAACACCCACCGCCACTGCCATGGGGACCGTCGTCGTCGTCCATGGGAAAAGGTGGGTGAGTCGGTGGGGTAGAGAGAGAGATGAGGTGCACTAATGGTGGGTGATCGGTGGCGTTTTGATTTTTATAGAAATGTGTGAGTTTTAGTCCTATGCTTCACATCCACTCAAAAAACCCTTTGTCTACCTCTCTTCTTCTTCTTTTTTTGTGTTAAAATTTAGGGAATTGAAACTTACACTCCCTTTTTTGTTTTCTAGTATTGAAAGTATATTTTTTTTTCTAAAAGACAAAAAAGAGTGTGAATAACAAAAAAGAATTGTGAATATCAATTTCCAATATGTGTGTGTGACAGTCTCCTTCTATTAAGGGATCCATCATTTTGTTAAAAGGTGGACTTTTCATTTTCGAGTCATTTTTTTTCTTAGCAAATTTTTTTTATTAATCTCTGAAAATTCATTTTCGGGTCATATTATGATGATCTAAACCGTGCAACTTGTTTAGAACATGTTTTTGTTAGTCTCCTTCTATGAAGGGATCCCTAAATTTTTATTATTTTTTTGATCGGCAACGCAAACTTTTATAAAACTCGACCGGGTTACATCGAGGGGGAGGCAAAGAGCACAAAAATGCTACACTGCCAAAAGAAAGAAAAATACAATAGAAGACATCCAACCGAGAGTTGGAGGAAAGTCACTCCTCAAGCAGTCGACTATAATTTCAGCTTTCAAATACCATCCAAGGGATCCCTCGTTTTGTTAAAAGGTGGACTTTTCATTTTCGGGTCATATTTTTTTTCTTGGCAAAAGAAATTTTATTAATCTCTAAAAATGCATTTTCGGGTCATATTATGATGATCTAAACCATTCAACTTGTTTAGAACATATTTTTAAAGATATTCGCGAGAAATCAATTCAAAGTATGACCGAGAAGTGCTTGATCTAAATAGTCTTTCATAAAACTTGACAGGAACTGTTCTATGTAAAAAAATATTTAGACAAGCACTTTCTGATTATATTTGGAGCCAATTTCCCGCAGATATCCTTAAAACATATTTTAAATAAGTTAAACGGTTTGAATTATCAAAATATGACCCAAAAGGCTCCAAACTATGAGGTCTGCATTTTAAGGTCCTTATTGTGTGTGTGTGTGTGTGTGTGTGTGTATATATATATATATATATATATATCTTAACATTCAACAAAGAAAAAAGCTATAAAAAAATAAAAAAATCAAACTTAACATTTTTACATTTTATATTTTAACAAACCGAAATGGATAATAAAACACTTTAAATAACAAAATTTAATTTTTTTGAATTATGAAATTGATTAATTTATTAGTAAACTAGATTATTATAGCTTAATTGTCCAAATGTAATTAAATTTATTCGGGTTTGCAATTATATAGTTAATATAATGAATAACTAATTTTGGAACTGCACAAGGGTAAAGAGTCATTTCACAGCTTTTTACATTATCCACCCCTTTTTTATCCCACAGTTTATCTCTCATCCAAATCAAATACTATTTTATCTCCCATTCCAATACTCCATCCAAATCAACTATTTTTTTTATCCCTCTCCATAAAAGTGACATCAATGTGCATGGGTCTATCCTCCATAAATAATATCACATTCTATCTTATATCCCTCCATAAAGTCACATTATTGTTGGTCTATCCTCCATAAATAACCCCCAAAACTCATTTTGCATCCAATCGGATCCTTAGTCAATTAACATACCGATGCCAGTTAATTTCCAAATCCCTTTAAACTAGGTTTGTACACATTCATAGATTAAAAAAATAATTCTTTGCTGAGCTTAAAAAAGGACACATACCGTTGTTACCATCCTCGTGCATCTTGGTCCGAGCTGGATTAATCCGTTGATGATCACCACATGAATAGAGGGATTTGAAACTGGGAGAATCATGTTCCTGAACTTGTGCTAAAAATGGGTATTGATGATGATGATGATGGTCAAAAGTAGTTGTAGTTAATCCAGAACAATACTTATACCGGTGATGATGATGATGATGATCAGCAAAGGAATAGTAATTAGCGAAGTTGTTCATCTTGTTCATGTCAAAATAGTAGTCGGTCTGCATTACGAGATGGTCACCATGATGATCTTGCTGTTTCAGATTATCACCACAGGATCTGGTCCTCTTTCGAGCATGATCATCATGGCCATGGTTTATAAGTGTGGTTTCGAGGTTACCGGCAGCAGCAGCAGATGATCTTTTTGCATGCATGTTCCTTGACCGTTCTCTGCATCTCCTGGCCATGATCACATGCCAGTGGTTCTTCACCGCATTGTCAGTACGGCCAGGGAAAAGCCTAGCTATGATAGCCCATCGGTTCCCATGGACTCTGTGAGATGCAAGTAGCCTTTCTTCTTCCTCTTCGGTGAACGGGTTTCGATTGATTCGTGGATCCAACTGATTGAACCATCTCAACCTACAGCTCTTACCTGCAGATATCCACCATGATCAGAATGTACTTTGGACAAAATTATTATCGTTGTAACTGTATTTTTGGCCATTTTTTCAGATTTGCCTTAAATTTTCCCTTCCCGATTAATTGATCGACTTGATGAATAGAATCTAAAAAGGTGAAAACTATGACTAAAATAAAAGCCCCAAACACGACAAAGGATCGAAAAATATAAATTTTCATTGGATTTGGATTTGGGCAGTCTAATTGAATTTTTTTCAATATTGATTTATATTTTGATCTTTTTGATTTATCTAGTCCAGAAGAATTGGAGTATTAATCTCAAAATCTTTAGATAAACAGTTTTAGAATACCACAAAACATCAACATACCTACTATATTTAGGAATAATTAATTTTGTTTAAAAAATTCCTAATTATAAGCTTATAGCAACACATCCTTTATTGTGATATTTTATAACTACCAAATAGTAAATAATTTAAGAAAAAATGTTGAGAAAAAAATATAATAATTTAAGACAAGTGCTAAACAAAACTTTCAGGGCGATGAATAATGTGTGAAAATTGTATCGATATTCAAGAAAAGTGCTATAATATCTTTGAAAGTATATTGTTAAAATCTGTGAGATATGTCTCAAAATTTTAACTTGCTTGTCATTATTTGCTAATTACCGGTGGTTAGCAAGATCCATCATTTAAAAATTAAAAACGATCAAAAAAAGTTATTTATTTTTTGTCACTAGCCGGAAAATTTTACACTATTCTAATCAAATCCAACCCAAGTATCAACTTCTTCGATCTCTAAAAAAGTTGTACGTACCCGCAATCTCACAGTAATTTAGTTTGGTGCCCACAAAATCGTTGAGCCAACTGTCTCGGTTAAAAGGAAACAAAACTAGCTTAGGAAAAAAAAAGATTTTCTTTCAGCAGTACCTGATCTTCCTTGTAGTTTATCAGCAATTGCGTTCCAGTTATGAGGTCCGTAGCGTTCAACCAATTCCCGAAGCTTTTCATCTTCAGCAGGCCTCCAATGACCCCTGCTGCACATCTGATCTTTAATTTATTTTTCCGTGGGATCTTGGCGGCAATAACAAACCTATAATTAATATTAACCCTATAAATTTCTCTCTCTTTCTAATCACAAGCTGGGGTTTAATTTCCTCTTTCGACGTACAACCCTTTTGATCGATGGCCCGAAAAAAAATTGGTGAATTGGAACAGGCTGAGACGTACAGATCGATCTAGAGATGGTGATGATATAGAAGGTTAGTAGTTAGAACATAGATAGAAGCTGGTTATATGTATGTATCGTACTTGTTTGTGGAGAGGTACTTGAATAGTAGAAGGATGTGTAATTTATCAAAGACAAAGGAGAGGAAAAAGAAGCCCAACCGAATGAAAATATATGGAGGAGAGAGAGAGAGAGAGAGAGAAAGGATGAGAAAGTGTTTTCCGTTAGGGAGTGGGAGGGTTTGGACAGACCTCCACCAGCGATTGATGCAACGTTTAGGCTAACAAACAAACCCCTTACTTATAAGTTATATATATAGTATACCCACACATCTCGATATATGTAGAGAGAGAGAGAGAGAGAGAGAGAGAGGGGTTGGGTGGGGTGAATTTTGTTCTCCTTTCAACGTCTTTCCAAGTTTCTAACCTACAACGTCTACTTATAACCCACCTTGCAATATTCTGTCTTTCCGTTTTTAATCTGTTAATATATACTACTCCTTGTAAGGAATATATTTTCCTATCTCTATATATATATGAAAATGAAGCTTTGTACAGGAGTAGTAAGGATGGAACCAGAGTCGACCATATGTAGTTGACTGTGGGGTCACACGACCCCATGGCAGAAAAAAAAATCCCCTGTAGTTTGGAGTATATTGAAATTTTTTTCCTAAGTGAACGTAGAAACTTTAAATCCATTTCAAAATCAATTGATAATGTGTGAAAATGTCTCAAATGTTATTAAGTGGTCATCCATTTCACTCTCAAGCAATGTGGGACTCTATTTCCTACATCCCTTTCACGTGCAGCCGCGTTTCGAGTCTGTCACGTGTGGTCACTTTTGCATCTTATCATCGTGCAATTTTTTTGCTGGTCTGTCATCGTAGAGTGTGGATTGTAAATTTTTTTAAAATGTGAGAGGTGGAACGGGTCCCGCTTTGATACCATATAAAAACTTTATATCCATCTCAAAATCAATTGATAATAAATGAAGAGGTCTCAAATATTATGAAGTGATCACTCATTAGTAGATTATTTCCTTGGAAAAAGTTGAAATCCACGGCATACAAAAGTCACTCCTCTCTCATCTTTGTGAGTCCAGTTTCCCTCGGTCCAATTGGCTCAAGTCGAGTTCTCGTCTTTGTGCCTCTCTCTCATTGTCTAGCAACAATCATGTTTTTCATAAATTTTCGGTATTGGCTACTTTAGTAAGGTTTTGTTTAGTTTTTCATGGTAAATTTTGGGATTAAACATTTGCCTTTCTCGAATCATCAACAACACTCAAGTAAGGGCATATTCTTCCTAAAATTTTGCTATGATGCTTTTTCAGTATTGTTACTTTTTGTACATTTTTTATTAACTTTCCATCATATTTTTTTGAATTACTTATTTATCTCGATGAGAAGAATCAGAAAATCATGAAAATGCATGTTGAGCTTTTGATATGTGAGTTGTTTGTTGTTGTTTTTTTTTTTATTTTTTATTTTTTTTTTTTTTTGTCATTCGTTAAACCTAATATACTTTATTCTAGAGGACTTTGGGGTGGGAGATTTGTGCTTACGGGAATCGAACCTTGTCCATGTGCTTGAGAATATAAGGGAGGCACCAACTGCACTACACTTCACTTGTGATATGTGAGTTATGTTTTTTTTTTTGCTCGGTAAAAGGAACTTTTATTAATCTCGAAGGGGTACATTGAGAAGAAAACAAATATTACAAAGAACTAAAAGCATAGAAAAATATCCGACCAAAGTTGCAATATATGAGTTGTTGATGAAAATAGATTGTAAATCATTTCATTGGCCAGCAAATCCGCAACTCTAGCTATTTGCTTCGCTGACCCTGGCCTCCACACACGACAAATCTTCCAGACATTGCATTGGGTCACCAACGTCTTAATTACCATCACAAGTAATTAAGGCGTTGAGAGGGTGTTTACAGTACTCGATTGAATTCACCAAGTTGATAATAAATATGATCAGTATTAACTTTTGTAACACTTTTCCGTATAAATAATTACTAATATCAAACTTGAATTTATAAGATTCGTATTTTGTTCTTTGTCTCATTATTAGTTTTATATAATGAAGTTGTTATTATTATATGAAATATCAGAATTTGAGATGAATTCGATGAAATGAATTGAACACATGCATGTACACCTAAATGGAAGGTGTTTCTTCCCAAATCCTATACTAAAAGTTCTTTCTAGTCATACAATTAATAGTACTGTACTTTGTCAATGTCTTTTGTCTTACACATTTCGTTCACTTGTGTATCTATCTGCACGACTTACTAACTAAGCACGTGCATATATGATACACAACGCTATATTGTTTTTTAAAAAGAAAAAAAAATATTCTCTTGAAATCTACATCGGCAACTAATATTTCTCGTAAGATCTTCTAATGTAATTTTGAATCGTAAATTGATGAAGATTATGTAACATTAAACATAGCGGAAATTGAACATTGATGTAATTACTTCGTTGTGCATCATGTATCACAAGGGTACTACTGCTTGTTCATGTATGTTTCGTATAGTTGTACATGTATATGATGTACGTATTGTGTGTCTATAAAGTATATAGAATGTTACCATGTTATCTATGTTACTGCCACTCCATTCCAAAATTTTAGTTCATTTTTTCTTACTTGTCTATTTTGACTAGTCAAGGTGGGAAATTTTATTTATTTTCCCTTTTACCCTACATCTCCATATTCAAATTCAAATACAAAAGTGGAGTTAAAAAATGCATAGGATTTTAAAAAGAAATCATTGCATTTTATTAGGAAGGGTAATTTTGGAACTTCATTTACTTAGAAGAGTATTAATGATTGTATCCCCTTAAAAAATTGGATTTTCAAAGAGGGACAAAATTTTTGTGACGGATAGAGTATTATATTGTTGATGTTTCCTAGTTAATTTATTATTCATGTTTCCTAGTTAGTCTAGGTTTTTTTTATTATGCATATTATCTAGTTAGTTCAGACTTTTTAGTCATCAAGTCTTGTAGTCTATGTAAAGTCATGTTAGGCTTTATGTACGTTTTAAACAAATCACTTGTCGACAGTTGGTATTTTTGTAATTGTGAATAAGATAAGGGAAATGATATGCACATTTATCTATTGTCACTCTCTTTTTCGACTTTTCTTTATCTGAAATTACTAAACTACTCTTACTTCTTTAGTCACTTTTTTCTACAAGAAGAGCAAGTTGATAATTTTACATGAAACCGGGGGGAGGGGGAGAAGTACAAAAGGGGAGTGTTAAAATCATTTTTCATAAGTAAGATATACTGTATTACAGTAATTAATCAATGAGAGTAGAAGGGGTGGAGGTCGTTGTTAGAAATAGGTGATCGATCATGTTGCACGAAGGCATTGTGTTTAGGTCTTCGATCAGCTTTCAGACCTAACTAACAAACTAGCTTTACGGCTTTCTAACTAATTAGTGCACGTGGAGACTTCACTCGGAGACTTTAATTAGTAACCTTAATTGGCTTTATTAATTGCTATTTAACTGTTACTTGTAATTGCTGTCGAGAATTTATTCATACCCAACGTTATTAAATATTATCCTAGATTACTGCGATTAATTTCATTTGAAGATTATTTTCGAACGATGTTTGAATAAAGCCATTGGCGAGCGCAATTTGATATCCCTTATGCTACTCCCTCCGGTATTCCATTTTGGGCTGTCCCTTAATAAGTGTCCATTTTGTAAAGTTAGTGGATAAAAGTTGGTGAATTGTCTATTTTGTCCCTAAAAGTAGATTCCATTTTAAAAAGTAAGTGAGTAAAAGTGTAATGATGATGGATAAGTAGGGAAAGTAGAGGAAAAAGTTGATGTGATAGGTATAATGATGATGTCTTTTTAATAAGTTGGAATTACGAAACAGGACACTTAAAAAGGGACGGAGGGAGTAATAATGATACAAAGACGTTGGACGTACGAATCGATCTGTGATTGACTCTCGGAATATCTGTCAAAGTACATAGTAAATGTAATACTGTACTTTTACTACAGGAAGAAAAGGTAATTATTTTTGTAAGTTGAGTCACCATTGGAATAAGCTACTAATACAGAACTTAACATGTTTCCAGACCCGGAAACAAAATTAGTAAGGCACAATGCCAATATAACCAAAGTACACCAAAACGCTGGGACATTAGAATAAAAAAGAGAAAAAAAAAAAAAAAAAAAAAAAAAAAAAAAAAAAAAAGGACATGGCATTACACAAAAAGAGACACGGCAATTAAAGATAAACTCTAAATATATTGATATCACTATTTCTTGACACGAATTAATTCAGTCATAGTCCTAAATAGAGCCCCCAATTAAGTTTCTATATCTGACATCATCATCGGTTAAGCTTCTATCCTATAATTTATGATTATCCTATTCTACCCTTGCTACTTTTTCTTTCTTTCTTTCTTTTTTTTTTTTTGATCTGCATTCTACCCTTGCTACTTAAGTTTGCGTGTAAAGGTGTGTGTGTGTATATATATATGATTGAGTTGTTGATGTGTTTCATTTTTTCAGAGATTCAAATGGGTTTTGTACTCTCTATAGCGCTAAAATTACCAGTATGATTGGGATAATATGGATTATCAAGAACTTCAAATTTTTTAGGATTAATTAAAGATTCAAGATACATTGTTTTCATAAAAACCTATGAAAATGTTTACATATATTTTGAACATTTCATTCACGCTAAAGTACTATTTTTCTCTAGGTTTATTTTATCGCTCTGCTTAACAGCAACGTCTACAGCGAAGAAGGACATAATAAATTGGGAGGTCACTTACAGTTGTGACTAGAATAAAAAAAAAAGAAAAAATAAGAAGAAGAAGAAGAAGCAAGAGACTGGCTAAAGTTAATAAAATTATTATAGAATTCTTCTTACTCGAGTTAATAAAGTTATTCTTATTTTCAAAAACAAAAAGCAAGACTAGCTACCTAATGTTGAGAAACCGAGTTAGAAAAGAAGAGGAATTTTATTAACTTTGCTTCATGGGATGTCATGTTATTTCTGTTGAGTTAAGATCATCTTTCCTCTCGATGTATCCGTTATTTTTGCGGATCAAAATAAATGTTTAGAGACCCAGTTTAAGATATATATGTATATATATCCCTAATGTTATTGTAATATCAACTTTTTTGGGTACCCTATTAAATTTAATTTAATGCTGCGGAAACTCGATTGTTTGACCCGAAGTGAAGATCGATCAGTACCGGGCGTCTATATAAAGAATATATATAATAGTAATAGTATTTGGAATTATAGAAGGGATTGAGAGATAGTACTAATTAATAAAGTAAGTCTTAGGTTTTGACCGTTGGCCTAACATTCTCCTAGTTTAGAAAAATCGCTTGTTAGAAAAGGGAGGTCAGAAAGCTCTCCTCCCATCTTTCACCCACCCTTCCTAAAACCAGAATCTCAAATAAGGTATGTTGATAACGGCCTCTGCTTACCTTGGCCTCTGATTTAAGTAACGTAACGTACCAAAATCAATCAAAATCTCTCTCTCTCTCTCTCTCTCTCTCTCTCTCTCTCTCTCTCTCTCTCTCTCTCCTGTGGGTATTCAAGGCAAGCTCTAGCCATTTTGAACGGGGTCTTAGTCAACTTCAAGATTAATTAAGGAGAAGTACTCGAGGATCTATATATTCCGCCCATTTGTGGGCTCTTCTTGATCCACTTTAATTATTTGAACCATTCATTTTATAAGCTTCATAAAGAACATTGGTCACGCCAAACATCATCCTATCAATTAATTATTTCAATTCTATTTATCTTGGAAAATATATGGCAACACTAAAGTGAAACCCTTTTTTTCAATAAAGATATCTACTAAAACGGAAAAAATACAATACATTCCCCAGATGTGTACGGTATGCACCTTGTTGAATTGCTTTGATTGAATTTATAATGTTTCATATGGAAATTCGTAACATTATGTATAAATTTCTATAAACATACATTTGAATAAAACTTGATAACATTTGTTTAAAAATTCATAACATTGAGAAAAAAACTACATAGTAAAAATGTTATGAATCGAAAAAAAAATGTAAAGAATTTATGTGTAAATGTTATAAAGTACTGATATACAAAAGTTATTAATTCAAGACCGATGTTATGTTTTAGGAAAAGTCTTCAATACACATCTTAAACTACACACATTTTTAAGGTGTGTATTATATGCACCTATTGGAGGCGGAGGCTAGAGGGAAAGGAAGGTGGAGGTGGAGGTGAGAAGTGGCGGCCACCCCTGATGGCAAATAATGCATGGGTGTGTTTCTTTGGGTTACCTATTGCTCAGGTGACCGGTAATGTATTATAATCATATCGTAATTGTTTTAATGGACTAGATTATGTCTTTAGCGTCCAATTGCAAATAATAGGGGTGCATATTATACACACTCAAATAAAGAATGTGTATTGTAGCACTTATATGCTTTATAAAAGAATGTCATGAATTTAATGCGGTTAATTCAAGGGGTGCATATCATATACGCCAAAATAGGAGCGTGAATTAATTGTAACATTTTCAATACGCAAAATATATCAAACAATATCCGATTAACGTGAAGTTTTCCGTGGCCGGTGTTCTTGACAAATATGTATATATTACTACGAAACACGAAGCGATAGTCTTTGATCGCATACGTACATAGTCGACCTGCTTAAAGTTGCAGACTAACAATATTCCTAACTGTTTCACGCTTGACTTCAGTGAATGATATCATGTACTACTTATATTGTAAAAACTGTACGTACGTATTGACGACTGTTCACCAGTTTTACCTACTTTTCTTCTACTTACTAATCTGCTTATAATTGTTACCTGATTAACTTCATTTTTTTTGAACGGTAAAAAGAATTATTAATCTTTAAAAACAAATTAAAAAGATTAAAAGGACCCAACGCATAGCAAGAGCAACCCCACAGAGGAGGCACCCTCTACACCAACGATCAAATGCTGCCGGTACCCCAAAGGAAAAAAAAACATCACACCAAGGAAGGTAATTAAGGAGCCAACACATAACACCAAAAAAAAAAAAAAAAAAAATCCCTAAAAGAGACAACCCACGCCCAAAGGGTTAAGCTCCCAAAACATCGGTTTTCTTGGATCGGATCAGCAAATAATCTACTTTCATGCCCTTTAATTAACCAGAATTTTTGAATCCATATATAATGGCATCTGTTGCAACAACCACTGATCATCCATGAGATTTAGATTTGGGTGGTGATAACTTTATATCCAACTCAGAATCAATTGGCAATGAGTAGAGAGCTCTCAAATGTTATTAAGTGATCTCACCCATTACACTTCCAAGCAATGTGAGATTCTATTTCCTTAACAAAAATTATTTTTATTAATGCCAAAACTGTTGTACCCTCGAATTATCTTTGTGGCTAGCATTTAGCTTCTACCCTCGATGTACCATTTTTCGAGTTTTTTTACATAAAACTATTGTTGTGCGCCGATCAAAAATAATGCCAAAACTGCAGTACGTAAAAAGCTTGTACCATATGCAAAGTACAAGTCTTTTATGCACAACAGTTTTGACATTAACAAAAACAGTTTCGGCATTATCTTTTTCCTTTAGATTATTTATATGTATAATATTATACATGTATTTCGCTGCTTGTAGGTACGTAGTTTCTATTGACTATCATTGTTTATATACTTCTAATGACTATATATAGTTTTATGACTACTGCATGCATTGGAGGCAAATTAAAACACAGAAAATCAGGCAATATTTCTCTTCCATGGACTTTCTATATTATCTATATCAAATCATGATTGGAATAATTTCTCTATTGGTCTCGTTTCTTTTTATCATGAACAGAACAAATTAAGAGTAATAATCCATCATTTAAAAAAAAAAAAAAAAACAATGAAAAGGAGAGAGGTTAATTGCATCAGTACTGTAAAAAATATTACAGGTACGTCCACTGGGAGAACAGGAGTATGAATTATTTGGAGTATAGGGTCAATTTTGGAGAGAGAGAGAGAGAGAGAGAGAGAGAGAGAGAGAGAGAGAGAGAGAGAGAGAGAGAGAGAGAGTGTGTGCATGCATATATTCTGGTGAACAACAAGTAGTGCGGGTGCTAAAATTTTATAGAGTTAGTTTGATCAACCTTGCCAACATGAAAATTATGGGATGTCGATCAGACAGATAGAAAACCACCCATCTTATTCAGCCAGTAGAGTTGTACTTGACCTTTGAGTAGAAACTTGATAATAATTTAAAGCCGTTAGATTCTAATTAATTAAGCAAATTATATTAGCGAGCCACCTAATTTAAGAAATGGATTTCTGAAGCTATCTGAACTTCTCAACTGAAAACAAACCGCCTATCTAGACCCAACAATAACATACGCTCTAATAGTTGTATGTTTGTTTAAGTCATCCAAGTACATACCTACCCCACCTAATTCTCTAGTATACCATCACTGCTGGAATTTAGGGTGTTCCGTCTTAACCTACATGGACTCATTTGGGGTTAGTTCATGTAGAACTTTGCTCTGCATTAAAATAGGGCTCCTGGTATTGGACGGTAGGATATTGGTCTTTCACGATTAGTCGATGTACGCATAATGTACTGAACCCAAATGTAGCTTCGGCCGGACACCTTCAATGGTTAACTGAACATCCCAACAAAAAAAAAATTTGAATACATGTAAAAATTATGAGCTAACATTTCTTTAAATACCCAACTCTAATACCAATGAACAATCAATTCTAATAGTTTTGAATACGTAATCCAAAAAAAATTGAACACCTAACCCAAAATCATTTGAACACTCAATTACAGTCCATCAATTCAGGTAATTCATCTTTTTGAACATCTAACACATTACCTCAAATAAAACTTAGATGATCATAATGAAAAAATTGAAAAAAAAGGAGAAAAAGAAAAATATATTAGTGTAAGTATTATGTTCTGCATTCTCTCTAAATCTTTATTGTTGATGATCTAAATCTATTAATTTCGCATTTATGCATGACAGTAACTACTTTTTTTTTTCTCTAATTAGCTTATAGAACTACAGAAAAAGTTTTAAAAAAATTTAAGAATAATATTTCTTCAAATTTAAGACTACGATAGAAAATCTCATCATATCATCTTAAAGAACAATATATTTTTTAGAAGGTCAGTCCAACATACTTGTTACAATTTCTTTTAAAATGATTTAGTAGATTAATACATCGATTAAACGTTGGCATAAAATATGAGAACTCATCTAGGGCAACTGTAAGATTTTAAATACTGTCTACTACGCAATACGATAACTTTCAAAAAAATTAATTTTTTATTAAAAAAATAGTACTCCCTCCGTCCCCTTTTAAGTGTCTTGCTTCGTAATTTCAACTTATTAAAAAGACATCATCATTATACCTTTCACATCAACTTTTTCCTCCACTTTCCCTACTTACACATCATCATTACACTTTTACTCAATTATTTTTTAAAATGGAATCTACTTTTAGGGACAAAATAGACAATTCATCAACTTTTACCCACTAACTTTATAAAATGGACATTTATTAAGGAACAGCCCAAAATGGAATACCGGACTATAAATAAGGGACGGAGGGAGTACTCCCTCCATCCGCCTTTGTTGGTCCATTATGGAAATTTGTGCCATTTTTACATCATCTTATCTTCTAATTTATAATACTTTTTATAACTTTGAAAACATAGAATAATAAATCTAATTAAGATCTATCAAACAAAATCCATATTGCATTTTTTGTTGAGTCTATATTAAAAGATATAAACAATTGAAAATGACACAGACTCCCAAAAGGAACTAACAAACACAGACGGAGGGAGTATATATTTTTAAGTTCTCATTTTCCCTCGTAGTTAAATTTTTGTTTATAATCGAGGTTATACTTTTTCACTGCACTATTTATACTAATAAATGAGATTTTGGTACATATATTATTGATTAATAGATCAACTAGTAAACTTAAGATAATTTCTAAACACTTTATTACAAATTCCTAGAGCCGTCACTGCCTGGTCATCAAAAAAAAAAAAATTACTCCGTAATTCACTAATTTCATGATTCTAATTTTACAATTAATATGTCCATATATACTGATAAGCAGCCTAGATTGCATAATCTTGGCGCTTAAAGTCTCCACTTTGTAGCGTTTTAGTATTTAAGTTTTCGTTTTTATTTGATTTTGTGCGGAAGGTTGTTTTTGTCAAGTTTCAGGTAGAACGTGGTTTAAAGGTGATTTTTATCGTCAAGGATCGCTCACAGAAGCATCCAAGTGTCCAAGGCCGTGTGGCAGCTCCCCACCAAATCCCATCGGGTGATTATATGAGTGGCGAGTGAGCATTGGGTCATTGTCAGGCAGTTCAAACCAAGGCGAGGCCAAAAGAAGTTTTTGCCAATCCAATACCGGTACTGTGAATTGGCCAGTACCAGTACCCACTCTCCAGAAGTTACATTTGGGAGCAAATTAAAGACCCAATACTGGTACTGGGTGTCGGCCAGTACCGGTACTGCTTGCAGAAATTTTTCACAATTTGTTTACTTTTTTAACTTTCCTTTTATAAAATAATTTTCACTTTTGGCAAGTTCTGGGATATTTATTGTGAGAGGAGGGTTGAGTTGTATAAATATCACACACACTCTCTCTCTTATTCATTACCTAGATACAAACTACTTTAAGTCTTTTAGATCTAAGAACTCTTCCATAACTTTTTAAGCTTTTAAGTTGTAATTCCTTAAGAGCACTTCAAGGTATTTTCATTTCATTAATTTCTCGAGTATTAAAGTTGATTGTAAGCATCGGATCTTTTATATTATCAAGTTTATTTTCAAGTTTATCGGTTAAATCTTATGGCTAAATTTCTTGCCATGTTTAGCTTTTTGATCGTGTGTGAGTAGTCGATTAGGCTCGGCCATGGGGTGATTAATGCTATGTGACTTATGTTAATCTTGTCTTACTCAACTAAATACTTGAGGTTCGGTATGGAAAATGTGTAGGGTTTGCCTTTATGTAACAAAACTTACCGATGTTAATCTCCGGTGATCATATGATAGCTCACATGGTTCTAGAGCGATGTCTCAGTTCGTGTTTGCCAAGAGAATAAAATAGCTCACTTGTTCTCCATACTTAATTTCTAGTTTTTAATGGTCTCATAGCAAAATCCTCCGGTTGATAGCCTATGCCATGCAATTTAACCGTGTTTTCGTTGATAATGGTTTGATGACTAAAATTACGGGTATTAGTTACCCCAACGCCTTGCCGCTTGTTTAATTAAGTTAAAAATTCATTTTCTAGTCATTTTTATAAGTGTTAATCACCGTCCAAAGCAAAATCAAAAGTTGGCCGTCTGAACGCCGGAAACTCTTACATCTACAAATCCAAATTAGCTAGAAAGAATGATCTATATGAGTACGATCCCGGACTTTTCGGTATTTATGCTGACAACGACCTAGCCCTACGTTCGGGGTAAATTAACCTATTTCAACGGTTAGGTTGTGGCGAAGCATATACCATGCTATCCGCCTCTTTCTGACCTCATTTAGCATTAATATTATACTAGTAGGAAAGTTCTCATGAGGTTTTGGAACACAGAAAATGGACAGGGACATGACACTTTTGAGTGTAACTCACTTTTTTGAAGTTGGGAGTATTAGGTTAGGTAGAAGACAGAGATGTAACTGCGAATGAATTCATATTAATTTACTGCACACAACATTCCTTCAACTAGATATTTATATACTAACCTTGATGGAATATCTAACCTTTACATTTTATTACTTTCTATATATTACTACAATTCTCTGTCTCCTTAATTAATTTCTATATATCTTGGTCTTTAAAACATAAATCTCATTTTCTTTGCAATTTGTCTACATGGGAGATCTCCTATCAATAGCACGAAGAACAATGGCACTCTAGCCATTTCTTCCGGCTCAAGTGTTGAGGGGCACGACATTTTATTTCGCTAGTTCATAAAGATCGATGATCGCAACGTTATTTTGTCGCTTTCGAATTTGACCGATGGAGCACTTAATTTCACCCTCATATAAATTACTCTTAGTTACTTTATATATGAGAAGAACTACTTAAAAACGAAAGCATATGTAACAAATTCTCAGCATTACTCAAGTGCGTCGCGACTATCGGTCACTAAGAAATTAAGGACTATAATAGTCCGAATAATGATTCGTTTTATGTCAAATCGTAGAGTTCCATGTTGCAATTTGATGTTCTCAGTTCCAGGGCATGTTGAATCGCGCAAAGCCGTTCGATTCAAAATTAGTTGAAGGAACTTTCGCGAGCCTACTGTTCGCTGCCTTCTCTGTTATATTCCACCAATTGATTAGTGATTACATAGTCAAATATGAATTGATGATGCCAAACATGACGATCAAGATTGAATGCTAAAAAAGAAACGCTTCAGTGGTTGGAGATGTTTTTTTTTTTTTTTTTTTTAATTTTAATTTTTGGCTTATAAGAAGCACATTGTTTATCATTTCAATGAATTAACTGGGCAGTTTTTTAACTTAGCAGCTCAAGAGTGCTGTTTGTGTATGACGATAAATTTCTCAAAACAGAGTGATCCTAAATCTGAAATTTCTAGTTCCCTTCAACTTAAATTGGTTCTGAGTCGTTAGCCAAAAAAATTGGTACCTCGCAAAAGAAGAACCTCAATTATTTATCATGTATGCCACCTTCTTCTTCATCGATCCTTCGACTCCGCAAATTAAAAAATTAGGAAAAACAATATTAAAAAAAGAAGGTAAAGAAAGATATCGATCGAGGGATTACCACGTATACTTGTTAGGATTGAGAAACTCTTTATACTATTCAGTTACAAACCCAGGATTTTGTAAACGCGGGGGTCCAACTATGAACAACAAAATTTTAAAATTACAAGGTTGGGGAATCTAATAGTTTTTTTTTGGTATAGGTGTAGAGGAAGGTTTTTTGGATAATGAGTGGAGAGAGAGAGAGAAAGAAAAATGAGATTAATAATTAAATGAAAAACTAAGGGGAGTCCGTGCACAAAGAGAGATATTGGGTTTTGGGATCGAAAACGAACACAATTGGAAGCATTTAAATGTCTACATAACACTCAATAAAAAATACAATATCTAAGTGTTCATAACAAACAAAAAAAAACTAATATTGATATAAAAATCTTTTAAAAAAAAATTCAGAACAACACGGAGGCCTTAGCCCCATAAGCCCAAGTGTAGTTCTGTCTCTATTTCCGGACAACAAGAAATAACAGAAGACTTGGTCTTTTTATGTGACTAGATGCACTTTCAGAGGTAGTATTGACAAGCGGGAAGGACGAAATTGGCATAGTCAATTTTTATCGACAAAATTGAACCCTTTCTTTTGATAAGTAGAAGATAGATTATTCATATACCTATATGGATTACTCTAACGTCCGCCTAAAGGATATAGGATAATAGATAAAAGATGTATTGATATTTAAAAAATGTTTATTCATATTTGTGAAAGTGTATTATTATCCGTGAGATATGCATTGATATCCGAACTTATTTAAAATTATTGGTATATTATCCACCGCCAAATGGGCAGAAGTTAGAAAGAACGTACCTATATTTAGTTATGTCTATGACAGGGCAAAGAAAGTAGAGAATTAGAAGAATTTTTGTATTCTTGAATGAGTTGATACAATGTTCAGCACTAATGCTAGGTATAAAGATAAAAGATTAAAAAAAAAAAAAAAAGGATAGTCTAATCTACGCCTTAAATAGAGAAATGCGATATGACTACAATTATGCCTAATCTACGCCTTAAATAGAGAGATATAGTAGGATATGATTATGATATGATACACTCAGGGCCGGCTCTGGGGTAAGCCCTGCAAGCCTTTGGACTTGGGGAACCCCAGGCTGGGACAATAAAAAAAAAAAAAATTTAAGTTGGATATAAATGTTAAAGAGTTTCCTATACCATCGCAATTCAGTTGCTTGTCACCACAATTTGCAAAAGTTCCAAACGTGGCAAGTTTGATTCCCGGAGGCCTCCTAGCCGCCACCCCCATCCCTTTTCCTTTATTTCTTCTTGTTTTTCTTACTTTTTGTTTTCTTTCCAATTCACAATATTATGAAATTAATCATCTTTATTTCTACATTTTTTTTCTACCTTTTTTTATTTTACTCTCAGTCCACAATATTGCGGAAAACAAATTATTTGTTGGAAATTTTTGATTTAACAAATACAAGAGTGATGTATAAGTAATATGTTCTTATATTTGATTAAACAAAAGTTATAGTTAAGATAAATTGAGCGAGCTAACATAGTTTTTATTTTTACCTGTGAACTACCATTTTGCAAGAAAGATTAAACAGATTGGCTATGATCTCAATTGAAAATGAGGCGTCGTTACACTAAGAGCATTTTTGGCATTTTGAGCTTTTTTTTAAAACTTTTTATGCTTTTCGAGACGGCCATTCTCCTCACATATATCAATTAAAAAGCCCAAAAATCTACACAAAAAAATGTGAGTGGAACAAGCCCTGAGTTCTTAGATAAGTAAAGTACGATGACTCAATTAAAAATATTGCTTCAAAAAATGCAATGAAAAGTTGTTTTTTTTTTGAATCGGATCATGCTAAACATAAAGTACTATAATTGAGGTTAACATTTTGATGTTGATTTTTTTTAATGTTATTCCAGTTAAAAGAACAATATAATTTTGAATTTTGAATTTTTGAACTTGTATTTTTTTTAAAATTTTGTATGAATTAATAGTAAGTGGGCAACAAAGCATAAGATTGGGCTAAGGCAATCCAAATGTTGGGGACAACACTGGATACACTAGGATATGATTACGATATGATACACAAAGATACATTGAGATACACAAAACATCCATTCCATTCACAAAACTTAGGATGTGAGAGCGAAAAGCATTTAGAGTTTGCCAATGAGGAAACGGAAATGAGCAGTAGTGTGGGTCTTCGTGAAGAAATCTGTCAACTACAACGTAGACAAAACGAAGGGTAGGGTAATGGTGTCTGAAGATGCTGATGAACAAAATGCCAATCTATTTCAATATGCTTTATGAGCTCATGAAAGACCGAGTTGTGGCCAATCTGAATTGTACTCTTATTATCACACACACAAAAAAAATGCATAAAAGAAGAAATAGACACCCATATTCGATAGAAGCCAGCGAAGCTACATAATTTCTAAGGTAGCATGAATCATAGTACGATATTTGGTTTCAGCAGTAGAACGAGTAATAACAGATTATTTTTTGCTTTTTCAGGAGATAAGGAAATTACTCAGAAAATATGAAGGCCAGAGTTTGATTTTTGGTCACTGATATCTCTGGCTAATTAGCAAAAGCTTGAAGAGTTAAATTTGATGTGGAGGAAAGCAGGAGAAACCGATGGAGAGTACCACAAACATACCCCAAAATGCATAACAATGATGCCCAATGTGTAGACTGAGGAGCGGATACAAATTGATTAACAACATGAATAACATAGGCAATATCCAACCGAGTCACAATGAAATAAACCACACAATCCACCAACTCGCAGTATTCCGTAGGATCTTCAAGAGGAATACCATCAAGAGCAAAAAACTTGGTATGAAGTTCAAGAGGAGTATCAACCATTTTGTTATCAGTGAGACGAGCATAATGGAGGCTATCAGTAGCAATCCATTATGAGAGGAGTGACCTCAATGCCAAGAAAATATTAAAAAGAACCTAAGTCATTCCTCTCAAACTCACGAAATAGATGACATTTCACTTCATTAATAGCAGCAAGATCAGAACCAGTGATGATCATATCATCAACATATAATAAGAAAAGAACCAAACCATGAGATGTGCACTGGAGAAATATAGCAGAATCATGCATACTATGCTAGAAACTGATCTGAAAAACCACATCTTGAAATCGAGCATACCAAGCACGATGGGGATGTTTCAAACCACAGAGAGCACGATGCAAGTGGCAAACAAATCTAGATGGATGAGAAAAGCTTGGTGGAGGGTCCGTATAAACCTCTTCAAACAGATACCAATTGAAAAATACATGCATTCTTCACATCCAACTGATAAAGAGACCACTAGTTCACAGCAGCAATAGAGATCAAGATGCGAATAATGGTCATTTTTGCTACAGGAGCTAAGGTTTTCTCATAATCAATCTCATACTCGTGAAAAAATCCTTTAACAACTAAGCAGGCTTTATACCGCTCATCAGAATGAGTCTTGACCTTGTACACCCATTTGCAAATTTGCAACCAATAAGATTTTTACCTTCCGATGGCAAAACCAATTCCCAATTACGGTTATGAGCAAGAGTAGTGAGCTCAGCATTCATGGCATCTGCCCAATTGGGATCATTATAAGCTTCTTTTTAAGACCTATGTCCAAAATAAGTGTGAATTCGAGATATAAATGAACGCCATGAAAATAAGAAACAAGTATCAATAAAACCAAGTCTTACAAGTGGGTGATGATTTTCACGAGCAGGATATAGGCAAGCAGCTAGATTGGAATCTTCCGAGGTAAGTTAGGAGGCAGAAGAGCTAGGAGAAGGAGGTAGAGAAGTTGCACGACAAGAGTAGACCTTAAGAGAAAGGAAGAATAGGAGCCCGACGAGTAGAGGATGTGTTGTGCGGAAGCCAAACAAACAGACGGTGATTATGAATATTGAATCGAAAAAAAAAGCTGTGTGCAGCAAACCAAACGTGAAAGAAGGAGAGAGAAATCAAACCAAAGGAGAGAGAGACACACAGATATACGTGGTTCGGTTTTACTTTGGAATGTAAGCCTAGTCCACGGGCAGTTGATCGATGGCTTCACTAATCAAATACAAATGCTCAAAGAGCTATAAAGAAGAAGTCTGCAGAACTCTCCTACCAAAAGCCAAAACAAGGAGGCAACTCTCTCAAACCCTAATCAAACGCCTAATATTTGCTCTTAAACCAATAAAGAGGCATAACAAGTGTATTTATACCTAAAGACAAGTTGCCTAACAAGTCCTGACCATATTAGGTTTTGGAGCCCCCAAAAAACCCTAAAAACAAACTCCAAACGCGCAGATTTGTGCCCGCTGGTCCAAACCAAGTGTACGCTGGTCCGGACCAAAATAACATATTGCTTCAGAAACGCGTAACAAGTGCTGGTCTGGACCACCAAGGCCTTGGTCTGGGCTAACCAAGCTGCAAACTTCAAAATCAAGCCAAAATTCAACAAATCTCCACCTCGGCAAGATATCTAAACTCAAATACCAAATGAAGCCAAAACCAAAGTCAAATCGAACTGCTACAAACCAAACTCTCTCTAAAAGCTTGAACCAAAAGAGAGTCAAAGAGAGGACGAATCAAACCCAAGGAAACAACCAAGTCCTCAACAAACAAACCAAACCGATCACCAAACTGCAGATGAACCCAAAACAAACCAAGTATCGGAACAACCTCAAACCAATTTCTGAAGTTTTGAGCAATCTTTAGAACCAAAAACAAAGTTGCAACAACTCCAATCCAAGTTCCAATAGCCAAATCCAAATTTAAAACCAAACCAAAGAATCTAACCAAACCTAGAGTCAACCCTAAGACGCAAAAGAACCAAACTGTCTTCAAGGTTGCTCCAAACCCGCGCCCTAAGGCACATGCACCCCGAAGGGTGCTCAAATGGGTGGAAGGTGGATTAAGTCCAAACTATATTTGAACTTAACCCCATAAACCAAAGTCTTCAAATCTGCAGTCGTAAGTACTAAATACCAATATTTCAACTTGCCGTTGAAACGCAAGTTAGTCTTCAAATGATCTATCTCCACCAGTAGAATCCAAACAAATTCCCAAAACCAAAATACGAAGTATAGATCCAATAGCAGCGAGAATGAAAATCGACTAACAAACCCGATTGATACGTACCTTCAAGAGAATCAACATTCACCAAAGCAGACCCTCAAACAAAGTCAAGTGCTCCAATGAAGCGGTCGACTGCCATGCCAAACTTGACTCCAAGTTGCTTATCCAAAACACAATGCTCCCCAAAACAAACCCCATATTGCTTCCCCAAATCATCAAATCATTCGTGCACCAAAGCGGTTAGTATCCAAAACAGATTCCCCAATATCTAAGGCGCTAGTGGCTGCCCCACACAATATTGTACTCCCTTCAAGAAAATACAGATTATTGCGCCTAACGCCCTCCATCACAACCAGAATGCCAAATGAAGCCTTTAGAGCTCCATTCTTCAAAGTGATCACCAAACTTGCAGACTCTAAGGCACCCAAAGAGATGATATTATATTTCACACTTGGTACATACCGAACATTATCCAATGTCCAAATGAATCCATCATGCATAACCAAGCTAATTGTACATATCCCTAAAGTCTTGCAAGCATGGCCATTACCCACAAGAATATCACCGCCATTTAACTTTTTCAAGCTAGAGAACCAATCCCTATTGGGACACACATGACAGCCACATCCAGAATCCAAAATCCACTTCGACTCCCTCGAGTGGCTAACAGGCATGAGATTCACCAAAGCTTTCAAATCATCATATCCTCGTCAGAAGCATAATTGGAATTGGAGTCCTTCTTACTCCTTAAGATAGGACAATCCCTTTTCCAATGACCTTTGTCGTGATAGTAAGCACAATCGTCTTTTGCAATACCCATTGTATTCGCAAAAGAGGGAACTTTACTCGATTGGGGCCGAGTATTATTCCCTACAACCAAACCCGGACGGAATGTGTCCTGATGGGTCTGCCTATCTCTTAAACAATACTTATTATTAACTAGAGAATTCGACACATCCTCATAACGAATTTCTTCCTTACCATATAACAAAGTAGTAACAAGGTGATCATACGAAGTAGGAGGAGAATTCAACAAAATCAAAGCCTTATCCTCGTCGAGAATATTGGCATCCAAATTTTGAAGATCAGCAAGTATTTTATTAAAATCAGACAAGTTCTCGTTCATAGAACTACCTGCACGAAACTGGAAACAGAAGAGCTTCTTCTTCAAGTAGAGGCGGTTCTATACGCTCGTGGTCATGCACTTATCCTCGAGCTTCTTCCAAAGATCCTTCGCCTTCGTCTCCCGCATAACAAAATACTTTTGATCTTTTCCGAGACATAGCCAAATGGAACCACAAGCCTGACGATTAAACTTATCCCAATCCTTATCGTTCATGTCCTCCGGTTTGTCCTCCAAAGCAAAATCCAACCCTTGTTGAACCAAAACATCCAGAATTTCACACTGCCACATACCAAAGTTGTTGGTCCCATCAAATTTTTCAACTTCAAATTTATCATTCGAAACCAAAAGACCTCACCGCGTAACCGGTGCCGGACCCAGTTGGTACCAATTTCTTGGACAACTCCTCAGACATCTTCAACCCAATTTTCCTAAATCACTAAACCAAAAATCCAAAGAATCAAGCGGAACAAATCGAAGCCTAGGTAAAAAACCGACGCTTTGATACCAATTTGTTGTGCTGAAGCTGAACAAACAGACAGTGACTATGAATATTGAATCGAAGAAAAATATATGTGTGAAGCAAACCAAACGTGAAAGAAGGAGAGAGAAATCAAACAAAAGGAGAGAGACACACACAGATATACGTGGTTCCGTCTTACTTTGGGATGTAAGCCTAGTCCACGGGCAGTCGATTGATGGCTTCACTAATCAAATATGAATGCTCTTTGAATGCTCAAAGAGCTACAAAGAAGAAGTCTACAGAACTCTCCTACCAAAAGCCAAAACAAGAAGGCAACCCTCTCAAACCGTAATCAAATGTCTAATATTTGCTCTCACACCAATAAAGAGGCATAACAAGTGTATTTATACCTAAAGACAAGTTGCCTAACAAGTCCTAACCATATTGGATTTTGGAGCCCCCAAAAAACCCTAAAAACAAACTCCAAACGCGCAGATCTATGCCAGCTAGTCCGGACCAAGTGTACGCTGGTCCGGACCAAAATAACAAATTACTCCAGAAACGCATAACAAGCGTTGGTCTGGACCACCAAGGCCTTAGTCTGGACTAACCAATCTGCGAACTCCAAAATCGAGCCAAAATTCAACAGGTTGGTGAGGGAGGTACAAGAATATCAGACACCTCGAGAGTGGAAGTATACTCTTTTGTTGGCACATCTATAGGAAATGGGTCAATACGAATCAAATCCTCTTTGGCTACAAAAATAGCTTTGGGAGGAAGAGTAAAATATAGTAGTCGCTCTAAGAATGTGACATGCCTAGAGACATATAGCTTTTTGGTCACAAGGTCATAACATTGATAGCTCTTTTGATTAATGTCATTCCCCAAGAAGACGCATAGGACGCAACGGACACTGAGCTTAATGCAATCTTTCTTGGGGAGAAGGACAAAACAAATAGAACCAAATACGGGAACCTGACCAAAGAGCCGCTCATAAGGATAGCTACCAAAGAAAAGATCATCTAATTCAAAAAATAGGTTGCAGTAAGGACAGCTTTTTCCAAAAAATTGAAGACACTAAGGATGACAACAGTAGAGACCTAGCAATATCAAGAAGATGGCGATACTTTCTTTCAGCCCTACCTTTTTGGGGAGGAGTGTCAGAACAAAACCCTACCATTTTGGGGAGGAGTGTTAGAACAAAAAGACTGATGGATAGTTCCATGTGTGTCTAAAAATGCAACAAACTCAGAGAAAAAAATATTCCCCACCTAAGTAAGATCGAAGAATTTTAATTGATGCAGAAAAGTGAGTTTGAACTATGGCATGAAAAGTCCGACAAACCTTCAAGAAATCAGATTTGTGTGTCATCAAATAAACCCATGTATACTGACTAAAATCATCAACAAACAAGACATAATAAACTAAGAAGCATTGCATCCCTTTGGCTAGACACGCTTAGGCCACGCATGCTTCCAATGACCCTTTCTGGTGACACACTGCATTCATCCATAGCAATTAGGGGCTTAGGCTTGTTGCCCATGACCTAAACAAGATGGGATGCTATAGTGATCAGAAGAGGTGCTAAATATTGATTAGGCTGAGCAGACAGAGTGGCAAAAACAAATTGTGTGGGAGATGCCATACTAGCCACTTTGAACCTCGTTCCTTCAGCAACAAATTTTTTCATCATATGTGACCAATAAGCGTAGTTGTTACGGTTAAACGGATGCTAATGGCCTAATTTTATTGTCAACCATGATTAAAGCCGGAGAGAGAATAGTACTATTCTTCAGAAACACGAAAAATCCAACACCTAGAGTTACAAAAGTAGAGAACCAGAACCCAGATTACCACGTAATAATTCTGCTACAAAAAAGTGTCCAAGGCAGCCATAAACAGTGCTGAATATCACTGATTAGTAGTGTTCAAATCAGTGCGCAAATGTTCGACGGAGAGTTTTCAGCCTCAAACAGTTTGAAGTCACTGGTGGCCTGAAGGAGTACGGCGGTGGTCAGTGAGAGGTGAGGAGTGGTCGTCGGTGATCAACGAGGAGAGAGGAAGCTCTGGTCATGACCTCTGTTATAGAAAAAGGTTTGAAAATAACACTTGTGCAGCAGATCTGAGGATTTTGAGGGGCGCCGATGGCCTAAAAATGGTCACCAATGGTCGGCGAGTATCGAGGACTTTTCGAAGGGTGTCAGTGGGAGAGAAACCGATAACAGGTGCAAATAACGGACAGAAGCAGATGAGAAGTAAATATCAGATCAGATACGAACAGAATAGAGATGACAGGCGATGGGGCTGAGGCCTACTCCGGAGGCGTTACCAATGCTAAGCCAGCTCTGATACCATGTGACAGAGCGAAAAAAAGGAGAAGCAAAATTTTATTTATTATTGAATGAGTTGATACAATGTGCAACATTAATACTAGGTATAAATAGAGAAGGCATAGATCTTGAAAAGATACAAAAACTATAGTTTAATCTACGCCTAACATAGAGAGATACAATATGATAACAATTTGCTTAATCTACACCTTAAATAGAGATATACACTACGATATGATTACCACATGATCATACACAAAGATACATTGACATACACAAAAGATCCATTCCATACACAATGTCTTACTAAAAAATGTAAGAGAAATTTTCGAAGAGCTAAGTAAAATTATTACTGAGAAGATTAAACTCGGCTATATTTTCAAACTTTAGAGACTAAATTCGCATTAATTTAAGGGGTGCCGGAGTCCCCGCCGATTTGGCCAGCTCCACCCCTTATTGGATGAACATTTCTCAATTACAAGATTATCTGTTAACTATTCTTTAAAGCCTAATGCTAGACGAATTTCCTGTCTGTTAATTGAAGATGTGATTCTTCGGTACTGGACCAAAATGTAATCACAAGAAATTCAAAAAGGTCCTTTTTGTAATGGATTATTTGTAATGGATTACGAAACTCACAAATTGTGGATGGCAATAGATTTTGCGCACCTGCTAAGTACAAGATTAACACTTATAGACTACGCCTTGGAGGGGAATTAACCTTGCTTATGCTGTGCCCCAAGAATCCAAACCAAAGCCAAAAACACTAAAGAACACAGATAACACAGAGTATTGAACGTGGTTCCCAAAATCGGCAATGGAGGGAAAAACAGACCAACTCACTAAACCGGAGAAAACCTTTACAGGTGAACTCCTCTCTTCACTACACTCTCTATAACTCTCAGAGCTACATTGGAAAGACTAATACAACCCAGATCCAAAGGCTCAATTTGTAGGCCAATACAACCCGGGTTGTAAACCCACACCACATAATGGCTTCAATGCAAAGGAACCCAAGAGATTACTCCTGGAACAGTGCAAGGATAGAGGCTGAGTCAGGATGGAGCCACCATGTCTCCAATAATCAACAGCTCAATGGGATCAGGATGACAAGAAATAGTCACTTAATTTTAGTTTATGAACTCCGCTTGTAGAGATACTATTTCTTAGATAGTCAATCACCATCAAGGTTTTGATGAATTGCTGATAGCAAGAGAAGAAAAGGCAAACACAAACTGTTGCAAATACAAAGTTGTTTCATTCTCCAACAATATAGAACATCTTGAGGCTCGGATGCACTTCAAACAATTGCAGAGGCGCAACCACTCCAGTCGCTAGCCTAAAACATTTTTCCACTGCCATCCTTCCGAAGGGTAGATTCCGGCACATCCATTTCACGCCAATTCCCCACTAGCGACGCCATCTCATCGGTCTTATCAAACAAACCCAGGAGCCCACCAGTGTGTATGAATAGGATCTTTCTTCCCGCCCACTTCATTGGATTTTCAGCCATGTCTTTCATCATCCCACGAGCTGCTTTTCCACTGAAAACATTTCCAATACATACGCTCAATAAAAAAAAAAGTGACTTCATGATGGAAGGCTAAATCCTTTTTCCTAAATCAATGAGTATAGGACGCCCGAGTAATATTTGCAATGAAATTGACAAAGATTCGCTGTGAGCAACCTTGTAATACAAAGAAAACATGAGAATTACCTGTAATTAGTAGACCACCAATGTCTGTCCATTCACATGCACACACAGAGGCGCACAATCATTCAATTCAACAAAACCATGCAATTTTCTGAAAGAATTTGCCCAATGAAAATAGTGATGATGATAAACTTGACATGGTGCATAGATGTCCAAACTGGCCTTTGCATTCCACATAATACTTGCACTAATTGCGAAATACCATGTAACTTAAAAGAGGTTGAGAGACTGTCCAGTTTGTCAAGTGCAGCTGAAGTGGCCTGAAGCCTTTTCTTATTGCAAAGGGACTTTCAGAATCAAGAGAAAGTTGGATGGTACAATTGCTAGATTCAAAGCAAGATTTGTAGCCCAGGGTTTTCAACAAAAACCTTTAGCCAAGTAGCAAAACAACCAACTGTCAGGGTTTTGTTGACTCTCACTTTGCACTATGGACGGTCCATGAAGCAACTGGATGTCCCAAATGCCCACGGCGGGGGTTCCGCCCACAAAACCTAAACAAGGGTGTATTACACTAATTGGCAATGAAAAACCTCCAGATATATATTTTGCTATACGCAGCAGCCGATCTATATGTTGTGAAAGCTGGTGTGAGTCGTGAAATATCCAATTGGGGAACCCACGTTATTCTTCGTGTGGTGTTTTCTTTGTGTGCTTCACTTGGTTATTCTTTGTGTGATTGTGTGCGTATGTGATTTTGGATGGAATCCACAACACTTTCTTCATGGCCATATTCAAGAAAATGGTTATTTGAGCCTACCTCAAGGGTATTTGAGCTCTCAGTTTCCCACAATGTGTGTAAACTGCACAAAACTCTTTATAGTCTTAAACAAGCTCCAGATACTGGTATGACGTGTTTTCCAAGTGTTTAATTGATCAAGTCTTGTGTAATAGTGATGTAGGCCGATATTTTAATTATTTAAGAAATATAGGAATTTTAGTTTATTATTTTGCAATTAGTATTTTACTAGGAATCTTTCCGTTTTAGCATAAATTGCCTAGGATATTGGGTTTTCTTAATTAGGTTGATTCTATTTCCTCTTTATTGTTTTCTTGCTCTCTAAGACATAGATTTAGTTTTCCCTTATTTAGATTTCCTTTTTAGTATTTCTAGTTTATTATAAATTGAGTTATAAGCAATGTTCTAAAAGTCGCTCGGCGTTCGTCGCTCAGTCGACCACCTTCAAGCTTCAAGGAGCAATTAATCGGTTTTATATATATATACACACACACACACACACACACACACACGCACACACACACTCCCCAATGACAACCCTTATGAAAAAGTAGTAGAGTACTACGAAATAACTAGTCAATACAATGAGAAGTTCAATGTTCATAGTTCAACTTCATACCAAATACGAAATTACTAGTCAATTACAAACCAAATAAAATCAAGTATGGAATTACTAGCCAATTACTCTTTACTCATCCTCTTCTTCCCCATATCCATCCATAACTTGGTCTCCATCGGACTCAAACTCAAAATCCTCTTCTACCTCCTCTTCGGGATCATCTCCCGACAAAAAATCTTCCCCATGTAGCTCTCGTACTCCCACATTTCTAGTACTTCTTCTATGTTGGAGGACTTCATCCGCTCCCGTAGCTTCCCCGATCATCTCCCATGTAAGTCCCGAAACCGGGTCTTCTTCATCAACATCACCACCTTCCACAATCCATCCTTGCGCATGTGTTGCTTCACTAGCACGTAACACATCCTTCCCCTTTCTTTTATTGTTGATGAGTTTGGCATTGAATTGGACATACACTAGATTGTTCAACCTTGTCGCATCTAGTCTATTCCTTTTCTTTGTATGTATCTATACAAAAAAGAAAAAATCCTAAGTTAATATAATTCTTGTCCGATGCATATGTATAAAGAAAGAGAGAGAGTGTGTATGTACTTACTCCCTCAAAAGTGCTCAATTTCTCTCACACCCCGATGAACTTGAAGTCAAAGAGAGAATTCGAGTGGCCATTCTTTTCAAATTGGGTGTATGATTGCCATAGTTAGACCACCATCCAACTAGTCATGAAAGAAAGCACAAAAAAAATATATTACTACGTAACTTAGCAAAAAAAAAAAAAAATACCAAGGAAAGTAACTACTTATTTACCCGGATCATAAGAGTCATCGTTTGTCGCACATCCCATTGTGGCTAATGGTCTTCCAAATCCACCTTCTTTGTTCTTGTACTTCAACAACTCTCTATTGATGACTTCATCTTGAACATTGACATCATCGGGAAAGAAAGCTTCAACACAAGTAAGAACCCCATCCATAATGATAGGATCATCTTGAATGGTATGATCTTTGTAGAAGTAAAAAGGATTCAAAAAGTAACCCGTCAAATGTAATGCACTATCTAACCGACCCTTGGCTTTCCCATCAATGACATCTAGTATTGGCCGGTAGTTAGTCTCAACTTGCTTGTGTGCCCCTTTGATCTCTTCTTTTGCGTTTTTGAGCTCACCATATACGAATCCCATTGAGCGCTTCCGATCCCTGTCAACAAGTTGAAGAACCATAACCAACGGACCAAACACTTTCAAGCATAAGGTTACACCATTCCAAAATGCCGTACTCATCACAGTAGCAAATGCCGTTTTCCCCTTTGGTCTCTTCGCCCATTTACTCTTGTCCCATGCGTCACTACTAAACATTGCCCGCAATTCTTGTTTCTTTTCCATCAAGCTTTGCAAAGTCAAGAAGGCTGTCGCGAATCTAGTAACACCCGGCCTCACTATGTCTCTCCTCTTCGTATATTTTCTCATCATTGCCAATGTATTATGATGAGCATAAACAAAAATAGTGAACGCCTTGGCCTTATCAATAATTCCTTTAAACTTGGATTGCTTACCGATTCCTTCAAGCATGAGATTTATTGTGTGGGTGCCGCATGAGGTCCAAAATATGTTAGGCCTCTTGATCTTTAGCAAATCCGCCGCTGCCATATTGTTGGATGCATTATCCGTGACTACTTGAACTACATTTTGTGCCCCAATATCTTCAATGAACTTGTCAACGTATTCAAAGCTATACACCCCCATGTGTGATGCCTCCGAATCTTTCTTCGAAGAAAGAAAACAAGTCCCTTGCTTACAGTTTACGCACAAGTTCATAATGGTTCTCCTCTTTTGATCGGTCCAAGCATCCGTCATGATAGAACAACCCGTCAAAGCCCACTCTTCTTCTTGCCTCTTGAGTAATTTTTTTGTTCTATCCACCTCCTCCTTCAACAATGGCTCCCTTAGTTGGTATTGGCTTGGAGGTTCGTATCCCAGTCCAAATTGGCCAACCGCTTCAACAGAACGTTTGAAACTATCATTGTCTATGGCATGAAATGGAATACCGGCTTCGTACACCCATCGAGCCAAGTATTGACTCACTTCATGACTCCTCTTCTTCCAAATTGAATCTTTTATGTTTGGTTGTTTTACCTTCTTGAATCCACTCGTAGTCGTGTCAAAAGAACCAGGATTGATCTGTGTATATCTATCTAGGGGACCAAGAACATGGGGCCTCTTCCTTGAACCTACATGCTCAACTTCATCATCTTCAAATTCATCACCTTCTTCATGTACTATATTAACTTCCCCCCTAAGATTAATGCCTCCTTGCTTCTTCTCTTTCTTTTTAGCTGCTATCTCATCAAGTGCCTTCTTACACTTTAATATATCTTCCTTGCTTGCCTTAGTGCATGCGGCAACATCTCCCTTAACCTGAGCTATGTGTTTTTTCATCCTATTAACCCCTCCAGTATACTGATTCCCACACAAAATGCATCTTAGGCAGTCCTTATTTTTAACATCCACAATAACTCCATACTTCCCATCCAACATCATCCGAATTTCTTTTCAATACTGGCTCAGAATTAAAGGCCTCTGAAGATGGAATATGAGTGGGATCCATTGACATTGGATATCAATATAGTCTACACAGTAACACACACAAAAACAAAAACAAAAACAAAACAAAAAAAAAAACAGAGAAGAAAGTCAAGAAATTGTTAAGTGTTAACATGATTATAAGTTAAGATTTTACACTTAGTGTTAATTGTTAACACCAAACAATACTACTGACAACACTTTGTTTTAAGATTTTAAAAAAAAAAACATTTTGCCACTGTCCAGACATGGCCGGCTGATATGGAGTCTATGGACGTACAAAATAAAAATGAGTTACAGCAATGCGAGAGAGAAACTGTGAGAGAGAGAGACCATACGAGAGAGGGAGAGGGATCGAGGATGAGAGAGAGAGAGAGAGAGAGAGAGAGAGAGAAAATTACAGCAGTGCGGCGGCGATGGTAGGCGGCGGCGAAGGCAAGCGGCGTCGGCTTCAGTCCAAGATCGATCGAGACTGGGTCTGGGTAACAAAGCCCTAAACTGGATTCGAAGGAATTGAATCCCTTTAACTGGGTATGAGATATAACTCATATAAGTAACAATTACCCCCCTTCATTTTCCAAAAATACAGATTTTACCCCTTTTAATCACCTTTTAACCGATTAATCGCCTTTTAACCGATTAATCTCCTTTTAATCGATTAATCGAGTAATCGCCTACCGATTAATCGACAATTAATCAGTGATTAACCTCCCGAGCGCCAAATCCAGCCAACTAGGCATTAATTTTATCGGAGATGACAAATTTCCGATTAATCGGCGATTAATTCCGCCTTTTAGAACATTGGTTGTAAGCCTTAGGACTGAGGGAGTTGTTATTGAATTAAAGAAAAATTGAGAATTTTCTCATTATCGTGTGTTCGAAGAGGGAGTACCTCTAGTTCATACCCATTTGTGTTTATGTTTCAAAGAGAGAATCTTTAACATAAGCAAGTTCGTGATCTCTTCTTGCAAATAGTTTCGTAAAAGGAGGCTGTGCTGCATTAGTTGATATCAAAGCTCTCGTTCCAATCCTGACTATGGCCGGAGGACGTGCTGGAGGTCGAGGTGGAAGAGGAGGTCATACAGCTAGTGTTGATGAAGTCTATGAGCGAGATGAGGTTGCTCGAGATGCTCGAATGGAGGAAAGGTTGCAGCAAGTCTTGGCGGCGATTGGGTTGCTTACCCAATGCATGGAGGCTTTTGAAGTTGCAATCCCACCTCGCCATCGTCCAGTTCAATCTTGGTTTCCGAAAGAGGAGGAGGTGTCTGATGATGTTTCTATCACCAAACCTTTGGCTGATAATCATCAGACGAAGGGGAGGACAATGGTGAATGAAGCTACTATTGAGTGGCCATTCATAGCAAACATTATTCCAGATCCAATAGTGGATTGGAGTAAACCACTAGTTTTTTATGAAGAACCGGTGGAGAAAATTACAAATGAAGAAAATAACAAAATATTGCAAAAAAAAGTTGTTACGATGTTGGCGTTGAAAATTGAATTTTTAGATCCTTTTTAGAAATTTATTGAAGACAAAGGAAGTAGGAGGTTGTGGATTTCGTTTTTAAAGCAGCAAATTGTCCCTTTCATTATTGATCAAGATTTTTTATTTGAAGCCAAGTTCGAAAAAATTAATTTGACGTACAAGATTGACGCGGACAAATTACGATGAATCCAACTTTATAAACTCGAGGACGAGTTTCTTCAAGACGGGGAGAATGATGCAGGCCGATATTTTAATTATTTAAGAAATATAGGAATTTTAGTTTATTATTTTGCAATTAGTATTTTACTAGGAATCTTTCCGTTTTAGCATAAATTGCCTAGGATATTGGGTTTTCTTAATTAGGTTGATTCTATTTCCTCTTTATTGTTTTCTTGCTCTCTAAGACGTAGATTTAGTTTTCCCTTGTTTAGATTTCCTTTTTAGTAGTTTTAGCTTATTATAAATTGAGTTGTAAGCCTTAGGATTGAGGGAGTTGTTTATTGAATTAATGAAAATTGAGAGTTGTCTCATTATCGTGTGTTTGAAGAGGGAGTACCTCTAGTTCATATCTATTTGTGTTTATGTTTCAAAGAAAGAATCTTTAACATAAGCAAGTTCGTGATCTCTTCTTGTAAATAGTTTCGTAAAAGGAGGCTGCACTGCATGAAATAGTCTTGCAGATTCTTCCCTTTCCATGCTTAAAAAGAGCTCTGATCTAGTGAAGATTTTAGTACATGTGGATGATCTTCCTGTCACAGGAAGCAATTCCAATCTTATTGACAGCATTGTTACCTCCTTGGGTTCTGCATTTGCTCCTAAGGATTAAGGTAATCATCACTACTTTCTTGATATCGAGTGGTACCTCCCGATGGCGTGATCCTCTCTTAAGCAAAGTGTGCTCCGGATTTGTCTAAAATATCTGGTATGAAACATTTAAGATCATGTGGATCAATTTCCTCCTTAAACCCCCTCCATTTCAGATGATCATCTCTATTCTAACCCTGAATTCTGCGATACCATAGTAGGGTCTCTTCAGTACCCTACACTACCTAGACCAAAGTTCTCTTAAATGCTATGTGTCAACACATGCATAGCCCTCTTCAAATCCATTTTATTGCTATCGGAATATTTAGGTACACCAAAGGTACTTTGAATAAGGACTTGAGGAAACTTGCTCATCAGCTTTTCTCTGATGCTGAATGGGCCGGGGATGCTATTGACAGAAGATCCAGTGGAAATAACAGTGTTCTTAAGCTCTAATCTTGTTTCCTTGTCTGCTAAAAAGCAAGCCACAGTGGCTCGTTCATCCACAGAAGCTGAATACAACGCCTAAGGTAATGCTGCAGCTGAAGTGGTCTGGTTAGAGAAACTGCTCAAAGATTTGTCTATCTTCCATCTTCTTTCAGTCCCTAATTTTATGGCGTGATAATATTCGTGCACTATCTTTGGCCTCTAATAATCCTATTTTCCATGCAAGGACAAAGCATGTGGAAGGGGACTTCAACTTTACAAGGAAGAAAGTTCTACACAACAACTATTGATCCAGATTCCCATCATCAGCCCAGATTGCATATATTCTTACTAACCATTATGCATTTCCACGTTTTCAGGTCTGAAACACAAGCTGAGGCTTATTGAACTTTCTGGATGTGAGTGGTTGGAAGAGTACCTGAGGTTGCCCTCCGGGTATATGGCGGTCGCTATAACAGTGCTCAGGACCACCGGAGGTGGAGGAGGAGAGAGCTCAGGTCGGCCGTAGAGAGAGCGGGTGGCAATGCAGAGATGGTCAACCAGAGAGTGTATGCGCTGTATAGGTGTGCATGTGTATTCGATGTAGTGTCTGTCCATTTTGGTAGTGTATCAACCATCCTTATATGGAGGCCTCAAAGATGGCGTGCCAGAGGGATGGACTGGCCAGGAGATGGAGAGCCAGCAATTAGTTGCTGGGTGTCAAGGGTGGTTGGAATAAGCATGGCTGTGTTTGTGGTTGTAATGAGGGTGGTTGTGGTAATGATGATGATGATTAAGGCAGACGCTGGCTGACGTAGGCGATGCCCCTCTCTCTCTATGGTCGGTCAAGGTGGAGCTTGCCTCATGGAGGCGAGCCTTGACAATCTCCTTACTCTAGCCTCCAAACCACATGCCTCCTTAGGTTCCAAGCGCGGTACCCAGGCCCTGCTCCCGACCTGGGTATTGTGAAGAGTCATCAGGCTCATTACAGCCTTATTTATTGTACGGAAATGGCTGACAATGTCGTTGAGCATCGTAGGATATGTTTTGGAGCTTCCATAGAGGTGCCCCTATGTGGAGGTCTTATGCTTGCACAGGAGGAGTCATTATTCTGGATGAACTATGTGCCTCGCCGCGTGGCAACGTTCTTCCAGATACCCACAAATTTCCAGCATCAGTGTTTGGATTTCCTCTTTTTACCTTTAAGTCCTTTAGAAACATCGTCATTGCCTTTTCTTATTGCTAGTAATGAATTTAAAAAGTGAAGGATAAAAGAGTAAACTCATCAACTTTTGCCCATTATTTTGAACAGGGACAATCTTTTTAGGACAACAAAAAGCGTCCAAACGAACCAACAAATGGGGACAGATGGTGTATATAAATAGGATGAGCAATGACTCTGAATCAAGGATTCAATAGATGAAGAACATAAAAAGAAAAGAAAAAGGTATCCAATTCAATTCTTCGTCAGAATCTACATAGATATGTATCTCATACCCTTTCTGAAAATGTTGTGTATCAGGTCAACTACCCAACAGGCATATTCGACGCTTCCAAGTGTTTTTTCACAGATTTCAAAGAACGAAAAGAAAAGTAGTACCTCTGATAGAACTTTAAAGTGTGTTCACAGATAAATTACTGTAATTATTGGCAGCAGATATAGGACTAGTAGTACATTACAAGAAATTGTCATAAAGGTATAACATCAAACCTGTAAACAGGGTCAAGAACAACCCCAGTTGTCTGAGCGATTTCCTTGACAAATTTAAGTTCCTCAGGGGTGTTCATTGCATAACCGAGACCTTTTGCCTGTTCAGAAACAAGAAAATAATCCTTTTTAGGACATACCAAGAGAATCCCAAGGAGAAAGGGAATTGGGGGCCTATGCTCATAAACGTTTTGTATACTATCAGAAAATTGCTATTTTCCACTCAGTGGATAATTCCTTCAACCTAATTGACAACAAGTAAAGCAGCAGAAAGATGTCTTGAGCCAAATTTATATCAGCTAACATAACAAATTTGCTCACATTTTTAATGTCCACTATATCGCGCGAGCTAACACCTGCCTGGAGTCCATCAAGTAGGCCTTGAACATACTCATAGAAGTAATCAGGGTCATCACATACAGAAAATGCATGAACCTAAGACCAACCCGACTTATTAATGAAGTAAATTGTCAAGATAAGAAGAGAACATGTGTAACTCAAGAGAAAAAGGACTATACTTTTGCCTTCAATTCACTCAGCCATGATCCAATTGCCAAACCAGCAGTTGTACCCCCACTAGAAGTCAAGCAATGGAAAACATAAATATAACAAACATCGTCAATTAATTACTGCGGATTATCTGTGCCATAATTGTGGTTCTTATAGTCCTCAAAAGAATAGTAATTAGCAACTGTAAAGTCAACGTATTTTGTAGCTGGCTTTATCAGAGGCATCAAAGGTTGGTGAAATAATTTTTATCCCCAGCTCAAAGAGATGATATTTTGACTGCAACTAAAATCGAAACCAAAAATAAATGCAATGTCTCAAGAACCTGAAACTATAATAAAAGAGGATCTTATTTACACCCTACTTCAATCTATCTCCTCCATTTTATTCGCTCTGTTCCTCAACGGCAACAGAGTAATAGAGAGACTCTTCAGAACCATAGGTATACTTCTTTAATCCATTTTGGATGGTACAAGGATGTCTTAATCACCAAAATCATGCAACGGCATGCTACTAATGCGGAACAATGGAAGGCTAAGTTTATTGATGGACTTCCTCCTGTTTTTACTGAGAAAGTTAGACAGACGTTGCAATCTCTCCATGATGTGAACGCCATTCCCTGGAATAATTGTACTGATGGTCACCTTATTACTGTTTGTGTCCAGGTTGGTTTATCTATTTGCAATGATCTAAAATTGCTATAAAAATGAAAAACAGAAACTAATGGTACAGAGAGGTGAAGTTTGTCAACAATTTGCCTATGATATTCCTAAGAATTACTTATCCAAAAAAAAAAAAGATCATCCTAAGAATTTCCCGAAGAAAACCCGAAACTATAAATCTGTCACCAAAACTTTTAAGAACTACAGGTGAAAGAAGAAAAGGTTTTCTAAGAAGGATTCTTATAATCTGAAGAAGAAAGCCTTCCGTGAAAGAAAATCTAAATCTGAAGCTTGTTGTTATAAAAGTACAAAAAGATGGGCATAATGCTTATAAGTGCCCAACCAAGAGGAAGCCAGAGCCCTGAGCTAAGGGGGAAGATTATAAAGGTTTGTCTATCCTCTTCCATACCAGAACCTTCTTCTACTTCCAGACCCTCAGAAAAATCTCCTGATACCCATTCCTTTTATAGCATATAGGAAGTATTTATTTAAATTTTTAATGTATGGAGCAAGTCAGTAACAGGCCAGTGACTATTCCTGAAGAGGGAGATTAATACCCTGCAAACTGAAATTCATCAGATGAATTGTCATAGCAGCATCAAGGGATTGATCTCACCCAAATAACTTACAGACTAACAAGTTCAGAGACCCTAACTGCCCAATCTCAGTCCCAACCTCACAAAGAAAAAGATTCATCTTACTTGAATTAAATAACCTAACGCATTCGAAGTGTGCATATTAGAAGTCATATTGTAAATAATCAATGATGTACCATCCAGAAAACCTGTAGCTGTGGTTGAAGTGGGGCAGACATGAACTGTATTCAGCACGTGCTAGTTCCAACCAAATATTTCACAAAAATAAAAACAAAAACATATGGGCTCTAATGCTGCTAGTGGTACCTGTATGGATATCAATTTCAAGCAAATATTTATAAAGCCTTAATATGTAACAAAGGTATTTGTCTTCAGGCAACCTTTCTTCTTGTTCGGAACCTTCAACAACAAGCTATTTTGAGAACCCTTTTCCTAAATCAGATTCTGTCCCTTCATAAAGTGGATCAGACTGGTACTTTCTGTACTATTCCACGTCGATGTTCATTATCACTCCATCAGTGACGCAGGAAGCCGTTTCAAATAAAAATGAATTTCAAGAGTTCATGTGTACAGAGAATCAAAGTAATTGCTTACAAAATGAAATATTAATCAGGAGAAAATCTTTTTGGACAAACCTCACACGTAAAATGTCTCGTAAGAGATGTAGTGCGTTTAATTTCAACAAAAATAGAGAGGAAGTACCTTGTATCACCAACCAAAAATTTTAACCCTCTCAATTATGTAGTCAAATGGATTCACCAGCCTATTCCTAATAAAAACCATCTCGTAGATTGTTAACATTCAACTATAATATGTTCCAAATATTATCTCAAGTCCGGGTATTGGCAAATCCAAGTTGATGAAAATGATGAGTATAAGACTGCATTTGTAGTTCCTTTTGGGTATTATGAGTGGAATATGGCCTTTGGGACCTACAAATTCTCCATCTGAGTTTCAGAATATGTTGAATGAAATATTAAATCCTTACGTATTGTTTATATTGATGATATCTTAATCTTTTCATCATCAGTTGATCCACATTTTAAACTTATTAAGGTTTCGAAAGATACTGTCAAGAGAAATGGCTAGGTAGCCTCTGCCCCTAACATCAATTACTACAAACAGCTGCAATAATTTTAGGGCATAACATTCACCAGGGCCGAACCATACCTCATACCTATGGATCGCTAGTATTGAGGTTCCTTCTACATTTGATGATGAAATTAAGGATAAAAATAGTTACAACGAAGTTTAGGAAGGGTCATTTATATTGCTGATTATTACCAGAATTAAGCTCAAGATTCTGCTATTAGTGTTGCAAACGTATCTCCTCCTCAGACCGAGGAAGAGTTGACATCAATAAAATGAATAAAGGTTGTTCCTTAATAGCATTGTAAATTATGACATAGACAGCTTAAATGAAATTCAAAACCTTACAAGAACATGATTCTAGCTATAAAAATTAATACATGGAGTAGAAGAAAACCTGCCACACGCTACAACAATGTCATCAAACTCTGCTTTGCCATTCCCAGTCTGGAGCTGCTGCTCAATTTCCCTAACTGCTTCGATGTATCCCCTGAACAAAATCAAAACACTTATAAATGCCACGAGGCCCACGACATATACTGAATATATCGTAACATAGTGCATACCCCATGTAATGATAACCTGGGGAACTCTACAGTTACGTGGTTCCATTCTAGGAGATAAGTTTTATTAGACAGACAAATGCAGGTATAGAAGTATCAACTCTCTGAGTCTGTACAGATTTTACTGAATATACCAGCAATAAGTAATGAGAAAATTAGGATCACACAAAGTCCGAAGATACAAAGCAAACAACAAATCAGCGTTTCCATCTTAAAGACATTGCTGACAGCTTTAGTGAAGCAAGTTTACATATATGGGAAGAGTCCTGGATGACCCAGGCAGGCCATGAAGGGTTCACTAGGGCCAATTGCCCCACTGATTTTTCTGAAACCAACTTATTCATGATTTTCCAATAACAATTTCAAAGTTTCTTTATTAATACTTTTAACATGACAAAAAAAAAAATCAATGGTTTTCTAATTGATAATTTTTAACAAATAGTAGGACCTGAAATTTCAAAATTTATTTCCAACCCCTCTAATGACTTTTAAATCACCCTAAAATTGAGAAGTGTGGTTTGAATTTAGTACTCTTTACACTTTCAGGGGTCAAATCCCGCAACGTGTGCAAGCTATGTAGCACCGACACAGACACACAAAATGAAATTGGCACTACGCCACAAATATTTCAGAAAAATAGATGGCACAAAACTTTGGTGACTTGTCAAAAAGTATTTTTACGTATTTTTATCTTCTACTAACAGTGATCTAAGTAATACGTACAATGTTTCTAAAACAATAAAGCTCTAATTATAATAAAAACAGCACATATGCCTTTATTTCACTTATGCCATTACAGCATTCGAACTTGTCATTACAACATTCTGAAAAGTGTTTCAAGAGAAAGTGTTTCATTATTCATGCATATCTCTATGATCTATCAGATGTCATGTGTCACAAAAAAACGACCTTATTAAGCTTCTACTAGAGCTTACTATTCTCTTTGACACTCCTGATGTGACCTGCTAGTCTCCAAAGAATGTGCTAGCACGTCCCCAGCGCGCTCTAGCCATAAAGTGCCGCCACAAAAAAAGAATTGAGAAAAAATAATACTCCCGAGAGTGCCAAGTCATCCATACGCGTACGCGACCTCGGCCGAGGTATGTTTCCCTCGTAAAGCACAACTGCACAACCCTCTTTAAGTCCCAATTTCACAAATAAGGATCCCCGGTAGTTGATTTACTTATATTTGCCTCGTTAAGCTTTTACCAAGATTTTCCAAGTCGGCTTTGCACTTATACTGCATTTATTGTTTTACTATGCTAGAATCTCATAAAAAGTGAATTCTAAATGAAAAACAAACACAAATATGACAAGTGAAGACTTTTGAGTTTTGAGGAATGCCTTCGTACAAGAAATGCCTCCCTCAAGATCTGTGACATGCTCTGTGGAATGAGAACCATCAATACCAGTAGGGAGATTAGAGAGATACAAAAGGGAGGCAAAGCTAAAACACTGCAGCCTACAATCATCCCCAAGTCTCTAGGACGCATTGCTGAAATTCAGCATTGTAAGCATGGCAAAAAAAAAAAGGGTAAAGGGTTCCAAACCTGCAAATTGTGATATCTTGTTTCATGTAAACAGAGGCTTTAAACCCCATAAGATCACCAAAACAAATAATTCTTCCCTCTGCTCTTATGCAAATATTTTTAGGTCCTCGCATGTCTTACTTTTTTGGTACGAACTAACAATTTGGGGATCCAAATCAGAAATCAGAGCCTACACAGCAGTCAATCAAGTTTGTTTAGTCAAGTGACCACAATCGTTACCTGATGACAGAAGTTCTGATATTGGCCTAGGCGCTAGGTGCCCCTCTTCTGCTCGCGTCTAGAGATTTTTAGAACATCGCTTAGTTTGCATTTCATCTTCTAAGAACAATTGCTTCTTAGAGTACATGATGGCACCTCCATTTCTTCTTTACTAGTGAGGCAGCCGCGTGCGAAGCATGCAAACCAATGCCCAATACAGAATGACCCATAGGCTATAGCAGACATCAGTCTTGGAGTGGAGAATTGATTTTCGTTTCTCAAGCATCTCTATGGGTTTCGCAATTTTCATACAAAGATTTGGCTCAATTGCTATGTTGGTTTCGGAAAACCCTTGCTGAAATTTGTCAAAATCATTTATTGTGCAACATTCAGCATAAGATTGACTTTAGCAATTTTCCATATTATCATCTACATTTATGATCTATAATTGTTTAGAAAATAAGTAGTTGAGACCAAAATTAGTTTGTATCAATTGAGCAAAGTTACTTTTTTAGCTTTCTGACTTTTGAGTGTAAGAGCAAGTCCACCCATCGTCATTTAGGATCCCAAAGTCATAATTTGGCAATTGTTTTAGCTTATTTCAAATTCACCGATTGCAATTTGTAGATGCCAGAAAACATCAACACCACCTTTGATGCCAAATTTGGCACCCAAGATGGCTATTGTCATATATGCCATATCATTCAAGCCATTTGATTTGCATTTCTCACCAAAAGTCATAGGGCACAAAAAGAAATTCAAGGCATATGCCATTTCTCACCAGGTTCCAAGGGAATTTGATCCACCAACAGGGATGACATATGGTTTTCTCCCTTCGCTTATCAACTTTTCTTTCAGCAAATTTGTAAGAGCCTGTGATTAGAGGCAAGAGGAAAACTTTTAGACACGTGACAAAAGAATTAGATTCAATGATCATCCAACAAGATTATGCTGATGAATAGCAGTATTAGCATAGGAAGTGTCATACGATCTTAATAACCAATGATTGGCAGCATATGAATCATACAAAATGTAAATTTCCGGTTTTAGTATGTCTTCCTTTTCATGACCTACAACAAATCTGAAACTCAGGAAATCTATAAAACAATATTGTGAAAAGCAAAGAAGATGTAAATCTTGCAAATTAAACACAAACATGCACATGATTCATGGTTCCCTACACCTTCTAACAACTATAACATACTTCTAGGTAATATTTGACAAACAATTAAACTGCAAAATGCCACACGACACTGCTATTTTTTTTTTAATTTTTGGAAAATAGTCCATAACCGCAACACCAATACATTGTACACAAAATAGTCGTATCCCATCAAAGCTAATAAAATAAATTGGTAAAACACCCAACTCAAAACCAATTAGCAACAAGTGAAGAGTTCACTCAAGTTCATACTTGGTTTAGATGTGATACTTAAATGATGTGAGACAAGTCCTAACACTGCAAGCCACGTGTGACTCCTAACTGGCATGCAGGGAGATAAAGTATCTAGAACATAGCGACCACCACAAAACAAAGTGCAAATATGACGCCAAAAAAGAGGGGATCAATCTAGAGAATGTTGCCCAAAAACCCTCCGAAAGCTTAGTTCTATTACCACATTAAAGCATACGACTCAAAACCAATGCCAAAGAGTGTAGCGGTTGCCCGGACTCATATACTAATTTTAGGAGATGGCAATTAACCAATGTGTCCCACATAAAATTATACATCATTGATGTAGAACACGTGGAGGCCCAATTCCATGATCAGCTGGACCGGGCCAAGCCCTAGAAGCCCAAACGGTGTTTAATTTCAGATTACCCAATTTGGCAAAATTCGGACGAGCTCGTAATAGGCCCAAAGTTGGTGGGGCTGACTTATTTTTGCGTTCCGGTCAAGGCTCACCACCCTAAGTTTGTGAGCCCTATTGTTTTTCGGCCTAATTCCTTCGTTTAGGCCTTCAATTGTGTTATTTTGTCATTTTAGGAAAGATTTGTTTCATTAATAACTCTTAGACCATAATTCCTTTAAAGTTGATTCTTTTGAGAAAGTCTTGGTTGTGTTTGGTTGAGAGTTTAGTTTATTTTAGTTTTGGTAGTGGGTGGAGAGAAAAATAGAGTAATGATTGGAGAGAGATAGAGAGAGATGTGAAAGTAATAATTGGAAAAATAGGGTAATGATTGGAGAAAGAAGTAGAGTAATGATTGGAAAACAAAACTAAAATGGCAAACGAACAAAGCCCTTGTTTTTCTTTCCCGTTTTCAATTTTAGGAAAAGCCCCAAATTCTAGGACTTTTTATTTTCCAAGTTTATTTTTAGGATTTCTAGGGTTTCGGCATATATAAGGGTTTGTAACCTAGAGTTTATGCAGCTTTTATCAATATTATTTCAAAGTTTCTCTCTTTCTTCTTTGTGCGCAAGGTTTGCTCGTTGCTACGAGTTCTCTATCTCGTTTGGACTAATACGCTAACTAGTCTCTTGTGAATTCCATTGCGCCAATAATTGAATAACATACTGAGAATCTATCCATCATCAGACCTGGCTTAAATCCTCCAAAGCATCATTTCTAAAATCATTACGTCTAAAAGGACAAGGACTCAATATGTATAAATCTGCATGGATTCTTAATTTGTCATCAAAGAAATACAGATACAATAACGGGACCCCAATATGAAATAGACGCGAAAACCCATATTGTCCAAAAAAGAATGGGAGAGGAACGAATCAAGGACACTATTACTAATATGGACTATATGTAAAATATTGGTTTCAAGTTTAGTGGAAAGAATTCATGTTCAAGCACATTTATTTTTTCTTGTAGCAATACAACTCCAGATAGGGATGTAGGCACAAACAAGAGAGAGGGTTTGGATGCCAGGTGAGGAAAGGTATTTGGTTATGAAGGGTGTTTGGTTGCAATGATAAGTTTACGAGGTTAATTTGGAATAAAGCGCAAAAATATTGCTTGTGTCAAAAGTTTTTGTAAAAATCCAACGGCAACTTAACAGAAGGCAGAGGTCAATGATATTCCAGAAACCTCAAGGGAGGTCTTTCTCCACTTCGGGGGAGGTTAGTGAAATTAACCCAAGTTTACCCATTAAATTACATTTATTATGTAGTAGTCGCATGTACGCACCACTTAATTCTGTTTCAAGAAAAAGTAACACTTTTATAGGAGACGTCAGTCTTCATATTTTCTAATATTTTACAGGATACGTTGTGGCTACCCTGGCTCTGCCTATCCCCACTTTTCGCTTTTTCAGACTACGGAATAATCGAATGCTTTAGACACTTGCCCCATGAATATCAGTTTCAATCGTTGACTAGACCCAAACAATAACAGCCATCTTGTCAGGCGGGTACAAGGCTAGATGTTTGTAGCACGTATGCCAACCAAAGATACTTTCCTCTAACCACAGGTTAGCACTCAGAGTAATATTGAACAATCATAATCACATTTTTGGATTCCTAGTCCAACCGTCTTACACTCCTTAGTTCTCACTTGCCAGCAAAGGCCGGCATGTACTTAATATCAGATTCCAACCTTGGTAATATGTGATACAAAACAAGTTATTTACAGGTATATATAATGGTATCAGAATATTTACCAAGCTACCAGTTTTTGCATATTCTTCTTTCGAAACGAGATCAATATGGGCCCCAACCAAACGCTCAACTAAGAGATTGCCTGTCAATCCAGGATCTTTGTCCACAAGAACCTGCAACATATGAGAGATATAGCAGAAATGTGCTTCCAATGCATTCAAACTTTCTTCTAATGTAGCAAATAAGTCACCTTTGAGGTGCGTAATATTAGGTAACAATCTAGATCCAAGTATTTAGCAGCTACAGCAGTTGCCCGGGCATGATTGCTTTGGATGCCTCCAATTGTAATAATACAGTCTGCCCCCTGAGCCACAGCTTCTGCAAGCAAGAATTCCAGTTTCCTGACCTTGTTACCACTCAATTGCATCCCTGAAAGGTCATCACGCTGTAAAAGAGCACTTCTTCTGTCAGTGTAAATTCAAGAGAGTGAAAAGACATCTCTTTCAACTAAAGAAATTCTCGTGAATCCAACTTATCAAAAGCACACTACAATACATGTTGCATAGAACGGAAACTAAGCAGTACTGATCCAAACAATCATCTTTCTGCCAAATTGAAACCAACCATGTTCTTTAAACTGACCCATGCATGATGAACATTATCGCGGATGGTGCAAACCAGAAAATGAACCAAATATGTACTACCATCCATGCCAAATAGAGGAGCAGAATATTGTAATTGGGCACAAGAAATCTTTGGAAATCAAAAAACCCATCTAATGCTTTGACATGATGGCAGCTCATGCCCCTATAGAATAGCTTAGATAAAAAGACTCTTTTGGTGTTCTTCAAAGTAATCTTCAAGTGCTGACCATCTGTTGTCATACACTTTTGAGTAGTCCTTTTTCTTTGGATATGGCCAAAGTATAAAAAATATATAAGAAAAAAAAAAAAAGAAGTAAGAAACAAATTAGCAAACTCTTTGCAAAGGTCAAAAAAAGGATGATCCTCTATTCAAAAGTCAAACTACATGTGTTTGAAGAGCCAAGTTCAGGTGGGAACCCCAAAACAAGCACAACATGTTTAAGTAAAAACAAAGCAAAGGAACTGGGTGTTACATCACTCTCTATTTAGAGCTTTGCAGAATTAATTCGTAATGGTCTCAAATTCCTGAAAAGTGCAATAGTTCACTTTGCTTAAGCATCAAACAGCATATCAAGCCTATATTTTGTTATAACAAGCCTACGGAATCCCCAAGACAAATATCCTTCTATAATTAATTTTCCATCTCCTAAAAATAATACTCGTCGCTCATGGACAAGAACTCCTTTCTGTTGGATTTGATATTGGCCTTCCGAAGACTGAAAAGTCGTTTGCAACTCAGTCTTTGATACATACACTGAATACGGAATTTTTTTTAGCCGTCAGATTTTAGTTGCACAAATTCAATTCAATAAATCAATTAATAGGTGAAAATGGGATACCTGAACCATAAGCAACAATAAGATCCAATCTGATCTAAGTGATAATCTAACGTGGTCTAGTTTTGATTGACTGTGGTCCTGTTAGGCCATTACAATCTAAGGTAGTTATTCCCAAAGGTTGAAGTCACAAAATCTGGACCACAATAGATGGTGATTAGTTCGTATTGGATCGTAACTAGCAATCGTTGTGACCGTTGCATGCAACATGGTCACCCATTGTACATGGATCTTCTAAATATATTAAGTTACAAACACCTGCGTCTGACACTTGGCATTCTGCAGGGGTATTATGGGATCCATGTCCAACATATTTAGGTGGACATTCACCTAGCAAACATATTTCGTGTTCAGAATTAGCATGAACTATGCATAGAACGCATGTCTTATGCATGAAATTCCATAACACACCAAGGATTATGAATCTTTTATCGTCTCCTTAAGATGGGAATGACATGGATCCACCTAGACACTTACCCACACACGAGATCCATACCGGAGTTTCATCCACCTAGACACTTACCCACACACGACATCAACACCAGAATCCATGTAAAATGGATTGTCAGCTGCTCTTCAAGTATCCCTTTTCCTCTTATTAGTTAAAAAGCTGTATAGTGCAGCTAAAATCCAACGGCAAAAGAGGAGCAAAAACATCCTTGTACTTAAATCAGGACTTCTTATTTTCTCTATCCAACAAAACTCCTTTCAGCTTCTTATATCAGAATTTACCCCTATGTGCCGCACATAAATTAAGTTTACAAAAATAAATAGCTACTCCCTCCGTCCCGATTTGTTTGTCCACTTTTGAACTTAGTGTCCCCAAATATTTAACCAGTTGACTTTTAAATGATTCGAATTTCCCTTTTTACCAAGTAACTTTTTGAAAAATTTGAAGGGTAAATGTGGAAATTTGTACCTTTTAGGTGTCTCTTTAAATGTAATCATTGTGTTTCCTAAACTAGTAGGATTTTTAAGCTTGGACAAACAAATGGCTGACGGAGGGAGTACCTAACACTATACAATCCCTAGTCTGGTCCAATACTACAGTCAGTCAGAAGGTATAATGTACGAAGGGTAGAAAAAATAGTTACCTTCAACCAAACTTCGGTGTTGTTGGGCAAATTGGGAAGGTTCCATTTGTGAATCGGAGTAGGAACCTAGCAAGGACAAATTAGACCTCAAGTTACAGTTCCATATGCATGTACATACATACAATGTACGTTTGATCAGAAGCAGGAGAGAGAGAGAGAGAGATGCATACGTGTCCGAGGGAGAAGATGTGAGAGGGAATAGGGTTGAGATGGGAGGCCCATGAGGGGGGATCGTACGGCTTCTTGGAGAGAAAACCGTAGAGGGAGGAGGAGTTGTGGTGTTCGGTTGATGCCTCTTCTTCCATTGCAGTAACTGAACAATTTCTCCGACAAGCGAAGAGGAAGACGGTTTGTTGTTGTTTTAGGGTTGGATTCAACTTCAAAGGTCTACTGATCGAGAAATTTTTCAAAGCCCCACTGATCCGATTCGGAGGGACGGTTATTGCCGGCCTGGCGTTGGCGTAGTGGTACACCTTGCCAATGCCACACCACCAAAGGCTGCACTTGAACATTTCGTTTTCTCTCGACTTTCTCGTCGATTGCAAAAACTAAAAGGGTAAATTTCATTGACATCCCCTGAGGTTTCTTACAAATGCAGTTACATCCACTGTGATTTGAGAAAATATACTTATCCCCCTGCTTTAGAAACTAGGAGGGAGTATTGCCTAAACTCCAAACTCCACTAACTTCCGTTAGCTTAGTTGCTCCTATGATGGATGTTCTGGAAAAAGAGAGAATTTCAAAGCACTGAAAAAGCAAAGTTTTCAGCAATTGAAATCCAAGCTTGTCGAAGCTCACTACCAAATTTTTCGAAGCCTTTTCCAAATGGAGTGTGATGCTTCTAACGTGGGCATATGTGATGTTCTTATGCAAGAAGGAACACCAGTTGCTTACTTTAGTGCAAAGCTCAGTGATGCAAAGATGAAGTAGAAAAATTTATGATTAAGAGTTGTATGTTGTTGTCCAGGCCCTTCGACTTTGGGATCACTATCTTATTGGTGCAGAATTTGTTCTTTATTCTGACCCTAAAGCTTTAAGGTTCCTTAAGGGCCAAAAGAAGCTGAATTCAGGACATGCAGGGTTTCTTATTCAGAGAAATTTTCTTTTATTCTCCAACTTAAGGCAGGTTTGTCCAACAAAGTAGTTGATGCTTTGAGTAGAAAACACAGCTTGCTAGCTTACAGACAACTCTTTCATTTGAAATCATTGGTTTTGATCTTTTGCCCAAATATTATACTAGTGATCCCCTCTTTAGTCTTTTCTAAGGTGCTACAAAATTTGAAAGATGGAAAAAGGAAGGACTTCATGTTAATAGATGGCTACTTTTTTAAAAGAAACCAATTATACCTACCTGAAGGTTCTCTAAGGTTGTTTGTCATTGAAGAATACATAGTGGAGGACTTGGTGGACATTTTGGGTGTGACAAAACTAAAGCTCTTGTGACATAGCGATACTTATGGCCATCATTGAAGCGTGATATTGCTCACTTTATTCAAAGATGTTTGGTATGTTAAAGGGCAATACTGGTTTGTATCAAGCCCTACCAATTCCAAATGTGCCTTGGGAGGACCGTTCGATGGACTTGGTTTTTGGTTTGCCTAAAACACAACATGGTCTTCAATGTATCTTTTTTTTTTTTGAACAGCATCTTGATTGTATCTTTGTGGTTGTAGATCTATTCTCGAAGATAGCCCATTTCTCGCCTTGCAAGAACTCTACAAATGCTCCTCATTTTGTTGCTTTATTTTTTAGGAAAATCGTTCATCTACATGAAGTTTGTTAGTCATTTTTGGAGGACTTTGTGGAAGTTGTTGGGGACTCAATTATAGTTTGCTTCTCATCCTTAAACTAATGATCAAAAAGAGGTGGTGAATAAGTCTCTTGGAAATTTGTTGCAGAGTTTTAAGGGAGAGCATCTAAAGCAATGGGATCGTGTCATTGCACAAGCTGAATTTGCTTATAACAGCTCCATTAATCGATCAACAAGGAAAACTCCATTTCAAGTTGTTTATGGCAGAAATCCTAAACAAGTGACAGATCTCTTTGTAGACATGTAAAATTTACTGCCAATCATAAGTTGCCGCGTGTTGCGAGACCTAGTAAATAGGGCATGGTAAATGGGCAATCAAATGTTGCCATGTGTCTCGAGGTCAAAAGTCAAGATGATGCGTATAAGCCAATCAAATGGTGCCACATGTCAAAGTGCCGCAGTTATTATTTTTATTAAGCTCAGCCAATCAAATTAAGCTACTTGGTAAAATAATAATTGTGTTTCTCTTCGCAATAATTATTTTTCTTAAAATAAAAGAAAGAAGGATAATTATTGAATTTTAATTATTTCTTTTTTCTTCATTCTCCAAGATAATAAGGAATAATACCCCAAGCGTAGGGTTTAAAACGTCGACTGAAGCATAATAAACCGGAAATCCGGGATCCTACCCAAGGGAATAATTATATGGCTTAATCGGATTTGTAGAGCAAGTAAGGGCTTTCGGCCTTTAGATGGCCAACTTTGTTTTACTTTAAAAGGTGGAAATAAAAGGGCTAAATTAAAACGAATTAACTAGAGAAAAGATAGGCTAGGTCTAGGAATTATTAGCACCCAAGACTCGAGCTAGATCACACTCTTCACCCAACTACACAATTTAAGATACTTGATTATAGTTCTCAAATCGGAAAATAGAATGATTTGAGAACCAAGCTAGCTCTAGAATTCATTTGACAAATACCTCGTGCAAAAGAGCTCTAAGCATCTCATGTGGTGGGTAGACAACGCTCCCACCTACACAAGATCAAAGAGGTTAACACCTCGGTGATTTATCAAACAAACCCGAACCCCACATCAATTTTCAAATCAAAGTTTAAAGCTTTATTGGGTGTAAAATGCAATTTTCGCCCGAGCCATGAGATGCTAATCATCCCATGACCTAACCTTTGAAACTACTCACCCATATCTAGAGAGATAGGAACAAGCAAAAATCTAGCTAACATAATGAAATAACAAGACTTGAATTAAACTAGAGACTAAGATAGATCGGGGGAAATAAACAACTTTAATTAAGGCAACAATAACAAAAATTAACAACTAAGGACAGAAAATTAAAATATGAATGCTGAAAAAATGAAGAACAGCAAGAACAATTTGAAATTGCAATCAAATCTAATCCTAGATCTAGAAAAGGTACTCTTGAATCTATATTACTTGTTTGTACAAAATAATGACATAAGCTTTTATACTCCGGGGATCCGCGCCTGGAATATTCCTAAGATGCTCAAAAAATCCGCTCTTAAGTCCTTCGGCATCGATGGCAACGGCCTTAGAGTGCTCTGCTATGGGGCTCGGCATCGATGTAAGAAATTGAGGTCCATCGATGCCGAGATGACTAAGGGTCTGGGCCACTAAGAGGCTCGGCATCGATGGGATTTATGGCTTTACATCGATGCCGAGGTCAATAGTGGGGTGCTGCCTTGGCTGTCAACCTTTTGCTCGGGCAATGGTGTGTTCTGCTCGGGCAAATCTACTCCTGCCTTGGCTATGACAACTTTTGCCTTGGCCACCCAGCTTCTGCTCGGGCAAATCTGGTTCTGCCTTGGCCATCGGGCTTCTGCTCGGGCAAATCAACCTCGGCCTTGGCAATAACAGGTCTTGCTCGGGCAAATCTACTTCTGCTCGGGCAATGACGTGCCTCATGTAACGAAAACTCCCCTGTTTGGCGATTTACCTACAAAATAAAACTAGAACACTATACGAGCAAACAACGTTAACCATAACTAATAAGTAATTAAATTCAACTAAAACTAGGTATTAGCGCACCCTACATTACATTCTCGGGTGCTTATCACTTTAACACTAAATAAAGAAATAATTAAAGGAAGATAAATATGAAAGAAGCAGAGATTGGTCATGACTCTCCATCCTACATCTCTATAAAATAGAGGTGCTCTCCTCTCATATTTTATCATTAGCACATTAAAGCACACAAGTTCTATAGCTCTGAAGATCAAAGCCCTCAAGCCCTTTAGAAGTCTTCAAGTCTGCATCCAACGAGAAGGTTCTTCAGATCAAAGCTCTTTAAGGCTCCAAAGAATATTCAAGTCAAGTCCACATCAAATAAGGCGGTTCTTCAGATCAAAGCTTCAAAGCCCTGAAGAACGCTCAAGTCAAATCTCCATCATCAAATCCAAGCATCCAAGCATCCAAGCAAGCTTCCAGAGTTCTGAAGCTTCAAAGCCCTGAAAAACGCTCAAGTCAAATCTCCATCATCAAATCCAAGCATCCAAGCAAGCTTCCGGAGTTCTGAAGATCAAAGCTGCGATGGCCCTTCAGAATCTTTCAAGTTGCCAGATGCTCTTCAGTTCAAAACATCCAAGCCCTAAAGAACATTCAAGCCAAATCCACCATTCATCAGTCTCTTTATACCAAATTGAAGAAGATCTCAAATACTGATTTAAGTCAACATCTGCAAATCTGCATCTCCTTCAACCAAATTGAAGAAGATCTCAAAGACCGATTTGAGAAGATGCTCCAAAGCCTTCAAGTCAATATCCACAAATCCGCCATCTTTTTCAACCGAATTGGAGAAGATCAAGCAATTCAACTTGAGAAGAAGCTTCAAGGCCCTCAAGTCAAAGCCCGTCAAATTTGTCGTCATCTTCGCATAGACCGCAGAAGATATCGCCGTTCAAATCGAAATCAAGCTGTTAAGCACTCGTTTCAACAACCGAAGAGAAGAATCAGAGGATTAATTTTCTTTAAAAAATACATCAGAGATTGTAACCCTAAATTTCTCAAATTAATAAAATTAACTTATTCAGCATCTTTCCGTCTTTTCCGTAGACTCGAATTTTGTGTGATACAGATTTTGACACGCCCAGTGGGACAATCTCTGCCTCTCATCTCTTCTCTTTCCAAATCAAATTTTAAGGTAACACATCAAATATGTCTGAAGGAAATAAGAGTACATTTTCCATGACGTCGCGCAAATCAAGCCATTTCTCAGGAATGTTGGGGGCAAAAGAAGTTGACACCAACAAAAGCAAGCAAGTGTTCCTACTCCCATCCATCTTTCAAAGGTCAACAAAAAGCAAGAAATCTGCACCTTCCCCTCCTTGTGAAGATCTGCACTTCAAGTCTCTAGACTACACTGACGACGAAGTCATGACAGTCATGATGGTGCAATCGTTTACTCTTGAGGAACAACTTGCGGCGTTGACCAAGACTCTTGAGAAGCTTGTGAAGTACAATCAACGACAAAAAACTCAATATAAAGAGTTTTCTAATAAGGTAGATCAAATGGGAATGTCAGGGTGTAACGAGAAGGATTCATCTGAATCTGTGACCAAAGTAGCTCCACGCATCGTCCTCAAAACTTCGCTTGAACCCTTTCAGTAAGACGTTCTCAAAATCTCGCACAAAGGTACGCCAGAAGATATTTCTTAGTCTCGCGCGAAGGTATTTCACACAATGTACTCAAAGTCTCAACAAACCCAGAGACTTCAAGTAAAAGATGCAAGTCTCCATTGATGGATCAATACCTGCCAATCAATTGAAGGAATTCATCATGGGGGCAATTGCTGAAAAAGATGCAAGGGGATCTCAAACTTTTCAATCATACGCCAAGCCGTACACACAGAGGATCGAACAATTAAAGATGCCAAAAAATTATTGACCTCCGAAATTCCAACAATTTGATGGCAAAGGAGACCCCAAATAACATCTTGCGCACTTTGTGGAGACATGTAGTAGTGCTGGAACGGATGGAGATCTGCTTGTCAAACAATTTGTACGATCATTGAAAGATTATGCTTTTGATTGGTACATAGACCTGAAGCCAAACTCCATAAACAGTTGGGACCAATTGCAGTGAGATTTCCTCAATAGGTTTTTCAGCACACGGCGCATTGTCAACATGACTGAACTCAACAACACTCACCAGCAAGAAGGCGAGTCAGTAATTGACTACATTAATAGATGGCGAAGCTTAAGCCTCAATTGCAAAGATCGCATGTCAGAAGCCTCGGCCATTGAGATATGCACCAAAGGGATGTGTTGGAGCCTTCAATACATTTTGCAAGGCATACAACCAAAGACTTTTGAAGAGTTGGCCACACGAGCTCATGACATGGAGCTTAGCATCTCAATTTTCTGAAAAAGAAGACAACTTTTTTCAAGAACAATAAGATCAATGGCGCCAAGAAAACTCTTCTTCAAGTAAATTGAAAGCAAGTGGAGAGCCTTCTTCCCAAGAGTCTGATTCTTCTGTTGGATCACCAAAATCAGAACACAATGACAAAAAGGATGAAGATGAAGCAACATCATACTCGGTCTCAACGATCTTTGAGCCTTCAAATCTCATAGCTCCTCCAAGTCAACAAGTTATTCTTCAAAGAACGTCAAATTCAAATATGCTCCTGGATACAAGCCTAAACTTTCTTCCGTCTTCCCAAGTTTGAAGATTCTGTAACCCTCCAAGACACGTGAGTCTAAACTACATGTTATTCCTGGCCCGCATGAGTTTAAACTGTGAATGGCAAACTGAAAAGAAAAAAAACCAAAAAAAAAAATTTTGAACTACGTTTTGACTTGATCCCTTCCAAGGGTACGTAGGCAGCTTGAATTTCGAGCTCAGACGTTAAAAAAAAAAAACCTTTTGAACTAGTTTGGCTTGATCCCATTTTGAGGAACGTAGGCAGCTTGAAATTTCAAGTACAGTCGTAACCAAAAAATGTGTTTACTTTATTCTTCAAAGGATAAGTAGACTAAATGTTAAATTTTATTTATCAAACCAAATCAAAGAAAGCAAGCGACATTTGGTGGATCATGTGGAAGGATTGTTTTTTTTTGGCTTCTCAAGAGAACTGGTATAGCCTCAGTCTCATAGTTCAAGTTGGGACTCCATGCTCTCTGACGCATCTTCTATGGTTAAATCAAGACTCTAGACGCCACATCAAAGTGTCCCCCTTAAGCTTCACGGACGATGGTAGGATGAAGAGATGCTCTTTGCCTCGGCTTACTTTGGCATGAACTCTCCAGCTTTGTTGGTAATGGTAGAAGGTCGCTCTCTTGCCTTTGTTTGCTTCTACTAAACCCCTCTAACTCCATGGGTGCTGACCGGAGATAGAGTCGTTCCATTACCTTGGTGTGCTCCTATTGTGATCCCTCCAACCTCGTGGAAGATTGCAAAAGGTAGAGTAGCTTACATGCTTCGGCCTACTTTTTCCTGAATCCATTAAGCTCCAAGATTGGTGGTAGAAGGTAGAGTCACTCCTTCGCTCTCGTTTGCTTCTACTATGGTCACTCCAACTTCATGGCAGAACCATCCTAGCAAGATTGGCTTCAACACGCCGATCAAAAGAAAAGATTGGCTTCAACTTCATGACATGTCGAAATAAAGACAACCAGGAAGAGACAAAAGGAGTTGATTACTGAATTAAAAGCAACAAAGTTGACTAAAATTCTTTCTAGTGGTGAAGACTTGCAAATTGAAAAGTAAACGAAGGCCTAGTCTATACATGTGCGTCGTTCAATCCGATATATGGAATAATGCCCCAAGCGTAGGGCTTAATACGTCAGTTGAAGCATGATAATCTGGAAGACCGGAATCGTACCCACGGGAATAATTAATACGGCTTTGCTGGATTTGTAGATGTAAGCTCGGGTTTTCGGCTTTTAGACAGCCAACTTGTTTTACGTGTGTAGTGGAAAGTAAAATGGGCTAAATTGAAAAGCGAATAAACGAAGATAAAAGGCAGGTTAGGTCTAGGAATTACTAACACTCACGACTCAAGTCAAACTGCATTTCTCACCCAATTACGCGGTTCAGGATACACAATTAAGGTTCCCAAATCGGAAAATAGAATGGTTCGATTACCAAGCCAGCTCTAGAATTTATTTAGCAAATGCCTCGTGCGTCAAAGCTCCAAGTATCATGTGTGGTAAGTAGGCGGTGCTCTTATCTACACATGATCAAGGAGATTAACACCTTAGCGATTTGACAAATAAACCTGAACCCCACATCGATTCTCGAACCAAAGGTTTAAACTTTATGGTGAAAAACGTAATTCTACTTGAGCCATGAGGTGCTAATCACCCCATGACCTAACCTTGGAAAACTACTCACACATATCTATTGAGATAAGAACAAGCAAAAATCTACTTAGCATAATTGAAATAACAACACTAGAAGAAAATTAGATTAAACGATAGATCAAGGAATTTACTACAACTTTAATGAAGACGACAATATCAAAAACTAATTAATGAAGATAGAAAATTAAAGATTCAAACCTGGAAAATTGAAGAACAACCAAGAACAATTCAAAATCTAGATCTAGATCTAAAATTGATATAATCAAATCTATTCTACTTGTTTGTACAATGACATCACGGGCTTTTATACTCCAAGGTTCGCGCACAGAACATTCTTAAGAGATGCTCTGAAAATCTACTCTAGGTCCCTCGGTACCGATGGAGACAAGCTTAAGCTGCTGTGCTAAGGGTCTCGGTACCGATAGAAGAAATAGTATGGTATCGGTACCGAGTGGCTTATCTCCAGCACTTGACTTTGCTCTTCTGCTTTGGCCATGCCTCGCCCTGGCAAGCCGTCGGGTCGCCTTCGTCTTGTGACATGCCTTAGGCCTTAAGGCTCCTGTTATTTGGTAAATTCCTACAAAATGAAATTGGAATACCTTACGAGTAAAAGCAGTTAAAACAACTAAATTAACGATAAAATTAACTAAAACTAGATAGCTAGCGCACCCTACATTACATTGTCGGGTGCTTATCAACATGCGCTTCAAAAGCTAGAAGACAAGGGAGGAAAACTAACCAGACTGATTATTCTGGACATCAAACCAAGCAAGCGGTTACGGAAAGCTGCTCTTCTAATTTTCTATTGCTCTTAATTTATAGAGCACGAAGAAAACTTCTAATGGAAGAAGGAATATAGATTCCTATCCTATATCAAATTCATCCAAATTGATTTCTCTCTAAGCAAAGGAAGAGAGTCGGTGAAAGGTTATCCTAGTGAGCCCGCTAATTTTGTAGGCTTTCAAAAAATTCAAGCGGTCAAAATTTGCCAAAGTTTTCTATGTTTAGGCTTTGGTGTTCAATTGCGATAGGCAATCTACTGGCAAGCTGATTTCGCTGAGTTGACTCGCAAACACAAGTTTTTTGTGGGTTACATTATTGTGCTATCAAACTTTAGTCCACAAATAAATTGGGCTCTCACGTATTGTTGCCTCTGAAGATAAATTCAAGTCATGCAAGACTGCTTCGTTCTCCAAGATAATATGGAATAATACCCCAAGCGTAGGGTTTAACGCATCGGTTAAAGCATAATAAACCGGAAATCCGGGATCGTACCCAAGGGAAAAATTATATGGCTTGGTCAGATTTGTAGAGCAAGTAAGGGCTTTCGGCCTTTAGACGGCCAACTTTGTTTTACTTTTAAAAGGTGGAAATAAAAGGGCTAAATTAATACGAATTAACTAGAAAAAAGATAGGCTAGGTTTAGGAATTATTAACACCCAAGACTCGAGCTAGATCACACTCTTCACCCAACTACACAATTTAAGATACTTGATTATAGTTCTCAAATCGGAAAATCAAATGATTTGAGAACCAAGCTAGCTCTAGAATTCATTTGACAAATACCTCGTGCGAAAGAGCTCTAAGCATCATGTGTGGTGGGTAGGCGATGCTCCCACCTACACAAGATCAAAGAGGTTAACACCTCGGTGATTTATCAAACAAACCCGAACCCCACATCAATTTTCAAATCAAAGTTTAAAGCTTTATTGGGTGCAAAATGCAATTTTTGCCCGAGCCATGAGATGCTAATCATCTCATGACCTAATCCTTGAAACTACTCACCCATATCTAGAGAGATAGGAGCAAGCAAAAATCTAGCTAACATAATGAAATAACAAGACTTGAATTAAACTAGAGACTAAGATAGATCGGGAGAAAATAAACAACTTTAATTAAGGCAACAATAACAAAAATTAACAACTAAGGACAGAAAATTAAAATATGAGTGCTGAAAAAATGAAGAACAGCAAGAACAATTCAAAAAGCAAATTGAATCTAATCCTAGATCTAGAAAATAGTACTATTGAATCTATCCTACTTCTATGCTAATTGTTTGTACAAAATAGTGACATAAGCTTAAATACTTCGGGGGTCCGCGCCTGGAATATTCCCAAGATGCTCTGAAAATTCGCTCTTAAACCCCTCGGCATCGATGGCAACGGCCTTAGAGTACTCTGCTATGGGGCTCGGCATCGATGTAAGAGATTAAAGTCCATCGATGCCGAAGTGGTTAAGGGTCTGGGCCACTAAGAGGCTCGGCATCGATGGAAGAGGATTTATCCCATTGCTGCCGAGGCCAATAGTGGGGCATTGCCTTGGCTGCCTTCCTCTTGCTCGGGCAAATCTGGCTCTTGCTCAGGCAATGATGGGTTCTGCTCGGGCAACTCTGCCTCTGCCTTGGCCATCGGGTCATCTGCCTTGGCCACCCAGCTTCTGCTCGGGCAAATCTGCTTCGGCCTTGACAATAACAGGTCTTGCTCGGGCAATTCTACTCCTGCTCGGGCGATGACAGGTTCCGCCTTGGCAAATCAACTTCTACTCGGGCAAAACCTTGTCTCGTGCAACGAAAGCTCCCTTTTTTGGCGATTTACCTACAAAATAGGACTAGAACACTATACGAGCAAACAACGTTAATAATAACTAATAAGTAACTAAATTTAACTAAAACTAGATACTAGCGCACCCTACATTACATTCTCGGGTGCTTATCAAAGACTATGGATTTTAGCTCGACATGTGAGGTAAAATTTTGAAGAAACCAAATTCACTTCAAGTTTCAAGCAAAAGAAATTGTTGCCGAACACACAAATTTTTGGCATCAATTCAAATCAAGTCAACATCTAGTCTCAAGCAAAAATCATTGCCGAATACACAAATTTTGGCATCAAACAAAATCAAGTCAACATTTTCAAGACCTACTCACTTTTGTGCATGAGCAAGTCTCGAGGGGGCATTTGTAGACATGTAAAATTTACTGCCAATCACAAGTTGCCACGTGTTGCGAGACCTAGTAAATAGGGCACGGTAAATGGCTAATCAAATGTTGCCATGTGTCTCGAGGTCAAAAGTCAAGATGATGCGTATAAGCCAATCAAATGGTGCTACATGTCAAAGTGATGCAGTTATTATTTTTATTAAGCTCAGCCAATCAAATTAAGCTACTTGGTAAAATAATAATTGTGTTTCTCTTCACAATAATTGTTTTTCTTAAAATAAAAGACAGAAGGATAATTATTGAATTTTAATTATTTCTTTTACACTAAATAAAGAAATAATTAAAGGGAGATAAATATGAAAGAAGCAGAGATTGGTCATGACTCTCCATCCTACATCTCTATAAATAGAGGTGCTCTCCTCTCATATTTTATCATCAGCACATTGAAGCACATAAGCTCCAGAGCTCTGAAGAATAAAGCCCTCAAGTCCTTCAAAAGTCTTCAAGTGTATCCAACAAGAAGGTTCTTCAAATCAAAGCTTCAAAGCTCCGACGAACATTCAAGTCAAGTCCACATCAAATAAAAAGAAGCTTCAAAGCTCTGACGAACATTCAAGTCAAGTTCACATCAAATAAGAAGGTTCTTCAGATCAAAGCATCAAAGCTCTAAAGAACATTCAAGTCAAATCTCCAAGCTTCCGGAGTTCTGAAGATTAAAGCTGCGAAGGCTCTTCAGAATCTTTCAAGTCCACATCAAGCTAGACGCTCTTTAGTTTAAAGTATCCAAGCCTTAAAAGAACGTTCAAGCCAAGTCCACCAATCTTCAATCTCCTTCAACCAAATTGAAGAAGATCTCAAATACTAATTTGAGACCAAGCTCTAAAGCTCTCAAATCAACATCTGCAAATCCGCATCTCCTTCAACCAAATCGAAGAAGATCTCAAATACCGACTTGAGAAGAAGCTCCAAAGCCCTCAAGTCAATGTCCACAAATCCGTTATCTTTTTTCACATAAATTGGAGAAGATCAAGTAATTCAACTTGAGAAGAAGCTTCAAAGCCCTCAAGTCAAAACCCGTCAAATTCACCGTCATCTTCGCATAGACCGCAGAAGATATCACTGTTCAAATCGAGATCAAACTATCAAGCCCTCATTTCAACAACCGAAGAGAAGAATCAGAGGATTAATTTTCTTTAAAAAATACATCATAGATTGTAACCCTAATTTTACACATCAATAAAATTGACTTATTCAGCATCTTTCTGTCTTCTCCGTAGACTCAAATTTTGTGTGATACACTCTTGCCATGGTCAAATCAACCAAAAGTGAGCATGGAAGTTGAGGAATTCGCAGCCCCACTTAAAGTTAGTTCATGATCAAGTTTGAGAACATTTGAAGCAATCCTATTAAAATTACAAGTCTTGTGCAAATGTTCAAAAAATGAATTTGGAGTTTAATGAAGGTGATTTGGCCATGGTTTATTTGCGCAAAGAAATGTTTCCAACTGGAAAATACAAGAAGCTCAAGCAAAAGAAGTTTGGACTTGTTCGGGTGATAAAGAAATTGGGATAGAACACTTATCGCATCGAGTTACCTGAAGGTTTATCAATCAGCTTAATGTTCAATGTAAGTGACTGAACCATATATACGTATTGGGACCTCCCGATACTACCTCTTGTCACTCCTACTTTATTTAAAATTATGACATTCCAGAAGCTTTTTCTAAATCATGGAGATGAAGAAAGGGTTGCGGTTATTATGGAGATGAAGAAGGGGTTATTCTGAAACAAACTGAAATCACCATTGATGTTACTACCTCCTGTGGGGAGTCAATTGATGTGTTAATGTGAGGTCAGTTACGACTCGCCATGGAACTTACATTCAATACCTTGTGCACTGGCAAAGAAAGCCAAGTTTTGAAGATGCTTGGGTGTTAGGTGAAGAGCTCAAGAAGATTGATCAGGTACTTTGGGAGGATTTGAACTCGAGGTTGAGTTCTTTTGAAGAAAGGAAAAATAATGTATGAGTATAATAATGCTAATCTTGAAGAGTTATCTTAATTAGGTCAAAGTGTCCTTTCGATTTCTAGTAATGTCTTTAAATTCTAGTCAAAGTATTTTAGAGTCTATTAATTTTGCACTCACATGCATGCAGTTAGTTACATTAAACACTTGTTCTAGATTTATCTTGCATGTAGATGAAGAGTTTTCTAGGTATTTGAAAGGTCTATGTTGGACTATGAAATACCGACACCTCTAGAGATCAACGTATTGCAATATCGAACACGGGGACACTCAGGGACACGAATGGTGGCGTGTCTTATAATTTAATTTAAATTTTTGAGAGGGACACGGCGGCAACACCGATAGGGACACAACGGGAGTCAAATTGAAATTTTTTTAAAATTTTGGGGGCTAAACTATAAATTTTTTAAAAATTTTCAGAAGTCAAATTATAATTTTTCAATAAGGTTGTATTGAACTTATGGATATCATGCTTTGTTTGAATAGTATTGGAACTATAGATTTTTCGTTTCGTCCACATTTTGTCATTTAAACTTAAAAAAAAATTTAAAAATATATAAACAAATATACACATAGTGTATCCCCCGCCATGTCTATATCTCTATTTTTTTTAGAATTTTTGTGTTCTCGTGTCTGTGTCCGTGCATCATAGATGTTGAAAATTGTTGAGTGCTTATTATTAGTCTTGAAGAGTCCCATCTTTGTAATCCTCATATATAGTTGATCTTATGAAATGAGAAGGCAAACAGTTTAACAAGTTGAGTTGAATATTAGTATTGTACAAATGTGTCTTGCTTGGAGTGAGTGATTCCTCCTTAATCAAGTTTGTGACTTGGTCGTATTGAGTGACATCCGCGATTAGTAGCACTGAGTGGCATCCGCTACTCCCGGTCGAGTGGCATCCTGGGAATATCCTAACTTTGCAGGTGTCGACTTGTGTCAGTGAGGTCTTTAGAGATTGTGCGTGATTTTAAAAGTCAGCATATATACTACTAGAAGTGTTATCACCAGCAATGTTTCTTCATTTTTCTAGTCACAGCTCTCAATTAAGATTGGAACCAGCAATGTCTGTGAAGTGGAAATGGAAGGAGTACGTAAGTAGGAGGAATGCTACGTAAACAATTCTCGACGACATCTATCAATACAATTGCGTCCGGAGTCGTTCGATACACATGGATTCTCATGCATCGAACGGCTTCGAACACAATTGCTAGAGAGTTTTGTTGTAGTAAATAATAGTAGGGCAGGCTGAGGGGCACGTGGGAGTCAGTCAGAGGCAGAGGCAGAGGAGAAGCACACCGAATGGCCAATGCCAGCGGTCGCGCGCGGGAAGTATAAAATCCGGCAGCTGCTCTCTTTAAAACCAGGCTCCACCATTATTACTTACTCTACTACTAATAAGTGCACAGTAGATGAGGTAGCTACCTGCACCTGTACTACTTCTGGATCGTATTAACTACAAATATTACTACTCCCTTCGTTACTTCCACTTCGTAGTAGGGAGAGAGAGAGAGAGAGAGAGAAGGGGTTTTCTTTCGAATTGATTACTCTTGGAAAAGGAAGCCACAAACACACCAATACACACTCTCTCTCTCTCTCTCTCTCATACGAAAATGCGCTTTAAATCCGACGGTTACAACAAGCAAACATAAAACAATATGAGTATTGGTAGGTACACGGGGATTCAATCTCCTACCGATCTCTTCATAACTAACGTCAACCCTCTTTTAATTTACATACAGTAAAAAAATAGTTTGCGGCGCTCAATTGCGCGCGTTCAAAAATATTTCAAACGATCCAGATTGAAATTTTTTTTGACCAGTAATTAATTCTTACCGGTCAAAATTGAAAAAGTATATATCAACCATTAATTACTGAAACGGATGACCAAGATTGCACGGAGCAGTGAATAAGGATCCACCGTAAATAAATTTCTCTATGTATATTTACAACCCCCCTCCCCTCCCACCATCTCCTCTTCCTTCCGAAATTGCATTTCATTACCTTCATGCACGCACGCACTCACCCACGTACTATATAATCTCTCTCCCTCTCTCTCTCTCTCTCTCTCTGTATCATTTAGTCATGGACTCATTCATGCCGACATATCTCCTACTTTAATTTCAGCCGTTACGAAGCCAGAAGCAGCAACGCCCTCTCCCAAGTAGAAACGAGAAGAAATGGGGGTGGGGGAATCATGATCCACGACCATCACATGCTCCAAAATTAATTATTAATTCTATCACATAGTGTATCCAAATCCAATATATTATCTTCTTTATTGTCCAAAGCTTTGAATCCTTCTCCTCCCTTGCTTTATCCCTTTTTTTTTTTTTTTTTAAAGTTTGGGATTAATTCTTTCCAAATCGGCATATTAATTAGCATATATTATTATCATTAAACCCGCAGCAGCAGTAGGAGTAGTAGTGGTAGTGGTAGAATCACATTCATATCATGGCGGGAGTGATGATAGCAGATTTACAGAAGATTTTCCGCTTGATCGACAAACAGAGCAAAAGCAGCAGCAGAAGCAGCTACCAATATCACATTAAGAATCACAAGCAGAACAACTACTACTGCTACTCTGGGCTGAGTCTGATCAGGTACTGGTGGTGTTAGTTTGCTAGCTACTGATCATCGAGATCTAGGGCGCTGCTAGCGATATGGAGTATGGTATCGGAGGCGGCAGTGGCGATGGGTCGGGTAGCGACGACCACCACCACCATCCCCACCCCCACGAGGAGGATGCCTCTGATCCTAACCGGAGGAAGAAACGCTACCATCGCCACACTGCTTACCAGATTCAGAGGCTTGAAGCGTAAATACTCTCTCCCACTCTCTGCACCTCTTATATGTCCACACTCGCACACATGGGCGGCTCTACCATTGATTCAGACTTCAAGCCAACCATGGGTTCAGAAATTAGATTTTCATTTTTTGGAATTGTTTGCACTGAATCATTAGTACGAAGTCAAGATAAATAAAATTCACTTAAATTTGTAAGAGAGTAGATAGTATTGCTCAACAAAATTAAATAAATTATGCCCAACAAATTTTTAACTAAAATAAGAAACATTACTTTATATAGAGTCTTGTATACAAAAGTTTGTTATACTTATTCGTCACCGCTGAACTCAAATCGTGAAGGCTGGAGCCGCCTAACTCACAAACTCACTCTCTCTCTCCCTCCCTCTCTCTCTCTCTCTCTCTCTCTCTCTCTGAATAATAGCAACAATAATCAAAACATATGACTAATAATAGAAATGCTCAAAAAAAGTAGAGTAGTTTTATGCTACGGTTTCTTACGGAAATTCCTTGTAGCGGGTATCCAACAATCTATCCAGATGAACATTTATGGGGGTGCTTTAGTTTTTTAATTATTTTTGTTGTTTTTACTTAAATTACTCCCTCCAGTTTGTTTCTTTTACTAGCATTTGCTTTGAGATTTATGTCTTTAATAGTTCTAGTAATTAACGAGGGTGTTGATTTTGGTGTGTTACGGTTTACGAACGTGACTGAAGAATGTTCAAGGACTTTCCACATCCAGATGAGAAACAGAGGCTGCAGTTAAGCAGAGACTTGGGGTTGGCTCCTCGCCAGATTAAGTTTTGGTTCCAGAATAGGAGGACGCAAATGAAGGTACCTCAATTTTCGTAATTTATGAGTACTCCATTTTGGTACCAGATAAAATCATTTTGTTACTGTTATATGCACTGCACTACTATATACTGATCATTTTATGGAAGATCATGCAGAATGTTTTGCTTTGTTTTTTTTTAACTGTTTGGATATGGATGTAATCAAAATTAGGCCCAACATGAACGAGCAGATAACTGTGGGCTTCGGGCCGAAAATGATAGAATACGCTGCGAGAACATAGCAATCAGAGAGGCACTAAAGAATGTGATATGCCCTACTTGTGGAGGTCCTCCTCCTCCCGTTGGAGATGATTCTTACTTTGATGAACACAAATTGCGAATCGAGAATGCACACTTGAAGGAAGAGGTATTATACATAAAATTTACTATCCTCATTTTTCTTATAAGTGCTGGTAGTGGTGTGCATCATTAACTTTTGTGTTTGTTTTGTGGTAGCTTGACAGAGTTTCTAGCGTTGCTGCAAAGTACATAGGGAGGCCAATTTCCCAGCTCCCTCCAGTGCACCCTATTCAAATATCCTCAATGTTGGATCTGTCGATGGCAACTAGCAGTTTTGGAGGAATGTCTGGTGGTGCTGGTCCTTCACTTGATCTTGATCTCGATCTTCTACCCGGTTGTTCCTCCACTAATCCTACCACTCCGAATCTGCCTTCTTTTCATCACCCAATCATAAGCCTTACGGACATGGATAAATCCCTCATGGTTGATGTTGCCAGTAATGCACTCGAGGAATTCCTTAGGCTTTTGCACAACAATGAACCTCTCTTGTGGACCAAATCCTCCACAAATGAAGGGAAAGATGTCCTTGATTTTGATAACTATGAGAGGCTTTTCCCCAGGGCTAATAACCACTCCAAAAATCCCAACATTCGGATTGAAGCATCAAGAGATTCCGGAGTTGTCATAATGAATGCTTTGGCATTGGTTGACATGTGTATGGATTCGGTAATCTACCCCTTTACTCTTTTTCCCTGGTTTGACACCAGCTTTTCAGTCGAATAAGTTTGTTTTAGTGAATTGCCTGGTTTGGCTCTTGGTACGTAGTGATTTTTCTTTCCAGATTATAAATTCACTTGTCTAAAAATTAACAAACGTCGAGGAACCAAAGAAATAGAGAAACAAGTTGCTTTTGATGTTGGACATGTGGTTACAATGACCGTTTCATTGTTTAATTTGCAGAAGAAATGGGTGGAGCTATTTCCCACCATCATATCAAAGGCTGGAACACTTGAAGTGATATCATCAGGAATGTTGGGTAGCCACAGTGGTTCCTTACAACTGGTAATTTGATACTAGAGACTAAGTTTCAATTTTTCAGTGGTTTTACTCTTTTTGAGAACATGCTCTTCTGCATAATGTGCAGATGTATGAAGAGCTGCAGGTTCTTTCGCCAATGGTTCCGACTCGACAATTCTACCTCCTTCGCTTTTGTCAGCAAATTGAGCAAGGCTCGTGGGCTATAGTTAATATATCATATGATCTCCCTCAAGATCAGAGTCATTCATCAACTAATTTCCAATCACCTCAATGTCACAAACTGCCTTCTGGATGCTTGATCCAAGATTTGCCCAATGGCTACTCTAAGGTTATAATCGTAAACTCTACTACGTTATGTATTGCAATGTATTCTTGCATGCCTAATTAAGTACACTATGATTTACCAAAAGAAGTTAGGATGCAAATTTATTGCTTCATCAGTTCTGAACTCTTGTGTAGGTAACTTGGGTGGAACATGTGGAAATTGAAGACAAAGCCCCAACACATGGGCTTTTTAGAGAAGTTATTCACAGTGGGCTGGCCTTCGGAGCTGAACGATGGCTTTCTACTCTTCAAAGGATGTGCGAGCGATTCGCTTGCCTTATGGTGACGGGCAATTCGACTCGTGACCTTGGAGGTGGTGAGTATATAGGAATTTCATGAAAATGTTTCACAAACTGAATTTTCGTACATGTGGAAAATCCATGGTGAATCGTATGGTGGTAGTGACGTTTTTTGGATTATAAGGCAGTGGTTTGAATAGAAGTATGTTTCCTTGATTTTATGAAAAACCATTACCATATGCATTTGTGGTTCTTAGTGATTCCGTCCCCTGATGGCAAGAGAAGCATGATGAAATTGGCTCAGAGGATGGTCAACAATTTTTGTGCAAGCATTAACCCGTCTAACGGGCACCAATGGACAACACACTTCGGGATAAATGAAATTGAAGTGCGATCAAGTCTTCATAAGAGTACTGATCCTGGGCAGCCCAGCGGTGTAGTTCTTAGTGCGGCTGCTACCATTTGGCTTCCAGTTTCGCCCCAAAATGTTTTCAACTTCTTCAGGGATGAAAGAACTCGGCCTCAGGTATGCAGACATACAGACAGACGTTTGCCCTACCCAACACTCATATTGCACGGTTCTTTTTGTGTCTGAGGAATTGTCGGTCTACTTTGGTGACTACCCAAAATATTTTTGGTTATGTCCATTTCTAAAGTGGGAGTAAACCAAAATATAATTTATGAACTTGATCTATTGACAAAAAGTTTATTATTTATTAGCTTCTCAATTGCCCTGGTAATCCACACAAAATGGAGAAAACAATGAATATGATTTTTTAACTTCATTTTCTTGTTGATTTTTTTTTTTCTAATCGTTTTTCTTTTGCCCCCATTGATTGACAAAATTAACTGGCGCCAACAGCTAACATTGCACCATTTTTGTTTCTGTTTGTAGTGGGATGTTCTAGTCAATGGAAATGGTGTACAGGAAGTTGCCCATATTGCAAATGGGTCTCACCCAGGGAACTGCATATCTGTCCTTCGGGTAATAATAAAAAACTGTTTTCATAAATAGTTGAATTGATTCACCTGCATAATATATATACTTGTGTTACACCAAATTACTACTATTTTTCTGTTAACATTTAACATTGGGATAACCAATAAAATGACATGTGCAGGGTTTCAACACTAGTCAAAGCAACAACATGTTAATTCTGCAGGAGAGCTGCATAGACTCATCAGGATCGCTCGTGGTCTACTGCCCTGTAGAACTGCCGGCTATAAACATAGCCATGAGCGGTGAGGACCCTTCCTACATACCGCTCCTGCCCTCCGGCTTCACTATTTTACCCGACGGCGGCCGCCAGTTTTGCGAAGATGGCGGCAGCGGCGGAGCAATAACCGCCGACGCATCCACTAGTAGTAGTACTAGAAGCGGAGGTGGTGGTTCGGGTTCGCTTATTACGGTGGTATTTCAAATACTAGTAAGCAGCTTGCCTTGTGCTGCTGCTAACAAGATGATGATCAGCCCCGAGTCTGTGGCCACCGTTAACAACCTTATCACCAGCACTGTCCACCAAATTAAAGCTGCCTTGAATTGCCCACCAACTACTACTACTAGTGCTGCTTCCTTATGATGAATCTGCCTGCCTGCCTGCTAATTCAGCTAACTCCACAACTGTCTTCCCCCATCTAATTACAGCATACAGACAAGTCAGAAAAAAGGTTCAGTTTCTACTTATTACTACTACTAGATCTAGTACTATACAAAAGTATAACAATGAATATTGGAGGGCCAAGTAATGAATGTGGGGTAGTTGGAGAGTTTCAAATGCCCAGCCCCCACCACATCATCAATAGCTTATAGCTGAAGCTGACTTAGCTGCTGCTGCATGTCTCCTCTGGTGAAGCCATTGCAGTCCACCAGTCCTACAACTTTTTACTCCCTTTTGAACTTCGCGCGATCATATCTTTACTTTCATTGTTTTTTGTTTTTTTTCCTCTTAAATCTTTGCTCAAGACTTGATTAGTCTCTTTGAAGAGATGGAGTCAAGAACGCACCATACTGGGCTTTTCCTGCTGTGGGTCCCTTCCACCTTTTTTCCCCTAGGTCGTTTTTATTTTCTTAATTTCATCCCTTCCTCTTCACGGCAAGAATAATGTATGGTTCGGGTATTGACTTCTGCTTGATTATGGATTGCTTTCATTTGGTATGGTATTATGTCAGCTCTCTCTCTCTCTCAATCTCTCTCTCTCTCTCTCTCTCTCTCTCTCTCTCTCATGTGGTCCTCTATGCAGGACTAAAAATTGGAAAAAGGCAAAGAGTTGAAAGTCAAAAAAGTAGGACCACATAATTGATGGTTTAGATGGGCTTTGTTCCTTCACACCAGTTGATTAATGATTGGGTATTGCATTCGGTTATATTTCATGGCTTTGAATCAATGAACCGTCTTTTGGCAAAAGATAAATAAATAAATAAGGACATCGACCACTGCACTAACTCAGAGAATTAAGTTTGGACAGAAAAATAGTAGTAAAACTCTTAAATGATGAGTCATGGATTTCATTTCACAATCTCAATAGGTAGTAACCACTACACTAGCCATGTATCGTCAATATGGCTTGGTACGGAATCGGACCAACAAGCTGTAGCGGTGAGCAAACTAATTATGAAACTGTAAATCCAGTCCAAACAAATCCAAACCGAATAGTTTGGTTTGGTTTTTTAATGATGTGGTTAGATCTCGGTTTAAAAAAATAGAAACCGTGTTAAACGGTTTGGTTTATGGATTTATGTTAATGGTTCTAGTTCCAAACCAATTCGAACCGTGTGATATACATACATATATATATATATATATATAATTTGTATAGATATACTTAATAAACTTTATTTCCTTATCTAATACTCTACCGATCCACCACCCTATTATTTTCTTTCACTTCGAATATTAATTTCCTAAACTTCCTATTCCTACAATTTCATTACACTAAACATACATGGTTTGGCCTTAGTAAAGTGATTTCCTACTCTTTTTTCTCGGTAACTTATTTTTTAATATATTTTATTCTTATTTAGTTGGTTGATGTTAGTGACTTTTGATGATTTTAATATACTAATTTCAATATAACTTTTATTTTAAGTTATCTATGCAATTTTAAGTACTTAAAATAGTTTATAGTGATGATATTTCAATTTTAAGCGAACCGTGGTTTAAAACCGAAACCAAACCGCTTTTGAATGGTTTGGATTGGTTTTGGTTTTATGAATTTTATTGGTTGGTTTGGTTCTATAAATTCATAATTCGTAAGTAGTGATTTGGTTATTGAATTACTATAAAACCAAACAAATCCGGTCCATACTCACCCCTAACAAGCAGGTATTTTTTTAAAGATGATTTCTAACCTCCTCTGGATTGCATCAAAGAAGTTTTTCTCGGTCCGTTAATGAAGTGAATATATGTGTCTTGGAAATGACTCTTCGGAGGGCGGCTTCCAGGCTAATTTTGGTATAGAATTCGATTGTCCACCTCGTCGTCATTGGATTGATGTTTAGTGTACCATAGTACGTACAAGATCATTGATTAGGGAGCACCATACCAAACTTCACTAGCTGCCCTTTTCTTTTTCCTTGTACTTGCCAATATGAGTTTACCTTATACTAGCGGCTTTATTGAGAATTTTTTAATTTAACAAGAGTTTCATATAGAGATAAATAAATATATATATATATATATATATCAGTCCGGTTTCTATTCACACCTCTTCCCGTCTGCACCTCCTCTTTTCCGATCAAATTTCGATGATCCGAGTCGCTCAATGTGTTCAGAACGTGATTTTAATGGTACCCACGAGAAATCGGCAAAAAAAAACACCGGATAGGGCTTGATTTGAGCAGTTTTTTATTGAACCGTTCAATAAAATACAAACAAAAACTACTCGGATAAAGCCCTTCCCAATCTCTTTTTTTTTTTCGATTTCTCACGAGTACCCTAAAAATCACGTTCTAATTACATTGAACGACTTGGATCATCGAAATTCGATCAGAAAAGAGGAGGTGCGGATGGTGCAGATCGAAAGAGGTGTGGACTTGATCCGAACTGATATATTTATATATATATATATATATATAGAGAGAGAGAGAGAGAGAGAGAGAGCGCGGCGGGGGGGGGGAGGAGTTCCCTTCAAGTAAAGGCGTCCTCATTTTAAATAAAATGCGGACGTCCACTTTTCTCCCCTTTCCCGACCAAATTTCGATGAACCGTTCAATGTGTTTAGAACGTGATTTTAAGGATACTCATGAGAAATCAGCAAAAAAATGACCGGAAAATGCTTGATTTGAGCAGTTTTTATTTGAACCGTTCGATAAAATACAAACAAAAACTGCTCGGATCAAGCCATTTCTGGTCTCTCTTTTTTGCTGATTTCTGTCTGGTACCCTTAAAATCATGTTCTGAACATATTGAGCGGTTCAGATCATTGAAAATTGGTCGGGAAAGTGACGTCCTTAACTTAATACGGTTAGGGCGCCCTTACTTGAAGTTTTTGGTGTATATGTGAGCGCGCGCCATTATTCCTCCTTGTGCAGCTATACGTTTGCACTTTTGTTACTTATTATGGGGAGTGACATCGGTTGAGAGGGCACTCCAAATAGTGGGTACCTCGTAGGACATTGTCGCCTATTCGGGCCTTTGTATGGATATGCATGAAGGGGTGCTCCTAGGTGTGTTTTTGCGTTCCCTTCTTTTTAGTTGGATTGGGCAAGTTCGACTAGACAGGGCTGACCCTGACATTTCAGAAGCTGAGTAGAACTTCGAAAATTGAGCTCTTAATTGATTTTAAGAAACTAGAATAAAAGACCGATAAATGAAATTTTCAAAATCAAATGCAAGTATTCAAGAAATACCTTTTACCATAACAAGGAGTGATCGTACGTAGTATCCTACAGTAATCACTGAAGAAATAAACATATAGTTCACAAAATTTTCTACAATCCACTGTAGATGTTTGGATCAAGGCCCATTCCACTAACATTTTGAGCAAGGGTTAGATTTTATTATTTGTATAGTTTCCACAAACATTTATGCTATATTTGGATAGGTGTTTGAATTTTTTTTGAAAAATAGTAGGGCTAATAAGTGGAGAGAGATAGAAAGAAAAATGTTAAAAGTAGGAGGAATTTAGAAGGAATTTTTTGAAAAATTCTTTTTGAATTGTAAAGAGAACAAGGCATTACCCTCTCCCGCCACATCATCACTGGAAAGTTCGCATGAGAAACTACCGGTGCCAGAAATTTTATCGGAAAAGTCACCAGCATCGGAAAGTTCACCGCAAAAATCGTTGGCACCGGAAAGTTAGCCGAACAAGTCGCCGGCAAAGGAAAGTTCATCGGGAAAATAATTGCACTGGAAAGTTGGCCGGGAAAGTCATTGACGCCAGTGCCGGAGTTGGTTGCCAAGCCAACAACGGGTGCCAGAGATGGTTGTGGTGGGTAAGAAGATGGTGTCTGGAGATGTACAAAATAAACTCGTCTCTGTATATTTTAAATGTGTGTGGGCATTCGCATGCAGTTTTGGGGTGTGCCGAGAGGCCCTCTTTGTTTTTAATTTCTTCGCTTCCGCTCTCAACACTTTTCGCGGGCTTTCTTCCGCCTTTTTCTGTGGGTTTCAAGAATCATCCATTGCTTCTTCAGTGGATTATAACAATCAATCACGCCTATCCAGCGAATTTCACTCAGCAGATCATGATTAACACGCTTGTTCAGCAAATTATAACTATCACGCTTGTTTAGCGAATTTCCATTTTGACATCTCGAGTGTCAATGGGACTCTCATCACACGGCTAGACGCGATGCAATCGGTCTGCTTTAACCAAAGTTTGTGATGGGCTTATGTTACAAGATGGGAAGGTGTAAGGCACACCATCTCGCCTAACCTTGAATTTATTCATTGTTCATTAGGAAAAATAGTAAACATCTATGTACGTGCAAGAATGATAGAACACTCCTTAAATCTACCTAGAAAGCATCATGTTCGTGTGTTACATGGCGTGCGCACATAGTAAATCAGCATACGCCGGCGTAGGCTATGCCTACATGGCGTACACTAGCTCCATAGCAATTTTTCAGAACAATAATTATATAACCACACACTCACACAAACACTTTGTTGTAACGAACGCTATGAACGCAAGCTAAGAACGAGAAATTAAAAACTAAACAAGAAATCACAAAGACACAAGATATACGTGGTTCCCCAAGATGGGTACGTCCACGGGCGAGGAGAGAGAGGATTCACTAACCAACATGAAGAAGAGATACAAAAAGCCGGCTATAATCCGTAACTCTAGAAAGGCCACAATATGAAAGCCCAAAAGATAATTCTTAGAAGGCCCCCAAAAACCCTATTTATAATAGGCTACAAAAACGAGAACAACATAATTAATCAATGTGGAACTAAAGAATACAAAGCATTCCTAACACACTTTTCACACTGAAGATGTGTGGGGGGGACACAATGAGAATGTGAGTGAACTTGTGTAAAGATTTGTGGTTGTAGAATGATTATTCTCAGATTAGGCAAAATAACTTATATACTAGTATTTATTTCACTCTAACCACAACCCAACCAACCAATCAAACTCCACTAGGGAAAAGTTCTAGGCTAAAACCTAGTACTAACTCAGGTAGCAGTTAGCTATTTTCCTTCTTTGAATCATCTTCGGCCATAGCACTACAACTCTACCAATCTAAGTGAAATAAAAGGAAGGCGGTGGAGACTGTTGGTGTCCGCTGCACTTCTGAATCCAGATTCTTTCTGCGGTGTTTGGGTTTTTCCGGTGATGGTTGGTGGTGGCAGATTTGGGGTGGTGAAGCTATTAGGGTTTTGTTATTAGATTTAGGGTTGTTTTGGGTTCTTGGGTGAGATGGGTTCATTTGGGCACATCTCAGTTTTTCTGGTTGCAAGGTGTGGCAGTCCTGGCGGCCTCTACGGCCGGCGATCCTCTGATGATTTTTTGAATTGGCAACATACGGTAGATTTACGGCTTTTTGGTGCTTCGTGTCGACGGCAGCTTGGCATCCAGATTCCAGCTCTTGCTTTTAGGGTTTGGGTGTGTATTTGACTTTAATTGCGGGGTTTAACCCTTGTACTTGGGTTTTTAGGCATATTTCAATGTGGGTTGTATCCCAGGTGCATTTATTGTTTTTATCTAGACATTAAGATCTCTTAGGTGCTGAGCTTTATCCCTTGGGATTTCTCTTTGATTGACATCTTGCCAATCAAAAGCTTGGGTCTCGAAAGAGCATTTGTTGCCTTTGTCCTTGCTTCTTTTGGCCTTTGTTTTCAAGTTCAAATATTAATAAAATCTTTTTTCGCCGTTCAGAAAAAAAAAAAAAAAAAAAAGAGAGCTAAAATAGCCCTAATGCCTTTTTCAAAACAAAGGAAAACAAAGTGAAGTGAAATTAATTCTACATGCCATTATTTTTATCTACCAAACAAAACAAATGACTTTTTATCTCGACAAAGACCCACATTTTTTCTTGAAATCTTGTAAGCCTGAATAAAACAAAGTAGTAACATCAGTTTTGTTATTTTATTTTATTTTATTTTATTTTACATTAGTTTTCCCCTCCACAATCCCAGATAAGTTTTTACTCTCCCGGATCTGTGGAAATATTTCCAGATCAGTATCTAACACAAATTTGGTCACGAGAATTCAGTGTGATATTAGAGACTCTTTTAGTTTTGATTATATTCCAAACAAAAATGGGGAAATTAATTGCACAACCTGCAGCACCAGAAGGAAAAACTAAAAGGTAACTTCCGCAACAAAATTCTGGATTTCCCCAAAACAAAAAACACCTCATCAAAATATGAGATATGCAAACTAAAACAGAGAAAAGCCTAGTAAAAACAAAAATGCATTAGTTGGCTTGGAAATCAAGGAAAAGGCGTAACTTGTGCAAGAGGAGCTCACGGGTCCCATAAACAGGCTTGCAACTAGTTATCCATTCCTTGTCAAGAAGCCCTGCTTTGGCACTAGTCAGCATCTCATCGTGAAACCCAGACACGATGTAATATATTGAAGTCCTTAGAACGTCAGCCATGCAATATGCTTTAGAGTAGAGAGGGCTACCTCTTCTTTTCCCCGCTGCTAGGCCTATAACAGCTGCGTCTCTCCTTCCTGTGCTCGCTGTGGCCCACTTAATACCAGCAGAGCCCAGCGAGGACTGCAAACTGTTCTTCTTACCCATGAATGTTTCAACAGCAAGCATGCAAGACAGGAGTGTTGAGATGACAGCAGAATTGCTACCAGAGAGTTGAGCAACTCCAAATCGGTCCTCCTTGTGCGAATGTATAGTTAGAGAGGCAACGATCCGGGCACACCATACACATAGCTGCATAAAATTTTTGGCACGGATTATTAGCTTTTTCTAATCTGGCATTTACAAAAGGCTGGATTGGAAAAAACATACAACATATAAATTACCAACATAAAGCTAGAGACTAATTTTTTACAAGACCTTGTAATAATAAAAAGGTAAATCTGCACCATCTTGCCAGCACAAGTGATTAGTAAATTCTGTACAAACCAACAATGCTGGCAGAAGTTTGCACCCTTGTGCTTTAATGTATTATCTCAACCTGTTAACAACCATAGGAAAGGTGGGAGCACTGGGCCAGTAGTGGCCCTGGGACCCCATAGGTTTCAATAATCCATAATCCTATTTTTTGCATTTAACTGCCCCCCACCACCGATCGTTCATCCAAAATGGGGAGACAAATGTAGTTATTAGAAGTAGAAGGAAAGAAGTAAAAGAAAAACAAAATGAAATTAATGGATTATTTCAAGTTAAAAATATGCCTCACAAGGTTGTAGGTATGAAAAAAAAAGTTTCAAAATAACAAGATACCGAAATTGTTCATTCCCTACGTGGGAAACAAAAAGGGTGAACATTTTTTCTAATATAAAAAGGTGAGCATTTTTTTGTTTTCTTAGTATCCATAGTAAAAAATAACGAGGAGACTTCAGACAGCGTTATCTATTTATTCAAAGGTTGGCCAAGTGGAGTGGTGCTTCTTCTGTATTTCTCTTTCGAATCATACCTACAAAATTGAAAGAAAATTCTACAGAACTATAATTCCAAGAATACAATTGGGGATGGCAATTATTGTGTTGTGCAACCACGGAAATACACAAATAAAATGAGTATAGCTGAAATAAGGATGTTAAGGTGGATGTGAGATGAGATTATGAACAAGAATTACAAATGAAAACATGTGTGCATTGGAAGTAGCCCCAATTTAGATAAGTTAATAGAAAAAAAAAAACACTAAGGTGGTTCTACATACAAAGATATAACGAGAACCAATAGAGGGATCAATAAAGAAAAGCAAACAGATTTTTATTGACGGAAATACTATGAGGCAGGGAGGACGGAAACTAACAAGGGAGGATGTTGTGAAAAAGGATGTGAATGTACTAAATATAAGTGAACACCTAGACATTGACCGAGCGAATGGCGGACAATATTTTGTCCCTGAAATCCAATAACTAGGGCATAAGGCTTCATTGGGATTTGGTTTGGTAGGACTTAGGAGCAATAACAGTTTGATGTACAAAGCTACTCAACATATTTTTATATTCAGATATCAATTGAGCCTTTTCATTTTGAACCTCAAAACAAGATTGTAGAGTTACATACGTTTGCATGGTGATTAAAAAATAAGCATTGGTCCAGTTACTAAATAAAACTTTAAAAGTCATCTGACTCGCAATGGAAATTATATGCCAGCTTAAATATTTCCATATTTCCCATTTTATTCAGTTGGAAATTTATTTCCATCTGTACTTAAGTGAATGAAACGAAACAAGTTCAGTTTTGTCCAACAACCTGTTCCGTAAAGACTGTCAAGCAAATTTGGAGTTGATAGACTAGAGTGATGGTATTATCAGGCTGCAAGCAATGGTCAAGCAAGGATCCGGCAAATGCTAATGGCAACCATCGGGCTTTGATGAAAATTGCCCAAGCGGAGGCCCAGACGAGTTTTAGTTTGCTTGAGCAATTTACGTCAGCACACAACTTAAATATGTGCTTACAACATTCCAGACCTACCTAAAGCACCTCGCAGGACATTCAGAAAGCAAGTTGACACAATGATAAAATGCTAATCTGAACAACAAGGTGCAAAAAATATAAAGACGGCAAGGTATGGAAGTCATAAAATATGAATCAGCAGATCTAAATAATCACAGATTTTGTACCTGGAAATCATTAAACAGTTCATGAAGCCTTGAACTTAGTTGCGAGTCTGTTGGCAATCGCAATTGGTGGTCTAGTTGGAATGACTTGCCACTTGAACTACTTTCTAAACCTTCTCCAAGCTTGGAAGCAAACTGCTCCAGAGGCCTCAAGCATATAGCTATAACTCGTTTGTAAGTCTCACCAGTTTCTTCAAAGAAGGCGGCCCGGCGCCAGGCATCAACATCACTCTCACAAACCATGCATAGATCCAGATATGCAAGATATTGCATAAGAGATCTGGGTATGCTCTCCTCTAATGCTGCAAGAAGAGGTTCACTTGGATTTGTTTCTGCTGCGGCTGATCCTTTTGCGGGAGCAAATATGAACCTTTTCGTATGTAGCACCTATATAGGCAACGGTAGTTTGATTACGTGCAGCAATAACTCAAAAAGCGGACCATGGAGATAAAAGCATGACAAATACAATCCCAACTAGAAACACGCAAAGGCTTACTATATGCAAGGAAACAAAAAATTAGAAGACATTATGACTATTCGCTTTGGGTCTCTAAAATCAACCACTCCCTCTGCACACAGTCCCCAAAAATTTTTGTCCACAATTATTACTCTCATTTTTCTATCTATCTATCTCCACTCATTACCTCAAAAACCTCTATCAAAAGTCAAACCCAACAAAGACGAGTTGAGTTTTGTTCACCCTCCACTAAAAAGGGTGAACATTACCATCCTTTCTATTGGTTGAAATAGTGTGGATCCCACCACAAAGTGATGTCATGCTTACTAAAAAGCGTATTGCATGGTAAGCATGACATTACTTTGTGGTGGGATCCACATCATTTCAACCAATAGGAAAGAGGGTAATGTTCACCCTCTTTGAAGGAGGATGAACAAAATTGCTCTCCAATAAAGACCATGTTATCCAAGGATTGCTATGTAGGTCACACCCAAATGAGGGGGTTGAGCATGCACCAGGCCCAACAACACTGAGAGCAAGATGTATAGACTCTCTTATAACATTAATTGCAGGAGCGTAACCTAAATATATGATTTGAAAGCACCCATAGGAAAAAGAAGTCAGCCGAAGCAAATTGTTGTTGCATGTTTAGTTTCACACATGACATACTAGAAATAGTGTACCATGCCACTCGGGACAATATATTCAAAATCGTGATTATCAAAAGGCAAAAAAGTGCGCAACAGATATCATTATGATTGGGGAACTAACCTGATGTAAATGATGGTTTAGTTCCCAACAAAGAAAAATCACAAAAACTGATATGTAAAAGATGATATGCTCCGCAAATACTTTCCCCATTGTGACCTGACCCTTGAACTTATAAGGGAGTAACAATGACAACACTGCTGAGAAGAAGTAAGCTGCAGTAGAAAGCTTTAAAGCCTGTAGGGAAGCTGAAGGGAGCCCCATCTTGAAGCTGAAGAAAGGAGGCCGCTGTTGGAATGGGAAACTAAAATCATTAGCCACAATACATGCATGATAATAAATATGTATTGGGCTCAAGCAACGCATACCAATTTCAAGAAAAAAAGAACCTAAAGTAATATTTGTAATCCCCTTGTACTTTGTTTGCAAAATAGGGACACATTACCCTAATAAGAGTATTATTTCAATAAAACACATTACAAACGACCAGCAATAATAGTAGGAGCAGATTATCACTTTCTAAGAAGCAGGGACTCTTCAACAAGGTAACGTCATTGTGTCCAAATCGAATCTGTCGGACACCAGACACTTCTTGGACATTCTAAAGTGTCCAACTCAGACACCTGTCAAACACCGACACTTCTTGGGCACTCTAAAGTGTCCTATACTTCTTTTTTGTCTCCATAAAGAAATAAAAAAATATTCTGCGGACACCTGTCGACACTCTTTTAGTAACTTATTGACATTTTTTTGGGTATTTGTGGCTAAAAAATCAATATGCAATTGACACTTATTAGACACTTTCCAAAACGTGATTTATCAAAATTTCAACATTTGACATATCATTGTCCTATTCATGATTCATGTTAAAAAAAAAAAAAAAACGGTTAAAATCTCATCATAATTAAGTTCCGCCTGAAATTTGCAGAGAAATTTAACAGATAAACTCACAAAATATCAGAGATGAGTGCTCAGGACGACATGGATATTGTAATTTGAGTATGAATGCAACTTTGCTATTTAGATAAGATATTGTGAAAATTAATGACCACAGCCTGTTACACTGTGATTTTGTTACAGTCGAGATAAGATTTCCCCACTGTCTCATGGAACATAATATACGCGATGTACAGCAATCTAAGCAGTGTTTTAAAAAGAGCGCTTATGCACGTGCCTAAGCCTGAAGCCAAGCATGTACAGCCCTTCAATATGCTGAAGCGAGGCGAGGATGGCGAAGCGCAGTTGAGGCGCCTAGAGGGCAGGCCTTGGGGTCAAGTGCAAGGTGCATCAAGCACGCGCTTAAGTATCCACCTTCAAGATATTTGTATTTAATTTTTCTTCTCATTTTTAAGCCTATCAAGCTCTTAATGACGACCAATGGACCAGATCATTGCCTGAAATTTGGATTGATAAGTTTATAAAAGCCATCATATTTTTTCTGTCAACGCCTTCCCTATTCATCCTTCAGCCTTTGACTTCTCTCCATTAGATTTCTCCTCCATTCGATAAGGATGATGAGGGAACAAGTAGAGCGGAAAAATGGAGATGCAGATGGAGGAAAGGAGGAAGATGTGGTAGGGTACAAGACAAATGATCATGAAGAACGTGAAGTTATTGGTGATTTGGATGGTTTCTAGGGTACAAACTCTCCAATTTGATCCGAGCGGATTGTTCACAGCGCTTTCAAAGGAGTAGCTTGGCACCTAAACTTGTTCTTTCATTGATACTGCTGAAATCCTCCCCTTGGTGATATTTATATGCCTTTAATTTGATACTAGACATGAATTGTCGATAACCTGATCATTTTATGGTGGACGACAGCATCAGTCTTTGACCATGGTCCATTGTTGTACGCACCTTCCAAACCATCAAAATTCAATGTCTCAAGTAGCATTTTGTTTACTTTAATTTTCATCCCTTGTTGGTTGTTGTGGTTTACAATATTTAGCCTCTTTTCTATATACACCACGAGAGAAAACATCCCAGTTTTTTCCAACAAGTTGTACCAATGCAGAGACTGTGTGTTGAAGGGGTTTCATAAACTCTAGCGAAATCCAAATTTCAAATTGATTCATTCAAGTGCTATGATTAAATTCAATTCTAAAAGTAGAGGATGTCCAGCACTAAAGATTTATATCTGCCAATCTATCGTGATGCTAAAAAGCTGAAAGCAGCAACAGATGAACTAGGTAATAATGAATAGAAAAAACGGTTGCCCTAATTCAAACTGATCAAAGCATGTTCCATAAGTGGCTAAAAGTAATGAACACACTTTATGGAAGAAACTTTAGGCCATGTATAAGCGGAAAACGGCACCAAAACAAAGATTATTTGAACAGAAAGCTTGTGAATTTGAGATAAAAAGATGATCATAGTTTGCGGAGCACATGAGTGACTTCCAAGGGCTTATCAATTGGTTGTCTAGAATGAAAATGGTGCTTATCATTATTCAGCTCGTCGCCTGACTGTTGCAAACAACAGTTGTGACAATCAGTAATTCCACTACTAATGGGATGGTAAACCATGGCCATGATGAAACGTTGCATGTCATTCAAAAGGAAAGAAGAAAAAGAAGGCCCCTATGGTTGGGACTAAGGTTCATGTTCAAAGCAGAAGTAGAACTACAAATTTTGGTGACCATAACAAGTCCAAAAATGACTCAAGGGACAAGTCAAGAGGAACATCCAAACCAAGTAAGGAAATCGAATGCTATCCTTGTGGCAAGATGGAACATAGGAGAAGGGAGTGCAGAAAACTTCAAGTAGAGCAAAAAAAAGAAAAAGGTAGTGCAAAGAGAGCCGAGAAGGTAACATCAGCAAAAAATATGATTACCCTGTCCCTTTTCTGTTGCATTTATTTGATCGTTAACTAAAACTATCCATATTTGTCAATTCATGGAACTTTAGCGCTCACGCCCCCTTAAAGTGAAGCACATATTTCAGAAAAATGATTTATAATGAGAAAATATTTCGTAAAATGTCATCATTAAAAAGGTTACAAAGAAGTTACATTTTCATATATATAGTGTTTTGCGTAAATGGTGACAAGCTTTTGCAATAGTACAGAAGTTGTAGGTGAAATTTCTGCACTAGATTACTCAAATTCAATGATGTAAACAATCATAACGGATAACATGAAAATCAAGCTGTTCAAAAGAACAAAACCAATGGCAATCAAGTGCGACCATATAAAACGCAGATATAACCTTTTGGATAAGGTTTCATGTGCTTTGAAAACTGTTCACAACCAGGATACTACTATTTTGTAGCTAAAACCACGAAAACGAAGTATTGATCTATGAAACACAAAAAGCACAAGAATGGTAACTTGAGAAAACGAAGTCCAACCTGAATAATAGGAAACTGTAAAACCCATCTCTTCTTGTAGAGATAACAAAGACCGTAAAAGAACCCAACGGCAAGGCCTCTAAACCCTAGCGTTCCCAGTAACCGCCAGTAGTATTTCTGACCAACAGAGTCGCCAAAGTTGTTCCAGCACACAGAAATCAGAGACAAGAAGCCCGAGAGAGCAGACGAGGCGACGAAGAGGACAAAAGTGAGGGAAATCCTGGCCCGGCGACGGAACTCAGGGGGAGGCGGCGGGCCGCCGGAGACGAAGACGGCTCGGACGAGGCCGAGGACGAGCTCCAAGGGGGAAGCCGGGGTGTGGGGCTGCGGCGAGGCCACCGCAAAGAGAGAGACGGAGAAGAGGAGGAGAGAGAGGTGAAAGGTGAAGAAGGCGAAGCAGCCGAGGATGGAGGGGGTGAAGGGGTTGGAAACGAAGGGCGAGAGGAGGAGAGACTTGCAGAGGAAGTATAGGACTGTTGATTGAACTGATTGCCATAAGAGAAACCCTAGAAATCGATTCTTCACCACTTCCTCCTCCGCGTCTCCTCCATTTCCAAACCCTCCAGGCATCTTTTCAGGAGTTGTCCCCTTGGAGCTATTACTACTAAAAAGACCCCTGTTTTTAGGAGTATGGGCTATGGAGCGCTATTTTCCTTTGGATATATTATTATTATTATTACATTGTTACCCCCTTGAAACCTCTGAAATGTTACTGTCACCCCTTTTACTCTTGAAAATATCATTGCATCACACTTTACTCCCTCGGTCCCTTTTTTAGTATCCTGCTTTATAATTCCAACTTATTAAAAAGACATTATCATTATACCTTTCACATCAATTTTTTCCTCCATTTTCCCTACTTACTCATCATCATTACACTTTTACTTAATTACTTTTTAAAATGGAATCTACTTTTAGGGACAAAATAGACAATTCACCAACTTTTACCCACTAACTTTACAAAATAGACACTTATTAAGGGACAGTCTAAAATGAAATATCGGACTATAAATAAGGGGCGGAGGGAGTACTATTCTTTGGTGGTGAACCCAACCAATGCTGACGTGATGGAATAGGATGACATCAGTCAAAAAGGTGGGCAGGATATGACAATTTTGCCCTTACGGTCAAATGTAGTATATGTTTCCCTATCCCTTCTGTCGAGCGACAAATTGGTCCTGGAAGGAATCAAACCCAAACAAATAAGCATATCATGTGATGTGAGAATGATTTTTTATTTTTATTTTAACCTTATGTTTGGAGTTTAACGCCTGGATTTCTGAAAATGTTATTTAAACATTTTTCAAAATACTTTAATTAAATTTAATAGTATGATTTCATTAATTAGAAGACCAACTAATAATAATTAGCGAAAGTATAGTCTTATGACAAATGAATTGAAATTCCAGAGTTTAAGCTCTCAAGAATTATTACATTCAAATTCCAAAATACGAATTAATCAATAGAGAAACTAAAGTTATGGGATACACAGCTCATTAGACTCCTCTTCAGTAATTATGTCGTCCTCCAGTTAGTACGACTCTTCCATTCCTTCGTCAATACGTGACGTGAAAAGTCAAGGCCATAAAATTAGCAACATGGCACTCTTATTGTACAGGTTATGACAAAAAACATTCTTTCCATGATATAGCAGGTCAATTGTCCAACGTATTTTATCGACTTCTATCCCTACGCTACACTACCATAAAACAGATAGTACAAATAAAAAATGATGCCACCTAATGTGGTTTCGAAAGCCGAATATTCAATTTTTTGTAGGATTTGAAGAGTCATAGAGGCAAAGACATAAGCACAGGTGGGCTTATGCAGGCTACGGTCTCCCTGTGGTTCCAAATGTTTATAATTATCTAAGTATTTTTGTTTAAATATCAAAATTATACAAAGTGGCCTCCATGGAATAAAAATAGTGGACCATAAAGGGCATTTTTAACATTGGATGGAATATGAATTCTCACAGATGCTTTGGTTATATTTATTGAGAAGAAAATTATTGCAAAAAATAAATCCTGCTCAATCATAGATGACTTTCACATCTAAGGTATTGTTTGTTCACCCTCCTTGAAAAATGGTGAAAATTACCCTCCTTGAAAGATGGTGAAAATTACCCTTCCCCCTTATTGGTTGAAATGATGCAAGTCCCATCCGTACAATACACTTTTGGATAAAACATGACATCATCTTTGTGGTTGAAATGGTGCAGGTCCCACCCGTGCATTTTTTTGGTAAGCATGATATTACTTTGTGATGGGATCTACACACTTTATGGTAAAATCCACACCATTTCAACCAATAGGAAAGAGGGTAATATCCACCCTCTTAAGTGGAGGGTGAACAAAACTCAACTCCATGCACCCATCTTTAAGTGATTGTTCAAAAAGAAGTATTGGCATATAAGAAATCAAATTTCTGCATTTCATGGCATGCAGCATGAATGCGCCTTCAACGTTCAAAATGTTTTAGACACGAGTAATTATTCAACACTCTCAGAGCATATGAACAGTATACTCTCTCCTCTCACAACACATGTGGGTCCCACATGTGTCCCTCGTGTGGGCCCCACATGTTATGTGAGAGGAGGGAGTATACTATTCATATAATCCGGGAGTGTTGAATAATTTTCGGATAGACACTAACACACACTATCATAAACTTTTAACGGAGAACTAAAAATACTACAACAATTAAGGAATACTTCTAAAAATACACAGATTTGATTATTTGTTTGTAAGCTTTAATCCCTAACTCTGATTGGTCACATTGTTTACAAAGGACAAGATGCAGAAGGTGGAGGATTCTATAAAAGAGGCCTGCAAGTTTGGCAAAATGCTGTGTGTACCATGTGGGTAAAAACTAAAAGGAATGCTACAATATTTAAAACATCTCTAGCAAGGCTTGGCTACTTAAGCGATAAATGAAATTCATTGCTTGTTTTCTGCTAGTTATGGTCGTCCTTGGGGGTGGAATCTAATATCATTACTAGTGGAAGTCCATATTAGTAAGAATCAAAACACCGCACACCTATATTATACTGAGGATCATAGAAATAGAAAGAAAAGACAAAGAAAATGTCTGCAGAGTGATTTTCATCTGATTTTTCTTGTTCACATTACCAAAACTTGACTTCTCATTCTTTCACCCTCAAAACTTGGACACAATCATCACAAAAGACAAAGCGCCAATTACCCAAAACAGCTCTGTAAAGAGCACAAGGAAATAGCCTTAAAATGATCCAAAGTTAGAAGAGTTTAAAATTACCTGTCAGAAGCACAAATACGAAACGACATGAGATCGATCTCCTTCTTCATTCAATACCTTACTCAACAATAAACCACTTAAAAAACAAAATTGCGGAAGCTAATGCCTTGTTCTCTTTAGGATTCAAAAAGCATTTTTTTAAAAATTCCCCCTAGATTCCCTCTACTCCCAACATTTCTCTCTTCATCTCTCTCCACTTATTACCCCTACTATTTTTCAAAAAAATTTTCAAACATCAATCCAAACAAAGCATAAATCTATTCCAGAAGGAAACCAACAACATCAGAAGGAAACCAAATCCAGAGCGAAAAAATATTTATTTACTTAGTTTAGAATACAAAACAAAGACTAATCTCGTGAAGACCACCCAAACTAAGGCAAAGAATCGACCGGAAGAGGATTGTCCGGAGCCGTGGAAACAGTAAAGATTCAAATCAGCTTTCAAACTGTAGAAATAGTGGTTGAATTCCTCTGCTGAAGAAACGCCCCTTCAGCTCCGTCGTAACTATATGCATGAAACTTCTCCCATACAAAACCAAATGAACCCAACAAAATAAGAACTTCAAAATCCATACAATAACGGCCCACAAACAAAACCCCACACAGCACAAACCCAAGGGCATTTTAGACAAAAAGAACACCCAAAATTTATTGCAAACTTCAGGCATAGAAAATCCACATCCAAAAAATTCCAACCAATATTTATTTACAATGGAATACTAACCACCAGATGATGAACGTCAAGAAAAAAGCTTTACAATATATTTGTCGCCGCATTAAAGATTCGTTCAAAAAAAAAAAAAAACCACAGTATTTTATATGGTGTTCAGCTAATAAGATTGACCAAAAAGATTCTTCGCTGCACATTGGTAAATACTCCTCCCCTTGAGTTGCAAGGACCAGTTTGGCATCAGAAAATCGAGTAGCCATCATCGCTTTCAGCGGCAAAAAGCTCATTTAGTTGTTCATCTGTCCATTCGGGAATGAAGGCTTTTGATATCACTGTCTGTCTTTGGTTCTGAGTTCCATTTATTATCTGACTATCTTGATCATTCTGGCTCTCAGCCAACTTTGCCACAGGGCTACTATGCTGGAGGCTACTTGGTTGATAGCCTCCAGTTTTCACTCTGTCCCCAAATTCCAAACCCCTTTGGTCATCATCAATGCAATCTATTCTTGCTGTCTTCTTCATGATTTCTAGAGCCCCTAGAGCGCCATTTTGATCTCCACAGTGCCCACTCAGTTGAGTTGGATTTCCTTTGTCCATTAGCTTATCAATTTGAGCAGGATTTCTCATACTACCAGATTGCCTGACATTATCCACGATGCCTTCAATTCTGTCCGACTCCAGAGAAATGACCTTGGGAACATTACCTGTGTATTCACCACCTTCCAGGAAAGAGAGAGGGTATTGGTCAGAATGTATGCTAAGCATTAAATGTCAACAAACAGCATAACAAAATACTGAAGTGAAAAGTGTTTTTATCCTTCCCAAAACTTGTATAGAGATGGAAAGAGGAAGGGAAGAGCACCCATCACCAACCTCTACGAACAGGTCTGATTGCTGATACAGGGCAACCTTGTTTTATTAGAGGTCCACTGTCCTTAGAGATGACCTGTAACAAGAAAACATCGTAGCAGAAATGGCACAAAGAAGTTACTGAGAGCATTTCTGGAAATAGAAAATAACCAGACGCCAGCTGTCACATACAGCTGTCCCATAGTCGTCTCCCGCACAAAATGAGAGCCTATGATTTCTACCGTCAAAAAATGCTTATATACACTTGACTCTTCTGGGAATTTGGAACTTATAATCCATGGGAGGTGAGATTATTATGTAGTTTGTATGGTGTTCAATCCGATGTAGTGATGGAGGCCAAGGTTCTAAAACTTCATATGGATGAAAAAATTAAAGATCATTTGTAATGAAAGTTGAGCTGTTCACAATATCTGCACATCTATCTCAGTATGTAAAATGAATGACTACTCTCTCTCTCTATCTCTGGTGTCACCGAGGTCTCGACGTCGGCTAACTTGACAATATTCAAGAATGGGCCAAGAAAGCTGCATGGAAGGTACGAAACATTACTTTGATCCATAATGTTGGGGTAAATAGAAAAACTATTTGGGATTTTTGGAAGCTGCGTGAAAGCAAATGTAATGAGTCTAAGAAACTATTTGGGATTTTTTGAAGCTGTGTGAAAGAAAAGGTAATGGGCCTATTGGGATTTTTGGAATTTTTGGTGTGTTTTTTTTTTTACTTTGTAGGTGTTGCAGGGTGATTCTCCTCTCTTTCTTACCTAGTTTTATATTGTTGATTCGGCCGACTTTCGTGCATACCCAGTATGAAAGGCATGCACGTGAAAATTGGGGCTATTTAAGAACATGAAAAATTGGACTTGTCAAAAAAAAGAAAAGAAAAGAAAAAAGAACATGAAAAATTGGCTTGCAAGTTGCAAGTGAATGAAAAGGCATATCCTTATCCTTATCCAGTTATCCTTAATGTGGGATTCATAGAGTTTAGGGGAAAAAAACACAAAACAAAGGGGAATTAGTCCCAACTCACCCAGTGCCCATATAGTCTTCAATTAAGAAATGTCTAAAGATGTGGTTGATTTGCACTTTGTTTTGTTTGTCAAAAGATGTGGTTGAGATGCTTCCAGTTAATTTGTTTGGTTCGTTTATGTTATTTATATTTTGGTTTTGAACTTATTTTGGGAATAGCATGGCCTTGCATCCAAATTACGCTAACTCTACTTTGGCTGCAAGCTGTTTGATGCATGGATTAACCATTACTGCATATAGCCACAAGGGTTAGTCGGGTTTGTTGGTGAGTTTGCTCTCCACACAATTGCCAAGTTCGATTCTTGGGGTTAGCTCAAAAGTGCCTAGTGTCGATAGCCTCAAAAGTAAGCAAGACTTCGTACAAATGTTGCAAGACAAATTTTCTATGATTGCAAATGATCCATATCTTTCTCATCTTTGATCGTAAAAGCATTTTCCGTTAGGCTCGTTATATTAGTTGTTTTGAGCCACTATCAAGATTCAAAAGGTAACTCCAATGGGGGTGGGTAGTGTCATAGGCACGGGCAATTCGCTAGTAACATATATACTGCATTAGTACTATCTTATGAAATTCATGACCACAACCATCGAAAACATTTAGACCTAGAATATAGAAAATGAATAATGGAAACTGATATAAGACTGTCTTGTCTGGCTTGTACATTACCTACTAGGTCTAGCATACAGAATTGCATCATCAGTATTATTTCAAAATCAAACCAAGCCTTGTTTCCCAACCAACTTGGCCAGATAAATGGATCTATGCTTCAGCGGGGGCAGAGGAGCAGAGGCACCGAGCTCCTAAGGTTGGGAGCGCCTAATTGAGAATTTTCCCAATCTTAAAGTGTATTTATTGGAATATGGAAGTTCGATATTTTCAATTTGCAAAACTTGTTGACTAATATGATTCTCATATTATTTCCACAATAGCTAACTCCCTCAAAAGTAAGAGAATAACTGCTTTAACGGCCCGATAAGCTCCCATCTTTGTCAGAAACGATCTCTCGTCTCGAGGGAAACGAGCTCCCATCTAGAGAGCGCACCCATTTTAGGAGGATCTTGCTACTAAGTTTCATACCTATTCACCCACATTGCTTGTCCTTATCATTCTACTGTTGGTCATAGAACATTAATAGGTGGACTCAACAAGCCAATTGGGATACGAAATAAGAATGAGTGCCCCATGGGCCTGACGAACTATTTGTATGTGATCCGGGAGGATATTGATTTACGTTGGCCTTGTTCAGTTGTGGGTTTGGAAAAAATTTTGGTTTAATTTTTGGGTAATGAGTCGAGAGAAAATAGGGTAATAATTGGGGTTAGGGGTAATGAGTGGAGAGAGATAGAGAGAGAAATGAGATTAATGATTGGATATAGGGGTAATGAGTGGAGAGAGAAATGAAAGTAATGATTGGAAATATAGGTAATGAGTGAATTTGGGTTTGAAATTTTTTTTCCAAACCCACAACCGAACAAGGGCGTTATAATTCTCTATTTAGATTTTAGGCTTTTACTTATGCTATGTTTGGATTGATGTTTGAAATTTTTTTTCAAAAAATAGTAAGAGTAATAAGTGGAGAGAGATAGAAAAATAAATGTTGGAAGTAGGGGGAATCTATGGGGAATTTTTTGAAAAATTCTTTTTCAATTGTAAAGAGAACAAAGCATTAGTTTTACTCTTTTTTCTTTTTTTTTGATCAGCAAAAGATGAATTTTTATTAAAAAAGGGGAAAAGGGGAAGGGAATCCAACAAAGTTTTACTTGTTATTTTAGGAGTTACCTATTTAGGAATCTAGGTTATATTTATACTTCTTTTTTTACATTATCAACTTGAATTCAAACGGCGGAATTATAGACTGATTGAGCAACTTTTGACTGCAGTTAAATTTTGAAGGTGGTCCAATTTCAAACTAAACCACACGAGGAGGATCATCTGGACGACATGAATCCCGCATTGTAAAAAATGTTGTCAAAATTGAGCAGCCACAAGTGGCTCAAATTAAATATTGTAATGGTAAGGCTGTGAATTTTTTTGATATTGACGCGTGATTGAAAGTGATTGAGTGGCTCAAAGACGTTTGTTATTAGTGGAGCTTTTTTGTTTTAGGTTAAATCTCTCTCTTTATACTGGAAAGTCGGCGTTTGATGATTATAGACTTACTTCTACCCTCAAAGCCTCCAATGTTTTCAAATTTTCAACCAAGTGCGAGGTTAAAGAGGCCTCAAGATATGGTGCAAGGAACAACATGAGGTTGTTCCACAAGATGAAGAATGATAACAATAGTTTTTTAGCATGACGGAGAAGGAGGATAATGGATGGTTGTCCAACGAGGCAAATAGATATGGTAGGGATAGAAGATTTTAGGAAGACGATTAAGCTTGGAGGCATATTGAGAGAACTTAAGCTTAACTGTTGTGGGGTACTTGTGATGGAGAGTTGGGAAACAGAGAAGGAAAGTGGAGTTTAAGAGCTAGTTGGAGTATTAGAGAAGTGAGTTGCAGATCTTTGAATCATTGGATTTGTGTGATTGCACAATATAATCAGACCACCTTCAAATTAGCTATAGACACAAGTGGCTCAACCACTCTATAATTCCACGGAATAGTTCATATTCAAGTTTATCTTCCACCAAAGCCTACAGGTTGGTCTCTACAATCTGTGTGTTCCAGCTGTCACACTACTATTGTTTGTTGTCCTTAAGCCCCATTGCTGCAATCTAATATAAATTTTTATGTCTATATATCTAATATAGGTGCGAACACATTTTATATGATTATACGATGTAAATATCCACATGGATTTTCACATTAGCATTGCCAGGACAATAGTATGCCTTTGAAAAATTCCCTCTGTCCCCTAATAGAACAAAAACTTTCCAGATGTTATCCAAGGGATAATATATATGAGGCACCGACAATCCTTGGTGCCTCACAAGATATTACCATTTGGGAAAATAAGAACGCTAAAGAGGCGCTAAGAATGTATTTCAATTTCAAAAAAGAGTTACGGAATGTCTTTGATTTGTTATTCGACATGTTTCACTAAACATTCTACAAACATGCCATCCAATTCATGCACTTTGAGCTTCCAGGACTCTTCTCACGAAAAGCCGCTTTTAAAGATTATATACCAAAAAAGACTTCTTGTCTAAAAATGAGTCCCCAATTTGGATAAAAAGATCCAAAGAAGGGTTCTAACAATCTCGAAGACTTATTGGGAAATGAAAGCCAATCGCAAGGAAGCCTTCTCTATTCCATATCTCAAGTGTAAAAGTAAACTGGCTCCAGGTATTTGTTTTTTCTTCCAAAAAGCACTACAATTATAACTTGGCACAAGAAAACTAAATGAAAACTTGAAAGAAATGAAGCAAATGATAGTACTTGTCAGTCAGTCTACAACCATGGCTAGCCACCTAAATTACCAATGAAAGCAATGTGGGTAAAAATTGAATAGTGAGAGATGTACCTTGGCCACATTGCTTACTGTTATGTTAAGACAGTGTGCAGATCGACAGGGGACAAATACAGCAACCTGAAAATATCATCTCTTGTTAATCGTGTGGTTAAATAATTATAGCATGAACTATAAGGGCCTGTCTAACTGGATTAGTAAGGAAGGGGTATATAATCCCGTAGGATAAGTAAATCTCATATGACAAATAGTGAGGCCCTCAGGGATTCAATAATACCACACATCCCATTGTATAGTATATCCTTATTTGGGAGATATAGTATCCGGATGTTTAATCCTGACTCCAAAGGTTCCCGCTAAAAGGCGGATATGTGACACATTTGATTTATAGTCCAATCTTTATCTAAACAAATAAAAAGGGCCTAAGTTCACCAGAAAAACATCAATAACTATTAATTATCTAGAAAGCAATACATACTCTACAAGTCCAAACAAGAGGCAGACCTTTTGGAGAATCAAGACAGAACCAACTGAAATGTGCTTTCCTAACTCAACGTCATCAAGAACTTTATGATGAATGCTAGCGTCAATTGTACCCGTAGGATCCTAATGACAAAACAAAAGCCCAATCAATTGCAGCCATAACAACATCACATCTAAACTATAACCCTATAGCCACAGTTATACCTTCAGCGTGGCAATCAGATCACCGAGGCCGTTTGTTGTGCATGTTTTGATGATAGCAACAACCTGGTCACACACCACTCGCATAATATCTAATTGTAAAGAGACTAATATGTAACGCAGGATATGCCTCGATATAAAGACTTCATGTATCTATATAGACACACAATTGCAAAATATTTTTGGTTGGCAATACCTGATCAAGTTTGTCAATGTATCGGCATTTCTTGATAGAGTCTAAAGAATCCACTGCTCCTGAAAAAAATCCGTAAGCACAAATTCAGCAACCAAGGAGTCTACAAAACCATTACCAAGAATCCGAGCAAGTAAGCCCAAATAAATATAAAGAAATGCTACCAAATAGGCAACCTATGCTTCCTCTACCTTGGTGACCGAGGAATTCTAGGGCGGAAAGCCAGGGGTTGCGATTGAAATCATCGTCATCTTCTCCGTCTTCCAACGCCCTCCTGATGTACTCCTGGGTAGTGACTGGAGCATCATCGTCATCAATGCCGGCAGCGGCAACGGGGTTTCGATTGGCGAGAGCCTTACGGAGCATGGCGGCCTGGACGGCACCTGCGGGGCCCGGAATGATGCGCGGAGATTGCTGTGACAGTGAGCCGGGGTTGTGATTGTGGTCGTCGAGGGGTTGTTTTTGTTGGCGGTGGTGGTGGTGAGTTTGGCGTTTGCAAGGGCGGAGGAGAGAGGGGAGATCAGAGTCGTCTAGGTCTAATGCATCCCAAGGTTCCTCCATTCGGTCTATTTTCTACTTTGGTTCCAGTTTCCACCGTCTGCAAGCAAAAGCACAGCCATTTGATTCTTGCATTTTAGTACTTCTCCGTCCCCATTTTTCGAACCTGAGAACAAAGTTGCTTATGTTTTTTAATTAATACACAATATAAATCTTTTTGATAGTTGTCAATTAATTTTTTTTTCAAACAATTTTTTTAAAATTACCTAAAAAAATTTAAATTATAATATATAATATATAAATTGGAATTCGATCCTCCAATAAATGGACAGTTTTGACCCTTTTTTGGGCACTTTCTATGTCTCTATCAATAATTCAAACCGTTCGCCTTTTAGATCGCTGAAAGAACGTATGAAAAAACGGAGTTCCTAATAATTCTTAAAAAACCCTAACAGATGAACACGAATCACTAAGTAAAAACTATCAACAATAACTATGCAATCATTCAATCGCACAACTAAGAGATATACAAAAAAAACCTCCATAATGGATAAAACCAAGGAAATGAATCAAATCACTATAATCATTATACAGTTATAAATATACCTATCAAAAAGATATAAATCCTCATAACGTGTCATACATACACTGAACCCAATAATCTTGATCGTCAATAACCTTAAATCTACAAGCCTTCCAAAACCTAATAAAAACCCCTTTGGAATAGCAATGCTTCCAATCTTTTCTCCACTGCCGTCGCACACCGTTTCTTTTTGTTATGTCCGTGTTTATGCAATGTGTGGCACTCTTTTTATTGCCGTGCTTTTCTTCAGGAATGATACGTACATTACCTCTTACACTAAATCATCCACTACCTCCCCAACTCCCTCTTACACTACACCATCCACTTACACTACACTATCCACTACCTCCCCAACTACCTCTTACACTACACCATCCGCTAACTCCCCAACAAGACATCGTTTTGGAGAGTCCAAATTTTTTTTTTCTCAAAATCAAAACTAGAGGTGAGCATGGACTGAATTTGTTCGGTTTTATAGTAAACTGAGAACCAAACCAAACCACTACCTACGGAACATGAATTTGGAGAACCAAACCAACCTACAAAAAGTATAAAACCAAACCAATGCAAACCATTAGATAACTATTCGGTTTCGAACCACGGTTTACTTTAAACTGAAATATCATCTTCGTAAGCTATTTAAAGTACTCAAAATTGCGGAGATAACTAACAATTGATTTTTATTTATAGAAATATAGGAAAATTTAGGAATTAATTGAACTGTTTGAACCACTATTCACTGAATGAGGCATTATATATTCATACTAGTGTTTGCCCGTGCCTATGGCACTACGCACCTCGGTTGAAATTGAAATTACCCTTTGAATCTTGATAGTGGCTCAAAACATTATTTCAATTTGTGGGTAGCTAAAATTTTTTAGGTAGTTCAAATTGATGGAAATTAACCCATTTTTCTTGAATGGCGAAGATTTTTTTTATTGATATAAAAAAAAGATTACCCCACGACAATCATCTGCAACTTAGCACAAATTTGATAAAATAAAAAAGGAATAATACACAGCAAAAAAGGAAAAGAGTTTTCAGATCACAACTCGACACAGAATGTGCATAAACCCAACTAAGAGATAGGAGAGCACAAACCAACTTGAAGTACTGATCCAAAATGAGCCCATGTCTGCTTGAAGCATGAAAATGCCGAGCACCACCTAGAAATTAGTGCAGCATCCAAAATCAGTATTGATCCAAGCTACCAGGGTATTGTCCATAAGCCATAGCAACCAAGCATTTTGGTACTGAATCATGTAAACACTATCAAGTGTCTTAGAGATAAGAAAAGTTTATAAAAGTCTGAGGTACACCGAAATGAGAAGCTACAATAAATATGACAGTTCAAGTGTCGGCCTCCAAAAGAAATCACCTCAAGAAGGAAATCATTGAGCTACGGTCTCCAAACAAAAGCCCAAAAAATTATAAGAAAAAAAACTCATCGAACCACCACATAAGCAACCCACCGAAATAAATAGAATTTGTCAATCTTTCTTATCAACTCAGGCTAAGAATATACGAGCACTAAAACCATCAAGGAAGAGGGATTATTGGTAATCATTAAAGCAAAATTAGTCCCCATGCAACATTGTACAGTTCCACGGCATCAACCAAAAGTTATAATGTATAAAAAAGGTGTGAAGGTTATTACTCGAAACAGCTGACCTGTTAATTTACATATGCAAAAATAGGCTTCTTGACCACAATTTAAGGGAACAAAAGGAAAAAGACTATTGGATCAAGTGAATCCGAGCCTCTGGGTCCCTACACTTACCGCGATTTCTTTCCAAAACTATTTTCTGTTTTTCCTCGGGGCCTATTTGCTTAATTGGCTTAAGAATACTTCTCTTGCACCAAAATTGCCAGTAAGTACTGATCAAAAAAATAATGCTGGTAGGTCTTTTTTTCTTTGAGTTCTGCTTTTCGTCTACAATTTGCTGCTTATTTTATTTCATTTTGTTTTTTTTCAAAAGGGATGGGAAAAAAATGCCTGAATGGGGAAAAAGGGCCTATAAGCTGAGGAGTTTTGAATGATGTTTGGAATTTGAAGAGCCCATAAATTTTTTTTTGCTTTTGTTTCCTTGGCTTTTTTAAAGATGTCTGAATGGAGTTCATTTTATTTCTACCATGCATTTTAACAAACACCTTGAAAGCAAACATATGCCATAGGTGATTAATAAGAAACTAACAACCCAGCAATAATTGCAAATTTCAAAACAGAAAAAGGTACTAAACGAATAAAACATTGAACTTACAAAGGAGGGAGAGAGGACGATGGTGATGGAGGTGGTGCCTTGAGAGAGAGAGAGAGAGAGAGAGAGAGAGGAATTCTGGCGTGGGGGTTTCAAAAGACGAAGTACGGTGAATACGTTTTGGAATATGGTGGCGAGGCATGTATGGCAGTTGTGTAATTAGCTTTAAAATTGTGGGCTCTTTAATGAAATGGGCTCTTTAATGAGATGAGGAGAATGCCTCTCAGCCCTTAGATCAAATCAATCCTAGTCATTCTAATAATTTGTCCCCACACCCTTCTGTTTTATAATAGAGATACCATACTTTTGGTGTACCAAAATTTATAGGAATAAGTTTTCTTTTTTGTTTTTGATAACGTCACTGGATTACAACAAGCAAAACTAGGAAAAGTCATTAATCAAAATAGAATTTAGCGCGGGTAGAGTACAACCCGTAAAGTGGAAAATTTAATTATAGGAATAAGTTGTGATACATAGAAGTTTATGCTAAATAATTTGGACAACGAATAAATACTGAATAAGATGGTAGATTGAATAGATTATTAATTTAAGAAATTAGTTGATTACATATAATTTTCATGTATACTTGGTGTATTTAAATTAAATGAGATATATAATTATACAGTTCGAATCGGTTTGGAATCAAAACTATTAACGTAAATCCACAAATCAAACCATTTAACGCAGCTTCTAATTTTTTTAAACCGAAACCAAACCACCCTATTAAAAAACCAAATCAAATCATTCGATTTGGATTGATTTGGACTGGATTCGCGATTTGACGGATTTTTTACTCACCCCTGGTCAGAACCTCGTTGTTCCCCGTTTCCCTTGTCAGGTCGACGTGAGATGGATAGAAAGATAGAAAAGAGGGGGACACCACATCCAACCCAACCCACCGCCAAGCACCACCACTGCCGTCAACATCGTTGGAGAAAACGCCTCCACGACGGCCGACCAGCACCACCACCGTACGTCGACGAGCTTCGAACCACTTCCAATGGTATCAATCTAGAATGCTGACGAAGGTCTCGACCACAACCGCCGCCGCCGAAGGTCTCTCTCTCGCGAACTCTCTCTCTCTCGAACGCTGGTATTGATCGAACTAGGGTTCCAATTTCAATTCATAAAAATTGGGGATTTTCGCACAAAAAATTAGGGTTCTAATTAGTGTTCCAATTTCAATCAGTTTTGGCTGTTTAGTTTTGGGGCATTTAATGCATTGTGAAATTTTTTGGGTTGTTGTTGGAACCAAATCACAAGGCTGCTTATGTATGATTACATGCCTAATGGGAGTTTAGGAAGTTTAGGTATGGCTTTGTTCTTGGCGTGGTTGAATATAATCGAAGTGCCTAAAGGGAGGTCGTAGACCGTTTAATTTGATATGGATACCATCACATGACCTGTGAAAAGGAAGGGAGCAGGGCACAATGCATTGAATATAATTTTGCTTTTTGTAGTGTATATTAGTCTGCTTGCTTGGATTCTTGTGGAAGAAAGCACAGATATCTTTGGTTTTTTTGGCTATCGTGGTGCAAGCAAAAAATGTGAACATGTACTTGCTTGCTATACATCATTGGGTTGAAATGTCCTCTGTTATGAAGCTGTGAAAAAAAGAGGAAATTATGTGCTGAAAATCATTTTGGTTGGCATAATGGTGTTGGTCTTGAGAAGACTTCCTGGATTGAAAAATCTATTTGTGTTATTTAAAGATGTAGCATAACATAGAATTAGAAAATCTTCAGACCCTTCTTCATTATTTCTCTTCCTACTTAGTTTTGCGCATTGAGATTGTTAATGCATCAGCTGTCATGTATTGGAGTTTGGATTCAACGTGTAGATTCTTGCCCCAACTTTTGAAGATGTGTTATTGATTAACTTCTTGATCTTATATGATTGATAGGTTATTGCTCGTAGACTATCACCAGATTGGGCTTTGTTGAGCCAACGCCTAATCAGTCACAAGGATGGCCAATGGCCTTAAAAGGAAGTGATTTAATTGGCATTGCTGAGACAGATGCTGAAAAGACTTTAGCATATCTGCTACCTGCTTTGGTTCATGTTAGTGCACAGCCTCATATCATCAAAAGGGTGAGCACAAAGCTATGCAAGAGGGAGAGCACAAAGCCAAGAAGAGATGCTAGCAACACTTAGGATTTTTCTTTTTCATTTGGCTTGTAATATAGCTTAGGGTAGACAATGATGATGATGTTCGGCTCATGGCCTTTGTTTCAATTTGACAATGTTTCATGGCTTGTTTGAAAATATACAAGTTTGTACTCCATTTTTGTTGCTTCATTGGTTTCAAAGTGGTACATTTTGAGATAATGAGTGATGCATTATGAAATTCAAATAACTCTAGGTTTATAGCTCTACTTCTTGTGGTGTCAGCTTCCTGGAGCTTATCTACATATGTTTTCTTAGTTATTGTCCCGAAGCTCTAAAGGCAAGGCCTGATTTTTTTTCTTCTTCTTCAAAGCCATGCAAAGTTCTATCTGCCTTGAACATTTATTAATGGGCATGCTGTTTTGCCTTGAACTGCTGTTTTGCTCTTTTTTTCTGTTGCTACAGCTAACTAAGACATTGTGACATTAAGCTAGACTGAAAACAAGGGAAACTCTATCAAATTTTTCAGAAAATACATGAGACACATCTTTCAAGATACGATACAGATACGACACAATACGGACCCATTTTAAAATTCAAACGGTTCATATTTTAGAGCTCATCTAAAACATGCAGTAGGTCAAAAAATAGGTTGATTGGAAACCTTTTTACATTATTTCATTACGCAATTTCTTGAGATAAATAAGTTAAATGAGTTCTGATTTGGTACTGTAATCTTGTTATGTTCTAAGACAAGTTAATTAATTTTCGATGTAATTGATGTTCTCGACAAGCTCCAAGACGTGAACGGTTTGGATCATCAAAGCCGGCCCGAAAAGAGCCCACAAATAGCCCAACTAGACGTTCCAATCCATTTGCATGGACTAAAGAGGAGCTGAATCCAACTAACAAATGTAAATAAAGACAAAAATAAATAATAAAGACGAAAGAAAAAAAGCTAAAACCAATAGTTATTCTTCTAGTTGAAAATTTAGGACTGTTACAAAATCCCACTCTATGGAGACTATATTCCTATCTTCTAGCTTGATCCCTGTCAATAATCCTCGACTCAGGAGAGTTCCCAAATTAAGCCCAAGACCCACCTGCATGCTGGTCTCCCTCTCCTCCACTTCAAGGATCGATCAGTTAAAGCCAATTGTGATGTGGAGTAGGTTTGAAGATTTAATGATGTGGCTAAGGCAGCTATAGCTAGAGGTAGTACTGTTAATCAGAGGAGGAATTTGTATGGCAGGAACTCTTGGGTGTCAACCTCATCAGTTATCCAGCTGGGAGAAGCTCTTGCGGCTAGGATGGCGAGACAGTTGCTAGAAGTGAACTACATATCGATCGGATGCCATCATTGAAAGTGACAACAACAGCACTACTGTGTTATGTTGGGTACACCCAAGTAGGGTGGATGTGAGTGCAGGGGATTACTCCCCCTCGTGTTTTGGTATTTGTATTGACTGCCAAGGGGCAGTGTGCGTGTGTGGGCTGAGAGACAGTGAGAGAGGGCAGAGAGAGTGTGAGCGGAGAGCTCTCCCAATGGGAGAGCGGAGCTCCTCGGAGATGTCCGAAGAGACTGTCAGAGAGCCACTGGAATGAGAGAGAGAGAGAGAGAGGAGTGATGGCAGCCGGGTTGTGGCGTGCCGGAGAGGTTTTTTTTTATGTATATTGTATTTGTTTTGTGATTAATACATATACGGAGTTTTTCCTCGCCTCTCTCGTGTTTATGCTTGGTTTATTGCATGCTTGAGAGTGCGGATTAGAGGGTCGGGGTCACGACCCAACATGTTATCCATCTTTGCTCTTAAAGTGTTACGTACCCCATGGAATGTGCCCAGCTGGCCCTAAACCCTAGAGGCATGGACCTTGGGTATCCAAAAAATTTCAAATTTTTGAGGCATTCTAATATTATTTGTAAATTAGTACATATATTAATTGTTCATTTTATAGCTCAGTAGTAAGTTGATTTGATTTTAGTCTATGTGGAGTGTCTGAGTTCGAGTCTACTAGGCAACTTTATCTTTTGAAATGATAATACTATTGTAACTGCCAAGTTTCGAAACCAAGTCAAGCAAAATTCTAGCCAACTACTTTGGCCGTTAGCGACAAAGAAATTAACATGTATTATAAAGTCTAAAGTAGTAATATAAAGAAACATTTCTATCATTATTGTGTAATTCTAAAAACACGTAGGGTACCATCTCACAATTTAGCATTGGGCATCCAAATCTCTTCGCCGGCTCTACTTTATTTGTAATTACTCTTGGGGTCCAAGCATTTGTCTTCTGCTTTTTCGAGGGGCGCTCTGCCAGTGAATTGGGCATTTGTCCCCCACTCCCCAACTATCCCAGTTATGGGTTGGAGATGTTTCTCATGGTGAAGTTCAATACAAATTTTCTGCTGTTCAAAAAAATTACGATTAGACAAGATTCCATTCATGACCATCGGACCCAAATACAAGAACAAGAAGAAGATGATGAAGATGGTGATCCTTACATATCAACTTGACCTTTTAACATATAAACCCAAGCCATCCACAAACCACCACTAGCTCGAATAGATTTAATCCATCCCACAAGAATTTTTTAAGCCTCAGGAAAAACCAAAATAATTTAACTGGTCAATATACGCTACATTTTTACTTCTATAAGAAGAAGAACCAAATTCATGACCTTATTTAGCTGAACTAAAAATTTTGCGGATATTGAACTACACAACCGTGCAAGGGCGGTGGGGTTTGACCCCACTGAGGTGGCAGCATGCCATAGGATAGGTGTACATTATGAGTGAATTTTATTTCCATGCTATCCCATAATTTTGCATGTCGTCAAAAATTACAAATCCTTGCCTTGAGTAATTCAGGATTTGTTGTTAATTTCTATCTCTATAACTCGATCGCTCTCTCTCTCTCTCCCTCTCCTTGGAACACTGAACCCAACAACTATGTATTTTCTTCTCTAAAGATTGGAATGGAACTATTCCTCCACCCTCTCGAGTCCAACCTTGGATAAAAGATAAAGATCAACAGGAAAAAAACGACAAGTATTTTATAAAGTTCTGATTCTTGCCAGAGAAGAACGAAGTTTGAAGGAACTTTATGCCATTACCACCACCGTTTGAATTAAAATGGTTTGAGCCACTAATCCTCCCCCATAATGGTACAAAACTACCCTGTAACGCCCCACTTTTCGAAAATGTTAATTAAATCTTTTTTAATTGATTTAATAATTTATAAATTTTATTTAAGAAATAATAAGCATTAAACAGAGTTTAACAAGGGAAGTCCCAAATATTAAATTTAAAGTTACTTAATTATGTCTTACACCACGACAAAATAAAACAGAGTTCGATAAATGTAATAACGCTTTTGAAAATTAAATAACAATACTTTAAATTAACAGAGCATCTAAGGGTAAGACGTCCAATGCTCGACAAACTCCCCTTCCTCAGCTAAAAGATCCTCACCTTGATACTGCTTGTCATGTGGAGGATTCTGCTATCCGATCTCCTGAATACCTGACATAAACGCTAGGCCCAACGACCCACTAAAATGAGTTTTGATACTAAGTAGATAATACCAATCCTACTAATCCCATACTTTATAGTTAGCCAGTTCAATGATATAACAATTGATAAAAAAAGGTACAGAATAGTATCACATTGTCTTTTTAGCTACTATCCATTCGCTTACATGAAATCTAAGGATTCTCTCCACAAGATCCTTTCCTCTCACATCCATTAACTTCAACTGTCTCATGGGTCCAACCTTCCTTTTGCCTGTCTTGCATCAGGATCCTAGGTGAGCGCATTTAAATTATTTACTTAGCATGTTCTCACTTAAGACCATATGTAGAGACCCGTATTTAAAAATTCGCGACTATTATTTAATAAATTTATATTTGACCTTTCGTTGATTGGATTGGGTATTTGGACTATGGACTGTGTATATGAGACCCACTTGTTTGTTGCGAGTGAGAAACTTTTAAAGTTGAGATGATATATCTATATCTATATTATAAAATAGAGCGGCTTTTTATCTACTCATATAAAAATGAGCATCCTTCTAACCATTGGATGTCAATTTTAATAGGTTATGGCCGTTGGATTGAATCATTGATTCCAACTTATTTCCCACACCTGTCCCAGCAGTTTTCTTCTTCTCCATCGTGTCTCCTCCTCTTCTCCATCGTGTTTCCTCTCTTCTCTCTTCTCTTCCTCCATAGTTACTCTCTCTCTCTCTCTCTCCACAGAATCCACTCCTCGGTGCTTCAGAAAAAAAAAAAAACAGAGCCCACAAAGCTCCTCCACTAATTAGCCATCCACAAAATCGATTTAGTTCTCCCTTTCCGGTACGTCTATATTATAAAATAGAGCAGCTTTTTGTCTACTCATATAAACATGAGCATCCTTCTAACCATTGGATCTCAATTTTAATAGGTTATGGCCGTTGGATTGAATCATTGATTCCAACTTATTTCCCACACCTGTCCCAGCAGTTTTCTTCTTCTCCATCGTGTCTCCTCCTCTTCTCCATCGTGTTTCCTCTCTTCCTCCATAGTTACTCTCTCTCTCTCTCTGCAGAATCCACTCCTCGGTGCTTCAGAAAAAAAAAAAAACAGAGCCCACAAAGCTCCTCCACTAATTAGCCATCCACAAAATCGATTTAGTTCTTCCTTTCCGATACGATTCCCATCATCCTTAGGTCTTCTTGCAGAAAAAATAATGTGGCCTAAATTGCTATTTAGGATGAGGATTTTTTTGATGGGAGTCTTACGGGAAAAAAAATTGTTGTTTAGGATGAGAATTTTTTTGCTGTTTAGGATAGGAATTTTTTAATCTATATATTTTGTTATTTGTCTTTCAAAGATACTCACTTCGTATTTATTAAAATGCATGTTTGATAGAGTGAAAATAGTGGAGAGTGAATTAATTCTTTATGCCCACTTTTGTGTAGCTCTCTTAATTTTTTGATAGACTTTGTGGTCTGATATTGCGAGGACAGGCGACATGACAGTAACAACATGTGGAGACAGGTCTGGGCAAATACTGGGGACATGGCAAAGTGAATTTAACACTTTTTAAAAATAATTCCAATTGAGAGTTTATTTGTTGTGGATTTTGTTCCTCTTTCGTTTTAATGGTATTGTTTGATCAAATCAAATCATGTTAGGACCAGCACATCCTTTTCCTTGGGTAACAATGTGATCAAATTATTACAGGACCAACACATTTCTTTCCCTCGCTCTCTCTTCTATCACCAAGCGTATGACCGAAACATATTATGCCGTGCCTTCAGGCACGGTCATGCATTAGTAATTACTAATTGATAGCGCCATGGGACTTGGTGCATTAACTGGTAACATATGGGACTTGATGCAGTGTATAGGTAGTTGAGGGGGTGTAGTGTGATATTCCCTTTATAATCCGAGAATCTGGACCAGAGAAATCACTTTCCTCTACGCCCTACCTACAGTAACCCCAAGGCGCAACCCCTTTCTCTCTCCTGCGATTTGTTAACGTTCCCCTCTTCACTCTCTACGATTTGAATTGCAACGTAAAAGCAGTTCTCTCGCATCTCCTCTCCTCTCCACCGCTTTGGACTATCAATTGGTTATGTACGATCTCTATAACCCTAAATTTCTACTGTCTCTCTTTGCGTCATTAGTCTTCATAACTCCCAAATTTTAACGAAACGAACATTGCGCTCACCCAGCAACGAGAACAGCCATGGCCAACGGTAAGAACACATTGAGTTCTCGGAGATATTACGTTGGGAGTTTTTGTGTAAACAGTAGATATTACGTTGAGAGTTTCTGTGTAAGGGTTTTTTTTCAAGTTGTCTACTCACAATCTGAAACCGTGAGGTGCCGTGTTTGGTAAATTCAAAAACCCCAAATTTTGGATTCAAAATTCAAATCTCTCTCTCTCTCTCTCTCTCTCTCTCTCTCTCTCTCTCTCTCTCTCTAATCTGGTAGGTTCACGACACATCACCTCCGTCTCAGGACCTCCGTCTCTGGCGATGGCCCTCATCGTCGAACCCTTCTCCGGCGAGCAACCCAGTACTCTCTCTCTCTCCCTACACCCACCCACCAATGTCACCCTTTGTTTCTCCTATCTAACCCGCCGAAGTTGGACACCACGAACCAATCGCCACAACTGACCTCGGCAGGTAATCGGATTCTTGATTTCCAACTCATCTAATCTTTGATTTTCTTGCCCTGTGCATGATTTCGAACCCATCTAATTTGTGTATGATTGTATTTTGTATGCTCTTCAGGTGTGTTTTGTGTATCATAACAGAAGACTACAAAGTATTATATTTCCTCTGGTATTTTGTGCTGTCGGTTTTAGTTCTACATCAATTTTTCTTGAGTAAATAATTTTGTTCATTGTTTGGCAACCCTTAGCCAGTACAACGAAAGGCCATGAAAGGCCAAACAACCACTACAGCTTACAAAAGGGCAATAAAACAACGAAAGAAAAGGGCAGAAACATATTATCCTAGCTAAGAATCATCGAGTCCCATTGCCATACAGCAAGTTTGGTTCTCAGTAGGCAAAGGCATATTCCTCCAAGAACTCACATAGCTACCCACAAAATGAAGGACCCCAATCTGTTTTTTCGTTTGTTCATTATTAGGCAAACCATGTAGATTGGTGTGGGAGAAAATCGTCGGCGCAAGCCATCTATTGCAGCAAACACCTCTCTTTCAGTCGTATTCTTCCCCCCAAACCTCGATTATTCTTGGTTTGGGCTTATTGGTAGTTTTACTTCTTTATGTAGACAGGCAACTTGAATTGTGCTTTTTAATCCAAAGGTCAGATTGGGTCCCGTTTGGTCAGAGAATTTCAGTGAATCTCATCAGACTCATTGATATGAGAGCTACCCAATCTGAAGTGTCTTATTCAATTGATTTGAGTTTGTATCCTTTTGGCCTGACTTATTGTGAGCAATAGCTTCATAGTTTTCTTTTTCTTTTTCTCGGAGTAATAAGGTTTCCAATTTTGTAATTTGCGGTTAGATTTACATGTCTAAGCACAGCCAAATCTATGTAGTTCCCATTGCAATGGATTACACAACTAATATTTATGTGCTTTGATAGGTCAGCAATGCAAATACCATCAACATGGAGTTGCAGTACGATTGCATATTTAATACTAAGGTCAATTCAATTATGAGAATTGTTTGAGCAAATTAGCAATCTTTGAATGTTAGTCACTCTTCAAGTGGTGTTTTTTTTCCATTGTTCGTTTTTCAAATGAAAGTTACCGTTTGTTAAGAATATATGCATAATTGCTTGCTACTTGGTGGTCTTATGTTGTGCTGAAACTTCATTGGTCATAGATGATTTTCCTCCAATCCTCCAAACAAAATGGTTTATGAGACTGGCTCTAATGCTATTTTTTATAAGAAATTGGGGCTATTAAGGTTGTTCGTGTTATGTCGAAAAGGGTGTTTGTGGCTAAGCGGTATAACGGGTTCAATCGCCTACAATTGGTTTCTACCCGCCATGAAAACCAGCGTCAAACGCATTCATGGTAGGTATCTTTTAACTTTTTTGTCTGTCGTACAAAATGATGGGTTTTGCATATAATTCCTTTTGGTATTCAATTAGTGTTGTTTCATTGATGTTTTGGTGTCAATTTTCAGTTTTTATTTTTACTTTCTCAAGGAAACTAAATGGGGTAAACTACCTGCTCTCTCTCTGTGTGTCTCTCCTGAATTTTCAAAGCATTCCAAGCTATGAAGCACCGACACCTTTAGAGGTCGAAGAATCGCAGGGTCAGGACATGGGGACACCTCGGAGATACGTACGGGACACGCCACGTGGTGTGTCCCATATTTTAATATTAAATTTTGAGGGGGACACCGTAGGGGACACGACAGGGGCCAAATTGCAATTTTTTTTTAAATTTTTGGGGGCCAAATTGTGATTTTTGAAAAAATTGGGGGTTAAACTGTAATTTTTTTTAAAAAAATTTGGGGCCAAATTATAATTTTTAAAAATTTTTGGGTGTTAAACTATAATTAATTATTTATTTATATAAATAAATAAATATACACGTGGCGTGTCCCCCGCCGTGTCCGTGTCCCAATTTTTTTAGAATTTCCGTGTCCCGGTGTCGGTTTCGGTGTCCGTGTCAGTGCATCATAGATTCCAAGTGTTCAATTAAATGTATGTACCAATTTGTAGCCAATTTCTGAAACCCGTTTTCACCGTGACTAATTTGGAAGACCGTTTCTGGGAAAAAATGTCATTCAAAGACTTTCAATTGAGAGTTTGAGAAGCCTAATTCTACATTGAAATCTTCACCAAATTATGAGTCCCCTGCTGAAGTTGTCACCAATTAGGCTTTATTCAATGATAAAAGTGTTTCTAAATGGTCTAATGGCATATGGGTTTGTAGAGACTAATTCAACAAATCAACTGAAAAATGGGTACTCTCCTCACTTCAATTTAAGCCTTCTCATGTTCAACGGGGAAAAATGGGCGGATTGCCCTTACTGCGATTTCTTTTATATGTAGAAGTGTCACATATGCATTCATCAATTGTTTTGCAGTCATCAATTTGGATCCACTATGCTGCTCAAATATGTTCATTTAGGAGAGTTGTGAATTCTGATGAACTCAAGTTCACTCATTTTTTGGGAAGTTAATGAGGCCTTGTGTCTTTCCTCTAGTTCCTCATTGCCGGTGGATATCACCTGCTGTAACGGCCCCAACATGTTTATTACATTCAACTCATTTATGAGTCTTCTAAGTGTCTGAATTCATTTTGCAGCTATAAGAATTTAGAAATTGCAATAGAGTCGGATCTCAAATCTCTCTCCTGGCCCCATAATGCTATGTGAGACTCTCTGTTCCACAACCAATAGGTATGTTTTTTACTCTTGCATTGAAAAAAAACTAAATGGTTGTATATATATTTTTTGTCCAAAGGTTTGTTAGAGAGTATCTGGATGTGGAATTATCCGTAAGAGGACTGTGATGTAGCCTTCCATTTGCTCAATCTCAATTGATTATTTTATTTAAACCCAAAGGATTATGAATTAGTTGGTTATCAGTCACATGCTTCTTTGCTAAATAACTGCCATTTGCTAAAGGATGTCTCTTGATTGGTTCAATAAGATTACTAGGTTGTCGTGCATTCTCTTCGATGGAGGTACTCCATTCCCATTGATACATGGACATTTAAAAAAGTAACGAGGAACAAGTTTGAAGGGGGTAAAGAATCGTGGTGGTATTGAACAAATTAAGGCATTGGAAGCCATTGCAATATAGCATTGGGGCTGTTAGAACTGTTATTTCGTGACCATATCTTGACCTATGGATCTTAGAAGAATAGGAGGAAACTTTGCATACCCCCGACCAAATGTCAGACCCCTCTCTCTTTCTTCCCTGCGATCTCCTCCTCCTCCTCCTCCTCTCTCTCTATTCAAAATTTGAAATGCTGATTAAGCATTGCTCTCTCTCTCTCTCTCTCTCGCTTTCTCTATATCAGAAATCCATCATCCATCGATAGAACGGAGAAACCCATCGTCCATTGACAGAACGGACCCATACAAACACGTATGTAGATCTATTCATGAGGTAAAAAGTCTCATGTTTTTTTGCTCCGGCTCCAGTTGATGTTGACTTCTATTTCATCTTCACAAACGATCCTGTGATTTATGTTTCTTCTTTAGGTGCGTTTGGTGAAGGAAAGGTCTGGGCTACTGTATGGTTTGGACTACAATTTTTGCTAGTGTTATATAGATTTTGATTTCTCCATCTCTCCATCTCTCTCTGCCCCACTACCGTGATTTCTATTTCTTCTTATCCAGATTTTATTGCATTCCATGTGTTTGTAAAAATGTCTCATACAAATGGAATTGAATGATTAAGGCTCTCTCGATTGGTTTTATACACTATCTTTTGTGGGCTACTTCAAACACATGCCTTTCATTTTTATTTGGTTATGCTTCATGATTGTTGATGTGTTAATGCACTCCAACTTATGCTTATTCTTGGATGCTCAATTAGGTGACTGTTGTTTGTTCATTCTGGTATATGGGCTTTGTCATTTTTTGATATGTGTTCAGATTGCTAATTACTTAGCTGGTTGAATGATTGAGGAAAAAAAAAAAACTTATTTTTGTATTTGGTTATTTGATTCATTGCAATATGTTGGTGCTAGCAAGTGTATTGATTTTGTTGCATTGCTATTCTGAGTCACAGTGTATTCATCTGTTGCCTTCATCGGGTTGAAAGTGGAAACCCAATGAAAATATATACGTGCATGTATTTCCGGACTGGTAACCCATTTAAATAGAGAACATTAAGGTCATTATGCTTTATTAGGTGAAAATAAGATAGAGAACCTTAAGCTTTCTTGATCTTTTAACTCTGCTTCTCACAAAGATGAGGCTTACTTCTTTAGGTTTTAGTTCTCCTTTCCAGTCAATTGACTATGTTTCTCACAAAGATGAGGCCTACTTCTTTAGCTTTCACCTCCAAAATTTGTTGGGGCTCTATTGGAAAAGGTGATCAAACTTTTTTTTTTTGAGGGCTTATCACAAGTTTCAATTTATTGATCTGTATGTCATTTTTTGTTGGTTCTTGGTTAAAGTTATTGATGGACTTCTTTAGCTTTCACCTCCAAAATTTGTTGGGTATCTATTGGAAAAAGTGATCAAATTTTTTTTTTTTTGAGGGCTTATCACGAGTTTCAATTTATTGATCTATATGTCATTTTTTGTTGGTTCTCGGTTAAAGTTATTGAAGGAACAATATTTTAGTAGAAATTTTATTTGAAGTGGTATCAAAGAATGAAGATTTTGTTCCTTTGTTTTGTTTTCTCAATCTCCTTTCCTACGTTGTTGTTAGGACTTTGCATATCAGTAGATGAAGTATACTTCTAGCCTTTCTTTCTTTTATGTAGGATAAATAAAGGTTAATTTATTTTTTATGGTCAAATGGCAGGTGTTCTTTATGTTGTACACTTTTTGCACGGCCATGGAGCATCATTTTATTCTTTGGTAGCAATCTTTCCAAGCATTGCCTCCACCACCTCTATGCCGCTTCCTCTTCCTTTACTTGTGGTTACAATTAGGTGGTTAGGGGCTGACAAGAAAACAGTGAGTATACCCTATGGCAATGTGGTTTTGAGTTTATGTGTGGGAGTGAGATTTGATTGAGAAATTTTTTTACCTTGTGGCATGGCAGTCTAGTTTTGAGTTTATGTATCAGTTTATTTTTTATTGTAGCTATATGGTAATCTGACTGCAAGGCAGCTTATTTGCTTTTTTAGAATCCGTTGATGCTGAGATTTGGTCGATTGACCCCGTCACGCCAAGACTCCATAAAAATGCTCTAAAGCTTCGGGCATATAGAGGGAGATGGGAGAGAATTTGAAAATAAAACTCCAAGTGGTTCGGGTAGTACAATCTAACTTATCATATACCCATCATGGAACTCCGATGGACTTCCCCAAACAAATTCGGTTCTTGCATTGCAATATGAATTCATCATAATATGTTTTTAAGGTCAATTTATATTGTAGTTTGATTATTTCTTTCTCCTTTGTATTCATTTGAAAGATCACCTGTATGTCGAATGTGATCCGTGTAGTTGTAATTTCTAAATCCCAACAGTGGATCTTACATAAAAGGCCACCTAATTCTGATGATTAGTTGTTTTCTTCCTTTTTTTGACGTCAGGGAGAGGGTAAATTGTGCGGCAATGCCACTAGTGAGAGGCTTCTATTTTCTTCACAAGGGACGAAAAGGATTTGTGCCCCAATCCCAATTTGAACCGGCCAATCAGGTAGTTCAAGTAGGTTAATCTTATATGTAGGCTTTGTTGGTTAAAACTAGATGGAATTATTCGTCATTCTATAGCTTTCTGGGTCCTCATGGCTTTCATTTGTGTATAACTGATTTATTTGGTAAATTTGAATGCTTTATGTGGCATATGAATTTGTCAATTAAAACCGTTAAAAAGGGTGATTGAAAGTTCAATAAGGCATCGGGCAAGTAAGTAGTTAGGTGGTTTTTCTTTGACTGACATGGAATAACTTGCTGATTTTTAAGAAATCGGGGAACACGACATGTTGGCTCAAATTTAGTAGGTATTGAGCTAAGAAAGAGAAAAGTACCTCAAACAGTGAAGCTCTTTTCGAAATTCAAATTTTGGTCTACTGACTTGTAATATGTTTTGTTTTCTAAATTCTAAAATTTGATGGGACGTGATCTCCTGGATGGTCTGTGATTCTCTGGACTTCAAAAGGAAGGCACTAAGTATGACCCCAAATATAACTTGAGTCGTATTCATTGTTTTAATGGACTTGCTGATACAATGGAATCTGAGTTTTCTTTCTTACTTTCCCTTGGTCACCAACGGAGGGATTTTAGAAGCCGAATAAAGTTTTGCATCGAAAAGTAAAATTCGAGTAGCTTTTAAATTGAAGTTTATGACTTATTTGCATTGTAATCTAGGAGAATTTATTACAAAAATGATAACAGAGAAAACCTCTGCCGATACTGGATTTAGAACTTAAAAATGAAATCAATAGACCGTGTTATGTTTCTCCTTGAGTAAAATTACTAGAATTTTAATCGCAAAAGCTTGGAATGCTTCATAAAATGCTAGCTTAAACTTGGTAGTCTAGGTCTATGTCTCCCAAGTGCTCGATAGACCGTGTTATGTTTCTCCTTGAGTAAAATTACTAGAATTTTAATCGCAAAAGCTTGGAATGCTTCATAAAATGCTAGCTTAAACTTGGTAGTCTAGGTCTATGTCTCCCAAGTGCTCGATTGGTCTAAGATGTGCATGGCATTTGTAATTCAGTAGTGCATTATGGGTGGAAAGCGCCTTTAGGAATTTAGTTCATGAAATTGCCCATATCTAAGATGCACATTGCATATGTGATTCAACATATGGGCAATTATTCAAGAAAAAATAATTACACACTCCTCGATAATTCATTTAGTCGTGTTCAAAAATGTGTTGCGCCGTGCCTTAAGGCACGGGCAATTTCTAGTTCAAACATAATCTAGAAGGTTGGTCCATATAAATCTCCTAATCAATTTCTCCGTAAAAAAAGTGCATTCTTGACATCAAGTTGTCAATTTGTTAAATGCTGAGAGTCACTCACTAAAGTATTTTTTCCCTTGTGGGCGAACTAAAATAATCTCTGCTCTATTATCAAGAACTAAAGTATTCTCTATTGATGGATTTGGTCTGAGTTTTTTTTCTTTTTCTTCTCTTTCAATCTATTTTCTTTTTAGAAGAAAAATAAATTAACGTTAGTGATAAAGAAATTAAGAAGAAGAAAACAAAATGTCTTCTTATTGAATGTCATCCAATACAAGGATTGGTACTAAGGCCCAATTGTTACTAAATTTTTGTTTTGGTATTAATTTTGTTTTTTAATTTTTAATAGGTTCACAGTAAATTTTTTATAGTTGGTCATTTGTCTCAAGGAGGAGAGTTTAAAATTAAAAAAAATGTGACCTAAAGAAAAAAAGATTTCACTAAAGACCAAAGAATACCAACACAAATGTCCTTTTTAGTGTCATCTAATATGATTTTTTTCAACTCCGGTCTATGTTTTTATTCTTGTTTGACTCCTCTAGTCAAGAAGAATGCTTAACTCCAAAAATTACGATAATAAATTAAATGCAAAATTATAAAAAATGAAGGAATACACAAAAAATACTAGAGTGAAAGATTAGGAAGAAATCCGTTTTTGAATTATGTAATCCAATTGTAAGTTTTGTAGATACTCCATATCTGAGCCCATTTAATAGGATAAGCGGCTCTTAAATATCAGCCGTTGGATCAATGGTGGGTCTAGTAGCTTAGACTTCAATTATGAGCGGGATCAACGTAGCCTGTCATCGAAGAAAGCATAGGAGTGTCTGCCTTCTCTCTCTCCCTCTATTTTTTTTGATTGACCCTTCTCTCTCTGTTTTCTTATCGTCTTCTATCTCTCTGTTTACGGAGGATAGGTAGTTTTCGGTTCAAGTTTGGGAAATATTTTTGCTGAATCGACCGAAATTTGGGGGTGAAATTAGGGTTTTAGGTGTTTTGGTTCAGTCGATGAAATTATGGTTTTGAAGGTTGGTTTCTGTCGCTAATTAGATGACTTATGCTCAAAGGATGAAATTCGGAATGCCGAACCTTGAGCGGCGCAACAAGGTGGTGGGGAAGGGTATTGATTACTCATAGGAAGTGGAATGATGGGTATTACAATGTACCCATAAGGAGCTTCGATTGGACTCTTCATTTAGCAGTGGGGAATATTCCCTTTGTATTTGTAGAGTGTCATCGAAGAAAGGGTAGGAGCGCTCGGCTCTCTCTCCTACTGTTTACAAAGGATAGATAATTTTCGGTTCAAATTTGGGAAAGGTTTTTGCGGAATCGATAGGTTTGGTGGAGTCTTTGTTTGATTCAAAATGTGGGGGTGAAATTAGGGTTTTATGTGTTTTGGTTCAGTCATATGAAATTAGGGTTTTGATGGTTGGTTTCCGTCGTTGATTATATGACTTATGGTCTGACACAATATATATACATCTATTTCTATCATACTTTTACAGATTTTTTGTACGTAATCTATTCTCAAGTTGAGAAAAACATAGTTGTGGTTTATGCGACTTTAATCAACGATTTGATCCATGTGCGCTGGAAGTCAGCTTGAATCCAAGAAGAATGACATGTCTATACAAGTATTTTGTTTTCTACTTTTACTATTTCACATCTACTTGAACTTTTATCTGGCTATTCTCTCTTACTTTGAGCATTAAATACTTTTACACATTCAACTACTCTGGTGCATTTAATATGGTGTGTCATGCTTACATGAATTGTTCTCTGGTTAGTAGTTGTGGATTAGATGATGCTCCCTAGATTTTGGTTTGTTTCTTACACGTTGATTGATTTGTGAATTTGATGTTAAATTTCACTGGATCCAATTCGACTATGCTCTGTTTGCAATAGACATGGATTTTGGACGAAGAATGTCATGTTCAAACTTAACTAGAGTATTAGTTGGTTGGTAAATAGCGTATCTGTATAGTTTTTAAAATAATAACCTATATGTGGCTATGATATTTGCTCTAGCAAGAATTTTCTTGTCTTTCTTCAACCTTTCTAACAATTTTTCCCTTAGACAGAATTGGAACATTAGAACAAAATTCGCAGCAATTCTTTTTGATTGTGCATTGGCAACAAGCGGAATCAATGAATGGAGTATTCAACTAAACAAAGAAGGTATACTTCGACTTATGACTACTCCTTCGTCGTTGCTCTTGGTTGAAACTAGATCACAAATGGCTAACTCATTTTTCGAGCTTTATCTTTGATTCTTCCTCTTTTCATCACTAAAGGTATATGTTACATATAGCCCCGTTATGCATGTATGTATGGTGTTACTAGGCTCCTTTAAGTAGGGGAATGGGAAAAAAAAAAAAAGCGAAGGGGAAAAATATCTTTTCAATTAAAGAATTTTATAGAAATATGAGAGTTCTTGCTTTCTAGTCTTTGCTAAGTCGAGCCTTCGATGTGGAGTCTTCTAATGCCCAAAATGGTCGGCCGGCCTTGGCTTAGCAAAGCAGGCCATAGCCCAACTCTTGGGAGTAGGTTAGATTGATACTGGGCGCTTGGTGGGAAAAAGAGTAAAAAGTTCAAGAATTGATGTCAGAATTTTTCATTCATAAGGTGTCATTATGAGTCTCATCCATGAAGAAATAGGAATTCCTATCTATTCCAAACTTTCAGTTTCTTGCAAAAACAAAAGAAAATTGGGAGAAAAAGTACAATTTATATTTCAATTGCATCCATTTTCCCCACAATCTACTTGGATCAACTAATGAAACTTTTCAAAATCATTTCATGACCGATATGATGTTTGTGAGCATTTGAGGATTCAGTGAGAATGAGGATGGAGCAGGATAGGAGAGGAAGCCATGAATCATTTGCAAGGTGCAATGGTGGAGACCAAAGCCAAAGGGGTAATTCAACAAAAAGAAGAAGTTTAGTAGCCAAGGCAAATGCATGGGAGAAATCAGCCATGGCTAAGCTCGTAAAATGGTACAAATTCATAGATATTTGGAATCCAAATTCTTTTCAGAATCCGGCCAACAAGCAACTCAATTTTTCAGTTATACTTGGAGTGAATTTAGTAAACTTATATCTAGAATTTGAACAAGGAGATGCCTCATTGTGGAATGGGAGTTCGAGGCAGAGTGAGGATCTTCAACTATGCATGAAGGCTGTATGGGCTCTTTATTGGAAGCTGATTGCTGATGGAAGATTGGCAAGTTCGCGTAAATCTTCAATCAGCAAGTGTTTAGCCAATGTGATGCTCTCAGGTATGTAATTTGTATCATGCAGGCTCAATAAATTTAAACATATTTATGTGTCTTTGTATTATATGTACATGATATGAAGGCTGGTCCACAGAGTTTAGCATCAATAGGTGAGAAATCTTCTTATATGCCCCTAAGATATACACGTTTGTGAAATTGGTTTCTTCCATCATTGAAAGAAACAGAAACCACTGAGAGAAATGGTTGCTGATTCTGTTCATTGTTAGGTCAATGATGTCATATATAAATGATGCTTGGGTTAGCAAAGTCCTTTGGCATAAAGGTTTGAAAAAAGGCTCTACGTTCATTTTGACTGCATAGATGTGGACATATGAAGTGCAATTCTCTTTTCCTTTCTTAATTGGAGATATTCTTTTGGCTGATTCATTGAAGATGTTTTGAATGGAGTGACATCTGTGGTATAAATTTCCTTAATCAACATTTTTTGTAACCTCCAAAATAGAGTTTACTACAATAGATATTTAGGGGGGTGGATAACGATTATGATATTCTATGCTTGTTCATAATTGAACTTCTGATGAGTAAATTGTTTCCAACAAATAGCGTGGCATAGAATGGTCTTTTCTTTCTTCTTACTATTAATGGCTGGCATCAATGGAGTGATCAACATGTTATTTTAACTTATAGAACTTCTTTGTTTAATGGCGTAAATGCTCTAATTTTCCGAAGCACCAAAAAAGAAAATAATATAGATGCTCTCTCTCTCTCTCTCTCTCATCATTTGATTTGTTAGACTACATAGAGGGGGATTTATTTCTACTAATTGTTTGAGTATTCTTTTTAGATAGAATTAGAATAGGAAATTCATTCTTGTATATGCCGTTTTCATTATTTATAGGATGATTTACGACAAAATGCTGCCAAATGCACCTGTCCAATGGCTTGAAAGTTTATATTTTTTCCTCTCTTCCACCTATTTTCTAATTGCACAAGTTAGTGTCCCTTTATGTTGTGCCAGTAACAAACCAAAGAAGAAAAACTATTTATGTAAGCGGAGATATTTCTTGTGCAAAAGTAAATGCAAGCCACGAGCTTTTAGGAACTTAAATGTCTCTACTTGCACAATTTTTTATATATGGTACTTATTTTAACTAGGACTAAAAAATATGCTATTAGATATGCAATTTGATTTGGTTGTTTTGCAATTGGGGGCTTTGGTGCAATGTAAGAAAAATATGTTGGAGGGTTGAGCGAGTCAATTCTCAATTAGCTTAATGAAGACGTATATGATGAAATGTCCTTATTTAGAAAGTGTAGAGGATTACTTCTATGATTTCTTTGTTAAATTAGACTTTTACTTGCAAGAACTCTCTCTTTCTCTTGGCAGCATTAGAAATACAAAGGTCCTTTAAATGTGTCATCTATCTCTTAATTTCGTGAGAATTCTTGTCTAAGCTTGAATTTTATTTAAACTAAGCCCGAGATGATGAGGAATGATGGGTATTACAACGTACCCGTAAGGAGCTTTCGATGGCATAGGCAACTGCGGCCTTGTGGGTTATTGTCACAACAAAGTATCCTATTTTGACAGTGAAGAAAGCCCAGGAAAGTCCAATTGACGAACCCATCTCTCTCTATCTTGGTTGAGTTAGTGGATCTGATTTCTAGGACTTTTTAGATTTGATTTATGCATTAATTTTAATGTGTTGTGTTCTTTGTACAATTTTGAAGACCGTGGGTGTCAAAATGCTTGCTGCACCGCATGTGTAACCAGGCCCCGGCGTTCGCAGCGTAGAGTTCTTGGGGTGTTTGACTGTTGTGTTGGTGGTTCCTTCTGCCCTAACGCTTATCTTGAATGAACTGATGGAATTTTTCTGATCTTGCGCCTACGTGCTAATTACATCTCCCTTGCTGCAATTGGCCACCTGCTCGTTATAGGGGGTTCCGGGCAACAGGTCGATGATTGTCGGACTCTTCATTCAGGAGTGGGGAATATTCTTTGTATTTGGAGCCCTACTGTATGGCCTGGCCTCGCACCATGCTCCATAGTGAAGTTTGTTAAAGCATCCAACTCCAAACCAATTGGTAAAGAGTGGAGAGGCCGCCCGGGCTGATATACTAGTTTTGGAGGAGATATTTAACCAATGTGGGACAAATCCCAACACTCTCCCGCACGTGCGACCCCTGATTCGCACGTGGAGAGATCAACAAAGGATCCGAAACACACGGATCACAATGAAACAAAGTGCAACTATAGCACAAACAAAGGGGAAAAGCCTCCGAAAGCCTAGCTCTGATACCATGTTAAAGCATCCAACTCCAAACCAATTGGTAAAGAGTGGAGAGGCCGCCCGGGCTGATATACTAGTTTTGGAGGAGATATTTAACCAATGTGGGACAAATCCCAACAAAGTTATTTCTCTCAATTCAAAGCCCCTTACAAATAAAGTAAAATGCCCCTTGCAAATAAAGTTTTCATGCTGCATCCTCGAATCCATTCCTTGGATAGGTTGTTGGAGGAGTGCAGTTCCCAAACCAAGGGAAGGCTTCCGTGCGGTTAAGATTAATCAACTAAGAAGCCCTTGTTGGACCTAATATTATTCTCCTCATGACATGATAAATAATGAGACAGACACAAACAACAAAATAAGATATAATATGGGTATAGGGATGAAATCCGAGGTTTATTGCTAGTTTTAGCTGAGGCATAGATAACTTGTAGATGTTTGCAAAAGGCTAGTGCTGATGGAAGCCAAACAAAGATGCTTTTCCTCTGCTTGAAAAAAGTGTTTCTTAATCAACCTCCACAGCCATTCGTAATCAACTGCTAAAAGGTGTTGGTGAATTGCTCAAATTTTGAAGTAAAGCTCAACCATTTGTCATGTTCTATAACTCGCGAGGTGTTACTTGGGTGGAAGAGGTGCCTAGGGCAGACTAGTTGGCGCTTGGAGATTAGTTGGTTTTTTTATATTTTGTTATGTGTCATTTATACATTTTGTTAGCGGAATTAAGGCTTCGACATGTGTTATGTATATATATTTTGTTTGAAGAACACGTAATCCCAAAATACTTTTAGAAAATCATTGCCTACCCGATTAATTGGTAATGTGGACTAATGTAAGAATACCTAATTACCTCTAGACCCTAAAACCTAGGCATTGGGTGTCCGCTTAGGTCAACTTGTAGAACACTGCCGTACAAAAAAGTTATTCTCAGGAAAAGTCAAGTTAGCGAAGTAAAGAAAAAAGAAATCTATTTTCCTGTGAGTGTCCATTTGACAAAATTTTTTTGCAGGAAAACTAAAGTATAGTAGTTCATTTGTCAAGAAAATACACTTTTGAGAAACTTTTTTATTTCTCATGGCTAAAAGTAACTTTGAGAGCTAACACATACCAGAAAATGTATTTTATCTAATGCAAAGCCTTAACATGAAGCTTAAAAAATAAGTAGATGATAACTAAATAAACAAATTTTAAACAACTATGCTTGATTAGTTGCTAATACAAAAACTCATTGATAAACTGATGATTAGTAAGTACAAAACAAAATTGAAGACTAATGACAAGATAAATAAATACTTCCGAAAAAAACCAATTACTAATTTTTTCCACTACAATTATCTTAGAAAGCACCACAGTAGTCAAAATTGTTGTTGCTCACGTAAAGTCCAAAGTGCCTTTCTAAGAACCTAATTCATATTTTTTTGGTATTAGCGTCATTCCCTTTTTTTCTTACCCGCCAATTATTTTGGCCCCATAATGGAGAAAACTTTCTCGTGACGCAAAATCCTATACTTTTGGCTGGATCACTTTTGCAAGAAAGTAAATCTTGCAGGAAAATTTAGGAACATGTTTCCCATTACTTTCCTGGCAACAAAACACTACAAAAGTTATGGAAAAATTGATTTTCCCATCATTTCCTGTACTTTCTTGACAACTGAACGGGGCCTTAGTGAGTTTAGGTGGATTTAAATGGGTACGATAGTCTACATACTTGACTTTTTCTAGCAACTTTTTTGTCTTTGAATTTACGGTAATGGTGTCCTTTTGTTATCTACCTTTTAATGAAGATGAGATGCAATAAAATATCAAAGTAAGGATTTTTCACTTGCATGAAGCAAAAGATAGTCATGTTTCATGCGTGGTTAGCTGCAGTTCACCTATATGTAATTATTTATGTTGAGGAATCGATTAATTATGTCAAGCATGGTGGTGGACGAGGGGGAGGTTAAGGGCTGGAGGGGATGGTGGTTGTTGCCCGTGGATGATGAGGGTATGTTCAGACTATTATTTGGTATAGAGAAAAAACAAACAAATAAATTGAGAAGTTAAAGTGGGTGTAGAAGAAACATAGGACTTGAAAGGATTTGTTTGGGTTCAAAGTAGTTCCGAGGAGGTAATGTAAACAAATTTGATAGTACAAAAGATGGAGTGAAATACTATGGAAACTATTATTGAGGTGGTACACTGGCATTCTTGTGAAATCAAGTTTTGGGTCTTCATTGTAATAACAATTTTCAGCTTTTCCTACCAGTATCAAGTTGTCAACCAATCTATGTTAATTGCTTTGTCATTATGCGGTTAACTTCAGTTTTAGCTATTTTATGACATTGCAAGACTAAAACCTTGCGAGTTATATGGGAAGTAAACATGGAAGATAGACAAATTTTCTCACATATTAACAAGAGAGAACTTCGCAGTAATGCATTTGATGTTGGCGGCTACAACTGGTATGTAGAACCTGCATTTGGTTTTTGTTGATAGCAACATTTTTAGTCTAATCGTTTAGTTCACTTTTACTATTATGGTGGTTCCTCATTATTTGGGATGGATTCTTGAAATGCAGTGTTTTATACTTTGGCTGCACCATTCGTTTCCCTCCTTGTAGATTCATGTCGATGCACACTTGGCCTGAGCATGTATGAGCCTCTTGGGTTGGCTTGAACCTACTATGGTTTGAAGTTCTTGACCTATGGATTGGTCTAATTTATAAATGACATGATTATATGATCTCCTTATTGTACTTGTAGGGAAAGGGATATTTTTTGGATTTTGATCAACTAGAAAAATAATTTAGCAATTGGTTCCGTATAACTCGTACAAGTTTAACCTCATGTGTTGTGAGTTTGTGATAATTGCCTTACATTTGGGATGTCTGATTAGTCTGTTAGTAACGTTATGTCTTTTAGTTGCAAATGATTGGCTGAAATCAAACTTTGTCAAAAACTATTTTCTATTTCTAGTAAATAGTTTTTATTAGTTTCAAAACTATTTTTAGAAAAACTATTTCTATTATTTACAGTTTTTTGTAGTTTGAAAAGATAATATGACAAGTTTTGGTTATCCAATTTTGAATATGCCATTGTATACATCTACATTGGTAACCTTAGCAATTTCTTAAATGAATAATCAAAAGCTCATGTAGCAACTTTTGGTTATCAATTTTTGATTATAGCAGTGTGGATACCCTTAGTCTTTTGTTTAAAGATGTTTTTTGTCCTTGAATGAAAGATAGTTTTTTTTTGGTCTTTTTTCTCTTGAGTGTAATCTGTCGGGGAACAAAAAGAAAGATAAGTTACCAAAGTGTTCCTAAAAGTTCTTTTGGTTTCATTATTTTCTACTAATATATAATGCTTTTGATTTATTTGACCATTGTTTGCCTTGAAGATTTAACTAAATTAAATGAAATGTGACTTTAGCAGTTTTGTGTTCATTCTTCTTCTATGTAATATGAAGAACAACTGTATAGACTAGTTTGATCCCATTCGTCAGTCACCACCAACGAAAATGACGAAACGGAAAAAGGAGGCCTGTTCCAGTTTCCAAAATAAGTACTTAAAAAATAAGTACCTATTTTCAATCTAAAAAAGAATAAGCTTAACGAAATAAAAAAATATGCAATATGGATCTTATTTGATAAATCTTGATGAGATCTTTTGAACAATGAAAAAAAATTGAAAAATTATTTTTGTAAATATATTATTTTTAAGTTTGAAAATTAAAAATAAGTATTTATTTCTTAAGAAGGGAAAGTGGAACGGGGGTAATCAGAAAAACAAAAAACCCATAATAAGTTTTCTCTCTATTGAAATTAAATTTCCTTTCTATTGCTCACCGTACGTTAAGGTAATAATGTCAACTATGGTGAAATTGGTAGGACCTGATAATTAGAGACAACCAATAAGAATGAGGGTAATGTTCACCTCCATTTAATGAGGGTAAACAAAATCTGACTCCTCATTCACTAGTATCCTGTATAATCTTTTGCTTTTCTTTATCAGAATTGTTTTTTATGGAGGGCTCTGGAAACTAAGTTTTACGGAGCCAAATATCGCGCGCCCAAAATTGTTCTAGACGGTCTTGATTGAAAATCAATTTTGACCACTTGAAAAGCATATCTCAATTATTGATTGCCGAAATGGACGGCCGGGATTGTGCGGAGTTCACGGTTCGTCCGTGAATAAGTTTCTCTCTTTCTTTATTTTGTTGTAGCCTATGATTTTAAACCTAAACCGTACACGTGCTGTAGCAACGGTAAAACAAAGTTCAAGCTGAACAGTGAGGAGCGCTGACAAGGCTAGCAAACTCTCTCTCTCTCTCTCCATGTTCAAGCCGCACCACCATCCCCTCTCTCTCTCGTTACATGTATTGTTCAAACTAGGGTATAAGATTTATGTTTCCTTAGACTATGGAAATCCTTGTTTGTTTCCACTCGTTGAACGAACACAACGAAGTAAAACCCTAGCTGCAGTTCTGAATCGTCATACACATGCACACAAATAGAAACGGTGATTCATAGTGGGGGAGAGAGAGAAACTAAGATCTGCAGAGAAGACATGTGATTCGTCTCTTAATCGAACCTTCAAGCCTCAATTCAGCATCTCCATCTATCATCGACTATCTAATCACCATCTTCACAGACCCATCAATTCAGGTAAACACATGAACAAAACGTTTATTCGCTCGTACCCGATGTCGTCCCCATGGTTTCCCAACGTTGTCCCCAAATGCTGCATCGTACCCGGTACGGCAAACCGTAATGGGTTGTACCGTATGCGTACCGGTACCTTGTACACATGCGGCAACTTTTTTTGGCGTACCCGTGCTTCATAGGTAGTTGGTTTTTGTTGTATAAATTTTTCCTAATATTTAAGCCTACAAGAAAAATTTAAAACAAAGAGGGCAACATTATGAATGTAGGTATGGAGCAACAACACGAATTGGGATTTTCCAGGTTTGATTTTTTTCATCTCAAAGGCTAGGACTTTCTCTTCCCTTGAAATCCTATTCTGTATTTTGATTTTTGAAGATTTTGGTTTCGTGTCAAACGCTGGGCCTTTCTCTCCATGACTAATTCTATTTAGTTATGTGATTCTTCTTGTTGAATGTTTGTTCATTTTTGTTTTGTTTGCTGTACATCAAATTTGGCTAGGAATTATGAATGTTTTTTGTTAATAATGATGGGTTTTTGGTGACATTCTGTTCCAGTGTTTTGGTTTCGTTGTCATATACCTCATTTGTTTGATGTGGGAAAATTTTAGTAAACGATGGTCCTTCACCTCTTCCTCGTAATATTTTTGCGCTCTGATGAAGGATGGATCTAGAATATATTGGACGGATCTACTAAAGTTAGTGGATAACCAAATAAACAAGAGTAAGTGACACAAGTGGCTTCATCTACAGAACTGTTTCCGGCAAAGAATGATCGGAGTCTTCATACTAGAATTAAAGGAAAATGTTATCATACTAGAATTAAAGGATGTGTTATGCTTTTTCAAACTACCAAAACAACCACACCATTGGAAGAAACCCTAATCTGTTCTCAAATGCATTTTTAAAGGAAAGGGTTATCATTCTAGAATTAAAGGATGTGTTATGCTTTGTCAAACAACCAAAACAACCACAACATTGGAAGAAACCCTAATCTGTTCTCGATTTTTCGTTATCTATTTGGGGATCCATTTTCCTCATGCAATTTTTAAAGGAAAAGCTTATCTGGAAAGCAATTGAAAATGAATTATTTTTGATGTTTTGCTATGTTAGTCTTTGTTTCGATAGATCTTAGAATAATAAAAGAATGTGCAAGTCAAGTTTTTTTTATCACGCAAGTCAAGTTTATTGATATGGGCATAATAGATGAGTGAATATGCATCCTGTTTGGATTTGGCACCCTATTGGATACGATAATCAGTTGTACCCACGAAATGGTGTTGTCCCAAGTGCTAAAAGGTGATCTTATTTTTTACGCTCTTGTTGTTTGACCAGAAAATAAATAAAGCCCTTTTTGTTTCACCTAAATTGCGAATTGGATGTACTGTAACATATGTTTAAAACTGAGAAATTTATCTTCATATTTCACGGTGTGTTTTATGGTAGGATTAGAGCAAAATTATCCTTCTAAGCTCCAATTTAATAGTTTCCATTATTCTTGTTTTCTTCCCTAATTTCTATTTTACTCACATCACAAGGGATTATGTGTTCCTTTTTATGCTATGGTGGGTTATATGTCTGTGTGCCAACGTGTTGGAATTTAGCATTTAAGTTAACCTTCAATTTGATGGCAGCCCTACCTGAAACTCCTGGTGCTGATTTCGATTCTCTAGACAATTCTTCACCCCCCCCCGCCCAAGTTTGGGTCTAACTTGGGTGTTTGGGAAGATTACTTCAGATATCAAAATAATTTATCAGGTTTTTCTATTATCTTGAATGGTTGTATTCACATTTGGTCTTGTGAAATTGTCCTCACTTGACTATTTCATTCTAACTTCTACCACTAGGGCTTTAACTCATTGCATTATGGTGCTGATATGATAGGATGTCAATCCTTTGATGAATAATTGGAACTATAGAGATGTGCTAATAGGAAATTGTTAAGGTGATAAAGTTATTTCCACCAATCTAGGCCTTATGGTCTTTTAATTCTCATTTGCACACTTATTGGAAGCTGAATGAGTTTAAGTTGCAAGCAATGTATCTGGTTTCACTATTTTGTTTTGTTGTGCTTCTTTCATTTGAATATCTTTGATGTAGGTATGGCTCAGTAAAAATATTTTTGAAGTACAATATTTTTTCCCCTACGATCTGTATGTAAATTCTTGATGTATCTATGCATGTGTTAGGTACTCTACTGCAATTGATATGAATGATTTGGCTTGGGACTTGGGATTGCTTGTGGACCCATGTAGATCTGAGCGTCAACCTTTCTGTCATGCACATATGAATCCCTTTAGCCTTTTATTTTCATATGTTTTGCTACTTTTTTTTTTATTGTTTTTAATGAACATGTATGTAATACCCCATTTAAACAACTCAATATTTAAAGAAGTTCACTATTTTTGATAACTTTTAGTGTGTTGTTATAGTTGTGCATAATGAGACAAATATGGTAGACTAGGAAAGTTCACGTGGAACTCTTTTCTAGTTTGCACTGTGTGTGCATGTTAATAAGGGATATGCATGAGTAGATTGGATAAAGACAAGACTTTGAACAAAACAAAGTATCTGAGGGTGGACAAGTGTTGTGCATGTGTGCATACGTATCTAATAAAAGAGTTTAATTAAGGGATGTGAAGAATTAGTTTTGGACGGGTGTCCTTTCTGGGTTCATCTTGGTGTCTCTATGTTTTGTATAAAAGAAGAGAAGGTAATTGAAAGAAGAGAAGGTAATTGAAATTGGGAGGATGGATGGGCTGGTTTTTAGAGAGAGGAAGAAGCCGAGAAATGGAAGCGATCAATTAGCGGGGATACGCGGTCCTTTGAGCGAGTTTTGCACGACAGAGTGGAGGGTGGTAGGTTGATGAGAGAAGGATGTATGTAGATAAATTGTGTAAATCTTTAAGGAAGTGGGGAAATGTTTTCCAATAATTGTTTGTTGTGCTTGGTGGCGTAAATCTTTCAATTTTATTATGCCTTGGTCTAGTTGGTTGTGTGGTCGGGTTGTTACAATGTATATACATTTGTTGATACTCCTTTTTAGTGGTTGTTCGTTGATTTTTATTTTTTTGGTTGGCTCTGATTTTCTATTGGGTTATATTGCTTCGATTTTGGCATGATTCTTTGTGAAGCTTACATATAAGATGGATTTCGGAGGTGTCCACTGGGTCACAAGGGTGGTCCTAGGTAGGGCATTTGGTAACACAACGACAAATCGAAGTTTTCTTTAACTGGAGCAAATCAAAGATTGCTCAAAGAAAATAAGTGCTCTAAAACTCATGCTTTTAAAACTTGAGTCTTGATAGTGCTTATTCTTTTTCTTTTGTAGAGTCTTTTCTTATTTTTTTCCAATTTCTTGATTTTTAGCTCAATCTTTACTGTTTTGGGGATTCAAATTGAAAAAAATATGACTTGTCCCATGAAATTCAGCTCTAGGATATATAGTTTTGAGGTAGGAAAAAGGGGTTTTTGTCCTCGGTCATGTATTCTTTTGTAGGAAAATTTTGTAGGCTTTTCCTGGACAAGCAGCTCCTAGCACAACTGTTTCTGTGCCACAGCACCTCCTGACATCCGGCCAAGGGTGTGAGCCCAATGTGGACAAGCCACAGATCCTCACGGCATAGCCAAAAGGGTGAGTTGAGTTTTATAAGAAAATTCTCATAGAGAAATTTAATTAATAATTTGTATTGGTTTATACTTGTTGAATGATGAATGTGATGGTGGGCCATCTGACTGAAATCTGGCCTCACTTGGTTTTTTCTCTGCATTCTGCTGTTTCTCAAGGTAAACCTCACTACTTTGCATTTACAACTTTGCTTCTATTTTACAGTTGCGTAGGGAAAGAATAGCAGAAAGGATGAGGGCTTTGCAAGAAGTTATTCCGAGCTGCAACAAGGTCCGCGTTACTCTCTAATTGCAAAATGTGTACTCTTGTCTTTCGAATTTTATTTCTCCTGCTGTTTTATTCGGATCATCAGAACCTGCATTTAAATTATGTTTTCATTTAACTATGAAAGTGTTCTGCTTTTCTTCAACCTCATAGAAGATTCTGGCTTGAATTGGCATACAAGTACTTCAAATCTTTGACATTTCTAGTTGCGGATTTTGATTTCTTTGGCTCAAGTGGTGATTGTTTATCTTGGAAAATAGTGGACATCCTTCCCTTTTCTCTTCCTTTTTTATTATTGCATCTTTTGAGTAACTTGTTTTACTTTTTTCCATAATGCCATGTCATGTATAGTATTATAAGAATTGAAAGCCTTGTGTGTAGAGTGCCAGTTTGCAGATATTATAGCTATTAGTTTAGATAGGTTATGGCATCATTGATAATTTTAAGCATCCAGTTGAGTTTGGTTCTTATTAGAGATGAAAGTTCAGAAATGGAGTTGTACCTTGAGGTTGTCAGCAACAATGTATTAGTGATATGGATATATAGCCAAAGATGTAGTTGCAAGTTTTAACTGCTTTCTTCCTCCATCTATTTTGACATTCAATTTTGTTTTTCAATGGCAGCTTCCCTGATAAGAGAGGACTTGAAGAAGAAGTTTTTTTTGACCATTTTCAAGAAGCTTCTCACCAGCTAAAGTTGGTTAGGGTCTCTCTCTTCTGCACTTTTTTTGCCTTACTAGTTCGAGCTTTGAAGGACTGTTTGTTTGACCTGATATGAGCATCACATTGGACTACTTATCCAAGGGAACTGCATGTCTAATGTTAGATAAAATTTGGATTGAACATGCATCGGTTCCACAAAGTATTGTATATCACTATTGATTCAATGGGACGACATATCCAATTTAACCCAATTATGAAGGTTGCAACTTTATTTGTGACTTGATTATGTTATCTGGCTACCTGCCTTCATACATCTTTTCATCAAACGCTTGGGCCTGGTGCCAGCCAGATCATTGTTGTGAGCCTGTGATGATGAATTATTTTTCTCTACTGTCCCCAATTATTCAATGCATTTTCTAGCAGAGTAATGGCTTAATGTGGTATTCAAACTGAATCAATCACACTTTCGTAGAGGACTATCCAACAAGAAAATTCCATAGACATTTTTATTTATTTATGTACTAGTTTCATTTGTGAACAGGATATGAGGCATTTGAAGGACTATGTCAAGACCAAGAAGAAACAATTGCCTAGCTCCAAAGTTCAAAATTCGTTGCAGCAAGAGGTATAGAGCTCATATGTCAATCCATGGTTTATATGTTTCGTTAGTCGTTACACTCAAATCCAAAAATTTTAGATTCCGTGTGTGGTACAAGTGTGGACGCCTCCCCAAAGGGGCATCACCACATAGTGATCATTGCTACATGTTTTATTATTTGTAAACCAAAATCGTGGATATTCCCATGGCTAGGAATATCACCACACGGCAACGGTTACATACGATAGAGTCGCCACTTAGTTTCAAGAAAACTAAGAAGATAAGTAGAGATTCTGAAATCGGAAGCCAAAAGTACGGTGAGGGGAAGGTGTTAGGCACCCCTCTCCACCCAGCCACAAGGTTGGCCCATAATTGTTTGACATAAACTTAATTATTATTTTATTTGATTCCACACATAAAACTTATTTTTAGCCATGAAATATTTAATAAGTGATTCAGGACAAAAAATAAATCACACAGGATAGGGGAAGGGACGCCATGCAGAATAAGACAGAAAACAGTAGAAAAATAAACTGTCCCAGCAAATTGATCTGTCGCTCAGAGAATAGATTTGCCGGCCAGCAGATCATGCTGGTTTAATGTATCGGCCGAATAATCAGAGTCTCGACCGGTGTTCTTCTTCACGCCAAAACGAAAAAATTAATTAGGCGGGAAATAAGGATTTAAGCAACGAAACAAAAATTAAAGAATACCAAAGGCCTTGTGGCCTTTCCACCTTGATCCCTTAAAGATTGGATTGCTCAGATTGAAGTTGATTGTAGTGATTGACTTCACACAAACCCTAGAACTAATTGGGTTCTTTGGGGATTTGATCTCTCGGATGCGGTTGCTCACAGGAAGTTAGGGGTTTAGTAAAGGATGTATGAGAGGTGGATTTGGCAGAGTATGGAGATAAGAGACAAACTATGCTTAGAGAATTTGGGTATAAAAGTTGTATGTAATGTATGAAGCCCTAAGGTTAAACCCCTTTATATAGGGCACGGGAATCAATGTAGACTGTAGGATTTAGAGGTTTGGATATGGAAAACTAGGTCACTGAGGTTGATTTCGTGTTTACGAAGTAAATTCAATCGGTTTAGGGATTTTCGCGAGCTGCTCCTGATTTCTAGTGAATCAATCTGTTGGCTTGCAGATCGATCCGTCGATCTCCAAATCGATTTGTTGGCCTCCAAATCAATTTTCTTTGAGAGTTTTTCAGAAACTCAGACAAATCGATCTATCGGCCTTCAAATCGATCTGCCTACCTCCAAATCGATTTTCCTTAAAAGTTGGATTTTAGGCTATTTGGGCTTTTTAGCTCTGGATTGGGCTTTATAAGGGGCTAAAAGGCCCACAAAGCTCATTGGGCTTAGGTGAAGTCAACCACGACAATTAGAAACATGTTCATCATCGGGATAATCCTCCAAGGTGGGACCCGAAATACTTGTTAAGCCAAATTGGGGTGTCTACAACGAGAACATGTCAATATCAAAGCACAATGTTTCAAAAGATGCATAATTGGTTCATGTTCTTGCTCATGGCATGAGTAGGTCCTGTCTTGCGATAGGCATCGAATCGCAGGTAATGTTGTAATTTTGATCACAATTTTGTGCAGATTCTACAGCTTAAAAAGAGATTGCAAGATCAAGTTGTCGTTCGCTGTGCCTTAGAAAAAGGACTAGGGTATCAGTTCCTCTCATGATGTCACAAATGAAACCTCAATTCCTAAGGTAGTTGCTTGTTGTCTTAATCTAACTAAAGTTTCCCCTCCAACCCCCTCCCCTACATATTGAGACTATCTTTTGCCTTTATTTCTTATGGAAACTGTAAAGTACGTAGCTTAAATCTATCTTTAACTCATCTGTATCAATTTTAGGCTGTTATATCTTTCCTATCAATTATTTTCCACATACTAAGACATAGAAACAAACTTTTTACATTTCAAACGGTTTAAAAAAATTCTTGGCTCTTCTATCTTTGCGAGATTTCTATTTATTGTTTGAGACTTATGTTCACTTTGTTTTGGCTTTCCACCAGTTCTTCTTTCTGATTGAATTGAAAGAGTTGTTTTATTTGACTCCAGAGAGCGACAGAACTGATTAAAGAAATTGCCATATTGGAGCTTGAAGTTGGGCATTTGGAGCAGTATCTTCCCTCATTGAATCGGAAAGCATTTGATCAACAAACTCCCCCATCTCTGTCAATGAAAGATGAAAGACTGAAGTCCCCATTGACCATCCCAAGGGGAAAACATCTACTCATTTCAAGATCTGGCATCACAGCAAAGAGGGAAATTGCAACTTTTCAAGCTACATTTCAGTAGCTTGCCAACCCATGGAATGAATTCAGTGATATAGGTGAAGAGAAGGGAACAGAAACGGCTGATCACTGCTGCCAATCTTCACTATCTAACCGTTCAGTTCTCCCCACTAGAACTTCTCCTCCAGCTTGAGTCTCTGGGTAAAGCTGTCCGTGCCTGTCATTCTCAACCTTTGTCTATGATGGTGGTAACCTAAGCTTAATCATCTAAAATTGCAAATTTCAATCTATGAGTTTGTTTCTTTCATTATCACAGCGTGAGGGAGTATTACTTTCATTGATGAAACAAACTGCACGTTGTAACGTGGAGCTTTCTTATGGTCTTTCCCTTTGTTTTCGCTAAGGATCCACATAATTTAAGAAGCGTGGACTCCAAAACACTAGGCACAGTAATGTTGTAGAATACTGACAAAAATGGTTCTTTTAATCAAGCTGGGGAACGAAATAAATGATAGTCACTGTATGAGGAGATGAAAACAACAAAGCCACTTAGATAAGCATCTATGAACCAAGCATCCAAGGATATTTTGCAAGCTCCATCTTATGCAAATTGTATTCTGACCTCCTGAAGTGTCCCAGATATCCATCTTGAAAATGTGGTAAAACAATTATTTGAGCGTGTCCAACATGTATCAAGGAGGATGCCCAAATGCATTCGTGTCCCAAACGTCTCGGACATAGATTTCTGAAACTGCTAATAAAACTGATTGAAAAGGAGAATAATCCTTGTAAATGATGTATATCAAATTTATGGATTATGACTTCTGTTATGCTCAGAATGCATCTTCAAATGTGATCAGTTTGGCAGAGCATCTTGGCAAATGTATTTCAGACCACATTCCAGAGACACCTAACAAGATTTCTGAAGATATGATCAAATGCATGGCCGCCATATACTGCAAACTTGCAGACCCACCTTTGACGAGTCATGGTCTCTCATCTCCCAGTTCATCATTGTCATCAATGAGCGCATTCTCTCCACAAGAACAATGTGATAGTTGGAGTCCAGGGTTCAGAAAAAGATTCTTATTTTGATGTACGGTTAGATAATCCTTTCCATGTGGAAGGACTAGAGGAGTTCAACGGGCCATACAACACAATGGTTGAAGTGGCGTCTTTATGTAGAGATCAGAAATTGGGTGAAGTTGAGTACATGTTACAAGATTATAGGCGAGCCTTTTGACATGTTTTGCAAAAAAGTCATCAGTGGGGTATCTTTGAATTAAGCCAACATAATTCTAAATCCCCTATTTATATCAATTTCACATTGGCTAATTGAGTTGTTTTGTGATAGGTCACTTATTTGTCAGTTAGAGGAAGGAGATCCCAAGAAGATGAAACACGAGGAGAAGCCAGCATTCTGGGTCAACATACATAACACGTTGGTGATGCATGTATTGTGGGACATTAATGTTTTCAGTTCTACAAACCTTTTGTGCATACGTGATATGATATTGAGCTTTTAACTCAAGTGCTTATACTCCTAGGTTTCTCGGGGAGGTTTGGGGTTTGAGCTTACGAAGAATAGTCAAATGCCCAATCGTGGTAATCTAGCTTATTAACATACTAACATCGAATTGGTTACGTAAAAAGAAAAGAAAAGAAGATATGGATTGCTGGAAATTATCCCACATCTATTAGTTATCTCCTTCGAAACTAGTTTATGAGTCTGGGTGGCCTTTCCACTCATCTCCTCCGAAACTAGTTTATGAGTCTGAGCTCGAGCTTACCATTCAGAGGTAAAACTGACGACGACGCCAGATGCAAGGTCGTGGCTAACCTATGTTCCACTTATGAAATGGCTCTGTGGTGATTATGGCGACTTTCACTAACTCCTCGATGTTGCAGCCTATTGACATCATGCCAGTGTTGGTAGCTATCATGTGATATCTTCGATGTGTTTGTTACTTTCTTTTCACTAAGGACCCCTCCATTCTTTGGCCTTAAATAGATTTGATAGGGCATCCTAACAATTGTAAACAATAACTGTAATGTTTATTCTCAAGTTTTGTGATTCTGGTGACTTTTACTAACTCCTCAATGTTGCAGCGTGTTGACATCATTCTAGTGACTTTCACTAACTCCTCAATGTTGCAGACTGTTGACATCATTATGGTGTTAACAACTATATGTGAATGTATATGCATTGTGATCTCGTCGTATCTTCTTGTATTTTAGGCATAGATTCATATCATGATAATATCGTAGTCATATCTCTATGTAATCTTCTATTTTAGGTATAGATTTCTAGTGTTTTCTCTATTTATGCTTGTGTTAGTATTGTAACCATTTACTCTAAATATTCAACAATACTGATCTAGGCCTATTGGATATTCGCTCACCGGCGGGCAGCCTAAGCCTCGACGCCGTCCGTCGGGTACTCCTATTTTTGTCTATAGCAGGTATGCAGTGATCGCACCGGGTCATCATCGGTTCTGTAACCAACTTTGCATCTTCCGTTGCATCAGTCGATAACAGATCATGCTGACTTTGAGAGTAATATATCCTTCTCTGGTGAGATTCATTCTTCCTTCAGAACTTCAACTTCAACTTTTGCTTTTGATATTTATGCATGTTTCATGAAACGACTCTGTGTCATAAATGGCGAGGATGTTTTGTATTTGTGCCCATATGTACTGATATCAGTTGTTCACCTTCTTATTGTCAAAATTGGTTTGCTGCTACGTGCATATGTTTGTATGGCAATACACAAGCAATGATGCACATGTTTGGGCATTGCCAATTCTGATTGAGTATGCTTCCTCGATTAACCTCTTTTTTCTAACAATGTTACTTTGCCTTATCCCCTTTTAACCATCTTTTGTTCATTTGTGTGAGTCTTCTTAGTTGTTAAATGTTTCTTGGGTGTGCCCCATAGCTAGGTCTTTTTTCATTATTAGTTATTACCTATGTCCTTGTAGTCGCAACTCTCTCTCACGCTTTCAATAGGTCCATCTCCTTTCCAAACCTAACCCACATTCTCTCTCTCTCTCTCTCTCTCTCTCTATATATATATATATATATATATATATATGTATGTATATAGAGAGAGGGAGATATATATATATATATATATTTATATATACTAGTATTTTCATCGAACCCATGGTTCTACGGACACCGGTCCAAATCTTCTCCATCAACTCAAACCATTATAGAACACGGGTTCAATCAGGTATGTCTTTAGTATAAGGTTTTGTTGCTTATTGTAGTTGCTTTACGTTATTGATAACTATGGCCATGGGTGGAAGGTTGACTAAATAAGAAAAGATGGGCTTGCGGCTTTGCGCAAGTGCCTTATCGTATTATGCAAATATTGTGCATGTGCATTGATGCTGGATTTTACATTTTGTGTTGGAAAAATGTGACAGAAAATCCTCTAGACTTAAATAGTTTAAAGCAATATAAATATCATTGTTCTTCTTCTTTTCTTCGTGTTACCCAATGTTTTTTTTTCTTGAGTTCGATTATTTATGAGTTGGATTTTTTTTAATAAAAAAAAAGGATGGGAGGGAGTGACCAGCGTAGCAACCTCCATTGGGCGTGACCATAGGGGCTCCCTACCTGTTGTGGAATGTCCGGTTCGAGCCATAACTATTGTCCGAGAGGACAAGCTGTTGCCACAGCACCACCTAGGTACAAGTGGGCATAAGCGTTTACCCCCACACCCCCTTGCCATTGGCAAGACTCGAAATCGAGTCTCACCTGGGATGAAGGGCACCCTACCCACTAAGCTACCACCTTCGGTGGTATTTATGAGTTGGTTGTGTTTCTGTATTTCTATGCTCTGTTATGTTAGGCCACATCAACACCAAAGCGTAACTATCAAATATGGCCGAGCAAGAGGCGTTGCTAGGGAAGAAGGAAAGTGCTTTTGGTATAGGATGAGTCGTAGCACTACCAATCTTTCTTTCAAGTCCGTATTGCGACGGTAAAGCTCTCATCTCACTCTATAAAAGTTCTTCTGATTTTAGAATTTTTTTCCAAGGTATAATTTGAGATCGCTTTTGGTATGTTCTTTGTAATTGCTCTCTTAGTTTTTTTTTTGTTTTGTATTTTTTAATGTTAGTTTGGCTTTAGTTGTTTAAGTGAACTTAACTTTTAATGACCAAGGAATGCGTATTTGCCCAAACCTTAATCTTAGGATAACTTGGTTCTTCGGTGGTATAAAGGCAAAGCTAGGCTCAAGGATATGAAAGTTATAGGTCTTTAAGTTATTCTGATATTCAAGTTATTATTTGTTGCAGGTCTTTAAGTCATGGTTTTTGATACTCTCAAAGATGATATTTTAGTTTCTTGAAAAAGGATGTTGATTATGTTTTGCCTTCAATTATTTGAATTCAACACTTAGTGTTCCTCAATATCGGGTTTTCACTTTTCATTCCTAGCTACTCAGTTTGTGTGTATTACCGTTCTTAGTAGACAAGCAAGGTTCAATTTTTAAGATCGTGGAGGTGAAATTTTTTTAGATACTGTTAGGGTTAAATATTCTGTTGGTTCTTGAATTACAGGTTGACCTCCTATGAGTCGCTTTTTGTTGGTACTTTGTTGGGTTTGTTTGATTTGCCCAAATTATCTATGTTACTTTTTTGTGGTGCTTCCCTTTAGTCCAATATGATTGATGTCAGGCCACAGAGGATGGAGACACTTAGTTGTCCATCATTTAATAGATCGATGTTAGTGCCACCGACGTGTCGTTGATAATTTCAATATCTATAAAATGTAACATACCATGTTGTCTTCGAGAGTATTATATCCTCCTCTGGAGTGAATGAAAATCTCTGTGTGTTTTAGGCATCTGAAAAACAATTGATAATTGGCAAAGACGTTTCAAAGAACTTAGCCATGAATTTTGGACGATTAGGTTCCATATTGTAGGCATTCAGAAATCTTTACTGATCGCTGCTGTAGAGAGCAGTGTGTCATCGAAGAATGATGGTGAGTCCTTTAATTTGCTACGAGAAACAAAGAAGCAAGTCAGAGTGTGGTTTGCTTTTCTCCATTTGCTTCCCATTTTGCAAACTCAGTAAGATTTGTAATGATGAATTAGGGCATAAGTAGTAAATATAATCCTTGTTTGCTTCTGTGGCTCGGATAGAATAAGTGTTGTTCAGAGGAAAATCCTGGTTTGTCGGCTAAGGAATTTTTATCCCGCTAAGTCTAAAGAAACCGACGGGAGCCACCGACGGGCACTTCGGGCCCACTTCGGGCCCGCACGGATGGTTCGAGCTGTTCAATAATTTAAAAAAAACCCAAGTGGGCTTGTGAAAAATTAGCTCATATGTATTGGTGCCTCAATCCAATCTTTCATTCTTTTTCGGATTCGTGAAAAAATGAAAGATTGGATCGAGGCACCCACGCATATCGGATTGAGCTGATTTTTAACAAAGCCCACTCGTCATTTTTTTTAAAAATTATTGAATGGCTCGGATCATCCATGCGGGGCCTGGAGTGGACCCCGTGTGCCTGTTGGTGGCTCCCGTCGTTGTGCCCCGTCGGTATGTATAGCAGGGTCCTTTTTATCCTTTCACATCTTGTAAGTTGTAAGTGGTACCACTGTACGAGTTTCTAACTTTGTAGTATGTTGAACTCAAGTATAGTTTTAAAAATGTTGTTGCAGCAGTACCTTTTTCAGCAAAATGCAAAAGATTGGAGCTATTGAGAAATGTTTGATGAAAAATGACAATGATCTCATCATGTGAAACTCCTAGGATTCGCCTTACCAATTTAACAAATATTTTTTCCTTGTACGGAATAACAAAATTATAGGAGAAGGTGTCGCTGGTATACGTCAAGTACTACCTCCACAAAGCCAAAGTATTTAGCTACGAAATATATCTCCATTGTGCTTTACTATTTACATTCCAACATTTGTTACCAACATTGATGCATGGTGGAGTAATAATTGAACGTTGCTATGGCTGCAGTCATTGCCTACCTGTTTGTCCATATGACAAAATAAGTAGGTATTTCAATTGTTCGACTTCAATTCTTTTCAATTCATTTTTTGCTAATCATTTGTGTGTGTCCCACTTCAAACTCCCTTATTGATGTTCTGCCATTTTAATTTCTCTTTGTTTGATGAAACTTGGTTAGTTGATCTAGGAGCTATAACATATATATGAGATGTTTCTGCTACTGCTGAGCTTCTTAGAAGAGATGATATTGATGCTATAGAGATACGTATAAGTGGAACGTAGGTTGGTGTCATGTTGTAGTTTCTAGAATGGAGCTATTAATAATGATTTGATCATTTCGCTATATGGAATTTTGAGTGCGAAGTAATAAACTCTTATAAGATGACATGAAAAACTATTAACTACTACAAATTGCTTCATAAAACATGGTGATTTTGGTAAACCTCCTAATACCACCTTATTTAATGTTGATTTTGCTAAACATCCTAATACCACCTTATGGTAAACATCCTAATACCACCTTATTTAATGTTGATTTTGGTAAACATCCTAATACCACCTTATTTAAATAGTTAACTTTGTATAATTAGTCGAGAATAATCACCTATATTCTCCACTTTGCCATGTTTGTTCACAGGCAAACTACACCCTTCAAAAAACTTTGGATTGGTTTGGGAGAGTCAGTGGGCTATGTAAAGATTGTAGCCGTAAGTCCGGATAATTTTGTAGCCATCAAAATGTGAACCAATTAGATGTATTGAGGTGATCAAAAAATTAGATGTATAAGATGTATTGAGGTGATCAAAAAATTAGATGTATTGAAATTTGTAGGGACGTATATTTAATATTCAACCTTTTTACATTAGCTTGCCTCATATCGGAGATTCAACCATATCAGTCGTGAACATGCTGTACTTGATTATGCAACCCATTCTATGTTGCTTCAATTTGTCGCAGGTATGTCTAGCCTACTATATCTTCGTCAATTCTTCACCTGAAATTATCGTGAACTATTCTAGTTTTCTGACAAATTATACTTGTGAATGCAACTCATTGACAAAAGTTGGATGGCCGGCCCATGAGTGGAGATATCGGATGAGGTGCCCAAAGGGCAATGATTTCTTTCGCTGTTCATTTGGAATCTGATAAGGATACACCTCACGGTTTGCATACAGTTAATGGCTTTATGATTAAAATAAATAAATTACCTTTAATTTTGTTCTAGTTTCTTATTTCAAATCTTGGTAGCTGCAAATTCCCATCAAGATAATTGTTTAAATTTTTGCAAACATGATTTTAATTTTGTTTTAGTTTCTTCTTCAAGACCCGTGTCCTTTTTTTATTATCCCACTCAAAAACATCGCCAAGATCAAACAACGCAGAGTATTTGTTACCGAAATTCCAATTAGCCATATATTTTTAAGTCATGACCACTGCGTGACACTGACTCTCCAACCTTTATAAGGTTCCCATTTGAGTCCTTTCAAGTAACAAGGTAATAAGGAATAAACCAAAGAATGAGGCTTTTCACTATTGGAGTATGAGGACCGTTAGCTTGTTCGTAGTATGAGGCCAAGGTATGTGGCTTGGGAAGGGATAATGCAGCTCCACCGTTTGATCGATGAGCTAGTTAAGGTAATCGCAATTGACAAAGCCCATATAACCCTCAATGAAGGTCCCTTAGGCACAGTACAAAGCCTACACATAGAGCACAAAGCATATATGGTGTTCCCAACTGGGTATTTGTACTTTGTACGTGTGAATATAGATATTTATAGTGCTAAAGAACCCATGGTTAATCTTATTAGGACACTTTTTCAAGATTTTGGTTTCGATTGACATGGAAGTTGTTATTTCCTTAAACATGTTCGCTATTAGTTTCTTTGGGTTTGTTGTCTATATGTGAGTTTTTCAAATGCTAAAGAAACTATGGTACCAAATGGTATCTAGTAATTTAGTAAGTTTTTCAAGATTTTGATTTTAGAAAGATATGGAAATTCAATTTCCTTTGGTTGTCTTGTTTCTCTGCTTAGTACATGGATTTTTATTTTCTTTTTGTTTTTATGTCGGGTTTGTTCACTAATCATTCTATAGAATTACCAAATGGGTACATATGCATGCGCTAACGAAACCATATGTTCCTGTACACTGTTCTATTTTCACTTAGACTATATTTGATCTTCTTTTAGACCATTTATTAAACGATCAATTAAGCTTGGATTTTTTTCTTTCTTATTCCTTTAAATTTCTTACTTACCCTTTTTTTTAATACTTTGGTGTGCTCTGATCTGTTAAAGAGTACGGTGGGTTTTAGTATTTCCCAATGTCGAGTGGGTAAAGTATTAGTAAGTTCATTATTTGAAATTGACAAAGGGAGAAAAAAAGAGCGCTATGTTTTGTTTGTATGAGATGAGTAATGTACGATGTATTAATGTATTACATGTGAAAACCTAACTTATACTTGCTCCTATGGCTTTGTTTTTGTATCTTAGGACGATATTTTCTTGCTATTATTTCAAATACGCCTAGAAAGCATGGCTTTACCAAACTTTTTAAGCGATTCTTGTTCTAAGCTATTGAATGAAGAAGTCATGGCATCTCACCAAACTTCTTAAGCGATTCTTGATCTAAGCTATTGAATGAAAATGGCATCTCAAATAAACTCTTATGGAGTCATTTCCTCATGAATGCTAACAACATAGAAGCTATAGGTAGTTAGGAGATGCAAACATGATTATTGATGGTAAAAGAAAATAGTTATAGGTTTTAGGCATGATAGTATTAGATTTCACTTATATTAGTTGTGTTTCTGAGCATGTTCTATATATCTCTGTCTTTGTTTTTTGTGAGCGAAACTTTGATTTAGTCAGTTGCTTTTTTCGATGAGTAATATGGGTGAGAAACAATAATGGTTTTTTTGTGTGTGTGTTTGTTTTATGTACAAAATAGATGGAAATGGTGTAACCTTTACTTAATTTATGCACTTGTATAGTTGTGGATTTTATTATGTTTTTCTTCTTTCTTATTTCTCATTTATGTTTGTACTTTTGGTTTTTCTCCGTCGTGGATCTTGAACTCATGTGGTATACTCCCAAGTTAGAGCACTCGTTGAGATGCTCGACAATCCTCCGTTCTTGGACTCATGTGGTATACTCCCATGCTCAATTTCTATGGAATAGAAACTCATTTAAGTGGTAGGTTATCAAGATTTTGTGGAGGGATTTTGCTTCGGCAGTGTGATATGTTTGATACTCCATTTTGGTTATCAAGGATTTGATCTGTTTGTTAGATGATTTGGAACAACCTTTGCTTAAGGTCATCCACTTGTAATTACATATCCAAATGATGATGGATATGAATTGAAAATTCTTTCATTTGTATTTTACTTGGTGGTTTAGAAAAAAAAATACAAAAAAGAAAGTGATAAGTTCTTGGTGTAAATAGAATCATCTAGCTACATAGGGTCTTTTCCCAACGCATTGTCTCGTTTTGCTATGTGTTTTGGGTTCTTGAGCTTGCATTGTCAAGAATGGTTATTTTTAATTAGTATTACTTTTACTTTGTTAAGTGAATTTGAGTTATTTATCATTCGCTTGCACAAAATGCTAGATATCATCTCCAAAGTTTCAGAAAGTTCGTCTCTTTTCCCTTATTACTTACAACTTTCGTGTTGCACTTCATGAAGAAGTAAAATTTGAATAGCTCAAATGGATAATTGGGAAAGAACATTCTAGAGTATATTAGTGTAAACTTCATATGATTTTGCTCACTTTTGAATTGCAATGCATACCTATTGCGAATGCATTTTTGTTTTTTGATTTTTAGAAGCATGTTGTCGTGAATCATAGTGATAGCATTAATGAGCTTGAAATTTGTTTCATTCTCTCTCTCTCTCTCTCTCTCTCTCTCTCTCTCTCTCTCTCTCTCTCTCTTTAAATTAGTGAAATTAAATTGATAACCTTGTTTGTGCAATGAGTATGGTTGTTCCAAGGTGTCTTAATTAGATCTAGAGCAATGTTTTGAATCCTATCAATTGGTTAATGAGGTATGGAAAAAATCATGGCATTCACTGTAATTGCTTTTTGTAGTTCTATTTTGGAAGTACCAGTCCAGTTGTTGATTTCCTAATGCCGCAAATCTTGAGTTGGGTTTGTTCATTCAAATGTTGATGCATATTACCAAAGTTCATCTCTTAAGTTTTAATTGTTAATGTTGACATAATGAATTTAGATGAGTAAGTCCATAGGATATTCATTGACTCAAATTGAAGGAAAAAGTTTTTCGTGTAGATAAAATTAAAAAAAAAAAAAAAAGCCTTTGTACATGACAAGTCATGTAAAACAATCACAAAATCCGTTCATGTAAAAATGAGTTATTGGTTCTTAAATTCAAGCACTAAATTTTGCATTAGTTTGTCAAAGTGCAAAAATGGACTTTTTGAAAGAATTGTTATCACTTTTTTCGGTTTTAAATGGACAGAAGACTAGTTTGTTCATGCGGTATGAGGTAAATCTCCCTCATTCTCTCTCCCCTTTTTCCTCTTTTTGAAAAAGGGAAGGATATTAAATGTCTTTGGCCTTGCTCTATAACTGATAGAAGGGTGTTTTGGGCTTTATTTGATAACCTGAAAAACCATTTTGATCTTCCCTGGTGCTTGGGTGGAGACTTTAATGAGTTAAGGAACAATAATGAAAGACAAGGCTGCTCAAATAGGGATAGAGGAATGAGGGATTTTAATAGTTTTATTGAAGATATGGAGCTGGTGGACTTACAACTTCTGGGAAGGAATTACACTTGGTCCAACTCTCAAATTGGGGAAAAATGGAGTAGGATTGACAGATTTCTACTGCACAATGATTGGCTTGATAAACTTAAACTAAGGCAATGGGGACTTCCTTGAACAATCTCTGATCATTGCCCTATCTTGTTAAAGGTGGATGATAGGGATTGGGGTCCAAATCCTTTCAAACTCACTGGGTGTGGTTTTGAATTGGGTGGGTTATTTGTATGGTGCTTCATAAACTGTGTTGGGAGTTGGGAGTGCTCTGTGGTGGTGGGGGATATGTCTCTTTCAACTCCTATTCTTGAAGGGCTAAGAGTACTGGGGTTTCAAGGCTTACTGCCATCATTCCCTTCTCAACTCCATTATTGGAGGACTAAGAGAACTGTGAAAAACAAGGTTTAAGTTGGGAGCAGTAAATTTTGGATGCCGCAAATCACGATTTTCTTATCCATAACCTGAACTTATTCTCTTTTTGGAGTTCAAAGTTGATCTTGCTGTGGGTTGCGGTTGAAAGACATGGTTAGATAATTTCAGTGATTACTCAAAAGTTGAGCTCCAGTAGTGGTTACTCTCCTCATCAATCTGGAGATCAAACCTGTCTGATGTGGTCTTGATTGAGGGATATGTTTAGGGGACTTCAGTGAGGCTGCCTTTTGCTATGGATTCTTAAAGTTTGCTGTGATTCAAAAATCATTTGCCATATAGCATCTTAGCTTGGCTTGGGCTTCATGGGAGATCTATCTTTTGGTTTGTGGTTGTATTTCTGACTACGTAATCTGAATTGAATTCTGGACCCATCACATGTCATGGAACGGTATGTTTCCATGGTTGTTGGGGTTTGTTTTGTGAATTCTGTGTTGGTTGATTCCTTATCAACTAGCTTGGGGTTCATGGCATATGATTGTCGCCGGGTTAGGTGCTAACTTCGTTGGGATGTATCCTTGGCGTTGTGATGCCATTTTTCTTTTCCCTTTCTCTCTTTCTTGTACCTCCCTTTTCCCTCTTAATAAAATTTCTTCTTTGCCGTTAAAAAAAAGAAGAAAAGGAACCGAGCCATTCGAAAGAGTAGGGATGGCAATCCCGGCCGGCCCGCCCCGCCCCATTCCCCGCCCCAAATGGGTTGGGGATTCGGGGATTTTTCGGAGATCGGGTAGGGGATGGGGATAATTTTTAAAAAAAAATGGGGAACGGGTAGGCACTACAACACGAGAGGCTTGTAGCGAGGATTTAGTTTCCTCGCTAAAACGCTGATTTCCTCGCAAAATGTATTTGCGAGGAAATTTTTCCTCGCCCGTTTTCCTCGCAAAAAGCTTGTCGCAAAAAGAATTTGCGAGGAAAATAATTTCCTCGCTTATTCTGACCCAATTAGCGAGGAATTTTTTCCTCGCTATAGTTTTTCCTCACTAGACTAATACAATGTTTACAGAATAGGCGAGGAAAAAAATTTCCTCGCTAGACTAATTTTTTCCTCGCCAATTATAGTTTAGGCGAGGAAATTTTTCCTCGCTAAAACTCTTGAAACTAAAAATAGATTGTTCTCCAGCTCATTTGCTTCCGCGCGAATTCGAACCGTGGCCTCCTGTATGGAGGCATTCACTCCATCCATCACACCAACTTCCTTTCCAGTTCAAACCTTTGCCTTTTTGATATATAAACCTTTTGTACATCCTTTCACCTCTCTAAATTTGTTTCTTTAAACATTCCTCTCTAATTTTAGTCCCTTCGTAGTGTTTCTTTAAACTTGTTTTTTTAAATCATTAACATTATTTGCTTTTATTGAATTTTTTTATAATTTAATATTTTGTTATATATCTTTAATAAATCTTTATTCCTTTCTAATTTGTCTATTTTATACTTCGTTTTAATTCTCTCTAAGTTTAGTAACCTTTTGTAGTGCCTAAATTAGTTTGAGCCCTTTAAATTTCTGCAAATACGATATTTTTTTTGGTGGGTTAATCTGTTCTTACTATGTATATGCGCCCATAACAATTTTAACTCAACTACAATATTACAATAGTAATAATTTGTTATGTTTCTTTTTAAATGGGGTTAACCTTACATATTTTGAAAATAGATTAGTGATATTTTGAAAATTCATTTCGCAATTATTAAGTACTTTATCTTTTGTTTAGCTTTTCATTAATTTTTTTTGTATGAATTAATAATCAGTCATCTCTACGAAAAGCAATCCATAAATCCCATGCATTCTTTTTCTGAAAAGCACATCATTCATCCACAAACTTACAATCCCTATGTCCAATCCTTTTTTTGGGTTTATAACAGTCAAAAGAACAATACGATAGAATTGATGAATGCACTATGTTACCTAGAGTGTTCTATTCTTTGGGTATTTATATACAAATACGGTTACAAGTGATAAGCTTTACAAAAGATATTGCAAATGATAAAATATAACCACTGAAATGGCTAACATTATTAGGACTTCTTTTCTTGGTCAATTGATTTGCACTGATTGGTTGACATCCCCCGCAAGCTGATGGTCGAGGCATGACCTTCAGATTGAAACGCAGTGTCCGATGCGGGAAGACGCAAGTCCTTTTGTGTAAAAATATCGGCAATTTGATCCCTAGTGCTAATATATTGGATGGTTAAATCAACCCAAGTGACTTAAAAATCTTTGTATTCAAATTAAACAATAAATTTTAGTAGAATTTGAACATACTTACATTGTTAACAATTAATTTTAGTTGGGGAAAAGTTAATTCATATAATTCGTGTGAAACATATTTTTTATTTCATCAATTCAATGCGATTGGCGAGGAAACTATTTTTTTCCATTTATCACTTTTTTATTTTAATAAATTTGCTAATGATATTGAACTATGTAGTTGATTATCCCTTACCATCGTGATATTAAAGATACATGAACATAATTAATAATGACTTACATATAAAAAATTTAATGAGTCCTAAAAAAGGTGACAAAATATTTTTTGCCAAAAGGTTATATTTAGCAAGAAAAACAGATTTCCTCGCAAAAGGGTTACATTTGGCGAGGAAATTATTATTTCCTCGCCAAATGTAACCCTTTTGCGAGGAAATTATTATTTTCTCGCTAAATGTAACTTTTTGGCGAGGAAATTAAATTTCCTCGCTAAATGTAACTTTTTAGCGACGAAATTGAATTTCCTCGCAGATTGTGTACTTTTAGCGACGAAATCTCTTTTCCTCGCCATATTTCCTCACAATAGGCCTTCCGTGTTGTAGTGAGGGGATGGGGATAATTTTTTTAAAAAAATGGGGTATGAGTCTGTCCCCACCCCATCCCCGCCCCGTTTGTGTGTGTGTGTGTGTGTGTATACTCCCTCCGTCCCTTTTTAAATATCCTACTTCGTAACTCCAACTTATTAAAAAAATATCATCATTATACATTTCACATCAACTTTTTCCTTCACTTTCCTTACTTACCCATCATCATTACACTTTTTACTTACTAACTTTTCAAAATAGAATCTACTTTTAGGGACAAAATAGACGATGCACCAACTTTTACCCACTAACTTTACCAAATGGACACTTGTTAAGGGACAATCCAAAATAGAATACTGAACTATAATAAAGGGACGGAGGGAGTATAAAATAAATAAGTTATTTACATAAATGAAAACTATATAGGAGCACTAAATATACATAAGTGAGGAAGAAAGAAATAAACTAAATCTCACTGTCAATTAACATAGAAGTTATTGAATTCACTTACCACGGATAGAAGATTAGTAGAAAGAAGAGCTTAAATCGGTAGTTCTAGTCAGATAAATATTGTTCACGTCGGAAACTCATGAAATAGCGTCGTTTTGAGAGACTAAGAAACGAAGCTTTAAAGAGCTCTGCGTGTGTTGTTTGTTCTTGGCGTTTTGCTGCAGGAGGGATACTGGATTAAGAATACCGGTTTTGCCTGTGGTTCTAGTTGGATCTCCGATTCCCCACGGGGATCCCCGTTTCCCGTTTTGGGAGGGGATGGAGGATAGAAATAATTCCCCGGTGGGGATCGGGGAGGGGATGGGGATGGATTTGGATTCGGGGATCGGGGATGGGGATAGTGGTATCCACCCCCTACCCGCCCCATTGCCAACCGTACGAAAGAGTAGTTGCCTAAAATGGCTATAAACAATTATTTAACAGTTGTTTCCCTCTCCTAATTGTGTGGTGTTTTTATATTTTGTTAAACTGAGGTATGATGCTTAGCCCTAACCCATTGGTTAGAGAATTGAAAAACATTAGACGAAAGCGCTTACTAGGCGTTCGAATGAATGCCCAGCAATGGGTGATGAGGTAGCAGGGTTAAGGCCATCCAAAATAGTTTAAAATCTATATGTTGGCCGATAGGGAAGGGTGATTGGTGGTTATTTACTTATGATCACTTCGTGGTTACTTTTGTGGATGATTTTCAACTCTGGTCTAACCATTGAGAAGGTGAAGCTTGCTAGGAATCTAGAGATTGGAGAAAATGGGAATTGGGTTTGGGGTTTTGCTTTTTCATCTAGTTTGTTGATTAATTTTTGTCTCTTTTACATCATTTCTGGTGAAGAAGATCTTGCACTCTAGGATTTCTGTAATCTTAATAGTTGTTACAACGTGAGGATTTGATTTGATTTCATTTCCATGGACAAAATTTTCAGGAAAGCCAAGCTTAATATTGTTTCAGTAAGGCATGCAATCAGTGGACGGAGAGAGGTGCTGATACAGTAAAGCTTACAGTAAGTTGATTAATCTCAATTCCTCCTCTTCCTTTGCATTGTAATGATCCATAGGCTGATAGTCTACAAAGTACAAATACTTGTAGGAGAGAAAATTAGAATAGGGAGACATAGCAAAAAATTCCTCGTATTTACATTTTTTAAGCTTAAGGACAAGTACCTTTAAGCTCAAGGACAAGCACCTTTTGCAATCAAACATAAGGATAAACGTGATTATGAAGGTGCCTAAAATCTTATGGTATCCTATATATGAAAGTGCCTAAAACCCTAGGGTATCTTATAAAAATGCCTAAATCACTAAAATCCTTTAATAGGAAAGTGCATCCTAAAACTCAATGAAAGTGCCTAAACATGTTTTGGCTTTATGCTAAAAAACTCCAAAAGTTGAAGGATCTCCATTGAAAATTATTTTATTGGCATCCTTCTCTTAAATGAAAACCATTTTACCGTCCTTATGGCTAATCTTCCCATTAGAATATTGCAATTTTTGGTAGGCTCTCTTTTTTATAGACTAAACCTGAGAAATTTTGCCGTTTTGTTCTCGCCCAACTCATGGCATAGCAGCTGTATATAGTGGTGACAATGTGTACTATGTGAAAGTAGAACGTGATCAAATTAGAATGGGTTGGGATGGCATGGCATTTGGTGATAGCATTCGCCAAAATTGCCTGGTTTTGTTTGCCTCCATTGGTCATGGTATCTTTGATATGTATGCATGGAAGTTACGTATTGGTGGTGTGCATAGCAATCCTATCATCCATGAAATTTTTTAACCTAATTGGAATCCAATAGCAGCTCTACGTGTAATTAAATGTTGTAGTATTGTAAACCATTTTCTCTGAATCTCACTTCTCTCAAGCTCTCAACTAAATCCTCCTGCTCAAAGGTTAGTACTAATAACTAATTTCTTCCTTCGTTTTTCTTTGACCATGACTTGTATTTCGTTGCAATTTTCTCTTTGGAATTAATAAGTTTTCAACAAAATCGGTCAAAGTTTTTTCTCTTTCAATTGGAGTTCTTCCTCGTGTTTGGGCTCGATATTCAAACTCGGCAACTTGATGACTATACGATATACAGTATATACGATGGGGACATTGAATTGGGTTTTCTCTTCTAAGTAGCAGAAAGGGGTACATCTCTAGAAACTTCTATGCATGCTTGCTTTTAGTTGGACCTTCTCTTCATGGCAAAATTAGATAAAATTAGTTACTAATAATTTAGAAAATTAATAATGTCAAAACTGTTTTCATTAGTGCAAAAATTATAGTGTATAAAAGCCTTATACATTGCACATGGTACAAGTCTTTTATGCACAACAATTTTGGCATTAAAAAAAAAAGCAGTTTTGGCATTAGCAATACCCATAATTTATATATTGTTGATATAATTTGATGTTTAGCACACAAAAAAAAGAGAGAGTTCATTTTTGGAATAATTTTTTTAGATAAATTATTTGTGTCTACAAGAAAAATAGAAACATTAAAAAAAGTTACTGTAAGATTTTTTTTTTTTTTTTTCTTAAAAAACTTAAGATAAGACAGGCTTGGAGAACTTTTTTTATTTAGTTGCAAGTTTTTACTTCGAATTTTGGTTGTCAAGAACAATTAATAATTCAAAAAAGAAAACTGATTTAAATCTAATAATTTTGTTTTTGACAAAATAACAAGAAGAAGAACAAAAAATGTTAAGCAAAAAGGATGGAGGGGGCAACCGGACATAGCAATCCTCACATGAGCGTGACCACTCCAGACCCACGGCGGATTTTGGGAAAGATCAAAGAGCCATATCAACTACCGTCTCACTACGGGTTAGCGGGTCCAAGCCGAATAAAGGAGAATAACTAAATTCGAGAGGGGCACCGGCACAATTCGAACTTGGTACCTCCTACCTCACCTAGACCCAAAGGGAGTAAAGCCTTGACCAACTAGGCTACCATATATCCCTGATGGTTAAAAAAAAAAAAACAAGTAACTTAGTTGAAACCATACTGCCCCTTATTCGGGATTTATTAACCATGGGAGAACTTATTTGAAGAGAATATATTAATATTTTGGGCAACAAAAACAAATATTTTAAACCAGATCTGGACCATACGAATATGTCCTGAAATGATATCGTCAAAGTCCATTTTTTTAATCTGCAGATCAAACTTAATTCATCACCATTATAAAATTGAGGGGTAAGAGTGTCTTTCTGATGAACTTTTTTTTTTTTGTTCGTCTCTGTAACGACTAACCAGATAAAGATAGAAATATGGTAAATTACATCAGCATCCCCTGAGGATTGTTCCGAAATCAGATCACCCCTGACGTATGACAAATTGCAATGCTGCCTATCAGAGTCTGTTTTTAACATCCCTAAAGACAACGAAGGAAACTAGTCTACCATTATTGCCGTCACTTTATAAGACATATTTTCAATTCTCACCATCTCTTCCTCAACTAAAACCCTAACCACACATCAACAAAAGCCCTACACAGCTACACCACACACATAGAGGATGCATCTATTATTTCTCTTCCGATTAAGTTGGTTTTACAATTGTACTCTCTCTCCCTTTTTCAAACTAATTAAGATGTTTGTCTCCAGTCCTTCATCAATTTTTTTAAAAAGAAGTTGGAATGCATCATTTACCAAAAAAAGTTATATTTATTTAATATATTTTAACTCCTACTCGTGGAAGTGAGAGTGAAAGTCTTGGAGATGAATGAGAATTGAAATGAGAATTGGGTGAAAGGAAAAGTAAAAGAGTGTTTTGGTCTCACAAGAATAAGCTCTACAATAAATAGCCTAATGCATTACTATGTCTATAGTTTTCAATTAATATCAGTGGGTACAGTTGTTTTCATTTAATGATCACTAGCATATGACCTTGGGGTACATATTAAACAAAAAAAAAAATTAGGAGGGAGGAGAGATAGGATAGGAATACAATGAGGGTCGACAAAATCAAACTTGTACAAGATTAGTTGCCGACATAATCAATTTTTGTTATACTACTTAATAGTAGTAAGGGGATTAAAAAAAAAACTAACAGAAGGGGACATCGATCACAATGCAACTAGCATAATTTTGAGGAGGGGAAGAGGAATTAAGGAAAGGTAATTTCTCAATTCATATCGGTCAGGGGTGGTGCGATTTGCCAGGGGTTGTCTGATTGTGGTTGGCAAACTTGAGGGTAAGTTGGAAAAATTACTCATCAGTGATCTTTTCCCCCAAAAAAAAGAAAAAAGAAAAAAGAAAAAGTCGGAATAATTACAAAAATAGTTTAGGTAGGAGTAGCAGTTGTTGACCGATCGAACATCGTTACACTGTAGAGTCTTTTCCTTGCTCTTTCCTCTACCATTTTAAAACAGCTACGTACGACTACTTGTTTGTAAGGAGAGAGAGAGAGAGAGAGAGAGAGAGAGAGAGAGAGAGAAGAAGAAGAAGAAGAAGAAGAAGAAGAAGAAGAAATGAAAATGAAAGAGAATCAACATCAGCAGTTCGTAGATCAAGAGTTATATATGGACGCTACTAGTCCTTTTATGAAGAGCTCTTCTGAGACAACTACTCCAGAGAGAACCGACACCGCCTCTTCTCTCTCTGAACCTCTCAGTTCATGCCACAGCCCCACTTCTTATAATCCATATCATGATGATGCCCCCTCTACAACCAGCTTCAAACCAAGTACTCTCTCTCTCTCTCTCTCTCTCTCTCTCTCTGAAATCAGCAACTACACTTTTGTGATCCACTACTTAACACTTTTATGTTTGGTTCTATCGGGGCCGTAATACAGTTCATGCCATTTATTTTGTTCTTTCCGAACAATTAAAAAATTATAAAAAATTAATTTTCTGATGGTGATATCTTCAAACTGATGTCGCAGATAAAGATAATGGAGATCCAAGGACAGGTAGCAACAAGAAGCTTGGGAGAAAATCTCACAGTTTCGCATATAGAATTCGCGATCATGGTACTAATCCATAAATTATAACATTTATGCATCCTTTTTCTTCGTAATTCCGTCCGCGATCTCAACTGTTCTTTTTTTCTTAAATTAATTAGTGTAAACTTTTTTTTTTTGAATGACTGAATTAAAATATATACGTATGCAGTGAAAATGGGGCCCAAGTTATCAGAAACAGTGAAGGGAAAACTGAGTTTGGGGGCGAGAATAATCCAACTAGGTGGGAGAGAGAATATATTCAGAAAAGTATTTGGAATGAGTAGTAGTGATGGAGAGAAGTTGTTGAAGGCTTCTCAGTGCTACTTGTCAACAACAGCCGGTCCCATTGCAGGAATCCTCTTTATTTCCACTCACAAGCTTGCGTTCTGCAGCGAGAGGTCCATAATACTCCCCTCTAATTCCACTCCTGGAGAGGTTGTTAGAACACCTTACAAGGTCATTATTTCTCTCCCTCCCTCCCTAGCTACTTAATTCCTGTTGGTTTTATTTTTATTGGTAAGTGGTAACGGTCAGGTCCGGTCCGATCTGGTCCAGACCATTACGCCACAGGGACTAAGAAATTCCCAAAAATTTCTCAATTACAACCTAGTCCCAAAAATTGTCAAGTTTTTAACTCAAGATAACCGGATTTATCTCATCTCTGTTTGCACTTGTTGGATTAAATTATACACTCTGTCGATTACATTATCATCTCCTTACCTTGGTGATCGATGCAAGATAGAGATTAGATGGGGATGGATAGCTAGAGAGAAAATTAGGAAAGCTAATTTTCTTCCTTCTCAAGAACTCTTTCACAGATTGTGGAATTCGATGTTCTCCTATATAATTGATGCTAGATTAAATATTTAAAAGCTATTTTTGAGCGTTGAAGCTATTTTTGAGCGTCGAGCAATAATCGATTTGTGAGTTTTCACTTTACTACACAAAAGCAGGCTTTGAGATCTTTGATGTTCAAAAAAGAAAAGAAAAAACAGGCTTGTGATCTTTGTACTCTGAGTAAATAACACAGATGAGGGGAAGAAGGGAGGTGTGTATTATTCCTAAGGAGAACGTGGTTCCGCATGCCTCCACTACCCCATCCTTGCCCAGTATATATATATATATATTTTTTTTTTGTTTTTTTTTCTAATTGTAAGGGTTGAATATTGAATTGACTATTACGATTATGATAAGATAAGATAAGATTTGCTATATATATATATATATATATATATATATATTATGAGTTTTGTAACAGTAACAGAAAATCCCAACTTGACGAGATTAAGACTAGTATATACTATATAGTAAAGTGCCCAACACTCCCTACCTATGAAACGTACTTTGTGTGCTCCTTAATTATCTATGAATAATTGTTAGTAGTTTCTATAAATGATGATTATGTATATATTTGTGAGTTAAGATCGCGAGTAGTACTGTGTTATCGATATTTTTTTAGCTGATTTCTCGTGAATATTTTTAAAAACACGTTTTAAACATATTGAACGGCTCAGATCATAAAAATTTGATCGGGAACTATGGGGAGTTTTTTTAGGTGTTCTCGAAAAAAAAACACTCCAAATCTAAATCTCATAGTTCTTGATCAAATTTTGATGATCCGAACCGTTCAATGTGTTTAAAACGTGATTTTAAAGGTTCCTGTAAGAAATTGACAAAAATAATGATTGAAAATGACTTGATCTGAACAATTTTTTGTAACTGTGCAAAAATACACTTACAAAAGAGTGGCGTTAACCAAAAAAAAAAAATGACAAAATCATTTTCCATATTTATATGCATGGCCGGTTCCGGGATACCTAAAAAAATACCCTGTAGTTATAAAAATATTCATCTGATTCATTGCCTAATCGATCATAAAGTGAAAGGACTTTCAGGAAGTATGTTATCTAACTTAAGTCGCCAATTTTGGCTTCCGTTTTTTTTTTTTTTTGGTTTTTTGCTAGCAGTCCGAAGAGGGAGATCGAGTACACTAGATATACTACGGTTCCGTTTCAGAACACCTTTTTAAAAAATAAGTATTTATTTTATATTTTTAAATTCAAAAATAATGTAAATGAAAATTAATTTTTCAATTTTTTTTCCACCGTATAAGAGATCTCAATGAAATCTATCAAACAAAATTCATATTGATAAAAAAATTATTTATGTAAACGTATAATTTTTAAACTTGAAATTACTTTTTTTAAAAAATAAGTATATGTTCTCTCCATCTTTAAATAAGTGTTTGGCGCGCGAAATTAGATTTTACAAAATATGCATATTTCTCTCACAATCTAACAGAACTCATTATTATCTATTGATTTGTAAAAAAAATTATTTTTTTGACCGAAACAAATATATCTTTTTGCAAGTTAAATTTTACGCACGGAACAATTATTTAGGGACGGAGGGAGTATTTTCTTTCGGAGCTGTGCTATGTGCACAGCAGCTGCTACACAGCAGCTATGCACAGACCCCGTTTTCTCCTGACTCGGGTCGCGCAAAAATAATCGGAGCCGCTCATTTTGTTCATAATATGTCGTTTAAGGTCTCTGTAAAAAATGAGCTTCGTTCGATATCGTTAGAGGCGTTAACAAAACACCCAAATTCTGAAGTGATTTTGGGTGTATTGTTAACGCCTCTAACGGTATCGAACGAAGCTCATTTTTTACAGAGACCTTAAACGACATATTATGAACAAAATGAACGGCTCCGATTATTTTTGCGCGACCCGAGTCAGGAGAAAACGGGGTCTGTGCATAGCTGCTGTGTAGCAGCTGCTTTGCACATAGCTTTTCTGTTTCTTTCGTGAACGGGACCTACTCCTACTACCGCGTACATTAATGGGAACGGGGCCTACTCCTACTAACGCGTAATGGAGACTTCCAGTGAGCGTGAAGAGGATGTCTCTAAAGTCTTCACACGCCATAGAATCGAATCGAATCTCGTTGAATAGGAAATGACAGCTGTCTACTCGGTGGGAAAATACGAGATGCCCACCAATGATTTTAGCTGTCGTACTAAGGCCGCGTTCCAAAATATTTTATTAAAAAATAAATATTTATTTCATATTTTTAAATAAAAAATATTATAAATAAAAAATAATTTTATATTTTTGCACCGTATAAATAAGATTCATATTACATATTTTTATATTTTAATAAATCAATTATTTTTTAGCTTGAAATTACTTTTTTTTTAAAATAAAGATTTATTTTACGTTCCGAAACGGGACGTAATTAATTCAGTATGTAGTAGTACTGTATACTGTATATACGAGTATTAAATCCAGTCGGTTGATTTACCAACTTGTTAATTAACTGCCTCCAGAACTTTAAGCAAAATAACCTAAGTCCACCGACCGGGGAGACCCACGGCGGCCCACTCGAGGTTTCACACGGATTATTTGAGTCATTTAAATAATTTTTAAAAAATAATTGAATGGGCTTGTAAAATATCAGCTCAATCTGATATGTGTGAGTGTACGATTCAATCTTTCATTTTTTCATGGATCAGAAATCTAAATAGAAAAAATGTATGATTGAATTAAGTACCTACGTATACGTTGGATTGAGTTGATTTTTCACGAGGCCCACTCAGTTCTTTTTTTTCACGTGGCTGTCTGTTTCCGTAGCAGCCGTCGACTTTGGGCATCATTTGTTATTAGTACAATTTCTGGAGCATTGACCTTGGGAATGGGTGTGTATGGAAGGGTTCGATCCCTTCTGTCCCTTCTGGAGAAATTTTGATCGTTGGATCGATTGTGTGATTTTTTAATTTTTTTTATACTTTAAATTCAACGACAGAAAAATCTCTCGGCATAGAGACACTGTAATTTCCAGCATAGAGAATCCTTCGTGTATGGAACGACCAAAATTGCTCTTTAAAATAGTACTTAATCAAGGAAAATAATTTCCACTCATTTTTTTGATAAATGCACATATTTTCTTGTCTTTTAGTAAAAAAAGTACACAAAAATTTCACTTAAAGACAAGAAAAGGAGTGCACTTATCAAAAAATATAGTGTGAAAATCATTTCCTCTTAATCAATTAGAATACATATATACTACTATACTACTCAAATTCTATGTCCTAAATTGCTCGCCTTTTTGTGAAGATACTGTGTATTTTACACGCAAAAAATAATATTCTTAAATTGGTACTTACCAACTTCTTCTCAATAAGATCTTTATATTGGTATAAAAAAAAAATATGTTTAAAAAATTCATGATATTACATTATTTGTTGCAAGCAAAATTCACGATTTCCTAAAGAAAACAAGTAATTTGGGATTTTATAGTAGTACTAGTTGAGAGTTTTTGTTTTTGTTTTTGTTTTTATCCGCCAAAACGCCCCTCGGGCGTACTAGTTAAGATTTGAGATGGATGTTGGTTGTAAACTTGTAATATAGGCTTTGGGCTGAAAACATTTTCCTCAATAATATTTTTCAAATTTTCGGTGTTTGGTTGCACATAAATTGGGGAAAATATTTTGCAAGCAAAATGTTTTCCACCAAATCAACGTAAATTAACTTACGGCAACCATCCCCGTAAATCATTTACAATTCTTTTCCCCGTATGTCCCCTGGCAACAGCCTAGAGAACTTTTCCACCAAATCTGAAAAATTCAAAGCATAATAACCCCATATTCCTCCATTGTTTGATGAGAGAGAAAAGTAGTAGTCTAGAGAGAGAAGGCAAGGAACCATGCTAAATAGGTGTTTTCAGAATGCCCACTGTCATTTGGGAATTTTTTTTCCCTCCTATAAATGCGATTGTTTTCCCAATACAGAACCAAACAGCAGAAATGAAAAGTTGTGTAAAATATTTTCATGTAAAATTATTTACATGGAAAATACATAGTATTTGTTATTGTAAAAGATTTTACATGAAACAAACGGAGCCTTAATGTCTCTACGGATTTGCATATATGCATGCAGGTTTCTATTCCAATAAAGAAGATTAAAGGAGCAAACGAAAGTGAGAATGTGAACAAGCCGGCACAAAAGTACATAGAGATAGTGACGGAGGACAACTTTGAATTTTGGTTTATGGGGTTTGTACGCTTCGAAAAAGCTTTCCTCAATATTCACAAGGCCATATCTATGTCCTGCTAGCCGATCGAGCAGAGTAGTTAGCTATAGGCTATAGCCCACAGCTTCTTCCCTCGATCTCTTTCTTTCTTTTTTCTTTTTTCTTTTTAATCTGGAGGACTACTTGTAGCTTTAATTTCTTTTCTTTTCTTTTCTTTTCGAACCGGGAACTTCGAAGTTAAGATGCTTTGATTAATTATCGGGAAAAAGTAATTAAATACCATCAATAGCTCAATCCATCTGATTCTGTACAAAATTTATCTATACCGTTAAACAAAAGGATTTATTTTAGTGCACAAATCGTCTACAGATAACGGTGTGGAGCCCATTATGGGTCCCATACAAACGATCTGGGCCGTTCATTAAATGTAAAATATTTTTTCTATGGCCCCTGCAAAAAATCAGCTCAATCCAATGCCTATAAGTGCTCGATCTAATCATTTCATTTTTGTTAAGATTTTCGGATAATGAAAAGTTAGATGATTGAATTGAGCACTTATAAGTATCATATTGAGATGATTTTTCATGAGAGCCTTTGAAAAAAATATTTTATATTTGATGAATGGCTCAGATCATTTGTGCAAGACCCATAGTGAGCCCCACGCCGTGATCCGTGGGTAATTTTGTGCTCGAAATATCTGTGTGTGTAGATTTTGTTTTGGTCTGTGAAATGTTGTTAGGCATATTACTACAATTTTTTGCAAGTTCACAAAGATAACCCCTTACCAAATGTTATATCTTGTCAGGATCAATGAAGCTTTTTCGGTATGGAAATATGGAAGACAAACATTGTGCCATGATCGAGTGCTGAAGCAAGCCTTTATTTTTATTTTTTTTCTTTTTTTAAAATTATCGACAAAACCTAATTATAAATGACGTTCTACTTAATTTTTTTTTTTCATATTTTTTCACACAACATGTAACCTGATTTCTATTAAATGGTGCCACTCCCACGGCTGAATCTTGGCTCCTCCACTGCAAGATCCTGTACTTTTAATAGGTCTAGAGTATGTTATCGGACGTTGAGTGGTCGTTAGTTCAATTTGCGATGTTAGCATTGTTATTTAATTAACCAGATTGAAACTTTGATTCCTTGCATAGTTTCATTCGCCTTCAAGGGAAAGAAAATCAAGCATAAGTGGTCGGCTCCTGCAAGTCTACATCTCGCATCTAGATTCCATTTATAGTTTTTATGTCAAATGCAATAGTAATGCCCCTAATTTTGGGAACGTTTAATAAATATTTTTATTGAAAACCTGAATAGAGTTTGACTCATTATTACAGAATAATTCTCATAAGAGTTTATTTATTCGATAAGGGAAGGGAAACTAGTGTTCCTATTGGTTCGTCCATCGATATATCAATATATGATCACCCTAAGCGTGGGATAAATACATCCATTGAAGCATAATAATCCGGAAGTCCAGGATCGTACCAATGAGAATATCATCATGGCTTGATTGGATTTGTAGATGCAAGTATTGTGGCCTTGAAGCGGTTAACTTTTAGGTGTAGTTCGAAGTGAACTAAATGTGCGATGAAAATGTGATTTGAAAATGATTTAAACTAAGCAGTTAGGTCTAGGGGATTTCAACACCCATTACTCGAATAAATCAGCTCTCTCTCAAATTACTCCGTTTGAGATATGCGTCAACGATCTCCCAACCCGGAGGATTAATCATTAAGCTCATTTACTAGAAAAGGAGTCGAAATGCCAAACTAATTCTAGCATTCATCTAGCAAACACAAGGGATGACATAGCTCGATCTAAGCATCTATGTGTGGCAAGTAGGCTCGCTCTTGCCTACGCATGATCAAAGAGGTTAACATCTCTGAGATTTGATAAACAAATACGAACTACCTTGATTTTCTAACTAACAATGAAGATTTATTAAGAGAAAAGCATGATTAATTCAAATCGTGGGGTGCTAATCACCCCATGACCAAGCCTAATTAACTACTTACTCATGCTAAAAATTGAATCAACAAAGCTAAATATTGAAAACATGGTGGAAATCAAATTGAACTAGAGATTAAGATGGATCTATAGTAGAGCTACAACTTTAATGAAGAGTAAAATGGCAAACAACAATTAATTAAGGAAATGAAGGATTTAGTCAAGAACAATGAAGAACACTAATAAGAGTGAGCATGAAGTCAAGAAAATCCTTCTTAGATCTAAAAAGCGCAGTAAAATCTCGTCTATTTGGGGTATGTAACATAACGGGTATTTATACAAGCCCACATTAGTACACAAAGTATCCCAAAGGACGCCCTAAAAATTCGCTTACAAAGGCACTCGGTATCGATACGTAAAATCTTGTATCGATACCGGATCACTTTGAACAGTTCTACTAGGCCGCCTAAACCAATCGGTATCAATACAGCAATACGGAGTATCGATACCCATAAGCAATTACAATTTCCAAACTTTCTGTTTTTAAATGGTATCGATACGGCGTTCTGAGTATCGATGCCGCCTTCAAACGCTTGGGCTTTTCAGCTTCTGGCCTTCGACTGGGCTTCCAACATCCTTGGCCACCCGTTGGGTCTTCAACGCTTGATTCTTTGGCCCCGATGGCTTCGTTCCTTGATCACTTTTGGGTTTTGGAGGCCTCTGGCTTGCTTTAAGCTTTACGACTCTCTTATTAAGTGATTTTCCTACAAAATAGAGTACACACACCGTACGTGCAATATCAAATAGAAAGTTAGAGTAACTAAACATAAAACGGTAAAACTAATGACTTAAGTACCAAGAATATGCATTAATGGGTGCTTATCACCTATCTACTGCTCCGCCTACTCATCCATCCTAGTCAACTCCTCGGCTCCGAAAACCTCCAAAGTGTAGAGCTCACCCTACTCATCTACAAAGTCTGACACATTATACCAGCGTCACCTTTAGTATAATATGTCAGGGTTACAACAGTAACACCATGAGCTACAAAAGCTCAGAAGAATAATCTCATACCCGCTAACCCATATATAATTATACACAACAGGGTATAGAAGTAGTATATTAGCTCATGTAAATTCAGTGATTTCTAAATATCACATGGATATTCAACAACTTCCGGATAAGCAGTTAACAATAACACATTCACATTTACTATTCAACTGGCGTCAGTGTCAGTGTAATCAGAGTTTCTCCTACGCAATATTTTCGTAGACCGTGTCCTCATTTTCACTTTTCATTTCCAAATCAATATTTCCAAAATCATTTTTTTACACACCCAACCTCGGTTCTGCCGTTCCGGGTTTCCGAGTATCTTCACAATGGTTCCGCCGTCCCAGGTTCCCATTGCCACACACAACACACCACACAATGGGCTACTAAGTCCGGCCACATTGTGGTTTCAAAAATATTTTCTTTTTAACATACGTATTTTTATTATTAACACCCTACGTGTCATGTTTTTAAACTTCCTTGATTTTTGTGTCTCGTTTTCATGTAAGGACTCCGCGGTCGGACTTTTCGCATAAGAACACTATATACGGTGCCTCGTAAACATGCATCATTGATCGTAATCTTGAAACTAAACTAAAATAATTAAAATAACAAGATCATCCAACTCTATGGTATTTTTCATGCTTAATCCATCGACTAGCCTATAAATTCAACAAGCTATGCACATAACTCAACATTAAAAACTAAAAATATGTATACATGCTCATAACCTCTTTCAAGTGAAATCTAGTGACCATGCTACTAATTAAACTATTATTTCTTACATTTCAAAAATCCGTTCTTTCTTTCTTTTTTGGAAAGTTCAACACAACATATATTTTTCGGAATAAAAGTCGAGATATTCAACATGATCATATTTTATTTCAAAATTTTAGTAAAACAAGTTTGGTAGCTAATTTTAGTACTTTAACTTAACATGCACAACAACAAAAATAACTATAATTTTTACTAGAGAAAGTGAGTAGAGATATTCTACATGATCATATTTCATTTCGAAATTTTGGCAAAACAAGTTTGCTAGCTATTTTTAGTACTTTAACTTAACATGTATTTTTAAACAAAAATAATAATATAACTAAAATTTTTACTAGAGAAAGTGAGTGGAAATATTCTACATGGTCATATTTCATTTCAAAATTTTAGTAAAACAAGTTTGCTAGCTATTTTTAGTACTTTAACTTTACATGTATTTTTAAACAAAAATAATAATATAACTAAAATTTTTACTCGAGAAAGTGAGTAGAAATATTCTACATGATCATATTTCATTTCGCAATTTTAGTAAAACAAGTTTGCTAGCTATTTTTAGTACTTTAACTTAACATACATTTTTAAATAAAAATAATAATATAACTAAAATTTTTACTAGAGAAAGTGCGTAGAAATATTCTACTATTCTTCTTGGCGGATGGTAAGGCTACGGAAAAGAAAATACGCCGGCTTACGGAAGGTGAGTGAGGCTATTGAACGAAGTGACTTCTTACGGTAGTCTTACGGTAGCTTCGAAAGAGAAAAGAAAAGACTTTCTTTTTTTCTCGAAACTAAATCTTGACTAAACTACTAAACTTTTTGAATCAAGAGGGTGGTTGAGTGGTGGTTTGGTGGCAGCCTTGGGTTGAGTTTTTTGAAGAACACCAAGAACAAAGTAAGAACAAAGAACAAACACAAGGTTTCTAGAGAGAAAAGTGGGAAGATTGAAGGTGTGAGTTGGAAGCTTGGACAAGGGTCCTATTTATAGGGAAAAATGAAACTCCTCCCTCTCTCTCTCTCTCTCTCTCTCTCTCTCTCTCTCTCTCTCTCTCTCTCTCTCTCTCTCTCTCTCTTTCTCTTGATTTGTTTCCTTCATGTGTTGTCTAATCTCACCTTTATCATGGCATAGCCTTGCTTTTGGTTCCTAGATCAACCTTAGGCGTTCATGAGGGTTTAAGGCTAAAACTTAGGTGATTAAGACATACTTTGGCAAGTCTTGCACACAAGGTAAGAATCATGGCATTCTAAGGTAGCCTTTAAGTTACTTTCTAGGTTCTTATTACCCTAATTGGTTAGTCTTGCACACAAAGTAAAAATGATGGCTATGCTACTTATTAACTTTAAACATGAAGGTTAGAAAATCATGGCTAAGGTTGCTTGAAGGCTTAGGTTAGCTTAGTTGGTCAAGTAAGATAAAAGTTGGAAGGCTTCTAGGATATCATGAAGGGTTTTGGCCTTGTCTTGTCTAGGAGGGTTTGCTTGTAAGAAAGAAGAAAATAAATGGCTTGGATTATGTTTAAAGTAGCCTAAAATGGATTTCTTGTCTTGCACTCAAATGTGTAAGGCAATGATCATCCCTCTCCCTCTCTCCTAGCAGAAATTTCCCTCTCCTTTTCCTTCTTTCTTTTTTTTTTTGTTCTAGGTCTAAGTCTAGGGTTACATGCATGAACACCTACAATAATCTAGGAAAGACGAATTCTAGTATGTACACCTATAAGGAATCTAGGAAAGTTATTCTTGAGGAGTAATTTGGTTCAAGCTTAGCTGCAGGAAATGCCTACCCTGGGGCCGCTCCAGCTCGAGAAATGCGAATCCCCGCTTTTGGGTCAGAAACGTGATGGGAGCGCGTCTCCTTTGAGATGGGAGCACACTCCTAAGGGAGATGTGAGCGCATGACGAAGATGGAGAGAGAAGACACAAATCTGCCATTACCGTTTCATGTTCTTCCCCTGTTTTTTCTATTTTGTAGAGAGAGAGAGAGAGAGAGAGAGAGAGAGAGAGGAATATGATGACTTTGTATGGACTATGGAGTATGTTTCTTCTACACGTGCATTCATCTTCTTGATCGATCTTTCATCTTCTTTATCTTCTCATCGTTTCATCTCCTTGCCCTGTTTTTTTCTATTTTGCACAGAGAGAGAGAGAGAGAGAGAAAGAGAAAGAAGGGGGAAGACAAAGAGATACCCACTTTTGTATATGTTTCTCGACACTTGTAGGGCCAATGAAAGTGTATTGTTTTTTTTTTTAAAAAAACCAATTACACCTTTACTTGTATTTGAAATCTTGGACGGTACATCTGTATAGTTGAAAGATGAGAAAGTAATAAATTGGTACAGCTGTATAGTTGGAAGTTGGGAAAGCAAATTGGAAAGTGGGAAGGGGAAATTTTTTTTACTGCTCACTTCCCCTCCCTTTTATGGGTAGTGAAAGAAAAAATAGCCAAAATCAAATTTTTGCTGGTAGATTCTGTGCATCTGTATGTATATGGATTTTTGCATGTAGATTCCGTGCCAAAATCAAATTGTACATATTTTTTTTATCAGCATATTTAATTGTACATATACCAAATGTCAATTTAAAGTTTATCAAGCTAAGGTATTTTTAGTTTTCTTCTAAAAATAAAATCATATACTAATTTTACATTTGGCAAGGAATTGAGAGGAATATTCATGCACCAAATAAATTCAAGTTATTCAACTAATTACAAGCTATCGTTTCCATTTTCAGTTTCGGGGGAGGTTATAATTTATGGTAATATTAAAATACTAAAACATGAAGGGCATTGATTTCCACTCCCCCTTTAGTCATTCACACTCTTTTTTTTTGTCTTTACTACTTGAATTTACTATTTTGCCATTTTTTTCAATACACTTCTTCGCACATTCATGGACAATATCGTAAATTCATGTAAATAATGACAAAAAAGAAAGAAAGAAAGAAAGAGTGTAGATGGCTAAAATATGAGTGTAGATACCATTTTCCAACATGAACTAGAAAAAGTAAATGCTCATCAAAATTTAGAGACATTGCATCATAAAAATTAAATTGGCTTGCTCAAAACTTGGGCAATAATTGAAAAACAATAATTTAGTTTAATAGAATCTTTATATAGTAAAAATTATTTGGTAAGAATTCTTATAACATAAATTGTCGTATCATTTTCAAATAATTAAACCCTTCATGAGATGCTCTGAAATCAAAATACTCTAGAAAATATGATTTCGAGTGACTGTAATGCCTGTTCTCTTTGCTATTTGAAAAGAATTTTTCAAAAAATTCTCCCTAGATTCCTCATACTTCTAATATTTCTCTCTCTATCTCTATCCACTTATTACCCCTACTATTTTTCAAAAAACTTTTCAAAACACAAACCAAACACAGCAGTTTTTCAAAATAAGGACACAAATCATTCTCTCACAATACATAGATTTTAATTCAAAAAATAAGGATCGGGGCCTAATTCTATTCTCCTATAAATTCAAATTGTAATCTCCCAACTCCGATTTTTTCTCAATTCGATGATTTCAAGATCACAAATAATAATTTTTGTTTGTCATCCTCCAACAAAGTGAAGTTCAATCTAACGAAACACATAAAATAATCTCCATTTGTCATACTCTAACCATGCTAAGTTCAACCTATAATGCCTATACTAGTCATGATCTCAAATAATGATTTCCCTTTGTCACACTCTAACAAAACACAATACAACTAACTAATCAGTATCACAATAAGTCTTACTCTATCTTAATCCTATGATTTCACGATCACATTAATAATAATTTGTTTGTCATACTGGTCATGATCATAGATAATGATCTCCCTTTGCCATTGTAAGAGCCAAATTCTGGGGTCTTAATTGTATTGGCAATTCCGTTCGACAAAACACATATTTTATATCGATTTGTAATTTTATTATTTTTTATAGGCTAGTGAGTCTGTATAGGATTAGAGTGGAGGAATCTTTATTATTTGTAATCGAGAGTGAGCATATTGGATAAAAAAGAGGTCAACTACAGCAAGACGATTTTTGGCGAAGATGGATCGATGGAGGGATTGATCTTGTTATCTATCAAAACTTCCTGTCCTTTTAATTGAGAGAAGAACCGTGCAAAAATAACAAGGTCCAATAGAAGTCTATTTATAGACTTGTTTTATTTACCTCCTAGGTTTCGGACAAAAGCATATATAAAGAGAAAAGGGGTGCAAGCCACAGTTATGCACCGGGATCGAAATGAAAAAAATGGGCAGCAGTAGCATCTCTCGTGTGGCGGCAGTACAAGAGGAAATCGAAGCAACAGTTCTTTTTAGAGCCATTCCTAAGGGAGATTTTTGTTACATCTATTGGAAAGCTTGTGGACTTAAGGCCGTTGGCAATCAAGATCACTGGGTGCGATGTACGTATCACTCGGCAGGTGATACTTAGAACTTTGTGAGAATCTGCATCGTTTAGATAGGTATATCTGTAACTGCACAATGATTCTAGTGATTTGATTCCTTCCAGTGGTTTTTACCCATTCTGGGGTTTTTCACGTATATCTCTGCGTTGTGGGATTATTTGCTTGCATGGTTTTCGTTGGTAGTATAACTTAGTGATTCGCATTCATACTTTTAGGGTTTTTTATGAATTAATAGGGAACCCTGTTTTTTCAATTGGTATCAAAGCGGACTGCTCCTTCCGTTAGAATATTTATTTTATTCTAGAGCAGATCCGTCATGAATATGAACATCAATCACATGTCAAGAAATATGCCTATACTTGATCCTGATAATTTTGATTACTGGAAATCTAGAATCAAGGCTATAATGAGATCAGCCGCAGAAGAAATTTGAGACTCATGTATCTTGGGTTACACTCGACCCAAGAAAATTGCTGACGACAAGCCGGTTCAAAAAACTGCATCTGAGTTATTAGTCACAGAAAAACCCTTACTTCAGGCTAATAACCGTGCACTTGATATTTTATTCGCTGCTGTTGACATAAATGAGCACAGGAAAATAGCTAATTGTGAAATTGCGAAAGAGGCCTGGGATATTCTAGTTACTTGCCACGAGGGGACATAAGTTGTTAAGCAGTCTAAGTTGCAAAGACTTACCACGAGTCTAAGTTGCAAAGACTTACCACGGAGTTTGAGTCCATCAGAATGCAGGAGGAAGAGACCTTCAATCAATTCTACTCCAAGCTCATCACCATCGTCAATAGCTGCGAGAACTTGGGTGAGCCAATTCTTTCGTTTCGTATTATTAAGAAAATTTTGCGCTCCTTACCTCCTAGATTTAAAATTCAAGTTACTATGCTAAAGGGTAAGAAAAAGTTAAAAGAAAAACATGTTCAAGAAATAGTTGGGTTGCTCCAAACTTATGAGGCTGACCTATTGCAATCTGAACCTGTTAAACCCAAAGTAAAACCTTTGGAGACTCCGAGTGCTTTTAAAAGTACTCAAAAATATAAGAAAGGTTCAGATAGTGATAGTGATGTCGATCTTGAGGAGATGAAAGCATTTTTCAAAAAATTTAAAAATAGTATGAAAAAGAAAAATGATAAAGGAAAAGGAGAATTTTCTGAAAAAAATAAAAGGGAGAGAAAAGGACCACCTGAGGGACCACGATGTTTCGAGCGCTATGGTTTTGGTCATTACACCCAAAAGTGTATAAATAAAATGAAAAAGAAGGCTTTCGTCACTAAAATGTGGGATGATAGCGATTCTGATGAATCGAATGAAGAACAAGGGGCTGATAAAAATGATAAAGGAAATTTTTTAACTTTTGGAGTAACCTTAAATTCACATGGTCATTCCGAATCGAGTGATTCTGAAACAAATAATAGCGAGGCGGATAGTTGTGATGACATTGATGAGGTCAGAGAAAAGTACAACAAACTTCATGTTTTTAGTAAAAAACTGATAGACGCGAGCGAAAAGCTTTCTAATAAGGTTAAGAAGTTAAAGAATATTTTGAATGAACGCACTCAAGAGAGGGATGAGAGAAATAAAGAAATTGAGCTCCTTTTTGAGAAAAACAAAGCTTTAACTGCTAGCTCCAAATCTAAGGATAAATCAGAGAATGACACACAGACAGGGACCAAAGTGTTGGATCATATTTTGTCCATCCAATGACGACCTAGCGATCGTTCAGAGGTTGGTTATCATGCAACGTCTTCAACTCCACTGATAGCGAGAAATGGAACTAAAAGTCCAAGTAAGAAGACTAATGGTAGTGATATGCAGAACGTGATTAATTCTCCTACGACAAAGAAGCGAATGGCAACAGAGGTAAGCGGACTTCCCAAGTGCAATGAGGTAAAACCTAAGGTTATTAATACTGATAAGTCTCACGTTTTTACTCCTGTTGTCAATAAATTTGTTCCTATTTGTCATTATTGTGGTATGACTGGCCATATTAGACCGCATTGTAGGAAGATGCATGAGTCATACACTTCACATGCACATGTAGCTCGTTCTTACAGTCATTATTATTTAGTGCCCACTTGCCATCATTGTGGACTTAGAGGCCTTATTCGTTCGTTCTGCTTTGCCCTTCATAGCTATCATAGGGCACCTCCCCGTTACCCTAAGTTGAATAATCGTAGGGAGTATCTTCAGAGGCCTAGACGTAGGATGCCTTCGCATGCTAATGTTGAAAAACCCATGACAACTAATGTTGAAAAAGGTAAAACTAGACATATTTGGGTTCGTAAAAATGAGTTGGTCTCTAATGCTAATGATGACCTTGATTCTCTAGATGACTATAGTTCATCCGGAGAGGTTAACCTTGCCTTTTGAGGCTAGGATGTGGTTCCATAACCTAGGTTAATTGTTCTTGCATATCTCATTGCCTAGAGTTATGGAGTTTCATAGTTTTGAGTTTCTCTTTGTTTCATATTTTTTGTTTTTAGTCTTTAAAAAAAATAGGGGGTTATGGTGATTGAGCATGATAGTCTTTGGTGCGTAGTTGAATATCATTGGATTTTATGAACATGTTCACCCAAATTTTTGTTGCACTTCTTTCATGGTATTCTCACTATAATTAAGTTTGAATGTTAATATATCATGAGTATTCGACATTATGTACACTCATCCATGGTTATTGGTCAGGTTCTCAAATAGGGATCACTCTTCTCATATGCTTCATTTTATCTTGTGTCTTCCCTGAGTTGTGACCACCTTTATTCGGTTTCCGTTGATAGAACCCTCGCTTATTCCAAAAAAAAAAAGAAAGGATAATATATATCTTGGCTTTTGCTTATCTGGTGGTTCATCGAGTAACCGAACAATTGGGGTGAGGTATTCTCTCTTTGAGCGTTCGCATCAAAAAAATGGATAGACCTTGTGAAGGCACCCATGTTGGACCATTGCTTAGTAACCAGACATTGGGTATAAGGTATTCTTACTCTCAATATTCGTGTCAAACAGCAGTGGGGTAAAAGTAAAAATACGGTATGAATTTCTATTGATTACTTATTAAACAACTGCATGTTGTTGAGGGGGAGCTTGTGATTAATTATCTGTGACTTGTATGTCAAACCTAAAGAGGTGTATCCTGTTGAGGGGGAGTCACTAGATAAACCTAAGTACTTGAGCATCTTGGCCCTGTTTTGAGTTGCTAAATTTTTTAGTCATGGATGCACACACACACTTTCCCCTCATGTCGATGATCATGGTGTGTTGCATTCCTTCTGTCTTGCATGGTGTTGTATCATTAAGTGGTGCCTTAAAATTTGGATGTCTTTTTCATCTCATCTCATGATATACTTGCGCTAAAACTATCTCATGCTCACATCTTCACATTTCTCATTTTTCTTTTAGCATTTAGTTTAATTTTCTTTTATTGGTTTTTGCGTGTCTATTAGTTCTTCATTCTGCTATTGAAATAAGCCATTATGCTATTTATGCTAGTATTCACGCTTCGCTTAAATCTTTTCTTTGGCGGCTTCTGTTGGTCACTCATTGATTAATTCTCCGATACTTGCTTATCATGTTCACCCTTTGTCATTCCATGTCAAAAAGGAGGAGAATGATGAAAAGGGGAGTACGTTGCTTATTGTTCTAATGTGTTTGGATGTTGAGTTTTGTTTGTAGCTTCTCTACAACTCAATCTCAGTTCGTTAATTTTTCATTGTAGTGTGTTTTGTCACGGAAGTGCCAAAGGGGGAGATTGTAAGAACCAAATTCTAGGGTCTTAATTGTATTGGCAATTCCGTTCAACAAAACACATATTTTATATCAAGTTGTAATTTTATTATTTTTTATAGGCTAGTGAGTCTGTATAGGATTAGAGTGGAGGAATCTTTATTATTTGTAATCGAGAGTGAGCGCATTGGATAAAAAAGAGGTCGACTACAGCAAGACGATTTTTGGCGAAGACGGATTGATGGAGGGACTAATCTTGTTATCTATCAAAACTTCCTGTCCTTTTAATTGAGAGAAGAACCGTGCAAAAATAGCAAGGTCCAATAGAAGTCTATTTATAGACTTGTTTTATTTACCTCCTAGGTTTCGGACAAAAGCATATATAAAGAGAAAAGGGGTGCAAGCCACAGCTGTGCACCGGGATCGAAAAGAGAAAAACGGGCAGCAGTAGCATCTCTCGTGTGGCAGCAATACAAGAGGAAATCGAAGCAACAGTTCTTTTTAGAGCCATTCCTAAAGGAGATTTTTGTTACATCTGTTGGAAGGCTTGTAGACTCAAGGCCGTTGGCGATCAAGATCACTGGGTGCGGTGTACGTATGACTCGGTAGATGATACTTCGAACTTTGTGAGGATCTGCATCGTTTGGATAGGTATATCTGTAACTGCACAATGATTCTAGTGATTTGATTCCTTTCCGTGGTTTTTACCCATTCTGAGGTTTTCCACGTATATCTCTGCATTGTGGGATTGTTTGCTTACGTGGTTTTTGTTGGTAGTATAACTTAGTGATTCGCATTCATACTTTTAGGGTTTTTTACGAATTAATAGGGAACCTTGTTTTTTCAGCCATACTCTAACAAATTAAACATGGCACCACTAACTAATAAACATTACATTGAATTTCACTCCATGGCTTCATGATCACACATAATACTCTCCATTTGTCATACTCTAATAATGCTAAGTTCAACCTGTAATGTCTGTACTCTGTACTAGTCATGATCTCAGATAACAAAAACATTACAACTAACTAATCAGCATCACATTGAATCTTACAATATCTCAATCCTATGATTACCTAATCACAAATAATAATCTCCATCATAATCAAACCTAGCAAAGTTCTAGTGACTCCGATTTTTCTCAACCCTTTAATTTCACGATCACAAATAATAGGTCCGCATATCACAATTAATGAAATCAACTCATTGGCATATTTTTTGTCTTTCTGATCAAAATTGACTTAATTGACATAATCTTTCTTTTAAAAACAGTTAAGCAAACTGGCACTTAGAATTCTCCACTAAGTCATAATGAGATGCTGGTTATCTACACAAGTCCCAATTAGTGAAGTAGGTGGTAAGTGCAAGTGTTCAACGGCTCTTCTCGTAAAAGATTAAAATCATTAAATATTTAGCCACCAAGAAATTCTCTCCACAGTCCACACTCCTCTTTATAAATTCATCACTAGATATTGCAGGAGAGTATCACCATCCCCACGTTTCTATATTAGACTCTTAGGTATGTTGAGTTCCAGTTTCTTCTCAAATCTGAAACTTAAATTTGTAGTTCTATTTTATCTTCTATAAATTTTTGTGATACAGAACATAAATCTACTTTCTAATTTGTGTTTTCATTTTTATCGCTTTTCAAAATCGCTATGGATCTTGACCGAAGCATCCATTCTGAGGAAGAAGATGATATTCAAGAGGATGATATTGAAGAGCCATCAGCTACTCCACTTTGGAAATATGTTACAAAAGTTGTTGTTGAAAAAGGATCCAAAGGTGGAGGTGGATCAGCAAAGTTTATATGTAACTTTGGCTGCCACGTTAAGCCTTACACCGGGTCTTATTCTTGAGTTCGGGCACATTTGATAGGCATACCACCTGGACAAAAGAAACAAGGCATGCAAGTGTGTGCAAAGCTGATGCACGACGATATTGAATTGCTGAAGAAAGAGGAATCAGATGCTAAACGAATGTTCGAAAATTCTAAGGCCAGAAAAAAACTCCCCATTGAACAACAGGTAAAGAAGAGTTTATAGTTTATATAAATATGCAAAGAGACTGGTCTATATTCTATACATTAATCTAAGGACAATATATATGCATACATTTAACGTCTTAAATCATATTTCATGATATAGGTATGTGATCAAGCTCCTGTCAAGGGAACATTTGATAACATGTTCCATATTACTAGCAAAGAAGACGATGATTAGAAGATTGCAAGCTGCCTTTATCAAAATAGCATACCCTTTAATATTGTGAGGTCTCCATCATGGGCAGACTTGGTTTATGCAATCAACACTGCACCTAAAGGGTACAAATCCCCTAATTATGAAAAGGTCAGGACTTCCTTGTTGGACAAAGAGCAATTCAAGGTGCAGCAAGCCTTCACCCCTTTGATGCAAGATTGAAGCACACATGGAGTATCCATTATTTCTGATGGCTAGTCTAATTTGAGGAATGAAGCCTTGATTAATGTCATGGTTGTCTCAAGTGGTAGAGCCATTTTTATTAGTGCGTATGAAGGTTCTGCTACGGAGAAAAACGCAGCAAATATTGCTGAGTTGCTCTTCAAAGCCATTGATTATGTTAGCCCCTCAAATGTGGTGCAAGTTGTAACAGATAATGCTGCGAATTGCAAGGCAGCAGGAGGAATTATTCAACGGAAACATCCTCACGTATTTTGGTCCGGCTACTTAGCTCACACTCTGAATTTGCTGATGAAAGATATAGCAAAGTCTAAAGATCCGGCTCTGTCTTTTGTTGATGAGACCTATAAAAAGGCAAAGTAGTGGTGAAGTACATCAAAAACCACAGCTCTTTTCAGGCCCTATTCAAGTCTTTCTTTCAGTTACAACTTCTTAAGGCAAAGAAGACAAGATTTGGGCACCACTACATTGTGATGCATCGACTTGAGAAAGTGATATCAGCTTTGGTTTCTATGGTTCTAAGCAGCCAATAGGGAAACTTGAGAAGGAGTTCATCAGCCCCAGAAGAGCATGACAATGTCTGAGATACGATAATGAATGATGATTTTTGGAGAAAAGCAAAGAGAATCCTTCGAATCACAAAGCCAATTTACAGAATGCTAAGGTTTTCAGACACAGACAAGGCTATTATTGGTGAAGTTTATGAACAAATGGATACTATGTTAGGGCAAATCAAGGATATTCTTTCAAATGATCCAGTGGTTTATAACTTGATTCATACTCTGGTGGTGGCAAGATGGGACAGGATGAACATTCCCTTGCATTGCCCAGCATATGTTTTGGTTCCAAGATACTACACAAATGCTTGGCTTTTAAAGCCTGCTCCAGGTGGTGGGAAGAGGAAAAGACCTCATACCGATTTTGAGGTTCAAAGGGGTTATCTCGAAGCGATTGAGAAAATCATCCAGGATCCTACTGAAGCTAGTTTGATTAGGCAACAAATAAGTGATTTTGTGAGTAACAAAGGTGTTTTTGCGCAACCACAAGTGGTGCACAATAGAGCAACCATGACTGCACTATCATGGTGGCATTTATACAGCGAGGTAGCACCTGTATTGCTCTCCCCAGCTCTCAAAGTCTTGTCTCAAAGTGTAAACACTTCATGTGCTGAGAGGTGCTGGAGTACGTACTCTTACATTCACAGCATCAAAAGGAATAGGTTGAACAATGAGAGAGCTGAAAAGTTGGTATTTGTGCACTACAATCAGAGGTTGTTGTCAAGGTATAGAAATGATTATGAAAAGTTTAAGAACTGGGATGTGGTTGGTGATGATGCCAATATTGAGGAGGATCTCTTGACAGTGGAAGCAAGAGAAAATGTATCAATTTCTGAAAGTGAAGATGAAGCTGATCCCGATAACAACTCCATTCCTACACCATCAACAGCTTCTGCAACATCTTCATCGTGTCCATCTCCAAGCCTCACAAGTCCTTCACCTGAGCAAACAGTAGCACAAAGGTGACTTGAAAGAGCACGTGGCAAAAAGCAATAAAAATGAGGATTCTACTGATGACAAATGAGATCAGAGTGTGCCTTTTGGTGGGTCAGTGTCAGTTTTTGTGGGACAGTTCTCTTGTCTTTTGTTTTTTCTTTCGTTGGGTCAGTTGTTATTTTACTTTTTTTCTTTTGTTGGGTCAGTTTTCATATGCTCTCTTTTGGCTTCCCTTTGAGGATTGAACTATGATGGTGATTTGTCTAGATTTAATCCTTGTATGAGTATTATGTTTGCAATGGGAATTCTCAGATTTAAAGTTTTCTAAGTTGACCACAATATTCAACTTTTTTTTATATACTCATGTTTTAATATATATAAAAATATATATAGCCACTCCCAAACTAAGGAGCTTCTAAGCACCTCCGCTCCCCCGCTTCATGCAACTCCGCTCCCCCGCTTCATGCAACTAAGGGTTCAAGTCTAATATTTCTAGGTTTGCATGCATGACAAGTCTAGGAATACTACTTATGGAAGCAAAAATGATTATTTCTTTAGGTTGAAAAGGTTCAACTAGGGTTTGGAAGAAATATCTCCTTGAAAGTGACCTTTCAATGAAGAGAAAGAACAATGCACTTTATGGGAAAGTGATTTGTTTGATTAAGAAAGCATAATGATGGGTTTGATTGTCATGAGTGGGGAAAATGACAAGTCAATGGAAGGTGAAATGATTAAAGGATTGGCTTTGGCTTTTGAAAATGACTTGACAATGCAAAAAGAATGAATAAGGCTTCAAAGTAGCCTTTCTAGGAAATTTTAGGGTGATATATATATATATATATATATATATATATATATATATATATACAGAAATCTTCAAGTAATGACCTTAAAATAAGGACCTTATATGCGGACCTCCCATTTCTTGCATTTCCCGATCTGATATCGATGATCCGAGCCGCCCAATGTGATCAGAACGTGATTTTAAGGGTCCTGCAAAAAATTGGCAAAAAAAATGACCGGGAAGGGCTTGATTTGAGCAGTTTTTATTTGAACCGTTAGATAAAAAAACAAACAAAAACTGCTCGGATGAAGCCCTTCCCGGTCTTTTTTTTTTGCTGATTTCTAATGGGTACCCTTAAAATCACGTTCTGAACACATTGAGCGGCTCGGATCATCAAAATTTGATTCGGAAATGGAGGTCCGCATTTTATTAAAATAAGGTAGTCCTTATAAGAAGGGGACTCTCTCTATATATATATAATGCCAAGGTTACTTGTAGAAAGGAGAAAGAAGTGATGATGGCTTACATTGAAGAAATCATTCAATGAAAATATATATATATGATTAAAGGTTTCCAAAATGTGTGAAATAGCCTTTTAATGAGTGAGGTAGACTTTCTAGGAAAAACTAGAGTCTTAAAAAATTTAGTAGGTTCATGTGGTTCAAGAATGGTTGAAAAGATTCACCTAGGGTTAGGAGGATGTAACTAGGTTGAAATGGTGATTAGGTTTCTCCAACTAATTGGTTAGAAATTAACTTATACTTACCAAGTAGGATTTCTAGCCAAGAAATAAAATTTATGAATTAATTCTAGTTAATTTATGCAAGGGTATAAATAAGTCCATTTGTCCTTAGGAAATGACTAGTTAATTTTATATGAAGACAACTTAATTTATAAGTCTAGAATTTAATTATGATGGATTATTAGAAATTAAAATTGAATTTTAAAAGCAATCCAAGTAATTAAAAAGGATTTTTCAATAATTAACGAAATTTTTATTTACCAAAAATTAGAGCTATTATAATGATGAATTAAATAAAGACAAATGGAAAGAAAATAAATTTACCGAGTAAAACCAAGAGTTAACTAAAAGAATTTATCAATTTTTAATTTTTTTTCTAAAAAGAAAAAAAGAAAAATTTCCCCCAGAAATTAGGGATGTTACAAATACGCGCACAATGATACACAGATTTCTAGTCAAGAAGAGATGATCCGTACATATTGATAATGATGATGAGTAATAGTGTGGTAAAGAAGAGGTCCGCATTGTGTATCCGTAGAAGAAAAGGACAATGAATTTCTGTTTGACCCGGGAAAAAAAAAGAAAGAAAAGGGCAAATAATAATTCTTAGGATAATTAAGGACAGATAGTGTGTGTGTGCGCGCTGTTGGTTTGGTAATACAAGTAAATATCCTTTGTGTGTCAATAAAAAATGATTGTGTTTTACACTTTTATAAGTTCTACAGGTGGAAACTCAGAAAATAGCCCGGGTCTACAAGTGAAAAAATTGAATTCAAATCATGTAACCCCTTATTCTTTGCATCAAAAATTATTTTTAATCATTTACAAAGGTTTTTTTTTTGTCATTCGTTAATCATAATCTACTTTATCCTAAGGTACTTGAGGGAGAGGGATGAATACTTACGGGAATCGAATCTTGCCCATGTGCATGGGAGTATAAGGGAGGCATTAACTACACTACACTCCACTTACTTATAAAGGTTATTTTAAACTTTTCTGTTAAACTCATAATTGATTTTACGTACTCCATGCCCAGTTAGGGAGGGGGCCACATTTGTTCTGACCGGCCCTTACATGTTGCAAGTTGAAATCTTCGCTCGCTACATTTATACTAGTATTTGAGTTTTTATGACCGGCAGAAGACAAGCTGACATTAAAATGTCTTTGGGGATACTCCATCACACAGTCTGACATGCATATTGTTCTAGCAAAAAAAAATTTGCTCCATATAATTTGAAAACTATTTGTCATGGAGGGAGAGTGTGTGCACGCTCCTTTAAAAACGACTAATTTATTATATAATCAAACTAAACTTGAACGTTGTTTTAAGTTCGTTGATATTTTCAAACAAAACTTGAATGAGTTTAATCAACTCGTTCAACTCGTGATTGGCTCAACTCTCTCTCTCTCTCTCTCTCTCTCTCTCTCTCTCTCAATTGGAGAAATTAATTAGAAGCATGCGTACGTGTATTTTATGATTTAGGGAATATTAGAGACAAATATGTGGTTTAGTTCTTCATTTGGGGAAAATTGACTTATGTTTCCAATATGATTATTATATGTTTGTCGAACTAGTATTTCCTGATTTTTTCCCAAATTAGAAAAATAGATTTCCTTTTTCCTTTTTACTTCACTTCACTTTTTTCAAAATTAGCTTTCATGTACAAAATTACCGACGAACAGTGCTTAGCCTCGGTCCATAAGATTTCTCTGGGTTAAATAAGTCTTTTTTTTGACAAACTCAAAAGGGTGGACTTGTTTGTAAAAATGCTTAACAAAATTAGGGGGAAAGGAACAAAGAAAAATTAGGAACACGGGAAAAAAAATGAATGAAAGACATAGTTCTGTTCTGTTAAAATTCTTATTTTTTAAGTATATATTTTCCGCTTTACAAGACAGATCATTCTCTCACAATACATTACATTTAATTCAAAACATGAGTACTTCCCTCCATCTCAATTTATTGTGTCTATATTGACTTTCCCAAAATTTAAGAGAACATCATAATTACATTGACTTTTTATCATTTTTACCATTTTACCCCTTTGACAAATTATGGTACTAGCTAGAGCCACATCCATAAGTAGTAAGCCGTTCGGCTAAATAAGCCACTTGGCTTATTTTTTTTGTCTTTATTCAAATTTTTTTCGCATTTGTTAGTTTTTTGTCAATTTTTTGGGGATTATTGCTTCTTCATGACAAGAGGAATCTAAAAAGTAAAAAATTACGATCGAAATCCAAATGAAAAAATTGGCTTATTGGCTTATTTTTGTCTTTATTCAAAAAAATTAGGTTTCGATCGTAATTTTTTATTTTTTAGATTCCTTTCGTCATAACGAAGCAATAATTCCCAAAAAATTGACGAAAAACTAGCAAATGTGAAAAAAATGTGAATATAGACAAAAAAATAAGCCACTTGGCTTATTTAGCCGAACAATCCCTATCATGTCAAATCAAGTTTAAATTTTGAATATGGAAGGGAGAAAATGAGGGGTGAAATGGTAATATGAACATCCAAAAATAGAAAATTTTGAAACAAACACATCATTTTATGATATCCGAAAAAGGAATAAGAGCATAACAAAATAGGACAGAGGAAGTACTTATTTTAGTTAGTGAAACACACATACGAACTATCAAAGTCGGATTCCTCTATCTCTCTCTCAACTTGAGAGCCTCTCTCTAAACTTTTCTCTTTCTAGGGTTTTCTTCGAGGGATGGGGGTGGCCGCCACTTCTCACATCCACCTCCCCGCTTCCTCTGGTCTTCCTCTTCTTCACCTCCTAGCCTCGTTGTGCTCCACCTGTGCCTCCCCTCCCCCTCCGCCTCCTACCTTCATCCGCTTGTCCAGCCTTGCTGGGGCCGATCTAGTGAAGCTTGGATGGCTTGGCTTTGCTCATTCGGCGAATAAGCCGACAGATCCAGTACGGCGGCTTCTAGCGACAGAGTCCTCAGCTGGGTTTTTTTTTTTTTCTTGTCTCTTTTTGGTTATGTTTGTTTTGGGTTTTGTTAGTATGGTTCTCTCCCTTTAATGGGAGTTTTCCCTCTCCAATGTGGGGTTTCTAGTGTTGTTTTGATTGTTTTTGCCGTAGTTGAGGGTTTGTATTGCTCTATCTATTTGAAAGTTGGTCATGACCAATTAACTGGCAAAGCCTTGTTGCGAGACTCTAGTGAGTAATCTTGGGTAGCTAGGCCTCTTATTTGGTTATTTACTCTCCTTGGGATGATATCCAACTTCGATGTTGTAACGACCCGGATTTTTGACCCAATTTTTTTTAATACAAGTTTATACTGTTAAATTCCTAATTCAATAATTAATTAGATTGAATAATTAAAATATATTATTATGTGTACAATCGATATTATTTACTCTATTGTATAAGATATATACTTTTACTTTAGATATACAAGGATTCATATTCATCTCCTTTTTTTTTTCTATCTAAATTTTAATTAGAACTCTTCTATCAAACTAACTCTCCACTTCTCTCTCTCATCCTATACATAAAAGCGTCCAGATACATTCTCACCCTGTACATACATGCGTCCACATACATTAGAATTGAAAATCCCACCAAATGTGGCACTTGTCCTCTATCTTTTTTATCATTATCAGTATCCCTCTCTTTCACTCTCCTTTCCCATTCCACCACTTCTACACCTATCCTCTCACCTTCTTACTATCTTATTCTATCTCATTATACATACCCACATAAATTCGAAAATTGAACACCAGTATATTATTTTACTCCCAATTCTATTGTTGAGTCTAGAATAGAGAGAGAGAGAGAGAGAGAGAGAGAGAGAGTTGTGACCGTAGGTGTGTGCACACCGTGAGTTTCGTGGGCACACCGCCCCTGCGGGCCTTGTTGGAGTGCCGCCGCACGCTGCCTTGAGATTTCAAAACCACCACGGCGATCTACGGACACCGTACAACACTTATCCAGACTTAGAATAGTGTTTGAGGTAGTTTTCCGGAAACCCGAAACTTTTATCTGCATTTTAATGGAGTTACTTAGATTTAAAGTTTATTGAAGATGATGACCTGCTGTTAAATTGTTAATTTATTTTTAGTCCTGTTTATATTAAAATTCAGTCTGGTTGTGCTAGAATGATTAGTGTTATACCCTGTGAAAATTTATGATCATTTAACAAGTGTTTGATTGTAAAATTATTATTGATGTTGCATTGTTAATTTGTATTTGAGTGGACGTTTACGTGTTTAATAAATTATTGGGGTAAATAAATATTTATGAAATATTCACAAGAATATTTTACTAATAAAAATATATTTAGATTGTAAACAAAAAATATTTTAGATTATGTATTAGTTAATCTTTAACTCTAATAAATATTAACTAGAATAGCCTCTCATAATTTTGTTGTTATAAAAATCTCATATTAATATTTAATATAGTTAGTAAATACTAAATTTAGCAATAAGTATTTTTCAATAAAAAATTTATTTGTAAAATCTATGAATAATATGAGAGTTAAAGAGAATGTTTAAATAGTAAAAATATTTTATAAAATTTCTAAACGAGAGAAATAGACTTAATTTTAAGTGTAGCAATTAATTGTTTGACTGAATATTATTATGTTACTCGCATGATTAATTCTATGGCAGGATAAATTTTATCGCATGGTTACGTGTTGTTAGCATGTTAGTACTTTTAGTTGAAATGTTGAACCATGTGGTATTTTGTTGTGGTTGTAGATTGGACAAATAGGTTCCCGGGGTGGTTACGAGCAGTTAATCATTTAGACGATGATAAGTAAATGGAAAATGGTAAAGTGTTGAAAGTGTGAGTACTGTGTAGATTGTGAATTGAGCCATGGTGATGGCAAGGGTAACCTATGGGGCCCTGTGTTGAAATAGGTTACCTGCGAGGCCCGGTGTTGTGACACTAATATATGATACGTCATGGGAAGTTTCTCTTTGAGGAAGAGAATGGGTCCCATGAGACGGTTATAGTTAGTGAGACGTTAATGTATGATACGCCATGGGAAGTTTCTCTTTGGAGAAGAGAATAGGTCCCATGAGACGGTTATAGTTAGCGTGGGGTAGTGGATGTCCGACCCTAATGTACGATACGTCATGGGATGACTCGATTCTCCTGTTATGGTCTTAAGTGAGAACATACTCGGTACATAACTTAGATGCGCTCACCTAGGACCCTGGTGCAGGATAAGTAAGAGGAAGGATGGACCCATGAGACGGTTGTAGTTAGTGGATGTGGGAGGAAAGGATCTCGTGGAGATGATCCTTAGATTACATGTAAGATGATGGATAGTAAAGAAAAAGACGATGTGTTATTATAAATTGTTATATTGTTGATCTGCATATTTTGATATTGGGTTTTAGGATTTCTGCTTGGTGAATTATCACTCAGGATACGTTTGTATTCTGGCAAATCGTTTGCTTCGGCGTTCAATTTGCCAGAGTGTGCAGGATTTCACAATGGAGCAGTTGATACAGGTGGGACCCCTGAAACGGAGTCTGGGCCAACATTGCTTGGAATTTCGTGTTAAAACTAGAGTCACTCTGGAGTTGCTTTTGTTAAATAAATGTACATATATTTTTGTATTATTTTGAAATTGTAATTTTTGTATAAAGATTAATAATGGCCTAATAGTTTGTAAAATTCAGTGTATTTTAGGGTTAATGCTTCCGAAATCCCTTGAGAAATCGGGGCGTTACAGATGTATTTGGCTAGTTTCTGATATAATACAACTCCTACCATTTTGGGGAAGAGGAAAAAAAAAAAAAAAACACACTTACAAGAGCTAGGAGGCATTGGGTTAAATGGCGCATGGTAATTGATCCGTTTTAATGTAGAGGGGTAATGTGGTCATTTTAATGCACTAGGTTAATTTGATCATTTTAATGCATAGGGGTAGGGTAATTTGGCCATTTTAGAAGAAACTATTTGGAAGCATTTTTTACCCAACTACCCATTATTTATTCTATTCTAAATTTTGTACAAAATATATCCATCGCCTCATGATCCATAAAATATGTACTACATATTTGTTTTGGGAATTGATTTGTACACTCTCTTTTTTTATAACCACGCTCCTATTTTTGAATTTTAGTGTTGAAAGTGTATGTATATTTTTTTGCTAAAAGACAAAAAATGGAGTGTGGATATAAAAAAAGAAGAAGTGTAAAAATCAATTCTCATTTGTTTTAGCTAAAACAAAAAATACACATACACTGACTCTCTCATTTTTTGTTCATAAGAAATTTCACGTACAATGACGAGCGCACATGTACTTGTCTATATTTATGCACATTGCTTACATCATAATTGGAGCAACGTTCATCCAACTGCTTCAACAATGATTTTTTTGTTGTAGTTTTTGTAAGCTGAATTTCCGGCGATTATATTGGGGGGGGGGTGTAAAATTTTAAGGGGCTTCTCTGTCTCATTTAGTGGTTTGTTTTCTCTCTCCCATCCTAAATCTGGGGTAGATTTCACTGCCATTAAGCTAATTATTTTGATATAACATGTTGACATTCTTCCTTTTACATATTCTGAAGAGATTTCCTACTGTGTGCCCCCTGGTAATCTCGTTGTAGTCAAGCATTTGTGGTCAGTGGCTAAAGTTAGTCAATTTCTGTATCTGTTACTCCGTATTATTTTCTGACCGGTATTGGAATTTCAACTCCATTGGCCTCTCTCTCTCTCTCTCTCTCTGATTCCTAATTTCTTCTACTATATGTTTTTTGTGGCTTGAAGTTTCTTCTGCTCAACATAATAAATACAAATTACGTACATATCTGAATTGGATAAATTTCTTCAGAAAAAAGATTTGGATATATTAACATATGCAATTGGTATTTTGAGGAAAAAATTGGAAGAAGATCATCTTATTGTTTGCTATTTTGCCGTGGTCATCATCGCCCTAGCTTGTCTGCAATTGGTATTGATATTTCTCTTCATAATTCTTCTCTTTCTCATGCTGTGTTAATTGAATGCCATTAGTATGCAATATGATTTTGTGGGTTGTCTCTTTAACCAAACGAAAATAGGTTATAGGGAAATAGGTTATAGGATTAGCTGACAGATAGGAAATATATATTCTCTATTAATTGATCTTCTTTTCTCCAGAGTGCAAGTCTATGTGAGATTTTTTACGCAAGATTTCTTAAATTTCATAAAAGGACGATTGCAAGCATTTGGATTCCTCATTCTTAACAAAATACTTTTCCACATTTGATTTGAAGTTGTTAATTGGTACTTGGTAGAATCTTTTAAGTTCAAAATTGTTAGATGTGTTACTTTCCATGTTTTTCAGTTTGAATTTTTTAATTTATGCTATCAGATTGGTTGACTATTTGTTGTTTTGGGTATAACGTGTCGGCTTGTTGAGTATGTTAAATTTATTTTATTTTCTTGATAATTTTGAATTAAAAAAAAGAGTTTTGATTTTTCCTTTTTTTTCCCTAAAAATCAATTTTTAATAATTCACAAAAAATTAATGCAAAATTAACAAATGCGAGAAAAAATCGAATAAGACAAAACAAGAAGCCAATTTGCTTTATATCTTTTTTTTGAGGAAAAACTCAGCCTGAGTTGATATTTTCTGACGTGCGATTTGTAAGCATACCAACCAAGCTGGTGTTGCCCGGGCACTTGCCTTGACCTTGGGCTCGGCCTCTGTCCAAACCCAGTGTCTTTAGTAGTACTCAATATTTTGAACCAGGCACACGGGGTTTTTTGACTAGCCCAAGTTGCACAAGGGTTTTTGTTGCTGTTTTGAAAAACGTTCATGTCAGGTGTCTCTCTCTCTCTCTCTCTCTCTCTCTCTCTCTCACGCACACACCTGATCCCACTCCAACGCCACCTTTTGTGAATCCAAAGTTTGCCTGATTCCCTCGTGATTCCGTCCAAGTTTTCTAGTACTATATCTAACCACTATGCTGTATGTAATGGATTTGATCGCGTTTCAGAAAAAAATGAATAGTTTAGGGTTGTGGTATTGTGATATCTTTCTTTCTAGTTTCGTTGTTCAACCTGCAATTCTTCTTCTTATTCAAGCTTCCTTAACCTGGACAGGAACAGCGAAAGATGAATTGTGCCCTTGAAAGAACCCATAGCAATACTCTCAAAGTCGCAGTCTGGGAAAAAGATTCTGTTTCCCGTAAGTCTTTGGGAGACAACAATTTCAAAGCATCTTCAAACGTACTATTTTTATTTTATTTTTTTTCGATTTTGTATCCATTTTGGCAGGGGCAACTATTTTCTGACTTGTTGACAATGGATTTTCATGCTTTGTTGTAGGTCTGTAAATTGTCTTCTCTTGCTTGGCGGAACTCTGATCAGAAGTAAGATAGGTTTATGAATTTATTATTGGTTAAAATGTTATAAAAAATCGATAGGCGTACGGAAAAGGGGCATGGGGCTAGGCGCCGACTAGTCGTCGACTGCCTAATCTAGGCATTGGACCGCCACCGCTTAGCACCTAGGCAGGGACTAGTCGGCTTAGGTGGCCAACTTCTAGAACACTAATCAAACATTAGTCACAGACTTACAGCTGTAAATTACTGTGTTTATCGTATAGAACTTTTAAGTTCCTTGACCATGAAGTGACTAATGTTCTGTGCATGATTATTGATGGATGTGGAACCAGTAGTTTATATTATGATTTTATGACGGCAATATTTAGCATTTGTATGTCTGGAATTTCAGAAAAAAATATGACCTGTTATTTAAAAAAAAAAATCAGAAAAGAACACTCGCAAAATTGCTCACTTGTATCAGCTCTCTCCAGGTGGGAAATTCGGAGAGTATGAGAGTCTTGTTAGCTGAAATTTGGTATAAGATCCCGGTCTATAGGTAGAATCAACAATAACTATAGAATTCCATTTGGATTTTTCATTCGTCATTGCCTGCTATAAGATAACAATCTGATTCATTATTTCTTTACTACTTAGTAGGTGTGCTGTCTTGAAGTTCCTTGTGCTGAAACATAATGGACACTGGAGAATTGCCACACTGCCGTTGCAACACCCTGAGCACACAATCCATCTTGGATCTGGGTCTCAGGTAAAGATGGATGGTCTCCATTTGGTTTCTCCATCATCCGTTAGTTCAGTCAGGGCTGATCAACAAAAGGGAAGGAGAGGGCCCACAAGTGAGAGGGGCTCCTCTATCAAACCATTTACTGCTAGAAGATTTGCTGAGTCAAATACTCAGTCTCGAAATAAAGGGTTTCCTAACAAAGTGAGTAGATGCAATATTTTGCCCGCTGATTCTTCTTGCCAGACTTCTTTCAGTAGCAGTGATTCCAGTGTTATTATTCCAACTGGCTCCAATGCTAGTAATGCTTCTGATACTCATATTGCTATATCTAAAATAGACGAGTCTACAAAACGAAATCCGAAAAAGAAGGCGAGAAAGAAGGCAAATCGAAACAAAAGGCCTGGCTTAACTAACTTGGAATGTGTTCGTGGAAGTTCAACATTTGAAACTGGTTTCACTAAGAATACAGATTATGTGATTGCATCACTTCCATATGCAACGAGATTGGCAGTTTTATCACCTCAGACTAATGGCAGTGGCAGCGATTTGGAAGGAAATAGTAGTGGCAATATCATCTTTTCGGAAAGCCCAAAATTATGTACATCTTACATTGATGAAGGCGATGTGTTGGAAGTTACGCTTATTGGAGAGCACTGTTCACCAACTGAAAATGGGGTTGTAGCCGATTTTCCAGAGTTTTCTATCATAGGTGGAGTGCAGGATAGAAATTCAGACCCTACCAGTTGTTCAACTGATCCATGTTCCAGTGGTTATTCCCAAACAAATGACTCTTCTATGTTAGATTCTATTTCATTTTGTTCAAATGACAAGAAACATGTGTCTGCTAGCTACAAAGTATCTGCCAAAGGAAATGGTCGAACTAATTTTTCCAGACCTTCTGGTTATATAGCCAGAAATGGATTGTATTTTCTTCCAAATGTTTTTAGTGGTGTTGGGGATTCCTATTGTCACATGGAGGGAACAAGCTCTTCTGAACACGGATGTTCCAGAAGTGACGTGGCCTGTAGAGTTGAGCAGATTAAAAATATGCCCAGGAATCCGAGCATCTCATGCTTAAGCAGCTCTGGAAAGTTTACTGGTTGTTCTGGGAAGGAAAATAGTCACCCCGTCTGGCAGAAGGTTCAGAGGAACGACACTCGTGAATGCAGCTCTGGGTTGAGAAATGTAAAATCAGACAACTCGGAGAGTGGTGGTGGGTTGAAAGAGGTTCCATTGCTCAAAAAGAAGTCTAATGGTGCTCAATCTTGTATGCTGTCAACACGTGAAGGGAAAAACCACTCAAAACTGAAGTCATCTAGAAAGTCTAGAAGGAAAAGTAATCTTGGGTCAAAAGATGATGTAGACAATTATTCTACAAAGGGATCATATCCTGCCAAGGCAAGCTCAACTATGTGCAGCGAGATTAACGTACAACAGAGTGAAGTAGTTGATATATCAGCACAATCCGGTGGTAAAAACGGCTTAAATAGCACTATGGGTTCTTGTTCTAAGATTAGTTGCAAAAGAATTGGTTTTCCGACCAATGGAGTTGAGTCTAGTACGTCTGAAGCTGTTCGCAACTTAGAAGATCGCCCCAGTGAGCTGCAGCCGTTTGAACATATCTGTGCTACTCTTTCCATTTTGAATGATCAAACTGCCAAAATAGAAAGTAACTCTCCATCAGGATCTTGTGACTATCCGGACCAAACAGAATTTGTTGAGGGCCGGTCCACAGGATACCTTAATCCTCGTGGAAGTGAAGGTACCAACGTAAGCAAAGATGTTTCTCATTTGGAACACAATAAGCAAGAGCATACTTGTGAATCCACTTTGCGAAAATGGAAACCTATTGGAATAAAAGGTTATGTGGTGTCAAGGTCGGACCATTCTAGCAGCTTACCATTGGCCCACTCGCGGGAAATTGGTTCTGATCGTGACCATTCTTCTTCCATAAATGCTAGTCTAATGTGCAGTGGTCAGGGTGCTATAGATCGCATTGGCTTACATTCTGAAGGTGAAGTCCAGATCGAGAAGCATTCAAGTCAGAGAACATGCACACCCAATGAGTCCAGCGTCAATCAAGTTGCTGCGAAGTGCTTTAGTACCAATCCAAGAGACCATAATTGTTCTGCTGTTGAAAATGAGTCGAACAAGATAGCACAAGCGATCAATGATGCCTACAGGGCACAATTAGCCTCTGAAGCTGTTCAAATGGCTACAGGATGTCCAATTGCTGAGTTTGAAAAGCTTCTTTCTTCTGCTTCCCCCGTTATTTCTTTACCCTACAGTATTTCAAGCTGTCAGAATTGCTTGCCTGATGAGATAATAGGTGCGCCTCTGTGCAGACATGAGATGCCCAATGTCACTTTGGGAAGCCTCTGGCAGTGGTATGAGAAACATGGGACTTATGGTTTAGAAGTAAGGGCGAAAGATTATGACAACTCAAAAAGATTAGGAATTGATCGTGTGGCATTCCGTGCGTATTTTGTTCCATTTTTGTCAGCAGTTCAGCTGTTCAGAAACTCTAAGAGTCCTTCAGATACTAGCAGTACGGCTTCTGGTAAAGAAGCTGTGGAGGAGGCTTGTACCTTTGACAAAAGACCAGGAAACTCCTCCAATGTTAGTTGCCTTCCAATATTCTCTGCACTTTTTCCTCAACCTCACATGGACACAAGTTCTCTGTCACCAATGAATAGCGTATGTTGCACGGAAATGTCTTCAGTAGCTGCTGAAGGCAATGAAGCTATACAATCAGATGATTCTACGAGCACCAACGAGTTAGAGCTTCTGTTTGAATATTTTGAAGTGGAACAACCTCAGAAAAGACGAACGTTGTTCGAAATGTAAGTGTTGTTTCGCCATAATTACTCAGTTGGCTCCGTGATTCAATGTTATGCTTGAAAAATAATAAAGTTTCCTGTGATTGGAATCACTGTGCTATTAAATGTGGAGGGAGTATTCAGCCCCTTTCCGTTGTCAGTTGTCTGGAAAGGAAAGTACCAAATATGCAGATTCCTCTGTTTTTAATTGTCTAGTTAGCTGAAAACTTGTTAGGTACACGTCTACTCTCTCACAAGAAATTGCAGGAATCTTATTTATCAACTGGTTCCCTGCATAAGAAAATTATGATGTCGATGTCATAACTTCCTTTATTCTTTTGTCAAATGAACAAATACAAGAAAATCTTTGTCATTTTCCTATACTTTCCATGAATTTACTTTTCCTGAGTAACCTTCCAGCACAAAATTCTTGACACCTGAAGCTTAAGATTCTGTCTAGTTAATGAAGCAGTGACACTTGTCAACCACAGATCTTCTGAAGGAATTCTTCTGCTTTACCTGAACTCACTGTGCTTTATTTGCGCACCCTTGATACTATGCATGTTGCAGATACTTTTGGAAAAGGAGCTACAGTTGACCAACATTGCCTCTTAAGATAGTTTTTTTGCTGTGTATTGAGAAGCATTCCAATAGTCATGTCCAATAAGCAATTAAGTATTCATTCTGCATTGGTAACCATGTAATTATTCTACTTTTTTACATATCATACCTGGGTTGAAGTTCACCAGCAGGACAAATCCAAAAACACAACTTGGCCAAAATTAAATGCCCAAAACACAAGGTCACAGTATGTTATTTGCCTCCCACTTGAGTTTCCTAGTTCTACATTTAGAGTATATCATGTTTCACCTTGATTACTTTTCCATGGTTCTTTTTTCTTTTTGCTGAAAGAGAATGAGTAACCCTTGTCAGCCGTTTATGAAATTGGATACACATGATGCCTCAATTGTTGAAGCAATTTGTTCCAGAGAACTGCAGTTTGTTTGCTTAAAAACCTGCTTTTTGATCCATGCTTCGGATTGATATTTGACCTGACTTGTTTTCAGGATAAAGGAGCTTGTTATAGGTGATGGACCATCTCAATGCAGAGCGTACGGGGATCCAACTAAGTTAGACTCAGTGGCTCTGAATGATCTTCACCATAAATCCTGGTCAGTAACTAATTTGTCTAGGCTCCTAAGTGTTTCTTTAAAATACTAAACTAGTTAAGCAGCCACATAACCTGTTCTAGAACAATTATGAGAATAATTACGCTTTGAAAGTGAGCGAAATTCTAGATGTATCTGCTGAAACCAGGTATTTTCAGGTACTCAGTGGCTTGGTATCCAATTTATAGAATTCCAGATGACAACTTCCGTGCGGCTTTCTTGACTTACCATTCTCTTGGCCATTTTGTTCGTCAAAGTGTTGCATCTGATTCTTTTGGTGTGGGTGCTTGTGTAGTTTCGCCAGTAGTGGGCCTTCAGAGTTATAATGCTCAGGTACTCATACTTATTGTACTTGTCATGTTTGACCTTTTAGCGGCCATTATAGGAGCAGTTCTCATTATTGTTGAGATATTCATAAGAAGCTTGATCTGTTCTTTCGAGAATGCTGCTAAATTGTAGTTGATGTAGCCCATAGAATCTTGGTATAGCTATATCAAGCTTTGCCTTTTGAGATAACGGTCTGTCATGCAGTCATTATTTTTGGTAGGCATTCACATCATAATGCTGTTCCAAAGTGTGCTAGGTATGATCACACCAGATTCGTGGCAGAGTAGGAAAAGTAAGCTCTTGGGAAATTAAACAAATGGAGAAAAAGTACATGTTGCATGTCGTAGTTCTAGAAGTTTCCCTCTTCGTTGGAGAATCAAGAGGATGATGATTCTAATACGTTGATGTCTGCCCTCTTGGTGGATGTTGTCAGAACCAAATTGAAGCATAGATGATGCTTCTTCTTTTTTGTGCAAGGATAGATGATGCTTCTGGTTAACTTTTATTGGATTCTGCATCTGACTAATACTTGCTTCTGGTTAACTTTTATTGGATTCTGCATCTGACAAATACTTCATGTCCAGTTTAGTCTCTAGATAAGGCTGTTTGTTAAAACTGAAAAATGAAACTGAAAGCTGAAAAATTAAGTACTGAAAGCTGAATGCTAAATTTTTTAAGTTGAAAAGTTTGATAAACATATTAAGCACTGAATTAAAAAAATGATGAATTAATTTTAGTTCTGATTCTCTCTTAATTTACTAATGGTCACAAAGTACTTATGGTAATGATGGAGTGGTGATTGTGGTGGGTTGGTTGTGATGGAGTGAGGGTGGCGGAGTAGTGAGGGTGGGGATGGAGTGGGTGTGGGAGTGGGTGGTGGCGATGGAGTGATGGTGGTGGTGGCGGTGGAGTGATGTCAATGTAATGGCAGTGTTCTAAAAGTTGGCCGCCTAGGCTGATTAGTCAGCGCTTAGGCGCTAGGCGGTGGTCCAATGCCTAGATTAGGCAGCCGACTAGTCGGGAGCCTAGTCCTCGCCTAGGCGGCCGACTAGTCGGCACCTAGGAACTAGGCACCCCTTTTCCGCCCGACTAGCGCCTAGCGATTTTTAGAACATTGTGTAATGGTGGCAATGAGTGGTGGCGGTGAAGTAAAGGTTGTGCAATGGTGATGGTGGTGGTTGTGTGGTGGTGGTGGAGGATTGGAGTGACGGTGGTGGTGGAGTGGTGGCAGTGGTGGTGGTGGTGTTGGTGGATTGATGGTGATGGTAGTGGTAGTGGTAGTGGTAGTGGTAGTGGTAGTGGAGTTGTGGTGGTGGGAGTGGTTGTGGTGGTGCCGTGGTGGTATGGTGCTAGTACACAAGAACTTAGCCAGAATTAAGTAGCTCAAAGTTACTTAATTTTTTTCAACTTTTTAGCTTACATTTTACGTGGCATTTAATTTGGTAAGCAATGTAAAATGTGGTTATCAAACTTACTAAATCACTTATTACTTAATTGATTCAATTTTAAGTGCTGAATATAGGTTATCAAACAACCATAACTGAAGCACTTAATATATAGTGGGTACATTTTAAGCACAAATAAATCCTGTGCAGTTTGTATCAGTTCTGTGAACTGATTGCTGCTATTCTGGATTCTGGAATGTGTAATGGGACAGGGAGAATGCTGGTTCCAGCTAAGGCAGTCTGAACTTAGCCAAACAAGAGATATTGCTCAGTCAAATTATTCAGGAATTCTGAAGGAGCGGTTGAGGACGCTTGAGCAGACTGCGTCTCTAATGGCAAGAGCTGTTGTAACCAAGAAGGGCAATCTCACATCTTCGAATAGGCAACCCGATTACGAGTTCTTCCTCTCAAGGCGTCGCTGGTAGCTACTAGCCTAGTTCCAAGTCATCCTTTTTCAGTTATGATGACTAGTTGGTAGTCCTTTTGCTTTCCCTTTCAAGTGTTCAGGTAAACCAACTGCATTCTAACCTCTAACAGGGATTAGAAGGTACTTGTACTCATCTTGTAATTAGGGGCTTCTTCTGTGTACAGTTTTGCTCGTGTGTTTTTTTTTTTTTTGGTACAATGGAAACAACGTTTTGCTCATGTTTACTTGTATAGTTTTGTACTTCTCTGTTTAACTTCATGGAAATATACATGCAGGATTCGAAACGAGGTAGTGCTGACATTAGTGTAATAGGTTATTTGGATGTAATTTTGTGCCTTTTGAGTGAGGAATTTAGTTCAGAGTATTCCTCTTTTCTGATGATTAGATGGTGTTTTAGCATATTTTTATCTATGTAACTCATTTCCTTCTTTCTTTTTGTATAATAGAACGTTGGAGTTCGTATTTCTTTGTTTTTTCTTGTCTTTTTGAAAATACTCAGCTAACAGATAAGATGTCTAGAAGTCGGTTCCTTTAACACACCCCCTTGATGTTAAAAGTGCTACCTTCCTCCTTATACCCTGCAAATGATTGTAAACCCAGGCCCATTTTCTGATCTCTGTATTGAGATGAAGCGGGATGGATCGACACGAGCGGCGCACGCATTGCCCCGGCCAAAAGTTGGGACACCAAATGCCACGAGACTATTCACGACTATATTTGATATATTACTAGTTCTAAACTTAGCGAAATTCAGTGATAACTGAGTTAGACAAAAAATAAATACTCCTAAATGAAGATATACGCATATTTAGCTTGATGATAAGACTATGCAGTATGGTGGTTCTGCAACCAATAGACTACTAAACTACGAAGTTTCCTACCGAAAGCAAATGAATAATAGGATTGACACGTTAGGGTCTTAGGTTAGTCCTCTGAGATTTTTTTTTAATTTCTTTGGGGGGTGCTCCTGCCATCTATGTATCTTCTACTATCTACTATTTTATAAGCCACCACTTTGGTGTAGACTTCTCCTTGAAGCTGGCTCACATTTTCATACTTGCCCACAATTTACAAGACATTCATATAATTAGGGCTAGAGATGCAATTGTGTGTGTAAAATCCTTTCATTTTGCCCAACTCTAAGCACTGGTGGACTTTAGTCCCACCAAAATAATTCCAAATTTGTGGTCTTAAATTGGAGGTAAGTTTTAAGGATAACGTACACTTCATACTCCTGTACTTTATAGTATTTAGTGTCTTTTGTTTGTACTTCTAATCAATATATGGTAACTTCCATACCATGTTATAAGTTGATTGTCAATGTTGAGAGAATAAATTATACACGTCGGTGGTGTAAACATTTGTTTCCTCCAAATCAATAACATTGTCTAACATTCTAATTGTCAAAACGTTAATTAAGCATTTTCTGCAATGATTTCTTTAATTGAAAATCAAATTACTTAATTCAAGCAAAAGCACAGTTGATGATTACAACCTGATTAACTTACAAAAGATATGTTTTCAAAATATGATTACTAACATTGGAATTGAGATTTCTAATAAAGTTAAGACAGAGCTTCTATTCGACAGATTCCTCCCCAGGGATAGTGTTGTCTTCGGGCTGATACGGCTCTTATACTCCGTCTTAAACACTTGACGTTTGAATGCCAATGACAACGTAGTACCGTGAGGGAAAAAAAAAATGCACTATAGATAATCTCCTACCCTTCCAACCCTTAATTTACATAACATGTAAACAACCATACTCCATATAAAGTGCCTGCTTCGCCTTCAAACCTCGCCTTCAAATATAAGGTTGAAAACCCCAAGCGTAGGGCTAGATCGTCGGTAGCATAATAAACCGGTAAATCCGGGATCATACCCACAGGGAATTCGAATATAGCTTACTCGGATTGTAGGTTTTATATGGTGGATTGTGGCGTTTAAGACGGCCAACTTGGTTTTGCTTTAAACGGTGGAAAAGATAAAGCGAAGACTAGAAATGAGCTAGATAAACTAAAGGAGGCAAGTCTAGAGATCGTCTAACCCTTGACTTAAGCCGTTACCGGTTCTCGATTATAACTCAAGCGAGAGTCACGACAGCGTGCTCACGCCCGGAAGATTTAGCTTTAATGACTACGTTTATAGAAAGATGTGATTAACCGGAACTAAACAAACCTATTTTTTGCTAATGTATCTAACACGTATGAGACCACGAGCCCTCAATATGTCACTTGCCAAGACCGCTTGACTAAACGACATACTAAGGAGTTAACACCCCTCGTTTAGACCAAAATGGCTAGGTTAATGGAATTCCGAAAACCATGATTTTAAGCCCAAAAGTTTGAGAACCAAATAACCACCTAAGTACTCGGGAAAGATTACCCCGAGACTTGGCCTATCGACTACTCACACATAGCTAAAGCATAAAAGAAAGCATAAAAACGAGACATGATTTTTAACCGATAAAAACGAAAACAAACTTGATATTATAAAGGATCTAGTCCGTAGGAATAACTTTAATAAACGAGAAATTAACAAACGAGAATTACTTACTTGAGTTCTAAGAGATTACACTTGAAAAGCTTAAAAGAACATTAATGGAGGAAAGATAAAAGCTAATAAAGACCTAGATACAAAAGGGAGAGAAGAGACCCCTATTTATACACAATGGGTTTCTCTCTCCTCAAATATCTAAAAACATACTATTAAAAGCAAGTATTCCATAAATGGAAGGCCCAAAAAGTAGCAAAATATCTGGCCGAGAGCTCCCCGTATCGATACAGATTATGCAAAGTATCGATACCACATCGTTAAGCTGACAAGACCAATTTCCCGTAACAATCCCGTATCGATACAGATTATGACCGTATCGATACGAGACTCTCTGCTTGGAAAGATAACCAACGCGTATTGATACGGTCCAAAATCCGTATCGATACGGGGAGCTTATCTCCAATTCTTCAGGCCAGCCTCCCAGACTTGGCACCCGACGACCGTTGGCTTGCCCGATGCTTCTCGCCTTCGTTCTTTGGTCACTTTGGCACCAGTTCCACCGGGCGATGATTCTTGCACTAACTTGGGGGTTGGCTTTGCACTCAAAATACGCCTTTTAAGGGCGTTTTGCCTGAAACACTTAACAAACTACCTTACGAGCAATATTGAATAAAAACGACAATTAAAAACTAAAAACACTTCTAACTAACGGACTTAAACACCACGATCAAGCAATCTTAGGTGCGTATCACATCCCCCAACTTGAGCGTTGTTAGCCCCTGGCAGCAAAATAAGAACTAAAAGAAAGAAAGAACATCTGACCATCTTTCCGACAAAGCTACTTAGCACCTACTCAAAATGCAACTAATTGGCAAGAGTTAAAATAACTTAATTATTCCAAAACAACTCGCAACGAACAATTGAGCGATCAACTAAATATCGAGCAAGTTATAATCAAGTATCCAAAATGAGCGTCAAAAGACAGAAGACAGATACGAAGCTATAACTTAACCAATTCCAACCAATGTAACCATATCCCACAAGAAAGGTGCTCGAATTAGGCATGGGGAACAAAAATACCAAGCCTTATAAGTGGAGAGCACCATTAAACAGAAGTTATTACTAAACGATTGAAAATTTAATTGCTGAAAGAAAACATGCCACAAACTAAATATGCTAACTATCAGACAATAAATCGAAATGGAATCAAGGCATATTAAAGATCTACTAAGGGCTTCATAGCATATATTGACCTTGGTTTTAATCAAAGAACGGTTAGCAAAATGGGGTGGCGGCCATATACTAGCATGGTTCAACTACCCTTGGCCGCTTCCAACTCCAACTACCAAGTCATAGGCCACATGCCGGCCTCAACAAAAACTTACTAAACTATTAAGTCAGAGTTAAACTAAACTAAATTAAAAACAACCAAATAAAATATAGGAGGTGGGCTGTCAACCACCAAGCACCCCGACCAAGTTGAGGGATTTCCAACTACTCCACCGACCCAACTCATCATCCACGAACACAGGCTCTTCCCCAGCAAAATCATCGCTATCCTCATCAGGCTCTTCGGGCAGTGGTACATATTGCTCACTGGCTTGCCCGACTCCTTGGCTCAGAACCCAGTCTAACTTGTGATCTATCTTCCGCTGCCTCCTTGCATTGGCTCGGGTTTCCTTCTTCAGTTTCCTCAGGCATCCCATAGTGGCCACCCCTTGGCAAAACAACATTTTGTTCCAAGCAGCCGACTTTGCACCCTTTGGTAGCAAAGTAGTCAAGTACGCCCCACGTGGGGCAGCAGCAGCAACAGCAGGTCGGGACTGAGAGATACTCTGAGTGAGTATGGAACTATTAATATCCCCCGGATTGAGCTTTTCACGCTCCGGAAACTTTGAAGCGGGAACCTTCTGAGCCAAACACATAACGGTCACCAAACATGGAAAAGGCAACCTAGAATTGGTTGGGGCCTTGGCTTTGAAATCAATCATCTCCTGAAATATAACCTTTGCCCAGTCACACACCACATTTGGATTCATGAACGCGTGAATCATTCCCCCCTCGTAACTATCCGGCTTGTTCTCCGTCCCCCTCGGATTGAAATTGTGGTACACTAGCTGATTAACAAGCCGATACACCTCCTTAAACTTTCTCGGCACATGAGGGAGACTCACATCCCTTGGATTTTTGTACAATTCCTGAACAACGGTCTCGTCTGCCACATACTCCTCATCGGGATAGTTCACATCATCTGCGGGTGGTTGGCGGTAATTTAAAACCCGTGCAATACACCCTGAAGTCACCTCAATAGGAATCTTCCCAATTTTTGATGTTACCTTGGCATCATCCTTCTTCTCATCCTCCTCAGGCGAAATTTTCATGTTTTTGTAAAATTCTATGACAAGCTCTTTGTTGTAACTAGGGTTAGGGGCAAGGTAGTAAGACAAACCTTGGTCACGGATGCGACGAACAAACGGATTCTCGATGCCAAGGTTGTCGACGTCCACATGTCGCTTATTCTTGAACCCCCGGTTACGAATTCCCTCTTCCCATTTCTTTTGAGTTACGGCACGTATCTCAGACGTCGTCCTCCTCTTAGCCCGTCCTCGCTTTTGCGGGTTCGCAATCATTTCCTCCTCCTCTTCCATTTCCTGCACTATCTCTTTCGCTTGTTGCGAAGAAGAAGCCGGAGCCTTGCCCTTAGAAGCCACAGTCTTTGTTCTCACCATTGCATGCAAGACCTAACAAACAGAACAATATCCCAAATCTTGAAACAAAATACTTCAGAAAACAACCCAGATTGCAGCCAGGAACGCACAAGTTTCAACAAAAATAGGCGGCCAAACAAAATGTAGTACACAAATGGTAACTCCGCCATGCAATTCCAGTCCCAAATCAATCAAAATTTCAAAAATCTCGGAAAAGGGGTTCATGGGTGATTTCGGAAGTTGGGGGTTAGAATACATGGTAGGACGGTTCAAAATAGCAATGCATGGCAATATATAGTGGTTAATCAAGGGTTAAAGCTATCCTAGAGAAAGAACAATGGAAGATGTTGTGCATAGAGAGAGTGAGAATGGATTTACCTTGGTACTAGTAGGATTTGACTTAAAATCCTTGAAATTCTTTGAAAATCCTTGAAAGCTTGGAGGTTTGATGAAAGATTATGGAGTTTTGGGGTTGATTTTGGTGTTTTGGGGTTGGGTTTCGAAGAACTTGGGCAGTTATGGAGGGTTATTGAGAGAGAATGGAGGGTGGGAAGATGAAGAGGCCGGCCTTGATAACTGCAGATTTCAAAATTAACCAACGCGTATCGATACGGTCCAAAATCCGTATCGATACGGGGCTCTCTGATTTCCCACGAACAAACGCGTATCAATACGCCTTATGGGCCGTATCGATACGGGGAGCTTATCTCCAGAAGTTCAACTTTGCCACCCGATAGCCAATGCCGACGCCCGGAGCCACTCTTAAGATACACCCGGAGCCTGTAAACCTGAGGCCAGCCCAGCAAAGCTTAAAACCAACTTCCAACCATCCACCCGAACATCTGGTTTCCTATGGATAAGAGCAAGACGTGGACTAGGCTTTATTTTAAAAGGACAATGGGACTCTCTTGTGGTTTGAATCAAACAAAGATGGTCTTGTATTTGTTCATTTGAAATTCAAACGATCATTAGAAAGCTGACTTCAAAATCTTGAAATCGATATATAATTTGCATATTTTCGACATTGGACGAAAAAGTTATGACCGTTTGAATTTCCGTTAGTTTGAGGGGGTTAAGTGCCAAAAAAAAAAGTTAGAGGGGGATAAGTGTACGCGAGGCATAGTTAGAGGTGGGTAACTATAATTTGCCCTAAAGAAATTGAACATAAGTACAATCAAAGAAACTCAGTAGTGAGAATTCCAATAGAAGGTAACAGAGTCATTTTAGAAAATAACTTACGAAAAATTTAATGGTAAGTCATTTTCGTCCAACTAATGGTCTCATTTTTTATACAATCAAACACCGAAAATAGGTAAAATATTTTACCAGAAAACATTTGACGTTCAAACAAATAGCTTCGAATGGGTTGTACGGAGAAAATAAAGAATTCTATTTAGAATAAGCATGTCGTATTTTTTTTTATTTTGTCCGATTCTTGCTTATTTTGGAATTCCGCTCAAGATGATGCTTGTAGAGTAAATCTGAAGGTAAATTAGACTCATTTTAGCCACCTTTCAGTTACTTTTGGCTTTGAAAGTCGGATTCCATTAGATTAATCTTGAAGTCTAAAGGCAGCCAAATGATCTACTACTTTATCCCGAGGGTAAATTCCAAATACACCCTTTGTACTTTGGTCGTTTTTCAACTACACCCCCTCTACTTCATTTTTAATCACTCGCACCCCTTGTACTTAAGACTGGTTTGAAACTGTTAGTATTTCCGTCCAAAATAACGAAAAAGCAGGTAATGGCTTGTTGGCGGGAATTTTCCCTTCTAAAACATATTTTCTAAGACCAAATTGCCCTTAAAACCCATTTACGTCCTATATATACTATGAGAGCCCTCAAAACCCATTTCAAATATCTGTGTTCTAGACTTTTTCTTGAAATTCTGAGAATGGGGTTATTCTTAGAATAATTTATTTAGGATACTGTGCGAATTTCATATTTTTCTGAGACCGAAATCCGGACAACTTCTTGGCTACCCGTGCGCTCGGGCGTCTGAGACCACTTGCGCATGCAAGGACACATGTCACACTTGTAGACACATGGCATGGCCAATTTGACACCTAGAATTACACTCATGCATGTGTACATATATTTGGTTATAACATTTTTTTTTATCATCTTGGTAAAAATTAGTCAGACATGTATTTTAATTTTTGAGGGAGGGAGCTGGGAAATTTGAAGAAAGAGGAGGAGGAATGGAGGATGGTGTTCTTCCACCCCCCACCTCAGTTCCACCATGAGCCACGACCTCCCGTCACCATTCTCTCGTCAAAAAACTTATTTTCTTGCCGGTAACTTCTAAAACTTTCCTGACATCACAAATTCATATTTTGAGAAACCTTCTGCTATGATTCAATTTTTGAAGTCGTCATAACTTTTAAATTAAGTTTAAATACGAAGATTTTGATACCAAGAACATGCAAAACCGATCAACACAGAATTAGTTATGATTTTCGGAATATGGACTGATACACATGTTTCCAAATCTGGGCAGAGTCATCTTCTTTTTATTTCTGGAAACTATCCTATTAAGTTAGGAATCTGATATTTTTACTGAGAATAATAATTTACGTTACAAAACTTTACGAGTTGGTTTCAATATTTTTGGAGTTGAAATGAATTAGTTATAGATTTTCTACAAAGACATGTTTGGCTACCCTGTTTTTCTGTAGAACAACTTGTTCTTTTGAAATTTGGAGAATATTTGGTTGATAACTAATCTTTCAATTTTTACAGTAGATACACATGGATGTTACGCAAGTTTGGGAGCTGGTTTGAGTATTTTTGGACGTTGTATGAATAAGTTATGATTTTTCAAAGAAAGGGTGACAGATTTTAGTAAATGAACAAAGTATTGTTTTTATTTCTTAAATGAACAAAGTATTTTTTCAGTCTTTTCGTTACTTTAGACGGAAATACTAACAGTTCCAAACCAGTCTTAAGTACAAGGAGTGCGAGTGATTAAAAATAAAGTAGATGGGGTGTAGTTGAAAAACGACCAAAATACAGGAAGTGTATTTGAAATTTACCCTTATCCCGATGGTGTCGTGATACCGAGTTGACTGAAAAGGCTGCAGAGTGAAATGCACTTGTTTTTTGACAAACAAAATCATCACAGATATATTATACTCCATAGATATCAAATGAACAGATATATTATGGAATGCACTTAAAAACTACATACATACATGCGTCCGAAAAAAGATAAAATCTAAACGAACATTATGGGTAAAAAATGTCCAAATCACCTCCATCTGCAAAGGAATATGATTTCTTTTCAAGGTTTGTAGTACTACTACCTAAATACTACTCCACTGTATTCAAATGGAAGATATATACTAAATAATTGAAGCTTTATATGTGACGGGACGGGACGGGACATACAAAAATTGCAGGGTGAAATTCCATTTTAGGCTTCCACATGAAAGTCCCGCTTATGTTGAATTCGGAACACATGGCTCCATATCCAGAAAGGATGGAACATCAAGTCCCATATCTCCCTTCATAACAAATCCCTAACTTTTTCCGGTTTCATGCCTGAGATGATTCACTGGCTTAATGAATCTTGAATGAACGAATTACATGAGTTGACGATCAACAAAAAAAACGAGTTACATGAGTTCCCACATGTCATGTAAAACAGAGAAAAAATAAGCCTTATTATTATTATTATTATTATTATTTGGAGTATTTTTTTCCATTCGCTAATAGTGCCACTACTCCTAAAAGACGATGTTCATTGAAGTCGGACCTAATATAGACAGAAAAATCGGTCCTGCACATAATTACCACGAGGACCTTTTCTTACGTTAGTTAACACTTAACAGTAGCTTCCATAAACCAGTGAATGTCTTAACAAATGAGAAAATCAACAACAAAATAGTAGAAGTCTCAAAATAAACCAAGAACAGCAACAACAACAAAAAAAAGAGCAAGAAAAAATGTACTCCTATGCGAAGAAGCAAAAACCCAAAACCCTAAAAAATATAGATTCTCTTCATCCTGAAAAAGATTGTCCATTCCGTAAAACGAGAACTCAAAAATAATGTACTCCTGTCAAAAAAAATCTCAACATTTTTGCTAAAATTGAAATAACTCATTCATATCTAATACAAACTTGCTATAAAAATCTAAATCTTACTTGACAAACATGGAGTATTATTTTTAAGTTATAGTTTGGTCGACCGGACAATCTTTTTGAGATGAATGTAGTAGGAGATACGCTAATCAAGACAATCATCCAGAATCACAACAAGCCCTTCTTGTGTTTGTATTTGAATTTGGTTTCAATTCGTAAAAATGCGTGTTCTAAAAACAAAACATACACAATGAGCCCTTCATTTTTGTTAATCAGGACTTCAGTTTTATACTTTTAACTCAACTTCTAATGAGAAATTAAACCTCGTCTCGTGATCATATAGCAATATGATTTATCTCAAGGCTTTCTCCAAAGACCAGGGTTGGCATAGAGGTCACCATTTAAGACGTGATGGATGCACGGATTAGAATCTCATTGTCGTGAGCTGCAGGTTTGATTAAATAAACAGGCCAAAAACAAAAAAACAAACGTAACTAACTGACCCTCCACGACTTCATGTCTCTAACTAGGACCCTCTTTCGTCGCATCTCCATCTATTTCGATACACTCTTTTCAGCAATCTTAACCAGCCCAATCTTCATCGCTTCCATCACTATCCTGAAAAATGTGGTAATTATGAATCAAATTAGCAATCACCACCAAGTGATGAAGTCATGTTCACCATATGATAATCGCTAAAAGTGAACATTATTATCACCATTGTCCACGTTTAACTGTTTTGATCATAACACGCAACATATCCTTTTCTTGCTTGAATGCGAAGGATTACAAATAGTGGCAGCTTTTAACAAACTAATTTATTCACATTAAAGGTCACCAAAATCAACAAAGATCCATAAAATTGATGTAAGTGAATACTCAGACCTTTGACGTGCTTGAAAATTCTTCGATGTCATCATCTTCAACCTACAAAGTTTATCCACTAAAACATGAGCATCAACAAGAACATTTGTTTCTCTAATTTTGGCTTAACCATTGGACAAGAAGATTCACTTCACCTCCTGTTGCATCTATTCGAAAGCATGCAAATTACATAAGACTTGCATAACGAAGTGCGGTGGAATACTTCGAGCTTTCCGAGAACAATGAACCCGCTCTATAAGCACATACACAAATTCGTAACACTGTTATCGTTTCTTGTCACGTAGAGAAGACTACTAGAGCCCCCTCTTGATACTGACACTACAAATCCAACTGCTCTTAGATGAAAACCCCTTGAGAGAAGATAATTGATAGAAGAATATATTTGCGGAGAAGGAGAGAGGTAGATTCTAATGTATTTTCTTTGTATCTTCAATATCTGCAAGACTATTATATACACACGGTCCAACAGTTTGAACTCATCTAGTAGATAAAGATAATCTATTATTTGACTTTAGACTCTCCTAACAGAAAGAGATAAGAAGTCTATCTCCTTCTAACCCACCCAATCATGTACCCATGTCGACTTCCCATGTGAGTTGGGTCCGATCTAACTGACCCATTTACTAACATCTCCAACCCGTACAAATTGGGCTCCAAGACATCCTCTCATCATCCATATCCATCTTATCAATTCTCTACTCATACACAAGAAATGAGGCATTCAATTCAGTTGGTTCTGCATCTCTTGGGCCTTAGGGCAGCTTTCAAACTCACCAATGAGTTTCCATGTTATGTTGGCTGATAATATCCACCAAATCATTGTACAAGCCACGGCTAAAGTTGTTGTGTGACTAGCTGGCTCATTGTGATATCTAATTCCCGCTTAGGAGTGGGAGTGTTAGGAGTTCTGCATGAGCTAGTACTAGAGAGTGAGGGTAGTATTGTTGTCATACTTTGCGACGCTTCTCTGTAAATAATGTGTTAGGGTTAAGTTTGCCCTAAACACTTCTCCTTTTCTCTCTCACAACAGCCTCTTCTGCCTAGGGACACCTTGATACCAAGATTCAAAGTTATTTAAGGCAAGAGGAACACCAAGCCGCTAACCTCAGTTAGGGTTCAGGCGCAAGGCGAGGCAAGGGCTCTATTGAAGAAAGGCAAACCTCAGCAGAAAAATAGCAGAACTGGCATATACATATACCTATGATATTGAACATTGAGAAAAAGACTACCCTCTCCATGAGTAATAAAAGATTGCATACTAATTATTTACTGTTCCTTTAGGTAGTCAATTCTCATTAGTCAATTTCCATTCAGTGCAAGTAACAGAGCAAATACGTAGGAGTTGGAGGAGGAGAGGAAGAGGAGAAGATTTACCACAACCTTTGATTTAGGGTTCTTTGACAGTACAACTTTTTTTCGGTCCTTGAGCTCTTCAAATAAGTCGATAAACGGAATATTCACAACTCAAAGACAATTGATATATCATAAAAGTGAAAGGCAAAAGACAATTCACTGGAGTGAGTACTTGGAACCAAGAGTCGCATATAAGAAAGTAACCAAAAGCCAAAAATATCACTCAACCATACGAAATAAAGAACAAGAATACGAAAAGCTATAAGAATAAAGAAAAACTACCTTTGGTTGTTCCTTGGTGACTTTTTTGTACCCTACAATTTCCGGAAAACAATAATGAGCTAAATTTTACTGAACTGTGAACTGTGCGCATGTGTTAAGGAAATTGAAAGCACTCAAATAAATCCTCTAATGAACTTGTTAATTTTGAAAACAACTGTTGCAATTTACTTTGCCTTGACCTCCTTTCGTACAAGGGTGGCATTCTCTTAATGCCTTATGAAATATTGCTAATTAAAAGAACTAATTTTAACTTTTAAGGCAGCAAAAATGCACAAACAGTCAAAGAAAGTGACTGACCAGCTTTTCTGTCATCAATAACCTTCACTTTTTTCGACAGCCTCTCATCCTGCAATAACACCTAGCACATCAAGATATGAAAAATCCAGTAACAAGAATGCAATATGGATCCCCCAACCATCCTACCGAAAGTAGAAATAGCTAAATTGTGCTAAAGATAATCGTGCTTAATCTAAATTTGTTAAAAGTAGGAAAGGAAAGGATATCTAACTTCCACTTCATTAGTCTCTTTTTCTGGACCAACATGCTGCAAATTCTGGCTGGAAGCTGAAAACATAAATGATTCTTACTGATTTGAGTATTCCAATCTTGTAATCTCGTGATACGAAAGTATTTAGAAATAGCACAAACCTTTTGACGACGGCAACTTCCTTACTTTTCTTGGTGCCTTCTGAAATTTGAAAAATTTAGCAGGAGATTTAGCTCAAAAACCAACAATAACCTTAAATGATGCAAATCCATTTGATAAGGTACACGAGAAATCCCACGGCTATAAGTAAGGTACTGAGAAAAAGCATCAACACAAATTACCAGGGAAGACATTATACAAGGATATACATATGTAAAAAGGGACTAAAACAGAACTTGGTAACATCACTCCAGCCATGTGTCTAATTACCTAAATCAATTATAACCTGATGCACAGTTTGGTTAAATACTAATGTACTAGGCAGTCAAATCCCAGGACCTGCGAAGCACGGGTATCAGGACGGCATACAGGTGTGATGCAATAACAGACGGCGATATAGTAAAACCACAAAAAATTAAGTTATGGGTACGACTGGAATACATCGATATCATGTTTTATCTATATTTTGAAAAGAAAACAAAATTAAGCAACAAATGCAAGAATACTTACACTTGACCTAAATCATAAAGACCTCCGATGTTCATCTACCCTCTTTGCCATGGTCTTAGGTTAGGTATGATCCACTTCCCAAAAGTTTAAGCACATGCCTCTTTGGCATAAATTTAGAGATCTGTCTTTGCAGCGTTTCATCTGAGTTTTTCATTATATTTGCGTGCATATTTTTGGATCAATCATTCATCTTAATGAGCTGAATCTAAAAGGCAAAAAAAGTACACTAAAGTAAAAAATAAAGTTCAAAAAAGGTGTCTTTAGGGTCCTCAAGGCTGTCTCATCTGAAGTTTTTAAACCTCCATATTTTTCTTCTCTTCTTTTTTTTTTTTTTGGCAATTCCTCTCATCGAGATGAATGAATCCAAAAACATTTGGCGAAAAGCTATACAAAATATCATTAAACTTCAATAGTGCCAATTGTCTTCAGTAAAAATCAATTTAGGCCAAACTCACTACATACTAGAACTTATGTGCTCAACTAAATTCAGTGCCCCTTACTTTTTCTTATTTTTTTAAACATAATTTTCAAGAGGTGGTCAATAAGCATTGAATCTATGTCTGATATTCCTCCTCTTTCTATTTGTTCTTTATATTCCCATATGCAATTTCTATAGAAGCATGGCATTTCTTCATTCACACATGTCCCAAGTCCACTCACTAAACTTAAAGTTTTCCATTTTCTTTTTTTGCTTCTGACGTTCACCAAACCAGGTCTTTTTCAAAAATGTTGAAATATAGTAAGAGCAAATAGACAAAATAAGAAGTTAGGATTGAAGTTGTAAAAAGGCCTTACTAGTAAACATCAAGCATCTAGTACAACAAGATCTAGGGAAAAAATAGTCCAGCCATACCCATCCCTGTGCATGTGACGTACTGTTGCCGTACCCAAATACTAAGACATATTGGTTATATTTTTGTCATACCAGGTACATATTTTTCCGTACTAGTACCCGGTACTCATACGCCACCATTTTTCAAGTACCTGTGCTTCATACCCTGGACACTTGTCAGCTACAAAATCAAAAGACCTAGAGGAGATATAAAGTTATAAACCGATGTCCACACTTCAAAACAGAGACCAAAAGGTCAAAACGCAACAAAAGTTTGGGCAAGAATATGGGGGGACCTTGCAATAATTTGCTAAAAGAGTACCAGAATAGACTGATTTCTAACATGCCTATGGTATCAACCATAAGTCATTAAGAACAGTTGTAAGGGTTAAACACTCTAATGGTTGAGATCATTGTAAACTAGAACGCTTGGTTTCAAGAACACACTCTACAAAATTCCCAATTTATTGAGACCAAAAAGTAACCAAAACTCGGCTATTCACAAACCTGGGTTTTAATTTGGTTTTAGATGTTCGTAAATAAACTACACTACGTCCACTCATTAAGTTTCAGATTCATTAGTTATACTCAACACAAGAACATCAAAAGTATAGTTCATCACAAGCTACAAAATCAAAAGCACGTGTATTTTCAGTTGCATGTATCAAAACCAAGAAAGAGTGTAAAGTAGAAGGAGACATGTTAACTAAGTTATAACACCCAATTAATGACCATTAATCTTCATAAGTCCAACAAAGAGAGAGTAGTCTTCAAGTCCTCGGTGCAGTATCTGTGTATGCTTATGATGTTGGCTCACGATAATTTAACAACTAGTCACTTACGGAAGTTCTACATTGGAATCATCGATCAGCATAATGTGACGAACATTTGAAAGTGATACCAATCACTTTGTAAAACTTTTAAAGGAAAAGAGACTCACAGATTTCAAATGCAACTTCTAGCACCCTAAGGCAATGCACCACAACGCAATTAAGCAAAGTCCACCATAACAAAAACTGAGGAGCAAATCTAAACTCTTATCTAATGTTATCCCTTACAAATCTGGAGAACTTCTCTAAGCAACTTCCTTATCGTCCCTATACCAAACTTTGTATTAATCAAATCTGAAAGCCCAAATGCAAGTCAGTATTAATGCAATATCTTTAAGATTGTCCCTATACCAAACTTTGTATTAATCTCATCTGAAAGCCCAAATGACCGTCAGTATTAATGTAATATCTTTAAGGTGACGACCAGGAAGTTGCATAGACAAGTTTTCCAGATTTGTTAGGGATAGCATTAGATCAATTGGGGACAAAATCTTACAAGAGAGCCTAATAAATGATAGCCACAAACAACACCTAAGACAAAGTAAACCTAGAACTGATAAGAAAGATACTGCATTTGATCTTAGCCAAAAGGGAAGTCGGGTATCAAAAAAATGAACTAAAACTAGAAACTACAAGACAGACCGGTTTAGAGAAACCCAGGATCCAAAATGGCAGTGACATCATCCTTCACTATATACACAACCAAGAATAACAAACAGACGCTTGGCCAAACTATATGCTCCATTAATAGAGTGACCAAAAAGTACTGGAATCAACCCACCAATCCATGAATAATGATGACATGAAAAAATAAATAATACAATTTTTACATACTAACTCCTAAAACCCCTGTCCCACATAGAACTCACCATTCGCCCACTCCACAACGTTGATGGGTCTAATTAACGTGGATATTAAGCTACCAATAGTTCCAAATGTCTAAGTTTTAAGGAAATGGGCCCAACACTGTATGTTAAGCTATCTAAACTCTCCCCCACATGCAACTGTGTCTTGCGCATGGAGATGCAAATGTCCATACATATCGCGAAAGAATACAAAGGGAAGAATCATAATGCAAGCAGGGAATCTATGCAAATAGAGAGACTTAGAACCCAAAACGTCTCCCAACTGAGCTTTGATACCATGTTAAGTTACCAATTGTCCCAAAAGTTTAGCAGTTAGGAAATGGACCCAACGACATATATCTAGCAATCCAGTAGTTGAAAGCAAAAGTTCCTATAGAAAGGCCATTCCCACTGAGGGCCCCCGGTAATTAAATGTTAGGGAGAGTTACATTGGGTACAAACCTAAACTTTAATTGAAGTGGCTTCCATGAGACTGAACCGCCAAATACAAGTAATTTCCATGGTAGGGTTCAGATTCTAGGACTTTTGATATACGCAGCATCATGTAAGATTCATGTTAACATGTTTGGTAAACATTGAACAACAAATTTGCCCAGAACTGAAAGTTTCCTTGCACACATGGCAACAACATAACATAGCTTGGACATATTTAGGTACCCTTCAGAAAGAATAATCCCTACATCCCAAATTAAGTGTCCCTTTTCACTATTTGGGTGGTCTCAAACTATTGTCTATATCTTCTCATCTATAATGTTTTTTACATACAATATGGATCTTGTTTGATAGATCTCAAATAGTTTTTATCATACAAATTTTAAAAATCTAGAAAAACATTATGAGTTGGAAAATAAAAGATTTTGTTAGTGGCATGACTGCCGAAAAAGGACACTTATTGTGGGACGGAGGGAGTAATTAATTAGGTACCTATGCTGCTATGCACCATTGACAAATGAGACCACCACATGCATGCACAGGCTCTGAATCAAATGTTGCAAGATCTAACCTTTTCCTCCACTTTCTTAAACAAGGTAGATATGGTAGGTTGAATAAGACAGCTATGACTGCTACGAGAGGGTTCTTTTTGCTTTATCACCGACCTAGCAGATGGTTGAACTTTTCCTGAGAAATGAGTAGATGCTGCAGCATCCTCATTGTCATGGTCAGCAACAAGGAGGCATGATTGTACAGTCTGTGTCAACCAGTTATAGGAATCAGCATACAGTTGGTGAGATCAACAATGAGAAGAGAACCACAAGGATATAAAAGCCAATATGGCTGCTGGAGAGAGAAGTTGGAGAAATATTGAATGAACAGTAAATAATGCAATGAGCCAAAGGAAACATAATAGGATATCTCCAGGAGCATAATCTCTGAGTAGATCCATGCCACCTTGTAGTTCCTGTCCTATAGATTCAGTGCCGCCTTGTTCCTCTCTTTTAGATGTGTCCTCATCGTTCCCAACCAAATCCTCTGCCGAAGAAGGTTCTGCAAAACTGAACTACGAGATGGCTTAGAGAATCGAGCCATGAACTTTGTGAAATGCTACATAATTTCAGAAAGTGGGAGTTCCAACACAGTTACCATGCTTAAAGGCAATCCAAAAATTATATATCTATACATAAAAAAGCAGTGTTTTTGGCTTTTTGCATTTTCTAACCCCAATCATGTTCATCCATATAACAGGACAAATGATAAAATAAAGTTGCTGATCTCAAAAAAAAGCTAAAGGAAAGTTCAAAGGACAACAAAAGTATTGTTGATTCTAGCTATGTTACTTGGAACATGCCATGGTATGCCCCATGCCCAAAATTGCGGTGCGGTGAGGGTAGGTTTCTGCAGATTTTAATCAAAAAAATGTTCTTATTTCAAGAGATTATTTTCCAATAAAATACAATATTACTTGCATAAAACAGTTATGTAAAACACAATCGAGAAGCATTATGATCAATATTTCTTATGATTTCCCTTGCTAAAGATTCACTCACTCTAGTTTCTACAGAAAAAACTTCGGGGCTGCTCATAATCGCTAAATTTCCCCGGTTTGGTACGTAGGTGTACTATATTTCCGAATGTGCATCCGAAACATAATTTGCAGGGGTATTCGAGTTTTCTAGCAAACAAAAAGTTGGATATATCATCATATGTAGTCATGCTCATAGACCCTCTCTATCTTGGTTATCAAGAACTTGTTCCAAATACCTTTGACATGATTAGAAATCCAAGCATCAGAATATTTCAGTGTGGGACAGTGCCACATTGGACCACCACAAATACGAAATGGGCAGGTATTATATGTCCTCTTCTAAACAGACCTGCACTCGTAGCTATCAAGCTTCAAACTCCATGTGAAGTATCTTTATCAACCTCCAAGCACATGACTAATAGGGTATCCTTGTGGGGTAGTATCTAAATGTTCTGCAATATGTACGGTCATCCAAGCTAAACGTCTCAATGTTGTCAAAACACCATCAATATTAACCTTTTCAAGCATCGTAGCATCAAAGTAAATGAAGCACTGATTCCTAGCACTCTATGACACCACCAGCCCCCCCCCCCCCCCCCCCCCCCCCCCCCCCCTCTCTCTCTCTCTCAGTATGTAAATGTTTTCAAAGGCGTTTATGGGCTAGCCTTGAGGCGTTGGGGCAGTGAGGCAATGCCAAAATGCCTCAGGGCATGAAAATTTAGGCGGTGAACCCCAAAGGCAGTTGCCTAATTTCCTTAGGCGCACCGAGGCGTACGCCTTAGTCGCCTTTTTTATGCCCCGATAAATGAGGCGTAAGCCTCACGAGAGAAATTTTCCTAATCTAATTTCGTAATTCAAACCCTTTCTCTCTCTCTCTCTCTCCTGCCTTGTTGAAGTCTATCATCATCTACAGTCGTACTTTGTTTTTCTTTACTAAGTGACGAACTGATGTGCTCTCTTAATAACTAATAAAATGATAAGTTAAGAAGATAAAAATTTAATAACTAATAAAGTGATGTTATAGGATTTCTCAATTAGTTATTGATTGATAAGGTAATAATAAGTCATTAACTGATAATCTACTTTATGCTATCTTTTTGTATTAATCTATCTTTTATGAAATGTGCATTTTTTGTATTTTTAAGTTATTTTGTTAATTTAATTATTTAAAAAATCAAAAATCAAAAGGCTTATGCCTCAATGCCTCGGGGCGTACGCCTCGCCCCATGGAGGGTCAACCACCTCGCCTTGCGCTTTTGCCTCATTATGCTGTATTGATTCCCTTCATTATGCTGTATATTTTAAATCATGCGAATAAGAACAGCCCTTACACCTTTATTGAATAGCATTCTTCCAAAAACTAACACAATTCATCTCACTCAAAAAGCTCCCCAACATGCCTAGATGAACCGAGCCACCTAATCCTCCCACATCCACTCAATCCTCTCAGACCCACCATATCCACGCGCCCCCTACACCCCTTCAGTGGCTGAAGCATCCCCGCCTTACCATGTCAAAACAGTCATTGGGCCATGGCCTGGGCTTAGTTGCTCCCAAACCCACCATATCCACGGGCCCCCTACACCCCTCCATTGGCTGAAGCATCCCAGCCTCACCGTGTCAAAACAATCATTGGGCCATGCCACTCTTTCATTGTCCCTCTTTCTCTCACAATCTCTTAGCATCCCTCTGCTCTATGTATGTCTTATCGCCCCCACCACTCACAGCCACCTCAGCACCATCAATGGGCCATGGCTTGGGCTTAGTTGCTCCCAGTGCAACTTCAACCTCACCGCCAGTGGGGCTGAGGGGTAAGCGAACAGCATCTGCAGATAACGATGACTATCAGAGAAGTTAACCTATCCATTGCTGGTTCAATGAGATTGGCAGCGTAGAAAGGTTGACAGTTTATGTAGGTTTCTCCAGCTATCAATCCAAACCCAACACATGAAAACTTGTTGGTACAGACTGCCCAGAGAACAAAACCATAAAAACACAAAACAGAGGAAAACATGGCCAATGCTCTAACACGTCACTAACCCTATCAGTCTATGTTCCTACCTTTTGTTCTACTTAAATTTGCTGATTCGGGGTAGATTGTTGCGTTGAAGTGGAGGGTAGTGGTGGAACGACATGAGGAAGACATAAGAAATGGGAGATAGGGCTGTGGGTGCCCAAGGGCATACCTCGGAGAACCATCATGACAACTTCTCTCTTTATCACACACATTTGTGGGGGTTAGATTTGTATAAATGGAGGTGATTGTACAGGTCGTGCAGGTGGTTCGGCGAAGTTTGGGTGGGTCAAAACAAAGGGAGGGGGACAGCAGTGGTAACCAACTATTGATTATGGGTACGCAAATCAAAGAGTGCCAAAGATGATCTTGGATAGAGCAAAGATATAATAGGCGTCAGGGAAAAGGGTGGGCAATTAGCGGGGGTTTGGCTAGAGTGGGGTTGCAGATGTGTTGGTAGTGGTGGTGATGAGGGGTCATAGTTGTGTGCCACAACAATGACGGAGGCCATAGAGGGAGGAGAAGAAATGAAGGGAAAAGAAAACAAAAAATAGACAGATACATAAAGAAAGAGTGGTGGTTATTAAGTGATTTCAACATAGGTAAGAAGAATAACTTTCGACGAAGTTACAATTTAAATGCAAGAACCTAAGGATGAAAAGTTACAATTTAGCACCAGTAAAAGAGGGGATGTTGGTGAGACAAATGAAAAATAGCAAGGATCGCTGTATATCTTCTGGACCTAAGGGGAGGTCAGTCTACTTTACGAGAAACAAAACAAAAAGGGAATATAGGTATGAAAACATAGAATTGACCCTATGTCATTCGACTTGGAGATAGTGAGTAAAATACTAGGACACATTAACTAAATACGAAGATTGTCCTTGGATTGATGTAATATATTAATCACACTAATGCAACTAGTAAAGTAGCAAGTGTAACTGCATATGCAAACAAAGAAGCTGCACAGAAATGGTAGACAATGACAGTTATTATCCACTGGATATCGTACATTCCATCATCAGATTGCAATAGTCGAGTCAAATAAGAATAAAAGGCAAGGTAAGTACTTGAATCTTTTTCCTGCAGTTCTCTCTGAATGCCGAACTGGAGTCACCTCAGTGAAATCTTCGAAATTATTCTGACTGTCAGAAAATTCATCTTCTAGGTCTGTTTTTGGAGACTCTTGTTCTGCATATTTCAATCCAGCTTTTTTAACCCCCTGCTTTGTTTCTGATGGTGCACCTGCACCACCTTTGAAATCATACCCCTCATCATGTGCCTGGAACCAACAAATCAATAGGAAGTTTGTCTGTAGCACTTCTACAACTAGTAGACTACGAGATTCTCGCCCAAATATACTACCAATCAATTGCTTTTCAAGTTAACTAACCTCAGACAGCTCCCTTGGTAACTCAAGACGAGCTTCTTCTGGATTCTCCTCTTTTCTTCCAATCCACCATGCTTCAGAAAATACAATCTAAAAGATGCAGAAACAAAAGAAAACATTTGCTGGCAAAAGTCAAGAATCAAAACAGAAAGCATGAATGCAGAATCTGTAATAAGGAAGGAAAGTATTTGAATCCAGACATAAATCTAATGGTCCAGAATTGTTGTGTTCTGAATTAATGTTCAGATTGGTTGTCACACAATATTCAAGGGCTTAGATTTGGATTCACTTCAATCGAAGGCCAAGATCTTTTTCAACCACTAAAGATTTACCGCCCAACAACCTGTTGTAATTCCCCCGTCTCCCACGTCCTCCTATCACAAACCCACATCTCCCCTTTACCTCCTCCTCGCCCTCTTCCTGATTGGTTGAGGCAAAAGCATAAATCCTAACCATTCATGTTTTTGATCCAATGGCTAGCACTTTGTGTGAAAATAGGGCAAGAGTCCAGGGTTTCTATGTGACACGTGTTCCAAATCCAAAGTAACCCCTCTCTCTCAACTGGCCCACCTAACCCCCAGTTTCAAACGTCTCTCTGTCTCCATTTCAAAATTCAAACCACTCCCAACAACACACATTCTCTCTCCCTAACTCCTTCTTCTCCTCTCCTCCCCCCTCTCTGAAAATCAAAAGGCGATCATTCTTGTGATTTTAAAATTGGATTTTTTGTTTATGTGTATGAGTTTGGAGGGTTTGGAATTTCTTGATTTCTAGGGCTCTAAAAGTCTTATTTGTGCTCATCTATTGTGCATGTAGAGGGCTTTTCTACCTAGATATCAAGCCCCCATGTAATACAAATTTTTGATAGGGAACATATGTGGGTGGGTACGTACTCATCTCTTTTTAGTTATCTCTGTATCCTTTTTAAATAGAGTTTTTTGTCTTTATCTTTTTGCAATTTTATCAGCAAATCAGTCCCCCACCACTCTCAGGTAAGGTGATTCCTTTATTTTTAAATTGAATTCTTTGTGTTTGGGTGGATGAGTTAGGAGAGCAGGTATATATTTTAAGACAAGTTTTCCTTTTTCCCTATTAATTGGTTGTTGTCTCCGCTTCGTTTCTGCTAACTGCATTGGTTTTGTTTGTGTCCAAAAATGTTATTACCTTTTACGACTATTTGTTACTTCTTATTTTGGTTTTGTCTACAAATTATTGGATGTTAGTATGTGTAACTAATTTCTCCATTCTGTAGTTTGGTTTTTGCCAAAAATGTGGGATTTTCAAATAATTTGGCCTCTAAAAGCATGAAATCCTATTCTAACTATAGCTTGGGTAGTGTTTTTGTTTTTAATTTGATGATAAGAACTAAGAAGTTGTGTACAAATTGAAGTTTTTACCACACTTAGTGTTTGGTTTTGAAAGGGATCATTATGACTGAGGGAGTGGTAGCCTTGGTGGTGTGGGTTAGGGTAAATCTGTCGGGATAATAAGAAAGGGAAGGGGGAAGCTAAGAAAAGTTATAAAGTATTTTCATGCTAATCTATTTGATTGTTGGTGCGGGAGTTGAATTATATATGGCTACTCCATCAAGCCTCCGGGATGGAGTGTCCAACTCGAGCTACTACTTTGTTTCCCTTCGGAGGGAACTTTCTCCTATTTCGGGTAGGAGTCATGGGACACCAACAGTGATAGTTAAGTCTTAATTTCAGTGTAAATTTCCATGTCCTTTCGGTGCAATCAGAATCCATGGTGAACTTCTTATGCATTTTAAAACAGCATTGAGTTCCTTCCATGCAATCAGTTTGATTACATGAGCAACGTTATCAGCTTCTTTTGTTATGATTTTTGAAATTTATTTTCAGGTAGCTGTAACGACACCGTAGAGGTCCGACCTGGAATACCTTTCGGGATATAATTCCACTTTCTATTTTTCTTTTATTGAACTTGAAAATTTGGTAAATAGATGTTTTGTTCTCTTTTGTAGTAAATCACTGTGATGTGTTCGTTGTTTCATTCACCTTATGCATTTGCAGCTTTTCATTTAGCCAAACAATTGATTCTTAATTTATTTTTTTTGTGAGCAAGGTTTTAAATAACAGTATCGGGACACGTTACGATAGCGGTCGCGGTGCAATGGTATCTTGCCTCAGACAATACGTAAAGCAAATCGGTTGTAGCGGTTGAGAATTTTTTGGGAGTCACTCTTTTCAAAAAAGAAAATCTAAAGTGCCTAATATACCCGTACGGGATTAGTATTGACCGTGAAGCAATGGCATCAAAAAGTGCATTTCAGAGCATTTGAGTACTTCATTTATTATTCAAGCTCCAATCAGAGATATTGTGAGAGCATAAGAAATCCCTCTAAATTGTAGTATGTCATTTAGAAAAGCTCCAGCTTGTGGTGCATTTGTGTGGTCATATGCAACCATTTCCTTCAAAATTGTTGTTATTTTTATTAGGGTACACATGTTAATCACAATTCTTGATTTCCTTTGAAGTGCAATACTTGAACATGTGGTTGGTTGATTTATGTTTGATTTGTGCCTTTAGGTATGGCTGTATGTGCAATTTGCTAGACTTAATAAATTGTGACCAAAAAAAAAACTAAAGGAATGAAATCTATGGGTTCCGCTATCTAATTTATTATCTAATCATGTTTCATGATTCTTACTAAAGTCATCAAGAAGACATAGTTTGTACTTTGTATATTGTTAAGAATGCAATCTAATGGGATCCATTGTTACAACATCAACAATGTGTTTTATTTCGTTAGACAAACATGTTAATGTTGTTGTATGAGAAGTATTTATGTATTGGTTTTCAACTCTTACTACAAGTCAATCATTAGCTTTTCTATAAAGTGTTTTCATTGGGGTTTTTTTGGGTATGAGTTCTTTCTGTGATTGTTTTATTCGCTTCGGCATGCATGGTCATGAGGCAATAATTGTAGCAACCCTAATTACACTGTGAATGATCCATCTTAACATGCGCATGTGCATTGTAGGGCTGTAGTCATGATATGCCTAAACCCCGATACACATAATTTTTCCAATCTAGCTTGGCACCTGCTTTTTGGCTTCCCTTTAGCATTGCCAAGTTTTTTTTTAGACATGCTTTTTATCAGTATTTTTATCATAAATGAAGCATATAGGGAGTTAAGAATTCATGTGCTTAGGCTTCTTCTTTAACTTTCATTTGTTGTTGATACAGTGACTAAGGGGGAGCCACAAGAAGGATAATCGAAATACTCTCATCTTTGACTACCTATACCGGTGGATCATTTATATAGCTGTGGGATCAAATGTAACCACTTTCTATGCCTCTGACTCTGCTTCTTTCGCCTCGAAAACTGGTTCACTTCCCTTTTTTGTTTTGCTTCTTCCGTAGAATTGGCTTTAGCTTCATCAGTTGCTAGGCATAAGTGGTGTTCCTTGGAAGGAAAAAGGATGCTTTTTTTCTTACTTTGTTTCATGAAACTGGATGAACACTTTGTACATGATTTTTTCTTTTGGGAATAAAGTAAAAGGATTGAGGAAGAAAATAGCGTTTTAGAAATATTTGTTGATATGGATTCTGTAATGGTTGATCAGTCATGAGTTCTTTTTTACTTTTTCTTTTTCTTTTTCTTTTTTCTTTTTTTTTTTGATCGGCAATAAATTTATTGAGGAAAACTTAACAAAGGGTACAGTCATGAGTTAAAACTAGGCCATTGCTTAAACTTTGGTCTAATGACAGAATGCATGAATGAAATATTCATTTTAGAGTAACGTGATCATGAATAGGAACCGTGCTTGGAAGGTAACGGTGGTTCATTTTAGTTGTGTTCAAACTGTAATGCGCACGGCAATTCCTAGTATAGTCGACGAGGAGGAGGAGGAGAAAAGGCAAGAAGCCTCACAGCCTCTGCCTTCTAGGAATCTCACTTTGAAGTAACAATGGAGTTTCATCCTTGAAAAGATGGCAGAAGTTCACAGCGAAATTCCTCAATAAATCTAAAACTCTGCACGCGCAGGAATACCTCTAATCTACAGATGTACCAAAATGTACCTTATTTTAAGTTTATCTAGATAAGAACAACATATCAAAACTTGATTGATCTACATTAGATAATAAACCACATATGGATGATGTACAGACTTTAGGAAAGGAAACATTTGTATGGTACAAAAAGAAAACACTTACCATGGTATCGAAATAATCCTCACATGTGACATTCTTCCCACCTCTGGAGAACTGAAGGGTCAAGTATCGGTTCTTGGGATATACGATGGTCCCAAACAATTTCATTTGACCCTATAAATACATTGTAGAAAATAAGTAGAATGATGTTAAACATAAAAGGTTTGGAAACCCAACCATCTGTGTGGACACATTCTCCCTCTTATAACACTTAAATTCCTAGTATCTTTATAACACTTAAATTCCTAGTATCTTTGTCAAGTTTCCAAAAAAGTACTCTTTTAACGTATTTATTTTCCATAAAGACTCGTTATCTATATGTACATTGTGGCAAATTTTATGTTTCAAGCTCATTTCTGTCATTTTATGATTGTTTACTATGAGTAAAATATAGAAAATTTTAAGACCATGTTTAATGGTGCCCTCACCGAGCTATTTTTTTGGGTACGCCTCTGAACGGGCACATTCATTTTGTACAACATGCTGATGTCGCAGTGTGTGTTGGTAGTTGAAAATTAGCAATATATCTTGTTGCCAATTAAACACCTCCACGTAGATATGTTAGTGCAAAATGTGGTGTTCCCAGACGAGAAAGAAACCTGACCTGAGAGAAATGGAGGTATAGAATGGGGTTTTTGGTGCCGAGGTCCTTGAGCTCGCCGATCTTGCCGCCGGAGAGGGGGGCGAGGAGTCCCGGGAAGGAGAAGAGGAACCTGTTCTTGCGTTGAGACTTCCTGAGGATGTCTTTGCCGTGGTGCTTCGTCACGGTCTTCGACGGGCTCAGCAGCGCCGCTGTGGACGCCTTCGCTGGCGCCTCCGACAGAATTCCCTTCGAAAACGCCACTCTCTTCCGTCTCTTCCGCTCTTCTGCTTCGGGATTCGCCTCCGCCGCAGCTGCATTCTTCTCCGCCTCCTTCTTCCCGCCTCTAACCATTCTCTCTCTCTCTCTCTCTCTCTCTCTCTCTCTCTAATTTCGCTCCCTCGGGCGGAAAATTGTCACTCCGTACTTGCTGTTGGGGGCTTGGTAGATTTTTTACTCAGGGTCTGTTTCGAACTTATGGAAAAGGAAAGAAAAGAAAGGAAAATTAAAAAATTTTCCTTCTTATTGTTTGGTTGAAGAAAAAATGAGAAGAAAATAAACAGTTTTAAGTTTTATGAACAGTAAATTTTTCTTTCTATTTTCTTCTCATTTGCCTCTCACTTTATTTTCTTTTCCTTTCCATTCCTTTCTTCAAGTTCCAAACAGAGCCTTAGGCTCTGTTTGCAGCTAAGGAAAGGAATGGGAAACTAATAAAATTTTGAATAGTAAATTTTCTTTCCCTTTTTCCTCTCATTTTATTTTCTTTTCTTTTTCATAGGTTCCATACAGAGCCTTTAGGTAATTTATGCTGTATGTTTGGATGAGTTTTTTATAATTTTTTGAGGTTATGAGTGAATAAAAAAATAGCGTAATGAGTGAAGAGAGACGGTTCAAAAAAAATGAAAAGAGATAGAGAGAGAAATAAGAATAATAATTGAAAATATGGGTAATGAACGGAGAGTAATAATTGAAATTACGGATAATGAATTTTTTTTGAGTTTGTAAATTTTTTTCCAAAAAACCAAACTGAGCATTATCAACGGGGCCACTATTCGCTACCCTTATTTTCTCCGCATAATGGGTTAATTTTTTTTGTTGCAATATAACTCTCAATGCAAAATGACCTAATTGCCCTTCTAACTTTTTAGACACAACCCATCATCATCTTCTTCCTCCCTTCACCTCCTCCTCCCTCAATCAGTTGACGCCTCCTCCATCTTCTTAGCATCTCCATAGCCACCACTACCAAATCAAGAACAGTGTCGCACCACCGCCACTCTTCCCCCCCTCCCCTCTCTCTCTCTCTCTGTGTACAATCACCATTAACTGTTGAAAAAATATATATAATTTGGTAATTAATTGCCGAATTCTAGTGTATACATTGGTATTAGGTAACCAAAAATTTACTTGACAATATTATATTAGTGAAGATAGAAAAGTCATGTGTGTGTGTGTATGTATATATATATATATATATAAAATTTGGTAATTGACTATCGAAAACATATATATATATATATATATATATATATTGGTAACTAACTATCGAAATTATTTAATGCTTTGTTTGGATTGGAATTTGAAAAATAGTAGAGGTAATAAATGGAGAGAGATAGAGAGAGAAATGTTGAGAGCAGAGGGAATCTAGAAGGAATCTAGGGAGAATTTTTAAAAAAATTCTTTTTAAGTTGCAAAGAGAACAAAGGATTAAATACTATGGTATTCAAACGTCAAAAATTTTGCATTTTTTCAAGCCTGAAACATCGAAAATTTGGTTCAAAAATTTGAAAATTATGGGTAAAAAAAAATACAGTGCTCAGTCGACTCCCAAGTGGGTTTCGTTTTGAATTTTCGGGTTTCAGTTTTTTTGTTTCAATTTTTGAACTTTTTTGGATTTCAAATTTCGATTTTGAATTGTGTAGAGAGAGAGAGAGAGAGTATGTGAACGAATAATCTTGAAGAGAGGAAGGGAGGGAGTGGCGGTGGTAGGGCGGTATTCGTAGCTTTGGTGGTGGTGGCTGTGGAGATTTGGTGTTTTGAATGGGAAGGGGTATAATGAAAAGATTGAGTGAATTTAATGGGTTGTGTGGATAAAATTATATTTTAAAATATTTCAGGTTGGTTATAGAAAGAAAGTGGGTTATACAGAGAAAATAAGGGGTTACGAAAAGTGGCCTCCTCTACCAACACCACCCGAGGGCCGAGGTTTCTGACAACTACAACGTACTCGTGTATGAGAAATTACATCCAGTTACCAATAAAATTTTGACTTAAGCAACCTTCTGTTAGTTCACGATTTAAAAAAAAAAAAAAAAACCTTATGTATCATGTTCATTATTAAATATTTCTGAAATCCCAATCATGCCCGTTAGAATAGTCAAACGAAGGTTTACCTTCCCTTTTCCTTTGACTATTCCAATTAGTTTATTTCTTGGACTGCACGACGATGTCAAAATCGACTCAATGGCAAAATAGAAGATGGGTTTGAGATTTAAGACTTGATTTTAATTTGTCTGTGTTCATATGGGTTTGAGATTTGATTTCAGTTCGTCAAAATCGAAGATGAGTTTGAGATTTTACATCAAAATAGAAGATGGGTTTGAGATTTGATTTCAGTTCGTCAAAAATTGAAGATGAGTTTGAGATTTTACAACAAAATAGAAGATGGGTTCTCCCAAACCATTTGATTCTAGAAGTTAGACTTTGTGTTTGCAAATAACCCTAACCATTGGGTTCTTGAAGTAAGAACTCAACGGGGGAGAAGATGGGTTATTTGTAGAGAGAGGGGAGGGGGATTTTTAATTAACAGGAGTTATTTTTATGACATGGATAGGGGTAATATAGTAAAAAATCAACTCATAATTTATTTTCAGTCAATATCTTCCAAATACTACTCTTGTTACAAAATACATTCTGCACATATCATCCCAACACTCTATCAGATTCAAAACACATTCTGACCATAATTCAAAAAGTCAAAAAGCCAAAAAGTTAAAAATGAAAAACTAAAAAGTAGGCTCTCAAAACGCTCTCTAGATGAAATAGAAAAGAGTTATGAAGGGTATTTTAGTTAATAAAAGTGCTAAAATATGCTAACTTCATAGTTTTCGGTTAATAGTCTAACAACAACTTAACGGAAGGGGAAACATGTATATTGTCTGGTGAAGTAAGGGACGGTAGTGTCATTTCAAAAACCTAAAAACCTCCGGATAGGTTTGTGCATTTGTAAGAAACCTCAAGGGAAAGTCAGTGAAATTTACCCCCATCTGGTTTTCATTTGAGAAACAAAATTTGCTCTGCAAATTGTTCCAGTCTTGTTTCAACAACGAGAAAAGGGAAGACAGCTGCGTACCGAATAGATTTCGCGCTGGGAAAATGAAACGAAAAGCGGTAGGCTAGAGTGGGTTGTTCGGTTCATCGTTTGGGATTGGGAAAAAATAGCTGCTCTCCCTAGTCCATAGCCTCCTTTCCTGTGCTGGAGTGTCCCTCTCTCTCTCTCTCTCTCTCTCTCTCTCACTTTTTTTTTTGGTTTTGTTTGATCCGCTTTCTTTCTCACTTTCATTCGACAAAATATACATACATGAGACTCTCACACAGACTGGCATTTGCAATCAAAAGTTGAACGAATGAGCACGAATGTATCATCAATATCATGACGACATTTGTTGTTCATTGGTCGCCGAGTGTTCGGCAGGTGTTTCTACCCCTCTCCCATCCATCACAAACAATCTTCTCCTTCGCCGAAAACAACCACCACCACCACCACAAGAAGAGTAGGATCGGCCGCCATTTTCGTCCTAGGGTTTCGGCAGGGTTGCCGCACTTTCTCTTAGGAGTGAGGAGGAGGAAGAGGAGAGGTTCCTTGGCTGTTGCCCCCTCCAGATTTAACGCCGCTGACCTTCGCATTATCGATTCCAAAAACGACCACACCAACAGCAATTCCCAGGCGCGGATCGTGGAAATTCCCGTTACTTGCTACCAGGTCACCTCTTTATTTATTTTTCTTTTACAATCTTAATTTCTCTTGGTCGGTACCTGGTTATGGGCCTATGGGGCGGGCTATATTCACAAGCTGGCCTTTTGCATTATTTTGGTCTGACCTCGAGGCTTGCTTGGTACTTGGTTTGGTTCATGGGAAAATAGGAGGAAACGTATTGTAGACCCTTGGTTCTTTCGCATTATTGTGGTTTGATCTGTCAAGACTGAAGAGGGACAGTTTCCATTTTGACTCTCTCATTAGCTTCCCTAGTTTATAGAAATCAAGTGTCTAGCATGTTTCTATCAAGAAAATTGTCAAAATAGGTGACAATGACAGAGTCTGACCAATATTCTAAAAATGGCTAGGCGCTAGTCCGGTGGAAAAGGGGGCCCCTAGTGCCAAGTCGGCTGCCTAGTGCCTATGGAGGGAATAGGTGCCGACTAGTCGGCTGCCTAATCTAGGTCTAGGACCACTGCTTAGCGCCTAGGTGAGGTCTAGTCGGCCGACTTTTAGAACATTGAGTCTGACTTCATAGAGGTTTTACACATAGGGTCAGTGGTGGAAGTGAAATTTATGTTAACCCCGCTATAGTCAGGCAGAGGTTTTTTTCGTGTGGTCAATGTATATTTTGTGACCAAACAAGAACCACAACTCAGAATCAAAGGATTGTACCCCAAGTACAACAGTAACAGCAGCAAACAAGGTGCAAGCTAACAGGACCCAAACACCAGCTCAGCTCAACACCTGATCTTGTCTATCCCTACCACAAAGAAAAAGTTTTGTTTACATGTTACATTGTGAACTCACTCTATTGGTGATAGTTTATTCAATAGCTAAAGCCACCCTAGGTAGCTCCCTGTTGACTGTCCAAAAGATTTATCCTCTTGGTCCTTGCTATGAAGAACACACACTGGATTCATCCGCATACCTCAAGCTCCGAGCCCATCCTTTGTGGCCAATTTGTCCCAACATCGTAGTCAACATATGAAAGCCCATTTTTGCACATTCTTATGGAATCAAACCAGAGAGGCCCAAGGCACTTTGTTACCAGCTTGTCCATGGCTTGCCACTTTCCAGGTAGACTTAGTAAATGAGGATAATGTAGCAATGAAATATAATATATACACATGCTTGTCTCATAGCTTGCTGTAACACACAAGGAAATTTCAGTGTCTACACTTGCCTACATGTCTTATGGTGTTTTGCTCTCTAGGTACAGAGGGTCTGTTACAACATGCTTCCAATAAAAACTAAATAATTTCCAACTTTACAAGTGTACTCTTAACTCGGTATAGGAAGGCTATTGGTAGCATCCTGCCATCGGCCAGTCTGTTCTGTGGATAGGGTGGGTTTCTGTTCTGACTTAACCGATATTAGAGAGATCTTGATTAGAAGACACTCTCCAAGTGATGAAACAAAAATCTACTGACAAGGTTTCCTTTTGTATCTCCCCATGCTTGAGGAGCACCCTTAACCCACACTGTAGCAGCTGAGGTCTGAAGAGTTTGCGCACTACCAGTGGTGGCTTTTATCTCCTGGTTTTGCTGTTAAGGAGGGTGAAATGATCCAACCTGGCCCCAAGAAGACAGGGACAGGCAGAGTGGTGGGGCATTGGCTCTCTATATTAATACTGTGATAAGAGGTGGACTGGACATGGCCAAACCTAGGAAAGAGATACCCTCGGTAGTTCATTTTCTGAGACAGCCTTTGTATTTTCGGTTTGCTAACCAATTAAAGGTGCATTCCTCAATCACATGACAATGTGCACTTAGGTGAGCTCACCTCCAAGGCCTTAGTCTGCAATGAAGTAGTGGTAACCACCTAAGGAGTGATCTCCTCCAGCAAGCCAAGAGGCTCGGTCTCTCTGAGACTGCTTAACCTTTATCTCTTCTATCTCCACTGGTCACCTTTTTTGAGTGCCTACCATTCGTCCGTGAGAGCTCCATGGCTGTGCAACTTGGTCATTCATAAAAATCCACATCCTAGTACCTAAGTTGATGTTATTAGGGTATCAATACAAAAAAGCAAGTGAACTTGCAGGTTATTGGGGTCCGGGATCAAGCAGAGAAGGATGAGATTGTAAAGTCAGTGATGGATCTTCAAAATGCTGAGATAGATGAAGGCTATACAAGGGATGCTGTTGTTTCTCGCCAGGTAAGAGTTCAAGAATTCAGTGGGAAGTCAGGTTAATCCACAGAATGTATTATCTGGATTGGTGGGCAGTTTCTTTGTTGTTGTTTCTCGCTTGGTGTAGTTATGTTCTTACTCCTTTTGGTCTCATTTTTTTGCTTGCCATACTTTGTTTGATTTATTTTCAGAATCTTCTAATGGACATGAGGGATAAGCTCATGTTTGAACCAGAATATGCTGGTAATATAAGGGAGAAGGTCCCACCTAAATCTTCTCTTCGTATCCCTTGGTCTTGGTTGCCTGGTGCTCTTTGCCTTCTTCAAGAGGTAAAACAAGAAAACAAATATTTAGCTGGGAAATTTCAGTTCCTATTTTTGGAAAGAACCCTGCGATGGGAACCGACCAAAATTACACATATGGCGCACAGACAGCATGCGGGGCCCAATACAGGTCCCATACGGATAATCCGAGCTGTTCAATAATTTTAAAATAATTTCTCGAGTGGCCCTGCGAAAAATCAGCTCAATCCGTTATGTGTAGGTGCTTGATCCAATCTTCCAATTTTTCAAATTTTGGTCTGTTCCCTTAGCATTTTCGTTTCGGAAATATACTCTTAAAGAAAGTGATTTCATATGCTTTCAGGGGCCCCTTAGTTGAAGTCATTTATCGTATCCTTGTTTTCTCTTTTTGTTTTCTGTGACCTGCAAATATCCATGAATATGGAGCAAGATATCGTTTTGGACTGTCTAATACGGAGTGTTTCTTTTGCTCCGATTCAGGTCGGACAGGAGAAACTTGTGCTACAAATTGGCCAAAAGTCTCTCCAGCACCCAGATGCTAAACCTTATGTTCATGATTTGCTGCTGTCCATGGCATTAGCAGAGGTAAGGCAAAGATGAAGAGATCCGGACTTTGTACCATTTCATTTCTAGCAGTTATGTTATGCTTCCTGTTCTTATATAGGCGCTTTCTTGAAGTGTGCAATTGCAACAGTTTGTTTTGAGAACAATATTTCCCAAGGATATGAAGCCCTTGCTCGTGCCCGGTGTCTTCTTAGGAGCAAAACATCTCTAGAGAACGTGAAATGGTTATTGGAGGTGAATCTCTTTTAATGGTTGCACTTTCCTTTTGAATACATTTCCTGAAGGATCCCATTTGATGCTCTCTGTATAGTTTAATCTCTGTTCCGGGCGGTAACGAAGGTTAAAAAAAAATTGAGAAGATTGAATTGATAAAGAAAGTGATATTGTTCATCTGGTTGAAGGTTCCTACGATTTTGAGTGTCAGAATGCTAGTTTTTAGATGTTTCTGTTTGGGTACATGATGCTTCCCTCCACGGATGCACTAACACACTGGAGTCCAATGCCATAAAAATGTTGGTTAAGCCCCTAACATCGATTGCTTCTAGAAGAGATGGTGGATTTCTGTTCCCTAAGAAATCTGTTTTGCCAAATACTGCTCTGATTAGAACTGTTTAGATGTTTTGGCTCAATATCATGGGTTTAAATTATTTGGAGGTGTTGTATTGCTTGATGCTTACAATTTTTAATTTTTTCGCTGATCCTTCTAGATAGAAGAATCTTTGGAGAGGCTCGCGCCTGATTGTACACTGGAATTACTGGACATGCCTTGCACACCTGAAAATGCTGAACGAAGACTACGAGCCATTGCAGCCTTGCGTGAACTGCTTAGACAGGGCCTTGATGTGGAAGCATCATGCCAAGTTCGAGATTGGCCATGCTTCTTGAGTCAAGCTCTTAATAAGCTCATGGCTACTGAAATAGTTAATCTTCTTCCTTGGGATAGCTTAGCTGTTACAAGGAAGAATAAGAAATCCATTGAATCACAGAACCAAAGAGTTGTCATTGATTTAAATTGTTTTCACGTGGCCTTGACAGCTCATATTGCTCTTGGGTTCTCAAGCAAGCAAACCGATTTGGTAAATTCATTTTCCTCCTGGACATAACTGCTTCATTTTTTTGTCTTTGATTTGAAAATTGGCTGAAATATATATGCAGCTCTATTTACACAGGATAATGTAGTGCTTATCTCAGTTTCACGAGGGAAAACCAATTAGAACATATGAGCAAATATTAGGGGCTGTATGTGTGGGTGTCGTGATGTGTGTTTATAGTTTATACATGGCCCCTTCGACTCACTCTTAGATCCCAGGGAAGATTCTTATACCAAAGCATGCTTTCAAGAGAACATATTTTTGTTTTGAGTCCCTTTCATGTCTGTCTTTTTTCATTCTCATGTAGATTAATAAAGCAAGAACAATTTGTGAGTGTTTAATTGCATCAGAGGGCATGGATTTGAAATTCGAGGAGGCCTTTTGCTTGTTCCTTCTTGGGCAGGTAGACACGTCTGTTACTTCATAACCATTTGGTTCAAGGATTCAGTTTTTCTCCAATGAAACTAGACTTCCCATTACCAGGCTGACGAGGCAGAGGCTGTTGAAAAACTTCAGCAACTTGCATTGAATACGGATCCTGCATCAGGATCCATCTCTGGAAAGGATGCAAAAGGTTTTCCAAGTGCAAAACTGTCACTGGTATGTCTCTCTTCTAAGAAGTAAAGATAGGTCTTCTGGACTTCTACGTGATACAATATGGACAGATGGACTATAGTATTAACAAAATCAGGTTGCAGAGGTAGCGGGGACAAGGTGATAAACAAAATGTATGAGATGCATGTATGCATGCAAGCAAAGAAAATTAATCACCTCACAAGTTACTTCATTACGATTTGAGGATAACATCCAAGTCATTCATTTCTTATGACTGTATGTTTGATCAGGAAAGTGGTTATAGAAAGCTCCAATGTCTTTTAGAAGCTTCTATTATTTGTTCGCTAATTATTACTAAGGGCTTTTAGATGTTGAAAGGGTAGGGGGTGTCTATGTACAATTCTGTTGTATTCAAATTTCAATTTTTGGCTTCTCTTTTAGTTTCTTCAAACTTGTATTGAGAGACCTGTGTTACTTGGAACATGGATCGTCCTGGAACAGGGAACAAAAATGGGAACGTGATATGCTGTATGCTCTAATTTCTGGAAGATAGGGGTAGGCTTCTATGGCTCAGAACCCAAGAATATTCTCATTTTAAGAGACAGACATCCTCTAAAATAGAGTATTTTTTGTCTAATGATCATGTAAAACATATTTCTAGAAGCATTATGAGTGTATGACCAATTTTTCTTATATTTTGTCTAGCTAAATCTCCAATCTTTCTAGTTTTTAATTTTTAGTGGCAATTTTTTGAGTGCTGTGGATGGCTAAATTCAATGTTTTGGAACTTAGGCGTACAACATTGGCGTTCCAAATGTGATTCACTGGAGTATTAGTGTTTTCTGGTAACATAGGTTAGATTCTTGGTGTGTTTTATTGGTGTTGTGACACTTATTCCACTTGTGTCCAAATAGGTGTGGGCACGTGTTGGCATCTGATATGTGTCAGGGTTAGCTTCTCATATGTGTCAGATGTGGGTATGGCAAGCAAAGAGGCAAGTTCACACTTAGTGGTTTTCTTGTCAATTGGGAGAGAAATTTTAACTGTTGGACACCTCTATTTTGGAAGGTCTGAAGCAAGCTTTGGACTCATCCTTGCATCTTTATTTAATGGTACTTTTGATTACTCATTTGCCGAAGAAGAGAGAATCACGCCTTTCCTAGATGATATTTTATTGGTTTCCCTTCTCTAAGCACCGGATTTAAGGACCTTATTCAATTGCATATATTCCTACTGTCAATCCATTATCATAATTTAACCATTGCCAAATTAAGTTCTTAAACTCATTGTTTCCCTTCTCACTATGTAAAATTTTGGGCTATTTCGTGTGCTAAGTGCTGATGATTGATGACAGTAATGGTCAGGGTTCTTCATCGACTGTGCTCTGTTTGATGCCACGTTACTCTATTTACATGAGTCTGGCTGTGAACTTTGTACTGTTTTGTTAAATGTGAGCTTGTACCTTGCGCGAACATATCCATTACTCATAAACTTCTCACTGGCAGGAAAAATGGCTGAAGGATAATGTGCTTATTTTGTTTCCTGATACCCGAGACTGTTCTCCATCTTTGGTATGTTTATAATGACTTCCTTTAGGTTTAAAATGAATGATGATGTTGATAATTGGGAAATGCGTAAGACTTGAGAAGCGTATCTTCTCTGCTCTCTGTAGGCCAACTTTTTCATTGGTGAAAAGAAAGCTTCTGGAATCAGGCAGATTAGAGAATCTGCACATGCCATGCCACTTTCCCCCGCTCTTGCATCAGATCGAAGGGCTTTGGAGATGCCTCTTTCATATACAAACTCTTCTCGACATCTTGGGTCAGCAGTGAAGCAGTTAGCTCCATCTAATTTGCAGGGCACATTGATGGTGGGCAAGGCTAGCAGTGAAAGCAATGATACCATGCCATCTGTTCAGTTGAAAAGAAATTTAGGAACACACCCTGATAAACTTTGGAAAAGTTGGTTGAGCTCATACAATGTGTTCGGAAAGATTGCTTTTGTTATGGCATTGGGCTGCATTCTGTTTGCCACCCTTAAGCTCTCAGCAATGCCGTTGTGGAGGGTGAGAAGATCAGCTAGATGGGCTTCAGGCAAAGCAGGGATCACAGATTCTTCTCTTGATCGAAGTTCAGGGCCTGCTTGTATTAGTGGAAATAGTATAGCATACAAATTAAAGAAGCTAACTTCAGTTTTTAAGATGCAAATCGAGAGGAATCACGCAGATGATGCAAACTTGCAAAGTTCAGGCATAAGTGCCAGTCTTTCATCCTCTGTTAAAGCAGTATACAAGAGCCCGATGCCCATGAAAGATGCTGAATCCCTTGTTAAGCAATGGCAAGCCGTTAAAGCTGAAGCTCTTGGGCCAGGCCATAAGGTTCATAGCCTCTTTCAAGTCCTTGATGGGCCAATGCTTGCTCAGGTAAATTCTTTGTGGATCTGCTTCCGATTAAGAAAAGAGAAAGAAATGGAGAGAGAGAGAGAGAGAGAGAGAGAGAGAGAGAGAGAGTTTTCTTTAAGGGAAAACTTCACTTAGAACCCCTGTGGTTTAGTCGATGTGCGGGTTGTCCCCCTGAGCTTCATTTATTAGCTCATAAATTCCATGTGCTTTGTGGACTTGAGAGAGAGCGTGCATGGGTTTTCTTTAAGGGAAAACTTCACTTAGAACCCCTGGGGTTTGGTCTATGTGTGGGTTGTCCCCCTAAGCTTTGTTTATTAGCTCATAAATTCCACGTGCTTTGTGGACTTATGTGCAGCACTAACTCCGTTAACAATGAATTCAAAATTACCATAATACCCTCTTTTATCTTCTTTTGCTCTTCTATCTCTCCCCTCTCTATACATCAACATATGCATATATACATGAGCTTTTCCCTAATTTAAATACTTATTAACCTAATTTTTTAATGATTACCTAATAATATGACGCAATTCAGGAGAAAATCACTAACTAATTCAAATTTTAACCAATCCTAAAGAGATCACAGAACATTAGTTTCGATAATTTTGCATGGTGAAGGAGAAGGGCACCGGTGGTGCCGGAGAGCGGGTGCAAAAGGGGTACAATTATTGGCCTCTGTAATTTTGTTTATGTGTTTTCCAATTTGAATTTATTGTGCATACCAATGCTCTGGACTATAATGAAAGAAGTATGGTAATGTGCACATAAATTGAATTGGGTTTCTAGGCCTGCCCTCTCTAATGCCATTCGGCTTTGATTTAGGGGCATGGTTTCGCAGCAAAACAGGTATAGGGGGGACCATTGTTTCAGTGATATTATGAGAGCAACCACTTTGTGCATATTACCAAAAGTTAGGTTTGTCTCCAATCTTCCCCTACCCATACCCCCAATGATTGGGGACTAAATGAGTTCTGTTGTTGTTTTCCAATTCGAATTGAAGTGTGGGTTATGAGAAGGTTGTTTTCAGATTTGGGTGGGTGTGTTTTTCTTGCCTCCCTCTAGAGAAATCTATGTGCATAGCATATATATATATGTGTGTGTGTGTGTGTCTTTTTATTTATATATGTCATATTATATGTGTCTATGTTCACTATAGGTTTTGGAAAAAAATAGTCTTGAAAAGCTTTTGTTCTCTGTCCAAGTAACTAGTTGGGGATGATGGGTTGTGGAAGACTCAATTTTCATTGGTATGACTTTCTGAAGGATTTTTGTTTCTTTGGAATCTGAGATGAATTGTGTGACCTCTGTTCCTCCAACGTGATGGCGGAAGATTCTTGATTTTGGAGCAATAATTCAACCTAGATGATAGCAGTTGATATAGCTCTCTATTTCTCTGATTCAACAATTTTTACCTGTCTCCGAAAGAAGTGACAAATACATTTCAAAACCTGCAGGGGAGTTGGCCAGTTGTGGTGGAAGTGGTGTAATTTGAGTTAGGTTAGAGGGGGAAGAAGGTAGGGGTACAAATGTACTTCAACATTGAATTTGTATTTCGTTGGATAATTCTACGTAATTGGACGGAAATTACAACCGCGAACATAAGTCTCCAAGCACATGGATTACGGAATTAAACCAAGGAGTCTAACTGAAGTTTGCCCCTTCTTTTATTTAGTTATTGGCTATGCGAGTGTGTATCTGATGATTACTGTCCCAAATTGGTGGATGATCTGATGATGGTGGGATGTAGACTATTCTTCTATTAGAATTTACTGCTGAATGAGTTAAATTTTGATCAATAAGCTAACTTTCACGAAGTTATGGTAATTTTGTTTAGTGTCAGCTGATGCTGTCATACAATTAGGCTCACGTACTTGAGATTGTATCTGATAGTTCTGGTGTGGGCCAATTGTAATTCTTTTTTTGGTTCTGTTTTCTTCTTGCTTTGTATGAATAACTTTAAATAGTTTGTATTCCCCAGTGTCTTACTTTTTAAAATCTCCTGGTAAAAACTTGATGTGACTGTTCTCTCTTTAATACGTTTGCTTGACAGTGGCAAGCTGTGGCAGACAAAGCAAAAAATAGGTCCTGTTTTTGGAGATTTGTTCTGCTTCAATTATCTGTCATACGAGCTGAGATTTTATTAGATGGGGCTGGAGCAGAGATGGCTGAAATAGAGGCTCTTCTTGAGGAAGCAGCCGAACTGGTTGATGAAACTCAGCTGAAGAATCCAAATTACTACAGGTATGAATTATGAAAAGCACTTGGGAATACAGTTTTGGCTTGTTCAGTTTGTCTCTCATTTGGCGCTTCAATTGTTAGAATTTGACAAACCCCATGAAAGGCTTTAGTATTTGGCCCAGCCCAACCCAACCCTTGTCATCTTGGAGGGTTTTAAAGAATTGGAGAATCAAAACGGGAACTATGTGCTAGGAAAAGTATGCACTGAGTGAATCCTTTGGCTAATCAAACAGTGACAGGATGTATATGCTAAGTTTTGGGGGGCATTTTAGGACTTTTAAAGGATTTGTCGTAACGTTTTAGTGAATAAATCTTGTATCTGAAACTATGAGTTAAGCTGCACCCTTGAGAGAACACACTCTCGAATAATGCAGCACGACACTAGATTGACTGCACGCCCAAGAGTGTTGAACAAGACCTAAATAGAACGAGAAGAACAAATGGGAAGCAACCATAGTTGTCAATCCCGTACCGTACCGGCCGGTACGTACCGGATTTGAGGAAAACCGGTACCCTAATCCCCCAATACCGTTCCGAACCGAATACCGGTCCTTACCGCTTGGTACCGGCCGTTTCGGAAAATACCGGCCGAGACAAGGTTACCGGAAATCCCGTCCGGTACTTTGCAGAACAGAAATATATATTTTTTCCTGGGTATGATGTATCTCTCACACGTTATTCGGCATCCTCGAAAAAATTAACCAAAAAAAACAAAAGGACAGAAAAAAAAAATGTTGTCTTTCAGAATTTTAGCAAAACGTGGGCGCAATTATAGTACGTGCGCGAGGCTCAAATCCCGGATTTGCACCCCCCCGCGTACGAATATCCCGTGACGCGCACCCGGTTAGTTGGTTTTCGAATCAGTTTTTTCAAATTGCCTTCGGTCATGGCCCATTTTCCTGAGTGCGCGAGACCTCTTCTTGGGTCCTCATTCACAAGCCCACTAGTGTGCAAAGTCATTTAAGATGGAAAAGAGTTTTGTAACTAGGCAATGTGGGAAAAAAGGCAAACACATAGGTATTTTATGATGAATTGCATGGTATAGGGGATTTTTTTTGAATTATAATTATTATATATATTGTAGTTGCGGTAAATCCGAAACGGTACCCGGTATTTGACCGGTACCGGTACGTACTGTACCAGTAGGAAAACCGGTACCCTAGCCGGTACGGTATTTAGAACATTGGAAGCAACACTTAAATAAGGAAAAACAAAGTTAAGTTCTGAAGTTGTAGTTTGTTATAAACGAAGCAACACATAAAGAACTTTATTTGACAAAGACTTTGGCCTAATATTCTGTAGGCACTACTGACATATACCTAGCTAGATAATGGAAACATTCATGAATCAACTACATGCATGACCCTTAACTAGGGCTGTAAATGAACTGAGCCATTCGTGAACTGTTCGAGGCTCAACTCGGCAAGAGCTCGTTCGAGTTCGATTCGTCTGCTAAACGAACTGAACCTGAACCTCAATTCTAGGCTCATTCCGTAAATGAGCCGAACCTGAGCCTAACGGTATTCGGCTCGGTTGGGATCGCGAACCTATACTTAAATTTAATTAATAATTCAATAGGGGTCTATTTGTAAATGTAAAAAAATTTAAGGTTGTATATATAATTCAATACTTATTTTTCTTCCAAATTCTATACGATCAATGAGAGAGTTTGGGTTCGCTTGAGTTTAATGAGCTGAGTTGAACCAAACTTGAGTCTTGACGAGCTTAATTTGAGCTTAGATTCGGCTCAGCTCAATTCATTTGAGTTTAACGATCCAAACTCGAGCTAAGATGTTCAAGTTTGAATCGAACCCGAGCCAAACTAGAGCCAGTCTATTACCTTAACGAACCTAACTGAGCCGAACTCGAGCCTGAAAAAATTTTAACGAGCCGAACTCGAGCCAAGTTGTTCAGGCTCAAATCGAACTCAAGCCGAACCCATACCTTAACGAACCCGAGCCGAACTTAACAGGGTTCGGCTCGATTCGGTTCGTTTACAACCCCACCCTTAACCACATATGTGAATGATCCTTTTAAGTGTTATATACTATTTAAATGCATATCGATGCTCTGGATTGAAGGAAGCATGGTAATGTGCACAGAAATTGAATTGGGTCTCCAGGCCTGCCCTCTCTGATGTCATTTGGCTTTGATTTGGGGGCATGGTTCCGCAGCAAAACAGGTATAAGGGGGCCACTGCTTCAGTGGTATTCTGAGAACAGCCACTTTGTGCATATTGCCAAAGGTGTCTGTCTCCAATCTTTTCCCGCCCATACTCCCAATGATTGGAGACTACATGGGTTCTGTTATTGTTGTTGTATACTGTTTATTCACTCACCCCACTAATGCATAATGTGCGAACATCTTCATTTGTCAAATATACTAGTTATGTTTTCACATGTTTTAAGATGCACCCATAATTTTTCTGAGCGACGAAGTGCCTGTAGGAAGAATGCTTAGCGAGACTGCGGTTACGTTTGGGATACAATGCCCAAGAGCTTGAACCAAGAGATAAACCAACCTGTGTGTCTGAGCGATGAAGTGCTCTTCAATTTTCGACTGATCTTTTGTTTTTTTGTTTTTTTCCCTTGATTTTAATCTTGAACCTACTGACTGCAGCGCATATAGAATTCGTTATGTCCTGAAAAGGCAAGATGATGATTCATGGAGATTTTGTGAAGGTGAAATTCAGACTCCATAACTTCAGTCTAGTTCGTGACATTCACCAAAATCTGGATGAAGTTACTTCAATCTATGGTCTAAGTTTTCTTGTAAATGATAGCTAACAAACTAGGACTAGATCTAATTTAATGTAGTGTAGTCGCTTTTTATATTTTGTTTCTGTTATTTTTTACTTTGATGTGTTTTCTTTCCTGCAAGTTGAGTCATACACCCACTAGGCAGAGACTTCGGCTACTTTGTTTCTGTAACAATCCTCTCATTCATGTGAGGGTAGGTGATGCTTGTATTGATCGAACTGTTGCTTTGAAAGTAAGTCCGAAATATTGATGGTGTTTTATCAGTTGTTCCTTTACAGGAACTTTCTTTTGACTGCTAGACAAACATGAAGTCTAACTGTTATCGATTCATCTTCTTCTCATTTTCCTCCTTTCGATTAGCGAGTAAGTGATGGAAGGGGGCAGGAAAGAGCAAAGATCTACAGTTTTGGGTGTTTGTTTAGCCAGAAATTCCAATAAATTAGTTTCCTCCCGCATGGGGTTCTCAAATGTGCGTAGTAGAACCTATAAGAAGTACATGTAATTAGTTTTCAGCAGGAATGTCCTGTGATACTTTGATACAAACAAAGTAGAAAATATATGGTTTTATCAGATAGATACACACCGACATCATGCAGATGCATATATTCTTGAGTGTTTAGACAGACATACTAGCAAATTGCCTGTGCGGTCAGCAAGGTTCGATCGCAAAGAGAACCATGAGCTAAGAATTCGAAGTTATTGAAAGAACATCTAAAGAGGACTCTAAGAATTGAAGATGGAGTTCAACATGGGCTTCACTAGACTTTCATTATGTTACTAGCAATTGCTCGTGCCTCCAAATAACACAAGAATATGTTCCAAAACTACTCTGTATTGCTGACATCACGTCAATTAAGATTCCACTTCCTTCTAATGGATATACAGGTTCCCACATGTAGCTACTCCCAATTTCATACCTTAATCCTGCAAACAAACAGGTAAGAACTAGGGTTCCGCTGGGGAGGCCGAGGCCTCCCTTCCCATCAACCCCCTCCCCCCTTCCTCTTGTTTTTCTCCTTCTATCCCTCCTTGCCTCTCTCTCTATCTTCTCTCATCGCCTAGTTTTTTCCTCGTTTTCCAATTTGGGGAAGCAGTTGTTATAGATATGGCATGTTGGCCCTGCTGCGGTGGTGAGTCTGGCGAACGGTGGTCCCCACAACCAGTATCTTGTCTGCCGTCTTCAGATCTGATGACCTAGGGCCGGTGGCGAGACAATAAAGTGTGCGGTTGGGTGGAAGAGTTTTTTCTCTTAATTAGTTTAGGGTTTCCATTGACTGGTCTCCCTAGTTCGGGCCTATTTCTGGCCTAGCTGTGGTGGTAGGCAAATAAGTCCAGGTTTTGGTTTTGTGCTTTGGTTCCGATTCGCTCTGCTGGGCCTTATCGTTTGTTTGGGTTGCTCCGATAGTAGTGTGGTCGTTGGCGGTGCTTGTGAGTGGCTGGTCCTTAGTATTTCTCCCCTGTCCGGAATGGGATCGTAATGACTCAGCAATGGCAACGTGCACTTCTCGGCGTGACGGATATCATCGTCTCGTGGGTATGCCACTCTGGCCTTTATCATTTGTTCTTAAGCTGATTGTTAGCTAGGGTTTTGATATTTGGAGAGTTCGATATTTGTATTCGGGGTGTTGTTTCCCTTCTTGTATGGTTTCTCTGTAAATCGATCCTCTGGATTCTTGTTTCGGTATTGGCAATGAAATTTGATCTTCAGAAGGAAAAAAAAAGAAAGAAAAAACCTCTTACACGCTATATTATTCACCATACGTATGATCGACTAAGAAAATTAAAATGTTCTCTCGAAGATAATGTACCTCAGGATTAAATAATACTATAGGTTATATTCAATCCCTCTTATCATCCAAATATACAAATAAGGGGATATTAAAGCAAAGATGGAATGAACTTCCTATGACACATACAACTCTAAACTTTTCATAATAATATACAAAAGCAAAGGAAATGACAATCTGATGCTATGTTTTTGGACGGCCAGCATAAAGGGCCAACGCAACCTCTTGTACAACAATATGCACATGTGTCTTTAGTGGGTTTTTTTTTTTTTTTTTGACAGATGTGTGTCTTTAGTTCCCTGGTATTGAATGAAATTATGTTTAATATAGTGAACCAATTAAATGATAACACATCATCATGCTGTGCACATTATTGTGTATGATGTAGTGTTAGTAGACTTTTTTCCCAACAATCATTCTACAACCACAAACACTTGCTCAAACTCGCTCACATTCATATTGGGGTCCACACACACTACACCTTCAGTGTGTGTGAGACCACCAAAAGATGTGAGTGTGTGTGGTTCTATAATTATTGTTCCCCCAATTTTATACCAACTATGCTACAACCATAAAAACTTACACATACAATCACACAAACTACTCACATTAAGGCTCCGTTTGTTTGGGCGTAAAATATTTTCTGGTAAAATATTTTACCTCTTTTTTGGTGTTTGGTTGTGAAAAAAATTAGGAAAACATTTTACATGTAAAACATTTTCCATCAATTGAATCAAAATGATTTACCCTTAAATCTTCCATAAGTTATCTTCCGAAATGAACTCGCTGCCTTCTACTGCAATTCTCACTGCTTATTTTTCTCGATCGTCAGTCCTGACCCACGTTCAATTCCCCATATTCTCAGATCTCTCCACCGTTTAAGCCCTCCTCTCTCTCTCTCTCTCTACACTATTTTGTTGATTTCTAAAAATATTTTCGAATGCCAACCAAATACCAGAAAATAAAAGTTTGAAGTTATTTTCTGAAAAAATATTTTACATGAAAAATATTTTACATTGTAAAACATTTTACATCGAAACAAACGGAGCCTAAAAATGGGCCGTCACACATTACACACCGTGTGTGTTGGTCCCATTTTTTGATGTGAGTGAATTTGTGTGATTGTATGTGTAAGTGTGTGTGGTTATTTATTAGTAGGGCAAGCCATATGAGTATCCAATTAGCCAATTACGGATTGCAAATAAGGACAAAGTCCTTGGGTGCAATGTTATCAATACCGTTCCGTACCGGCCGATACGTACTGTTTTTGACAGAATCCGGTACCCTACACCTCTAATTCCGTTTCGGCTCAAATACCGGTCGGTACCGACCGGTAGACCAGCCGTACCGGTTGGTACCGGTCAGTACCGGCCAATACCGGACAACTTTTAAATTTATTTTTTTCTTCAAGTACCGGACAATACCGGACGGTACCGGACGGAACTGGACAAATACCGGATTTTTTATTTTTTTTATTTTAAAAAAGTGTATATTATATTATAAATTCTTTTAAGTAGGAAAATAATAATACTAGCGATCAATCCGAAACGGTACCCGGTATTTGACCGATACCGATACGTATGGTACCGGTAAGAAAATCGGTACCCTGACCGGTACGGTATTCAGAACATTGCTTGGGTCATTGACAAAGTAGCCACTCATCAAATGGCAGGTACGTCTCATTCCTTTTCATTCCGAGTGGTAATATGCAATTATATATCCCACAAAACGTGTTTTCGTCGTTATATACATTACCTAAGAAGTATGGAAAAAGTGTTACTGTTCAAGGTTTTTTGGAAAAATATCATCTGCATCTTTTGCAAAACAAAAATGATTGAAAGGCTATAACCATTATCAGACAACTGCTGAGGTCTTTTTTAATTTGTATGCCTAGATAAGTATTACGTATTTGGAACGAGATCCTTTCCACTCCCTTAAAAGGACTTGACAATCATGTTCGGGCTCTTATCATGTTTGTTTTGAAGATCAATCGGGATTGTCGATATTTTAGACCTTGTCGATATTTTAGACCTTGTCGAGATCATTAGACACGTCAAAATTCAATATTTTTATCTAGTGTTTTGCAATATTTTCTAAATTTATTTTTCTTGAGATAAGTGTGTTCCGAAACTGTAACAAACGATATTCGATTACCATGAATTTTGACATGCCTAATATTCTTGACGAAATCTCAATTATATGGTCCCGATCATCAAAACAAACTTAGAAATAACTGACAAATGGCTATTGTGGACCTTTACATTGATTTCTTTAATAACCTTTTAAATGAATAACCAAAAATAGGTAATAAGTTTTGATAGTAGTAATTCAATTTTAGGCTCTATTTGAAATTCAGGGAAAAGAAAGGAAAATTTAAAAAAATTTCCTTCTATTGTTTGGTTGGAAAAGAAATAGAGAAGAAAATAAAGTTTTCAAGTTTGGTGAATAGTACAAATTTTCCTCCCATTTTTCTCTCATTTTCTTTCTCTCTTTTTTTTTTTAAATAGTAAAATTTTTCCTCCTTTTCTTTTCTTTTCTTTTCTTCCCCTTTTCCATAGATTACGAATTTGAGCCTAATCTGAGCCAACCCCACCAGCCTAAAGCAGAGTCGGCCCCGCGACGACTCTCTCTCTCTCTCTCTCTCTCTCTCTCTCTCTCAAATTCTTCACACAGGAGGGCATCAATTTCTTCTTCTTCTTCTCTCTCTCTCTCCAATAACAACACAATAACACCATGTCATCCACCGGCGACTCCGCCAGCAGAGGCGGCCCCCAGCCTCTGCTTTACTTCTGCTACCAGTGCAATCGCACCGTCTCCATAACCCCCCCACCTGCCTCCGACCTAGTCTGCCCCAATTGCAACGGTGGATTCCTCGAAGAATACGAAGACCCCGTCATCAACCCCAACCCTAACCCTAACCTCAATCCCTTCTTCTCCTCCTCCCCCTCCGACGCCCTCTCCGGCTTCCCCTCCTTCTCCGCCGGCTTCCCCCTCGTCTTCTCCGGTGCTGGCGCCGGCTCCGGCCCCGGCCCCGGCTTCCAACTCCAAAACCCTAGCGATCTCTCCGCTCTCTTTGGACCCGGCCGATCCCAACAACAAGAAGGGGCAGGGCTTCACGGTCCCGGTGAGTTCAATCCTTTCGCATTCCTCGAGAATTACATCAATAACCTTAGGGCAGGCGGCGCTAACATCCAACTCGTCATCGAGAACAACGATCCCATGGGGGGTTTTGGGCTTCCTACGAATCTAGGCGATTACTTCATAGGCCCCGGCCTCGAGCAACTCATACAGCAACTGGCCGAGAACGATCCCAACCGCTACGGCACCCCTCCGGCTTCCAAGACGGCCGTCGAGGCTCTCCCGAGTATTAACATCTCCGATCAGCTGCTCGCCTCGGATTCGTCCGATTCCCAGTGCGCTGTCTGTAAGGACACTTTCCAAGTCGGCGAGGAGGCGAAGCAGATGCCATGTAAGCACCTGTACCATTCCGACTGTATCCTCCCTTGGTTGGAGATGCACAATTCTTGTCCAGTTTGTCGGTATGAGTTGCCTACGGATGACCCTGATTATGAGATGAATAGGACTGTTACTCGCGGGTCCCCGATCCCGGGTTTGGCACCGGGGGGTGTTGGTGGCGGTGCTAGTGGGGGATCTCAGGAGAATCCTCTGACCCCACGCACTGCGGAAAGGAGGTTTAGGATAACGTTACCTTGGCCGTTTAGGGCGTTTGGCTCGCCTGCGGAAACTAGCAACAGCGGGGCCAGCAACACCGGTCACAATGATGGGGATTCCAACTCGGGAGGTCAAGCCAGAGAAGAAGATCTAGACTGACAAATTCTTGGTAATTGCATTTTTTTTCTTTTTTGTCTTTTCCAGTTTTCTCTGCAATCGTTCTTTGAATACCTAGTTTTTGCTTTTGGAGATTGCGAGTAGCGATCGATGCAAGATGATATGGTGGGTGGAGATTGCTTTTTGGTGGCTTAGAAGACCATATTTTTCTAACCCATGATGTGTTTTGCTACAAAACTTTAATTGCTCTCCGCTTGGTTTGATTATTGGTTTCAAGTTCAGCAGTACCCTCCCGCGGGAAAATGTCTCCATCGTAGATTCCAGTGACTTGAATTTTGTAGGACCACTTCTTCTCCTATGCATGCCCTTTTTTTTTTTGCTTTCTTGTGTAGATGGGTATGTTTTGGAGGCTCAAACGTGAATTTCATTTCCTGTGGGGATTCACCCTATGTCATTCAGGTGTACCTAGGGGACTTTGTTGTTTGGTTTTTCTTATATCTTGGTAATCCTCTAAAGTGATGCAAGTTTTGGCCCGTAACATCTGAATCCCCAAAAGGGTTTAGTTCTGGCAGAAATAGTAGTGGAATCTAGAAATAAGGATGGTTAGTTGCTGCCACGGTAGTGAGTAGCTCCAATCTTGACGGAAGATATGTTAATTATTGTAGTTTTTGGGGAGTGAACATCTTCGATCTTTGGAGAGATTGTAGTCTGTAGAGCATGAGTGTTGTGGGGAAGGAGGATGTTCGGCGCAGGGAGCTGCACAGGGAAGGTGGAGGAAGTGTGTCATGAGAATCAATGGTAGGTGAGATCAGATTCGTGTTGGTGGGAACTGCGTTTTTTGAGTTTTTTTGGGTGGGGGCCTCCTCTTTTTTTTTTTTTTTTTTTTTTTGAGTTTGTCTTTCGATATTGAGAAATTCTGTTCTATGTGAATATCTATTATTTCTCATGCATGGTAAGAGGTTTTAATGGTTTGAAAGGATGTTATTCGTCTCTGTTTCCTGAAGTGTGTCCCAAAGGTTTCAGCAGGGAGATATTTATAGGAGTTATATAACACCCAAGACCTCTAATTTGTACCCAATAGAACTTTCTATTAAAGATATTTGTTCTAATATATAAAGGGTGAGCACATGTTTGGTGTTTCCCTTTTTTTAGGTTGTATAGATTTTTCGATAATCCGATAATGCCCTCAAACAAATCAGATAACTCAACACTTGTAGCCGGTACAATCGTTTGCACTTTGGGAAAAACAGTAACAAAACTTGAACTGTAAACACCCAAGGATAAATGACATGAGTAGAAACATAACTGCTCGGGAACAAAGTTTTAACCTCTGTCATTGTCTCCCTCCCATCCGATAAGAGACAGGAGATGCAGAGGAAGAGGGACAGGTGAGCGTAATTAAGTTTTTGCCCACAAAGTGGAAAAGGTACTTTTGAATCATTATAGTTGTGCCATAGTGTAAATTTGTGTGTATATGTAAACATAATCCACGGTTATGTTTGTCGTCATCTTTTCATGGCTAAACACAAGTAAAAGGATGGTCTTTTCTTTATTTTTCTTATTTTCTCCCAAATTCCTCCACAATCGTTTGTTGAATCGTAATCTTGATACTGCTATTGCACACACATCATGTGTGCTCACCTGCTAGTATGGTCGCGTCTATTCTTTTTTGTCATGTTAATATTTGCGCTGAAAGATGTTGGAGAGAGCTGATTTATTGCATGAATCGATAATGTAGAATTTGTCATATTAGTTTACATATGGGGCTGTTTGTTTAATGTGATTAATATGCAATCCCACCGCATGAATAGGGATGGAATTTATGATATCACAACACCCGTCACCCGTTCACACACTTTGTCAGATTATATATATGCTGTATCCGATTTGCACAAGCATTGCGTGTGCTCGACCCCTAGTTGTGACTATTTGTTTGTTCTTTTTGTCTGTTTGGATCATTTGTGTTAGTTTTGGGTTGCATCTTCTTTCATACTTTTTTCGTTGTAATTCTGAAATATCAAAAAATTAAAAAAAAATGTGGGTATTGCTTTGTGCGATGGTATAGTCAAGAATGTGCATCAGCTATCATCTTCAACATCAAATGCAATCACCAGAACAAAGTTCTTAATTTTTGTTTGAATGGGAGGAAAAAGTTTAAATCTTACTAATTGTAGCTCAAGAGTAATATGATGTGGTTTTAATTTGTTAGAATTGAAGAAGCCGTAGCCCAAAATTAAGCACTGAAATTCAAACAAAATTAAGGAGTGCGCCTATGGTTTTGGAACGGACCGTAACTGTAAAACCGAATCAATTCGATTTTTGTAAATCTATAACCTAGAAGTAACACAAGTTTTAAAACCTCTAGATTCAATGTAAGAGAATGGAGAAGTGGAGCCGTACAATTTACCGGCACCTTTCGATGACGAAGCACAATGACAGCCAAACTTTAGTGACGATGCACTGACCCACGACAATGGTAATTTTTGCTGATTGGTGATACAGTGGGATGATGCACAGACACCGACATGGGGACACAGGAATTTTTTAAAAATGGGTTCTCTTCCATTTTCAAAAAGAATTTTTCAATAAATACCCCCTAGATTCCCCCTACTTCCAACATTTCTCTCTCTATTTCTCTTCACTTATTACGCCTACTATTTTTCAAATTTTTTTTTTTCAGAACACAAACCAAACAAAGCAAAAATGTGGACAAAACGAAAAAAATCCATAGTTCCAATACCATGCAAACAAAATTATACATCCATAAGTTCAATATAACCCTATTGAAAAATTACAGTTTGACCCTTGAAAATTTAAAAAATTACAATTTGGCCCCCAAAATTTTTAAAAATTACAGTTTGGCCCTAATTTTTTTAAAAAATACACTTTGACCCCCTCTGTGTCCCCATCAGTGTCCCCGCTGTGTACCCAGCTGTGTCCCATCTCAAATTTAATTTAAATTATGGGACACGCCACGTGGAGTGTCCCATACGTGTCCCCGTGTCCGACACTGCAATACGTTGACCTCTAAAGGTGTCGATGCTTCATAGCAGTGGAGGCTTGCGTTGTGAGAAATGATGAAGTTAAAAGAAGAGTTTCTCCTTGACTTTCTTTTACTATATGGTTAAAGTTAAAAACACAATGATTCAAAAACATGCCCCTGCCGGCCTACATTGGATCCGCTATTGCCTGGGTGCAATGTAGGTGTTGGGGAAAGGGACGAAGTAATGTATCTTGAACACCGCTTGCTAATATAAATTTACTTTTTTGTTAGAGCATCGAGAACAAAAGATGTCACAATAAGTTTACATAAAACCTAATTGTTATAATATACAGGTAGACAATGTTATTTGGTTGATTATTTGTTATTGTGAATCACGCAGTGTACATTGTTAGCTCTCGCCTTAATGTAAAATAATATTTTTGCAGTTTCTTGAGTCAAGCGCTACGACAAATAGAGTCAATAAATAAACGCAATATAAGAAATCTTAACGTTAATGCAACCAAACTAGTTTACATTGGTGTTCTAAAGGTAGGCGTAGGCAGCGTCTGGGCGCTAGGTGGACCCCAATGCCTAGATTTTAAGGTCTGGCAGTGACTGCTTGGCTATGCGGCGATCAATCGGCAAAATTTACTTCATAATTTTGGAATTATTTTGGGGTTCTATTCCCGGAATTAGCCTCTATACCTGCAGGGGTTAAGCTGTTTGTATCAACCCTTCCCAAGACCTCACATCCACGGGAGCTTTGTGCACGTGGTACAGCCTTATATGTGTAATAGTAAAAGTACAAGTTGCTAAGTATTATGTTAACTAAATATATGTGATATATAGAATACGCATCAGAGCCGTACATCGACTAAGAAATTTTTATACATAAACAAAATATAATCCTTTACTTATCAAAAAAAAAAAAAGAAAAGAAAAAAGTGCAACAAAATATATGTTAAATGTTACTTCCTCCGTCCCAATTTGTTGGCCCTCTTTGGGAGTGCGTGCCATTTTTCAATTGATTATATCTTACAATCTATAATCTTTTAAGTGGTTTTAAAACTTTGTATAAAAGAGCTCATTGAGATCTATCAAACAAGATCCAAATTTGATAGAAAAAATATTATAAATTAAGAGATATAGCCAATTTCTCCACCTATCTCCAAGTACTTTCTTTTGCATAATAAAATCCAAAATCCCCCGCTTCACGTGATCCTAGGATTTCTCAAAACTGGCCTTAGTAATAACCCTCTCTTGTCCTTGGTTCACTGCTTAGCTATTGATGCGATATCCAAAATAATTAAGACTGTGAATTTTATATGTATGCAATCTATATTGTGTAAATATCTATGTAGTATGATTTAACATATATCCCAATGTGTCCATGTCCTAATTTTTCAAAAAATTAGGTGTCAGGTACACTGTTCACAGCCCCAAAGAAGTCCTTGTTCTTCGTGTTTTGATCATCCTTGGCCCAGTTTCAATTTTGTCCTACGTCACTTCTGTGATAGAAAGTCTGTGAGCACAAATTGTGCACAAATCACTGTGCGGGGCCTACTCCGGGTCCCACACAAACGATCCGAGCCGGTCATTAAGTTCAAATTTTTGTTTGAGTGGCTCATAAAAAATCAGCTCAATCGGATAAATGTTAGTGTTTGATCCAATCTTATAGCTTTTCATTCAAATTGTAGATCCAGAAATCAATTCAAAGTTAGAAGATTGGATCAAGACTTACCGTTGTTCGATTGACCTGACTTTTTACGGGGCCACTCGAAAAAATACTTAAAATTTAATAAACAGCTTGGATCTTTCGTGTGGGACCCCAAATTGTGCCCCACAAAGCTATCTGTGTACCCATATTTTGGGCCAGCTTCTACTCTTCGGACTTGGGAATTAGATTCAATTGCTATGTCCGTATAATTAGTGCCATGTACTAAGTTTTTGTATTCTATCAACCACTTGATTATCATCTTCTAACATCCCATCTTCAGAAGTCATTTTCCATATCTTTTTTGTTTTGATCGAAAGGCATTGCAATACTTTCAAGCTATTTTACATGCGCCTGGGATATGCGTGAAGTACCACAGTAGACACAACACAATATGAGTCTAGGTGTGGGATATGCGTAGTTTCAATTGTGAATCGAACTGAGAATCAAAATGGTCTTTTCCTGAATTCTTGAATCCCTCGGAATCATCATGATTTCTCAAGTACATGAAAAAATATGTTTATGCATTTGGATAAGAAAGGCGCCTGAATAAAGATTTCAGGCCTAAATGAATAAAAAAGCTTGTTTTAAAATGATGAATTGATGATTATGCAGTCTAATTGGTTAGACCCTCTTCCATTGCAATGTATAAGAGATGTAGATTTGTGAATCCATTTGTGATCCTTTTTTGTGGAAAAGGGTTAAAAGTACAAATAACATTTGAAAGTTTTTAGAGTTCTTATATGCCATCTCGACTTTGTCTCTCTTTATTTACTCTAAAAAATAAATTCACCCAGAATATTTGTGGAGATTTATTTTTATTTGTTACGCGAGAGAGACAGAGACAAAATATGGCACATAAAAATCTGACCAACCTTATAACAGTAGTTGAAGCATTGTTCAACCATGGCACATAAAAATCCGATCAATGACACAAAAGCGATGCACTATACATCGATTCACTACCTAACTGCACCTATTTCCAATTCATGCAACTGCCCCATGGTAGAAGCATGGGTGAGGAAAAGAGAGAACTTGATACCGGTTGGTTGGTCAGATGAATTCTTATAGTTTTGACTGGAGGTCGGATATGAATTTTGAATCTTGCATGCATGGGGATACGCAACTGACAAGCGTTCCAAAGCCAGACACAGCATATCTATACAGTTATCACCTGTGGGCTATTTGGGCATTATGGCACACATTTAATGTTTCTTTCAGGGGCTTGGGCAGTACTGTGTCCTGAGACTTAGTCTTGAGCAGAATAAAGGTCCTCTCACGCATCAGCTCATTCAATTGTATCAAGCACAGTCAACTCTGACTAATTGATTAGTGCTCGCTGTGGCTACAATCTAACACCAAATATGTTGAGGCACGTTGGGGTGGAAAGTGGAACCATGATTTGGAACGACATCATTCAATTGTACCCATACTTTTCGTTTATTTTTTTAGTGTTCTTATTTTCTTGATGGAAGAATCTAGAGTCTGGTATGTGTCCTTGATTTGATCTTCTAGGAGGTCGAGATGTTCTTCAGCTTCGAACATTTTCTTTCTTTTGCTGTTCTGAGCCCAGTGTGCCCCTTGCCCTTGTATTATTATCTTGTAGTCTTCAGTTTTGGTTTGAAGTCTGAAAAACTCTCTTAAAGGTCCTCTTTTTCCATTACAGTGAAAAGTTTTGTATCGCCTCATGATTTCATCCCTCCTTGACTCCTTCACAACGCCTATGAAATCCTTTCCTAAACTTATTTCTTCTGAAATGACTTTTGCTAACAGTACCTAACAACTCTCTTTGCCTCTCCTTATACAAGTTGATATTGAAATGGAACGAGAGGAACCTTTAACAGTGTTTATCAGACTTCTAGCCAAACTAGAAGACATTGGGGGGTGGATTGCTAGGGCAAGTGAAGCTCAAGGCGCTGCAGACGGGGCTCATATGTCAAAATGGAGGAACATGTGAAAGCCAAACAACATCTCAACTTTTCTTTTCCAAAGCTTGAACATTTCAAGTTTCATTTTTTGCCTCTGTTGCCTGCCACGAAATCATCTTTTCGAACCCTTAATAAGATTTCCTCCTCTTCAGCCGCTTCTATTTGAGAGACTTTGATTTTTTTTTCTTATAAACTTTCACAGATTGTGGCTTCTACAGCCTTGAAACCACACCTTTTTCCTGTTGTAGACTATGTAGCGCAGATACGACACTGACACGGCGGGGGACACAAACACGGATATTAGACACGACAAGTCTTAGAACATGGGGAAACTGACGTGGCAAAATTTTTTAAAATAGTTTTCTCAGCTATGGCCTATGCAAACTTACATAGTAACTACTGAATGTTTTGGCTATGACTTCTACCGAATGCATTATTGGCCAATGGTATATGCCTCAAAACTTTTGAAGTTATAAATGTTTTATCCCCGAAAAGCTATCAAAATTTTTGAAAATCATGTTACCGTGTCCCCATATGTGTCCCTGAAGTGTCTGACATGGATACGACGAGTGTCAGTGCTTCATAGATTGTAGATTAGGGCCCCTTGCACATTGTCTTTACTTCATTTGTGCTTCTCATATTCAGAAAAGCCCCCTTCAAGCCCTAGATTACCCTACATTTTTTGCGTTTTGTCTTTTTCCTCGGTGGATGGAGAAGATTCTCATTGGAGCCAAATTGTTTGGGCTCAAAACATGATTCAAACTTCAAGCTGGGCCTCAACAGATAGTCTTGCTCTTCTCTTGTGATCACATTCTAAGGATCAGGGTCCCAATTAGATTGAACCTATGCATCTGTCGGTTGCATGAGCGATACCCTACCTTCAGTCTTGTTTTACATAGATATTCATATTCCAGTTGAGTTAAGTAGAAGTCCTCTGTTGACCCTCATAGGATGCATTCGTTAAAGATTTATACATTGGTAGTTATGACCTTCTTGTTATTCTAGCACCATTTAACGGAACATAGGTTTGACTTTGTTGGTCATGCTAGTTCTATCTGCTGGTTTGTATGTTATGGGATGGTACGTAATTTTGCAATTTAGGGGCAGGAAGGGAAAAGATCACCTTACAACCCAGTTTTGGTGTTTCTTCAGAATTACTTTTCAAGGACCAAAGAAATATGCTAGTTAAGCTGGCAAGGCATGTTGGTTTAACCATATGGCTCAACCTGGATCCTATTTAACTTGTACACTGCTGCTGAATGTGCTTCAATACTCATGTCGGACATTTCACCCTTGGGTAAGAGTATAAGATACATCTCTGCCATGCGTCATTGAACATTCCCCAACATGTCTTAGAACTTGAGCTTTCCAGGCAATGGAACCACTCAAGTTTCCCGGGCAATGTAGCATACATCTCTATACTCATGAAATGCTCTATTTCACCTTTTTACACCATTATACTGTAATGGATGTAATATATGTATATTTTTCCTTGTTCTTTGTCCTTAAGACAGAAATAAGATGAATCTGACTGTTTTGAACATACAATTGCTAGAGTTTACGTGGGAAAACTTAGATCTTAAAAACTGGCTTCTTCCCCGTTCGTCGTTACCAACCCAAAACAACCATGGAAGAACCTGGGATGGAGCTATCAATATTCCTTTGCGTAGTATTAGTATTTAATTTGTTGTATGCTTGTGTGAAGCATTTCAGGTGGAGTAATACGAAGTAACATAACTGCAACTTTTTTCGGTGCACTTGTTGCTTTTGACTGAACATGTTTTTAAGGTTCTATTGTGACTTCCTTCTTCATAACCAGATTTGAAAGAGGTTCAACTTCGAGTCTGGTTGGAAGAAATATTTTGGTATGTAAACTTGAAATCCAATTTTCAGAAAATAAAATATATATTTAGGTTTTTTTGGTATTATATATATGTTTATATGTGTGTAGTTTTAATTATTGTTTTTACACTTTTCTTTAGTCAGATTTTCTGTGTTTGCACTTTCTTCAACTCAATATACTTTCGATGTTGGAAAGTGAAGATCTTTCGTTCTTCTCTTCTTTTCTGCTTGCTACTTTTCTTTCGGCCCCCTTGTCTCCTTGCTTGTACAGAATGACGAGAACTTCGATATTAATATCTGCTTTGAGTTAGGTATAGGATAAAGATCAACTACTCCATTGTATTCTATGAGAACCAAAGAGTGTCGTACTTCTTTTTCAAATAAGACCAAACTTTTTCATTATCATAAAAAAAAGAGACGAGGTACAGTTAATAACATATGTCAAACAAAACATTTTTTCCATATCATTTTGCTCTCGACTATGGCCCGATATTTGACAAAGAGCTTCAGCAGAGGCTGAAAGTGAGATTGTATGGGATATGGCATGCAACTAATGGTATTGATTGCATCCCAAAAAATCATTTTTATTTTCTACATTCCTTGTCCATCTCTCTGGCTGAATCATCTGCTAAAAAAGAAGTTCCAAGCTTCTCTTGGTACAAAAATACAAATATCGCAAGAAAGATATTATCTGGAAGAGCCCGCTTAATATATTAGTCTCATGACCTATACTGTGCGCGCCCATCCAGGACTTTAGCCCTGTACTGAGGTGGTAATAGGCACCATGGCTTGTATTTGTGTAACATTTTGTTTTGAATATACACATGATTAATCTCTTAATGTTTTCTTGGCTTATCAATCCTATGGTCCATCCTCCAGTGTTGGTCCAAATGTTTTTTTTTCCCCTTGGGAGAAAGAATATTGATTTATGGCATCCTCCTTTATATGGGTTTGAAAAAGCATGTGCAAGAACTGGGAGTTGTAGAATGTAAGTGTTGGTTGCATTCCTAGCTGTAGTGTTTGGCTTTTGGTAAAAGCTAGGTCTATTGAATCCTTAGGTTCCGGGAGCCCCTAATTGATTATATAGCCTTTGACGGAGTAGAATGGCGAAAAAGAATTCATGGATCTGACCTCAATTGATCTGAACATAGACTTAGTTTGGGTTGGAAACCTTTGACTACTAGTTGGCAGAGCAGATTGTGTCAAACTGGCCCCTGCTTTTTCTGTCTGAGACTACTCTTTACTTACGTCTTCTAAGAAATCTGCGTTTATATGCACACATGTTCATTCGTAACTGTATATTAGATTACATAAGATCTCGAAAAACTTATATAATAGGTCATCCTTTTTTAGCTTATTTTGTTTGGTAGATCTTTAGTTGGTGCACAATGTAGAATGCTAAAGACATGTATTAGCTGCATCTGTGTGCTTTTAAGACGCGGTATTATTGGCAATCTTTCGGTCAACGAATGAGGGGATTTGAACACTTGACACAGTCATCAAAGAAAACAACAAAATTGTGCACCGCAAATAGGCGCTAATAAATAGACCCGCGATCCCATAGAAAGACATTACGAGCCCTTGTGGAAAAAAAATGATTTGTTGAGGCGGAAATAAAGATATCAAATTTCTACCAAGATAACTGGTAGTTCCAACCAATAAGAATCCTAATGAACCTAAAAAAAGGATAAAGGCCCAGCAAAAATTACTTGTTTTTCGAGCCCCCTTTATAAGTTCTATCCATATATGTTCTGATCGCCAACCCATACTTGATTTGATTGCATTTTATTGGAATTGAGAAAATAGCCCAAATGAATTTGACTTTACTCTTTTTGTTTCCGAAATAGCAAGAAAACAAATACTTCGTATCGGTAGTGGCAGTAAATATCATCCTTCCAGAGTTGATGTTGGTGCAACGTTTGGTTTCACGTGCTGTTTTTCCTTTTTTGGGTCATATGCTTGCGTAGTTTTTTATTGGAGCACCAGGGGAAAAAAAAAACGTATTGAAGTACACACCTTGTTTATTTTTCTATATAGAAGAAGTTGTAGTAATATCTTCACTTATTTGGTTGCAGGGAAGAATCAGATTTCAACCTTGTTACCATGTTGGACATAGACGAATCTCCTATACATTTTATGAGTAGCGATAGGTCTGTTTTCATTGTTTGGCGGTACAAGAACAATAGGTAAAGGCTTTTGAACTTTAAATTTCTGGATTATTTGTAATCTTGAAGTTTCATGGTGAGTTATTGTGCATCGTTGGGTTGCATATTTTGGACAATTACACCCGGAACCATGATCTCTCCCCTATGGATGTCATTTTTGCATGGTATTCTTTCATGCAGTTGCTTTTCTGACAGGTGGACTAACTTATTTGCAAACTCTGTATTTTCCAATACCCTGGCCTGTAAGCAGGAGTTTATGTTGGAATTGGATGCCCATTGTAAAGAATCAACTTACAAGAGAACCATTTGGCCGAGGTGAAAGTGCACCAACTGGAGATGTAGTTTTCCTTTTCTTCCCTTTTTTTTTGGGATCACGCCTGGGGTATCCCTCCCCTATTCTCTTAACCAACCCCCAGTACAAGAACTCTACGGCTGTTTGGATCTTGTACATTTGGGACGGAAAAAGAAGAATGAGAAAGGTATTCAAAACATATGCTGCTGCTTTTTTGTAGGAGCTATTTTCGCCTTTTCTGCCTGACATTCAAAATCCAAGCACAACCTAAACTAGAATGAGGGAGATTTACTTATTCTTCTATTATTGTTTCGTTGTTATTTTACCGTTACAAGTAAGCAAATCTTAACGTATTGTCCGTTACAAATATAAATGAGATTATCCTAAACATTTTGATTAGACCATAATACAAATAAATGAGATACTCCTATAAATCTAATCTTTTATGTTTTTGCTAATCTCCTAGAATTCTAAGTACTTGTATACATGTGTATTCTCTAAAGGATGCTAGTAGTGTGGTATGCAGAATGCTACTCCCTCTGTCTCTTATTTAGAGTCTAGTATTTCATTTTAGGCTGTCCAAGTGTCTATTTTGTAAAGTTAGTGGGTAAAAGTTGGTGCATTATCTATTTTGTTCCTAAAAATAGATTTCATTTTGAAAAGTAAGTGAGTAAAAGGGTAATGATGATGGGTAAGTAAGAAAAATTGATGAAAAAGTTGATGTGAAATGTATAATTATGATGTCTTTTTAATAAGTTGGAGTTACGAAGCAGGATACTTAAAAAGGAAGGAAGGGAGTAGTAGTGTAGGGAAAAAACGAGGTCGTATGTGTTTAGTGATAAGCATATTGGAGAAAGATTCTAAATTTTACTTCTGGGCTGGTCCTAATATTGAATTCCACAGCCTACCAAGTCCTGTGGGGTGAAAGTGCAATGCTCACCAAGTTCTGTGGGTGTGATTTTACTTTTTTACCCCACTTTAAATAGTAACAAATGAACACAGTCCATCATTTAGGGTTCCAAATAAATGCACCCCCCCCCCCTCTCTCTCTCTCTCTCTCTCTCCCTTCCAGTCACCATCGCCACCACTAGTTACTCCTCTCTCTCTCTCTCTCTCTCTCTCTCTCTCTCTCTCTCCAGTCACCACTACCACCATCGGTTACTCCTCCACTGGTCTCAGCCCCGCCATCGGCCACTCCTCTGCCAGTCTCAGCTCCATAGCCAGCTACTCCTCCTCCGACCGTTCCACCCCCGCCACCTCCATTTGGAATTGCAATCACCATTCTTGCCGCGGTTCCTCCACCCCCACCACCATCAGCTACTCCTCCACCGTTCTCAGCCTTGCCATCGGCCACTCCTTTGCCAGTCACAGCTCTACTACTAGCTACTCCTCCTCTAGCCGTTCCACCCTCGCCATCTCCATGGATGTCGATGCCTTCGCCACCTCCGTCTGGAACTGCAATCACCGTTCTTCCCGCGGTTCCTCCACCCCCGCCCCTGCCCCCGTCTAACCACTCATCTTCGCCAGCGACGACTCTCTGGGACGCACGGAAACCGCATCCGATCATGCTCCAGTCATGCTCTCTGATCGTGCTCCAGTAGTCGGCGTCACGAGATGCCTGGGATACGGAGCCCGCCGCCAAGATCCGTGAGTTGTTTTTCTTTTTTTGGTTCAGATATAGGAATTAGATAGAATTTAACACTATTAATTGCGGCGGCGGTGGCGGTGGTGGTGTTGGTGATGGTGGAGTAGTGGTGGTGGTTGTGGTGGGGGCAGTGATGGTGGAGTGCTAGCAGTGTTGAATTCTGTTTAAATTTGCAATTAGCACTGTTAATTGTAAATTTAGATAGAATTTAACACTGTTAATCATAAATTTAGACAGAATTTATCACTATTAATCGTGGCGGTGGCGTGGTGTTGGTGATGGTGGAGGCATGGTGATGGTGGTTGTTATGGTGACGGCGTGGCGGCAGCGGCATGGTGGTGGGGGAGAGGTGGCGGTGTTGGCAGTGGTGGCTTGGTGGTGGTGGTGGTGGTGGTGTAGGAGGTTGTTTGGGCCGAAGGGTATTTTTGGAAGAAATTAATGGACAGGACTTGGTCGGCTATGAGCTTCTTTTGAAATTAGTGGACAGTATCTATTGGGACATTGTCCACCCACATAGGACCGGCCAGGAAGAAGCCCTTCCATTTACACATATTCAGCAATTTGGTTTGTGACTCCTCCTAATGGCGTGAACATTGTTAGAGAAAAGCTTGTGAGCACTTGGGCTAAATCTTTGCATTAGTCCTCTCCATGTTGAACCTTTACAAGGGGAGAAATTTTAGCTTTAAGAATATTAACATGCTTCTTATTCTCACAAGCTAGATCTTCTTACTTTATTTTAGTTTATTTTCAAACTCTCTCGATTTACTTGATGTATTCCAAAATTATGTGTTCTAACATTCTAAATACTTGTTTTGCTGAAATGATTAATTTGAATAACAGTTATAGCAATTTATGGATAATATTTACTCTATAATAAAGAGAATAGGAAAAAATAAAAAGAAAGATCTATTTTGTTTGTTTATTTTCATTTACACTCTCTAACTACAAAAGCTTTTTCTTTCGTCAAAGAGAGAAGTTCGTCTCCTCTAGTTTACTAGTATAATGTTTATATTTACAGAACTTAAAATAAGTATTTATTTCTTAAGAAGACAATTTTAAGCTCAAAAATAATGTGTTTATGCAAATAATTTTTCTAACAATATGGATATTGTTTTATAGATTTCATTGAGATCTTTTTAACTATACCAAAAAAAATTGAAAAATCCATTTTTCATTTACATTATTTTTGAGTTTGAAAATGTGAAATAAATACTTATTTTTAAAGAAAGTGTTGTGGAATGGGGCCAACCTCCGTACCCTTTCTCTGCCGGTATTGAGTGGATGGCCTTTCTCTCTTCTCAAGTGCTTAGTCACATAATGTACGGGCGGAGTGTGAGAACTCGAGCATAAAAGCGTCCTCCAAAAACCTCGCAAACAATGAAATTTCGTGAGTTTAAGAAGTGAGAGCGTAGACCAAGGATTGAGAGTGGGAGCAAGAGTCATTTTGATAGACCAAGGATTGAGAGCGGGAGCAAGATTTGTCATTTCGAAGGATTATGTAGCTAAAGAGTACGGTGAACAATAGTATAACCGGGGAAGAATAAGCCTAAATGCTTCCCTAGCCAATAAACTGTTTTTTAGCCTAAGTACTCTGACTTTTTCAACTTCCCTTAGCACATGACAATGGTGGCTAGAAAATCATGATATGTTTGGTTGGTGCAATTTTTTTTGGCCCTATAATACACTATCCCAAGCCCCAACGTCCAATTCCACTGTCACATAATTTAGCTCACTCTATAAATTATTTTGTTCGATAAATGCCTAACTTTATACTAGTGAATGAGAAGAAACAAAGAAAGTGAAAAAGATGAGAATGTTACAAACATGTAAAATGGGGCACGTGGAGAACTACAATTATTAGTTAGGGAGAAACTGTACCCACGAATTGGCAAAAGGAAGTAGTAGAAGAAACACCTTCAGCGAGGAGAAGATGACAAATACATGGAAAGCCAGTGTTATTCATGTACCAACAACATGCAATGCAAATAAATCTGACGTATCATCTTACATTACACTAATTAAACTTCAACAAGACTGATAATACAATGACAGCAAATGTGAATTAACTGCAAACCAATAACATCACGCTTTGGAAACATGTCGGGCATCCTCAAATGTATCAACAAAAAGAACATTACTGAATGGATAAGTTCCTCAAAATGGTGCCGAAAGCTGCATAATTTTGCTCGTACCTTCACAAGGACATCAAATCCCTTTAACAACACAAGTTGGTTGCTTTCATTTGATCATCATTCATGCAGAGGTCTTCCCCAAAATTGATATCAACCAGAATTTTCAGAAGACTCCAAACTCCAGGTTTCAGTTCAATTCAGATTACTGATTAGGTTCCAAGTGGGACATAAAAGAAGCAAGTCGGACGGGAAGTGGTTCAATTTCACCGGATGCACTCAAAACCACCACAAATTATCAACCAAATCAAAAATAAAACCAAACATACAGCTGCATCTACTGCAAGAACAATTCTTACTTGGCGGCACCACTTTTTTCGGAAGCTTTTGTTACCTGACCTTGTCCTCATTAAAGCAAGATCCTTGTGCAATGAAACTGTAGAAGCCACACCACTCTGGCAATCAGATTCCAGAGTTCCCGTATCAACCTTGACAACTCCTCTATCAGTAGACGTATGGTGCTCCTCCAACTCAATGTCTCTCATTGCAATGACATGATCCTTCATCATCATCATCGTCTTCTTCTTCTTCTTTTCTTGCTTGTTAGACTTACTGACCAACAAGGGTAACTTTGTGGAAGCAGCCGCTTCGACTTGCCCATTAGCATCATAAATCAATGATGGAGACAATTCTGCTTGATGCGGTGAGGAAGCCTCTGCTGGCCATTCATTACAAGCAGTCTGAGAAACATGTTCTAAGGAAGTAATCAATTGATAAATGAAAGGAGCTAGTTGTTCCTGTATGCAGAGCGAGCGCAGACTTGATTTATTTCTGCTTAAAAAGCTCCTATTCGACAATTTGCTGACTTCATCCCTAACTTGTTCCAAAAATCGAAGGACCCCTGAATTACCAACACCCTCCTGCACAATAGCAAAGTAGATATACCCATCTTCTGCAAGAAATCCAAAAGTTTTTTTACCCATAGTCTGAAAGTACCATTTGTGATACAGAGGGGTCCTTTCCAGGCACAATGCTGCCAATTTCTCGATCTCCTGGTCTCCACTTCTATGTGCGTATAGAATTCGTCCATCCTTTGATACACAACAATACTGAACAGTTTTTTGAATTGGAGCCATCGACATTGTTCATAAAGCAACTAGCAGTACCGATACTACTCCCTAGATGATTCTGATGTATAACAAGTTGCTGAAAAATGTAACCACCAATAAGCCACAGTTCCTTGCAGGTAACAAACAAAAATCTCATTAGATCTTAGAACCTAAAGAGAAACAAATTCAATGAAACTAGACAAAAATGCTGCAACATGAAATCTCAATTTGCAAAATATTTCTGCAAAACCTAAGCAATCAAACAAGACATAGAAAAAGAAGAAGCAGCCATGATTGTTTTTGGGTTAAATGACAAGCGTGTAAATGTTCACATGAGCGCCCCCTAATTTGTCCTTGCTAAGTCCATTTAAATTGTTATTTGGAGTTTGAGGCTTGATTTTTGTGTTTTAGGTATTTTTGGAGGCTAAAAATGTTGATGGGCTTATGTCTAAGGCTTAAGGACAAATTAGCCCAATCCCAATTGAAGACCCAAAAGGATAAGAAAGGGTGATAATGACTATTGTTCCAGGCATTGGACCTGATCAGAGCTAAGGAAAACGAAATTACTGAATGAACAAGAGTTTTCTAGTACGGGAAACATCTACGTCAGATTACCCTGAGAATAATTTAACTTGCCTAAGCAAGGATTTGGTGGGAGCAAATTGGCCAATTATAAGGAATTCGAGTTTGACCAGGGATCAAATTACTAGTATATAATGGGTTAATATGTATATAATGGGTGATGGCATTCATCACCCAAACCTCGACTGTTCCCACTCCAATGTCTGGCTAAATTCCTTCTAGGGTATATATGAAACTCAAACTCCTAGTAACATTATTTACATTTTGATTGAGGTTTTTATTATTCGAATCATGTTCGTATGACTTTCAAGGATTTTTTTGTACTATTAATTCTTCCCATCAAATGTTGTGTATGATTTTCTAGATTTTATTCACATCCATACAACAATTTTTAATTTTTTGTGTAACTGGTTGAGATGGATTATACTAAGTAAGACGCGTTGTGCCGATGAGACGATTCGTGCAAATTTGAGATGGATCGTACCAGTAAGACGATTCGTGCTAGGCAGAGATAGACCATGTAAACTGGTGATTAGTTTACCTATAATCAAACATACTTAAGTTACAAGAGGAAGAGTGGATTTGAAACCCTAGAGCTTTCACCCATCAACTCTTTTCTACGTTCTTAAGCGCTTTAATTACATTTCGATAATGATAGGAAACCAACAATCGATCTTTTTTCTCAAATTAATTGGAATTTCTGTAACTCAGCCTTACAATCCCTTTGGGGCTATTGTTTCATTTTATTAATTTTTTTTGGTATGATAACGACCCGATCATTAAACTAAAGGAGGCAAAATCCAACCAAATGCAATTAAAACAACTCTTCAGCCAGGAACACATAAAGTCAATATGAAGTCCCTCTGTCTGTCTCCCCAACATTGACCAAAAAAACCAACATCACAAATACATAAAACCTTATCTCGGATCTCAATTATAACTTCCCAGATTGTTAAATGCTTATAAAATCAAAAATAAAAAGAATCCAACAAATTTGCTGGCAAAGCAAAACGAATCCACAAAGTTCACGAATCAACGGTACCAAAAAATTTCTGGTCCAAGCAATTAATTACCTGTAGAGCCTCCAAACCCTCGAACTCCTCCGGGAGCAGAACAAGGAGTTCATGGAGAGAGAGAGAGAGAGACAGAGAGAGAGGGGCGAGTGGGGTTTTAACGTGAAGGAGCATATGTTGATCTAGGTAAGTTCACCATGTTAACTGTTCATGGACATACTTTTATACAATTTTGTCCATATTCCATGTGGGAGGAACATTATAAATTATATACAAATAATCGGTTTACCTATATTTTTCTTCTTCACCCTTGCCTTTTTATAGAAATTTTTTAGAAAAAAAAACCCTCAAAATTTGAGAAAAATAATTTGAGATTTGCACTCAAAATTATACTCCAGACTCATACGTGTAGGTTTCACTTAAATTTATACTCCAAATAATTGAGATTTAAATTCTTAAAAAATTTATGCCTCTCAAATTGCAACTATGCCTTTAGTAAAGTTTTTAGTTTTTACATGTTGTATTCATGCTTAGATTCTGTGGTTGCACGTGTCGCTCAATTCGTTTAACGAACTCATAATCATCTAAGGATGTATGATGGTAAAACGGGATAATGTGAAGGTTTATGGGGTTTACTCTAGGTTAATGGACTTTTTTACTAGGTTAAAATTGTCGTCGTCCCATTGTTTGTCCCTCTTTCTGTCTAAACCGGACGGAAAATTAATTATAACTTTCAATTGATAATACTTTTTATACGAAATATAGATTTTTTTTAGGAAGAGTAAGAACTTCATTTAACAATAATAATTACAACTCACTGTGTGCTTCTATTATAACAAGAAAATGAACCTATTGCACACGAGTAAAACAAATGAAACATCAATGTCGAAAGGAAACGTGATGAATAAAATAAATATTACAGTAGAGAATACAACGACGAGCATTTGATAAGACGATCATATGTTAGAAAAGCGCAAGCAAAAAGACGATGAACAGCTGCCATGGTAGTTCCACTAATGACGAATGAGGCTTCCTACAGAAATTGATTAATACCAACCAGGTGACTCTAACTCCCTAAGAAGAGAGCACTGCGCGTACAGAAAACACCTCATGCAACCAGAGCCAACCTAGAGTTAAAGCTTGTGTTGTGACCGCATACGGCCTCCATTTTTTTTTCCCTGAATTTCAAGGGCCCCGTTTACTTTTTTACCGCTTGTAATAGTCCAATAAAAAAGCCTCATTTTAATTTCCGCTTTAAGCCACTGCAAAGTCAAGGCCGGCTCTACATGCAACTAGATGGCCAAGAAACCAACTACAATGTAGAATTCAATAGAGAAAATGTATAATGATTACTATAGTGGTTTTTTTTTTTTTTTGAAAGGCTCGTGGTTATTGAAATAGAACTACTACAAAGGAAATAAACCACCAGCAAACTACCACCACCTATAGAGACCTGTGTTTAATTTTAATAACTCTAAAGCTTTATAATTGCTTAGATTATGGGGAAGTGTGAAAATATGATATGGGGTTATTTTTGAGGTTTAATGTGTAATTACTTGTAAATTTACGACTTGATGTGGAGCTTATATATGTGGAGGGTGAGATTTCGAGAGAGACTGACAGTGAGAATGAGTGAGAGAGAGTTGTGCCGTGAGTTGAGAAGGGAGAGAGAGATAGATGTGTGAGTGAGAGAGAGAGAGAGAGTGTTCAATGTTAGGTGGGTTTGAATCTTCTCTCTCTCTCTCTCTCTCTCTCAACTCACGACACACCTCTCTCTACTCTCTCTCTCTCTCGAAATCTCACCTCGAAACTCACATTGATCCACCTCCCTCTCACCTCATCCATGTGATCTAGATCTTGAAATTCGTCGGTTTGAGCTTGGTGTGCGAGTATTTTGGTTGAATAAAGCTTTGAAGTTCTAGGGTTTGATTGCGCTTGGATTTGTGCTTCCAATTCTTGAGGTAGGGATTTCTTGCATCCTTTGTGTGTTTATGAGTAGGTTTGATTTTAAAATCGTGTTGTTGGTTGTTGTTTTGAGCCCTAGTGAAATCTATCAAAACTGTGCAAATCGTAGAAAATTCCCATGTAGGTACCGGCACCTCATTTTCTCAGTACCGTTACCCATTGAACAGAGCTGAAAACTTATTGTTCCCTACTAGTACTGCGTTTTTTGCCCTACCGGTACCCCATTTTGTCCAGTACCGGTACCAATCGTCCAATGGTACGTTTGGTTTTGGTACCGGTATCCCACCTTTCTTGGTATCGGTGACGGTACCCAGTACAATTTTTCGTAAAATTCCCTATTTTCACATTCCAAGGTCATGGTCCATTCTTTTGGGTTATATTATGCATGTTTAAGAGCTTGAGGGCATTATTATTTATCTCGCATTTGGTACTTTATTTGTTCGACGTGGATGATTTGTTTAAAATAGAAAAGAGAGTTTATGACACGTTATGGATAATTAACGAATGAAATGCGATATGCTGACATTTGATAAAAAAATGTGGACACGTACTAGACCCACCAACGGGTGAGGATGCTAGGCAATGACCACAGGATCTAAAATGCCCCGCAATAGCGATCTCTCAAGATACGTATTAGACCCACCGACGGGTGAGGTGCTAGGCAGTGACCACGGGATTTAAAATGCCCAACAAGAGCATTCGCTCAAGATACAAAATGATGAAATGACAACAAGATACAGAAACGATTAAACGACTAATGATGTGGAACCATGAATGCGTTGAGAATTAGTTGGAATCATGAACTCGTATGTTTTGCTTCTACTATACATTATTCGTGTCATCTCATTTCCATATAAAGTTAGCATAGATTTTTCTAGTGGGCTTGTGTAGTTTAACCCTTCATTATTTTCAAGCAATAATCAAGGACAATGACATGGGGTGCTGTGCATGCATTCGACCATACTTTTGAAAGCTTATATAGAAGAGTTACTTTTGCATCTCTAGCATATCATATTTTGAAAATGTAATCATAACTTTAATTACATTCTTTTGATAATGGATTAGTATAAACGCTAAAGTCAGTTCCTTATCGTAAGTTTATGCTTATTTGGGCCGTTGTGCTATTGGTGTAATATTTTAGAATTGCTGGAGTTTGAATTGTAATTATGATGGTATGAAAATGATAAACTCTTTTGGGATATGATGTATGTTATTGTAAGGATTTATTTAAGAGAAATGATATTGGCATTCCAAAAATTGATGCAGACACTCTAAAAAACAAAGGAAAGTGGCTTTGAAGTTATACTGAAATTGGAGTACATGCATCAAGTTTTGGAGTGCTAATATCATTTCCCTTATTTTATGAAAAGTTATGTTATTTATGTTTAAAATCGAGAGCGCACCAAACCCCAACAAGCAACCAAACTACCCCGCCAAACTTCGAACCCCGATAAGGGACACCTCTTGGATTTATCTCCTTTAATAAAGAGATACTTATCCCAAATGGTACTCCCGAAAATGATCATAATAGATTAATAATTAATAAGAGTTTTGAAACTTAAAAAATTTCTAATAGTGGCTTAAGGGGAAAAATCAAGAAAAGAGGTGGGTACAGAGAAAATTATTGTTAATTTGGGCATAATTTAGGAATGAATTTATCTCGTATGGATACTGAGAAAAGAGGGGTGATATAAATAGAATTTTTCTAAAACCATACAAGGTAAGTTGTTCATTTAAAAAAAATCAGGTAGATGAAGTGCCAAAGGTCCATGGCACCAAGAGGTAATTACATTTTGCCATCTCAATTTTAATTGTTCAGTCATTTCAAGAGAAATCATAACTTGTTGATACGAATATTCTGTTTGATTAAGCTAATTGTTTTCAATTACCAAATTTAAATACAGTAAAGATATAGGAAGTAAAGATATAGGTACCGAAAGGGGGGGAGGGAAATCGTACCGATTGGTCACGCTGGGCCGTCTCTGGCCATCGAACGGCCGATCCGAGCCGTCCAAAAATTCTAAAAAAAAAAACCGATGGGGCCCTTATACACAAAAAAAATGGTGTTTAGATCAAGCACCCTACACACATTGGATGCCGTTGATTCTCGTAACGGCCCCATCGTTTTTTTTTTGTAGAAATTTTGGACGGCTCGGATCAACCGTCCAGTGGCCGGAGACGACCCGGCGCTGCCGGTAGATACGATTTCCCTCCCCCCTTTCGATACACATAGCATGACTCATTTAAATATTACGTCGTTTAAAAAGGACAATAAAGATTATCATATTGTGGGCTCATTTCTCCTAATGTAAAAATCATGTGTCTTAACGTGACAGCATTGTGATTAGATTAGAACTATATAAATACAAATTTCCACCCAAAAACCATTCCAATGAGTGGTGATACTAGTGATTAGGTTATGAGTAGCAAAAGTTGAGCATCGGTATCCCTACCCTACTTAAAGTAAGAGAGAAAGTGTATTTTACATGATAATTAAATCAATGCATTAATGTCCATCAAAAAGAAAAAATTAGTGATCTTCTTAAGTACTGTATAAAAAAGAACCGTTGTTCCTTGCACAATGTTTCCATATGTGGTGACAAGGACACCGATCGAGACCTTTTTATGAAAAACCAAATCCAAGGAAGAAATTTACTTCATTAATCTCATCATTATATAAAAGAGAGATAACAATTTATCCTCACGAATAAGAAACTAATATTACGTATTTTCAATCAGTTAATAGATGGACAGTGTGCAATCCGCACCCTCACTTGAGAATTTAATATTAAATTAACACCATAATAGATCGCATTTCTAGACGAGTATATTATTAGTCAAATTTTATGAGATGTACCACATTAACTTAAGATACAATATTGGATGTTGCATAGCAACTTTCTCTAAGATGGATTGGAAGCCAGGTATTTTATTGGCGAGTAATGCTACAGGTACCGACGAAACTCGAAGGGAAATCGTACCGACAGTTGTGCCGGCTCGTCTCCGGCCACCGGACGACCGATCTGAGTCGTCCAAAAATTCTAAAGAAAAAAGCCGTGGGGGTTTATTAGGGAATCAATGGCATCCGATGTATGTAGGGTGCTTAATTTAAACATCAAATTTTTCATGTATATACACACCATATTTTTCGTGTATATATGTATATACACGAAAAATAGGATGTTTAGATCAAACACCCTACACACATCGGATATATATGTATATACACGAAAAATATAATATTTAGATCAAACACCCTACACATATCGGATGCCGTTGATTCCTACGTAGGCCCCTTCGGTTTTTTTTTTTTTTAGAATTTTTGTACAGCTCGGATCAGCCTTCTGATGGCCGGAGACGGCCTGACGTGGCTGTCGGTACGATTTCCCCACGGTTTGATCAGTACCTATATATTTTTCGTTTATTGGCACATATTTTATTAGGAAGACGAAAATTATAAAGGTTCGTCAATGTTGAGATGGAAGAAGACATTAAAAGGGACGGGTCGATTTTGAAGCGCCGCGTGTCACTTTGGACATCCGAAAAAATTGAAACAATACATGAAAGATTTTTGAGCGTCATGTGTTCAAACCCAAAAAAAAAATGTTCGGTTTGGGTCTAGAGGTTCTGCGCACGGTTCCCAAAAATTTAGAGTGACCCAATTTTTTTTTTCTGCGCATAATTTTTAAAACATTTTTCTCCAATTTTCACTTTCATTTCTCGTTCAATCCCTATTCTTCCGTGTTCAAAACTTTTTTCTCCAATTTTTACTTTTATTTCTCGTTGGATCCCTATTCTTCCGGATCCAAAATCCCCAACCGAACAATCTTACGTTTTCGCTCGAGAAATGCTACACTTACAACATTTTTCTACAACATGTTTACAACATGGTGACGTGGCCAAAGGACCCATTCACTTTACCCAGCCAAAAAAAACCAAAACAAAATAATGTTGACCACGTCACCATGTTGTAGAAAAATGTTGTAAGTGTAGCATTTCTGTTTTCGCTCTCACCCCCGCTCCCTCTCTCTACTTACTGCTAACTAACTTATCAACAATTCTACTCTACGTTGAACTTGCCATGACTGTCTCTCCCTCACGTCTTCTCTTCCTCGTCCTCCTTCAATAATTTGAGCAAACAAACAACAACCAACGTCTAATTGAATTTCGAAAGGTGAAACTCTCTCTTGAAGCCGTAATCGATCCTCCGCTTCTCTCCTGTGGTTGTGGTGAGTGATTCCCTCATTTCTGTCTTGGATAGGAACTGATTGTACTAGGGTTTTCATTTTTTTTTTCTTTTCCCAATTGAATTTGACTGTTAAGAGATCTTCAATTTTGTCTGTATTTATTTATGTATGGATGGATGTATGCTTTCTCATGCACTTACATAAACCATTAAAAGCTTTCGATCTGTTGGTATCTGCCGTTTCCCTATTTGGAAAGTCTTTTTTTCTAGTTGGAAATATGCATTTAGAAAAACGACACTACACCTGTCTCAAGTCATGCCATACTTGTGAATCTTTTTTGCTTTTTTGATTGCATAAATGCCACTCGGTCTAACTTGTAGTTACAAATTCTCTTACGCAGATTATTAGAAGTTCTGACCCGTCATTTAATCTTCTTCTGACAAACGATCCAAGGTAAGAAGCTGTCTTTTTTCTGAGAGAGAGAGAGAGAGAGAGAGAGAGAGAGAGAGAGAGAGAGAGAGAGAGAGAGTCCCCCTTGCACTGCTCGTGAATAGCCTACTACTTTGTTGGTTGATCAATTAATAGTTCCTCCTCTTTATGACCTTGTTCACTGATAATTTGCTACCCATCTTGTGAATGTTGCCTACATCCTTTTGATCTATTTTGACTTCTAAGTTTTGTTTTCGCTTTGCTATATCTTAACATAAAGTATGTGTGAACTCTGTTTTCTAATTACTGCTTGCTTCATACAATACAAGAGAGGACATTTCTCTCTGTCTTCCCTTCTTCTCTGGTTCAATTTTCTATGTTACATTCAATTCCTTGATTTTTTAATTTTTAATTTTGGTATTTTTGATTAACAGGTACAGGGAATAATTGGACATGGGATGCCTAGTGTCGACCCCAAAGGACTCGGGAGGAAACAGAAGGCGGCCAGCAAATGTTGGGGAAATTTCTGTTTTTGTTCCTGGCTTACGGATCCCTAAACCCGTTGACTTCTCTCCATCACTAACCAATCACGTGTCTAAAACTCTAGTTGAACGCCTTTCTGCTCTTAGAACCCGAATAGTTGTGATGGCTGGCCAAGAAGGTCCAACGATTACAAGGACAAAGAGAAAAACAGCTACCCAACATGGTAATTCGTAGTGTAGACAGGGGTCTTCTTTGATTTGTATGTGAAGTTCAAATGGTAATGCATCATTATTGTCCCAGGAGGTTCAACTTTAGCCGATCTTCAGCAGGCACTTGAAGATTATTTGCCATTTCTTCTAGGATTAGTTAAAGACGGTAAACCACAAGCAATGCTTATGCCATTAGATTTTCTTGTACGTCTAAGAGTAGTTCTGAACTTCTGATTGTTACTTGTCTCTATTTTGCAGGAAGTCCGTTGCAACACAAGGTACAATTTGTTTGGGTTAATCAGGAGGATGATGCAGAGGTCAGACTAGAATAGTTACTTTCTATTATGCATATATGATGATATTTCGTTGACACGGTATTTTGTTTCCTATTCACACGAAGGCTTGCTTAATTCAAACCATCTTTCTTTCAGGAAACAGCAATGTCTAATGCTTGGTATGAGGTTTTGTCAGTTTTGCACTTGCTGGCATCATTATCATTGTCACAAGCCAACTTGCTACTTCTTCCAAGAACATCTGCCGACGGATATCAACCAAAAATATCAGAAGGTGGTTGTCTACTGAAAATGTTTATTGTGCAGATCTTTTTCTTAAATGTGTGTTGTTTAGATCTTTTGAGGTGGACCAATGTAATAATCTACCTGAACACGTGGAAAATAAAAGTGAAAATCTATTTGTCTCAACAGGACATTTTCATTTTCCTTGTTTTGCATTAATGAGAAAGTGTGGATTTTAAAAACTGAATACATAGGTGATTAGGTTGTTTTCTTTGCAGTATCTTTGCTGGTTTTTCTTGTAATTGTTTTGTATCCCTAGACCTTGATTCTTTGTTTGAGCTTTATAAATCTTGCTCTTATCAAAAAAAGAAAAGAAAAAGAGAGTGTGGTTTTGCTGGAGATCATTTTGGCATATTGGTTGACATTACAATATGGATAAATAGCTTAAATTTGATAACACGGCCTTTAACATCGATCAAATGCTGTATATGCTTGGTTATATATCCTGATACATCTTAAATATTGTAATGGTCCTTGTTAGTATTGCTAAAAATCCTTAGGACTTGGATGTATGAATCTCAAAATACTGCAGTCATGCCCTATTGCAGTTTTTGTTTCACTTGTGTTTGCATGGATTTTCTTGTTAGGAATGGTTCTGCTGTTAAGAGTGTTGTTATCTGTTGTTCGATGTTGCAGAGAGCAGACGTACCTCAATTGATGTACTTCTGAAGGCAGCTGGATACCTCGATTGTGCTGTCAGACAAGTCCTCCCACTGTTACCCGCTGAACTCAGGTCCGCCTATGAAGGAATTGTGCTGAAGCTTATCAGCAGATACAGGATTTTGATTATTTTCACACTTGTGCAAGGTTGCTCATTTTATTTTTTTGTTGATTTTAGAAGAGGTCTACCAGTTGACCTGACGGAAGGTGTTCTACGAGCGCTCTGCCTTCAAGCATTAGGGCAGGTACTTAAAATGTTTTCTTGATGTATTTGAACTGTTAAGTTGTTCAGGTTTTAAGCCAAGGGATTACCAATGCATGGATACAAGTGTACAACCCAATACGCTTGTAAACAGTCTATGCGTCTAACAATGCCTACATTTGGCTACAATTCTTTTGATTCCACAACGATTAGAACAGCTTTGCATTTAAAATAGGCAACAACGACACTTATTCATGATATTACGCAAGAATCCAATTGACAGGATAAGGACGCTTAAGATTCCAGAAGTCTAGACCTATTCGTGTAATTCCTTATGAGAACTTATGCTTAATTAGTTGCACTTGCATATTTAGGAAATCTGAAACTGAGTAGCAGGGTACTCCTAAAGTGGTGCCGCTTCCACCTTAGGAGTGCGATTCTGCTCTCCCAACTAAGGAGCTTGATGGGACTCGGGAGCCTGCTCCCTTGAGATGGGAGCTCGCTCCTTACAAAGATGCGAGCTTTATACGATGTTGGTAGAGAACAACAGTAGTTAATTGTTAGCTTTATAAATTGGTATTTGATTTACCTCATGTATATAGCCCAAGTCATTATATGTTGAAAAGATGACCACACATTCTAACACTAGCCCATTTATTACACTACCTTCACCCATATATTTTACTTCCTAAAATGATTGTAGTTTTAAAGAGTATATTCCATGCTACATTGTTTTTGTAATATATGTATACATTCCTTTCATGCTCCCAACCTTGGGAGCTTCTATGTTCCCCCGCTCCCACATTTCCGCTCTCGCTTCATGCAACTAAGGTCTGAAATATGGTTAAATTCATATATAGATAAGTTGTGAATTCCTAGTTTCACAATTAGTAGCTTTTTGAAGGTAATGATGTAATTTGAATGAAGTCTAATCAGTTTACATGTTTAATCTTTAGGCTATATTTTCCTTTTGGTTTTAGATGAAGCTGGAGGTTCAGCACAAAACCCACTCCATCATCTAGTTTCTGTGACAAAATGCATTCTCCTACCTGGCTCCTAAACAGCTAGAAAGAAAAAATGTGAAATAAAAAAGCCAAAATGAGGCTCCCAAACACTGAAAGTTAGGGCTATTTAATTAAGATAAAGGTTACACATATTAGAACCCAAATACCCAATATACTTACTGAATTGTCTGCAAGTTATTATATATTCCGTTGATCTTCAAAACTCCAAATCAGTAAGCAATTACCAGTGTTTTTAATTAGTAATAGTCGGTGGACTATGTTGAGCACGGACATGGGAATTCTCCTTGTTACTTCCTTTTGATGTTGCAACTGATCGTTGGCTGTGTGTTGTGACATATTCGTTCTTACTCTACCATGTATGTTATTATTGTCGTGTGTAACATGAGTTAAAGTTGAGTGGTGCCAATGCATTACTGATATTATCCTGGAAGCAGACATCAGATGAGCACTTCGTTAAGATTTTTGCTCAATATCTCATCAGGGTGTTGATATCCAACTTGGACTGGCTATTGATAGTACCAAGGCCACACTTGCAGTGAAGCGAAGACTAGCATGCGAGATGGTAAAATACTGGCAGCAGGTATTACTGCATTAACTTTTCACTTTTGTTTCCAAGATCTTACATTAGTGTATTCCAAGTCCTTGTGGTTATGATAATAAAATTTTCATGCTTTTTTTGTGGCTACTAACTTTGTATACTTTTGCATTGGAGTACTTTTGCGCCTCTCATAATAAGAATAGAACAATTCCCAGATCATGGTTGGGTCGACATAATAGTTTGTATCGTAATCAACTAATCATACATACATGTTAAAGCATAGGAGTACAACAAAGCAAGTTGCACTTAAAAGGCACAAAGGGGTAAGTGATAAAGACCTTATTGTCCAAAAAAGCCTAGCTCCGATTCATGATATAACATCCAACTCAATACCAATGGCCAATGAGTTTAGAGGCTGCCTAGGCTTATGGTAGTTTTGGAGGTGATAATTGACAAGCTCTAAGATATGTTTCTTTTTCTTCTTCTTCTTTTTGTTTTTTGTTTTTTTAGTAAAAATAGATGGGATTATATTACGACATCAAAGATGATCCTCCCATCTATGAAGGGCAAGAAAAGACAAAACAATAGATAGGATTTCTTTATTTTTTGATTTTGTATCCCCTCAATTCTATGTTACGTTTACACAAATTCCTAACAAAGGGAAGACCTTCTATGGACGTGAGTATGGAAAATGGTAAAAGGTCTAGGTATGGACATGAACCGTTACTCCCTTGCATGACTTGCCTTGTCAACCATTACCTCTTCTCCAACTATATAAGACATCCTTCACGCTGACTAGCACTTTCATCATCTGTAGAAGAGTTCTTCAAATGTGACTCTTCTTCAAATGTGAGAGAACCTTCTATATGTTGCACACCATCCACTAAACTCAACATGGAGAAGCACCCTTGACCGTTGAGAGACCAAACCTTCTTCTTTCACTGTGAAAGCGCTCTTGATGGTCCACACTAAGGAAAGGATTCACCTCAAAATGGTCCAACGGTGAGTTCAATCTTATCCCTTTGATACGTGTTAAAGCACGTCAAGGAACCTCAACAACTCATCCACCTCCAACCTAGAAACCTCAACAACTCATCCACCTCCAACCTAAGAAGCATAGACACTTCCTAGAAGGTGGTTAGTCACAGTTGGACGACAACACTCTGTAGACACTTCCTGACACGTTTTGGGCATGCCTCTAAATACTTCTGCTTTTAAATGTTTTTTTTAGCCAGACAGGCTTTGGACATTTTGGGGGCAACTGTCTCCAAGACATGCAGGAATCACATTTCTAGTCTAGCTTACATATTCATTATCCAAGGAATATGCTTTATCCTTTCTATCTTTTAGTTTTATGAACTTCAAAATTCAAAGCTTTCCTGTCTTGTGAAGGAAACTTTCAATGTAGCTTTTAGGTTCTGTTTTCACACTAATCTCGTAGTCCATAAAATCTGAAATTAATTTCTACTATTTTGTCATGATAAAATATGGAAACATTCTCAACCAAAACATGAAGTTGGTTTTTTCCTCCTCATTTTGTGGATGCATACACATCATATTTCCTTATTGGAATGTCCCAACCGTGTTTCATTGAGCGAGCTCTCAATAGATCTCCCTAGGGAAAAATTTCTCTACATTATGGTTGCCCTAATGATGAAGTCAAGGCTCATTTACCTAGAAAAAGGAACCTAACCAAACTAGGCAACAAAGACCCAAAGGATCGTACTTGTGGAACCTTGAATCCATTATCGGTTAAAAGCTTGAAAATTAGATAAAGAACACTTATTGATAGATGATGGACTTTAGTGGCATGTTTGGTAAAGTTTGATACGGGGGTTTCATAATTTTGGTTATGCTGCCACATTTGAAGGTTCTTCATGGAATAAATTTACTATAAGTGCAAATAGGGTTATAAATTTCTAGGACAGAATATTTGAATTGGGTAATAGCTTTAGAAGTGAGAAGAGAAAATCTCATATAAATAGTGAAGTGTTGGGCAATATCTACAATTGGGTGTGGAATATGTTTTGCTTTTATAGTCTCTCGTCTTTGGAGGGGCAGAGTTGGTGAGCTTACTGTTATCAACCCCAAGTGGTGTCTCTAAAGAAATGTGGGAGGAGACTATGTAGTACAAAAGAGTTTCGGAAAGTTCTAGAGGGTTCCACAAAGTTCTAGAACATTCAAGGAGACATGTCTAGAATAGAAGATTAAAGAACCTTGAAGAATTTGGAGTATTCAGAAAGAGTCAATAATGTTCTAGAGCATTTTAGAGAATGGAGGAGAACTCCACTATATACTTGTCTTGTGTTGAATCTTCTAGAGACTTGTTGAGAAGTACTGATTAAGTATATACCCTTCCCATATAATCAAGAGTCTATGAGGCTTTCCAAGACCCTTGGAATGTGACACTAGACAAGAAAGAGGGAGAAGGGGAGAGAGGCACAAAATCTTCAATGCCAATAAAATCAATCCTTTCTGAGCTAAAAAAATATGTTCGTGGGTAGTCAAAGGGATTTAATAATTTGGGTGCACTTTCATTGTCAATAAGCACTTGTTTTGATAAAATCACGTCTTGCTGTCGGATTTTCCTTCTCTTCGATTACTTCTTCTTGGTCATTGACACTGCCCATAATTTGTAGGAGAGGAACACTCATAGACCCACTAGCTTGATCTTTATCTTTCAGTTTACTTTCCAAACCCGTAGCTACTAATCTTTCCAAAAGAGTTTTTATTTGCGCAATATCTTCATTCAATACTTGTTGTGCCTTGTTAATCTCTTCCACTGATTTCTTCAAGCCTTGTTGTTCTTGATATAGACAATCAAATTTTGAGTTCAACTCAGCATTGGTAACCATGGTTATGACTGGGAATAAGGAATTTTTTTTTTTTGGGCTGGCTGCAAATTAATTGGGGATGGGTTACTGTTTCTTATGGGTATTGGTTAATATAGATAGTACATTGTATTGGTAATGGGCTGGACAAAAATAATTAGGGTTAAAATACTTGCTGACTTCAACAGTGAAGCAATGGGGCAGTAAATGCACAGAAAAGCAGTTAGCAATCTGCATTTTTCAGCGATTCTACAGCATTCTGTACAGATCCAAAACTGCTTCATGCAGATGGTTATCACAGAACACTTTGAAAGTTGCGATTGCCGTAACGATGGAGATAAAGAATGTTGGAGAGAGAGAGAGATGGAATCTCGAGCCTAAGCTTTGATACGGCGATACAGATACCAATTGACGCCGGACAAGAGAGAGGGAGAAGGGGAGAGAGGCAGCACACACAAGGGTCACTTGACGCCGGACAAGAGAAGGGAAGAGAGGCACACACAAGAGTCACTTGACGCCGGACAAGAGAAGGGAAGAGAGGCACACACAAGGGTCACTTGACAACGGACAAGAAGGGGAGAAGGGGAGAGAGGCACAAAGGGTCAAAATCTAATTCTCAAATTCTCATTAATTAAGGTCTAACGATTACATCGTTGAACGCCTTATTTACAGACTCAAAAGTCAAAACCCTAATGGAAATAAAAAGAAACATTAAAAATAACCTAATTAAATATTAAGTGCCTCCTATTACTAATAATAATAAAATAATAATAATAATAATAATATTTCTTGGACGAAATCTTTGTCTGGTGACTAATGCTTTGTTTGGATGGGAACTTAAAAAAAATTTCCGACTCAGAAAACACTCATTACCTCTACTCTATTCATTACTCTCATTTCTCTGTCCACTCTCCAATCATTATTCTCATTTCTCTTTCTATCTCTCTCCACTCATTACTTCTATCTCCACTCATTACCCCAAAAACCAAACTCAAAAAATCTCAAAAACCCATCCAAACACAGCATACGCCATTTATGGTCCGCATCAGAATGGTGACGGACGTACTACTTTGGAATATTTTTGAGAGCCAAGGAGGCTTATAAACAAGAGAAGGCCACATTTTTACACGGAATCCAAAAACCAACCATATTGTTGTGTTGAGCTTCGGAACTGATATCGATACATAAAGCAAGAGAGTGAGTAAGAAAGCCTAAGCTATGGGCTCATTGGCTTCTCACTGTTACAAAATTGGCGACGAGTAACAATTAATCGACAACAAGCTTAAGTGTAACAAAAGCAAAGAGGCACAAGCTAAGAAGCACGGATACGGATACGGATACGGGATATGGATACGCGGATACGTGGTTTTTCCAAAAAGTAGGATACGATTCATTAGTGAATGCGTTGAATATAAAAATAAATAAAATATATATTATACTGTTAAAAAAAACCTAAAATCACAGAGAGAGAAACGAGAGAGACGTGAGACTTACTGGTGTCGAGAGAGACAAGAAGCGAGAGAGAGAGAGAGAGAGAGAGAGAGAGAGAGAGAGATTGTTGTTGTCGTTGCCTGTTGTTCCGTTTTTGTTGTCGATTGGTGGACTGGAGAAAAGAAAGGCTATAGATAGCCTAAACGTATCCAAGCGTATCCAAAACGTATCGGGATACCAAAAATTAATTCTAAATTCTGGATACTCTAAAAAACGTATCCGATATGTATCCGAACCGTATCCGTATCCGATATGCAAGCTAAAATAGAGTATCTGTGCTTCATAGGTGGGGTTAGACACTCACCTGATCCTTGGTTAAGTTAGATTTCTAAGCCTTTTACGAGAGGAAACATAAGTAATCTTTGAGAACTTATAGCGATTTTTTATAGATTCTACGTAACTAGTAAAATCACAAGATTTGACCCCCACGATAAGTCTCATGTAAAGCCTATTTACATAACAATTTACAAAGAAAAGCAAGTTCTGAGGAGACTTGACCCTCAGACCCTCCAAAATATAGGCCCTGTAGTTGTGCTGAGCTGGCATTGGGGGCTGCCTGCACATGGCATCTGCTGCCGTTGCGCTGCTGCTGTGCTGGTGGTCTGTGTCTCTCTAACATTTGTCCCTCTCCTTTCTTGTATCTCAGAACCAAATCAATTGGCATGACACAATCTTCTCTCTATCATTATTATGGGTGCTGATGTTCTGCTAATGTAAGTGATATGATGTGTAATGATTTGGCTTTTTAGTCTTAAAGTGCCAAGCATGTGAACGGTATAGAACAAATTAGAGAAACTAAAGATGTTGTCATAACTTAGCATTGTAACTAAAGATGTTGTCATAACTTAGCATTGTTACATATCGTGCTGTTGTGACAAGCAGCTGGGCTCAATCGCTTTCTCACGCTCAATCGCTTCCGTGAGATGCCAAACAGTGCAGCTCTGGAAGAATAAGGTTGGGACAAAGGGAATGATGCATTTATTCGTTCTGGCATCACTAGTATCTCATGAAAAGTATCTTTCTAGGAGCTAACTTATTTCTATCACAGACACAGATATGTAGTTTCCTGTCTTCTTGTTTCTGTTGACAAATATATAGGTGCACCTGAGACTTTTATTGCGTTATATTTTTCTGCTCTGTAGGCTCAAGATAACTTGACAAACCTTCCTCTGTCAAATGGTTGGGGAGAAAAGCATCGGTTTTTTGTTAAGTGGAAATACATCGAAGCGAAGGTATTTTTTGATTTTTTCCCCTGCCTAATGGATTATGGTACCTTGTTGTCATCCAGTTAAGATCAGAAGATAATGGGTAGTACTCCACGAGGTTATTCTCCATCTTGACGTTTCTGGAATTGATTAAGATTAGTTAGCTGGTCATGTGGCCTATTGTATTTGTATCTTATGGTTCCGATGATCAATATCAGTTTTATGACATGGGGAGTTAACAACTATTCATATGAGTACTCCATGCCAATCGATTCCTGGAAGGCACAATCAAGACTCTGTGCTGATTGATTGCAGTTCTACCATTGTATCTGCATTTCAAGCAGCACTAAAAGCGTCTGTTGGGTATCCACAGTTTGACTTATGATACTTAGGTTCATCAAGCTTCTGCATTTTCTCTGCCTGTAAAACAGAAGTTCTTCTTACTATGATAATTTGAAAAGACACAAGTCTTGTGTTGGAGTTCTTGAAAGAAGTTTCTGTCCTCGGAGTTCAAACACATAGAAATAAACTTTAATTGAAAAACTTTTTACATTTGTTGTTCTCATAAACTATTTCAAAAAATTGATTTAGAAAGAACCACTTTTCGGAAAACATTGGTCCCATGTATTACATTATTTTTCTGTTCAAAGGTACTAAACTGATCCAAAGCACAAGTGTTCTCAAAATTTTCACAGTTTACAAAATTGTGTTTTTAGCAAGTGCTTAGAAACCTACGCTCTCTTCTCTCTCTGAACTGTCTTATGCCTTGTGCTTATACATGGGTTTTCTCTGTTCTCCTTCAGCATCTGCCACTATACTCTTGCTGTGACAACCCGGTTCCTCAACCACCACAACGTAAAAATAACAGATTTCTAATCATTTATTCCAAAAAGAATATCTTTTACAACGGTGTTTAAAATAAATAAAAGAGTCTAACGAGCCTAAACTCCAAATGCTCATCCCGCACAGCCGTCCTCGCGTCAACAGCCAACCTACAACACAAACCCCCAGGAAGTATACAATACGACGAGAATAGATATGCTCACAATAAATGAGACCAACCAATTAGCGACACGGAGTCAACAACAAGCCACATAATACGACCTTATATCAGGCCCTCAGTATATGACCAGTGTCCAGCCTCACTTGCCACACTCAGCCTATTATGAGGCTTTCTCAGGTGCATACTAAACAGTTCCACAGCACCCAGCCCCAACATATATCACCCAACTCGGCTCCAACAATGAATTCAGATGATTCAATAAATAGCATAACGATCAAGCGGAATACAAAGACAGGCCAAAGGAATACTCCAGAGAGTTAGAGCATATTATATACTTCCTGGCTTGGGTACCTTAACATAAAATCATATGCATGAAGTCCACTGGCGTCACCATGAAAATCGCAGTAAAGTTCATCTCCCGAAAGCCTCTGTTATGGTTTCAGCTCTTCTTTCAGTTTCCCCTCTTTCTGTTTTCTTTTTGTTATTGGCTTCATATATAGACACACACAATTACTAAGCATCTTACACCTATCACTAGCTGCACACACACAAACCCAATGAGAGCTCCACGTGCACCTGCTAGCCAAACATCAACTCTTATGTCTATCCATTTTTGTTGCATAATAGTTAATTCTACAAGACAAGTCAAACCCAACACCTTATACTCACAAATGACAGAATGGGAAAAGTACCTTTTGTTATAAGAAATAGCTTCTTCTTTTCTTTTTTTTTAAGTACAGGGTATTACACTTGCCAAGTTACAAGACACATTTTGTCAAACCTCACTCTTTCATTTGTCACCGTTTGTTACCAAGTAAAGACTCCACTCTGGAAGCCATAGAACTGTAGGATCAACCTTCCCAAACTTAGGAGTCTCTACCACTACTAACTTGGTAATATTGCCTGCCTCATCATTGTCAGTCTAATTGCCCATTCTCAACGAAGTATCTGATCCAATTAAGGTGGGATATGCTGGATGGGGCAATTTTTGCTGTCATCTGCGTGGATATTCTTTTTATAATGTCAAGGTCTCCCAAGGTCTGACCAGCGACAGCCCTAAATATTTTGGGGTCACGTGCATGGATCTTCTTTTATATCGTCAAGTTCTCCCAAGGTCTGACCAGCGACAGCCCTAAATATTTTGGAGTCACGTGCATGGATCTTCTTTTATATCGTCAAGTTCTCCCAAGGTCTGTGCTGCCTAGCCATCGCAGGCCATAATGTTTTGGGCCCTAGGCGAGCTCGGAACAGGCCCTTGTATAATTTTATAACCAAGTTCCAACAATATCCTTAAGAGTGATTTAAAATCTAAAGATACTACTCAAAATTTATTGTTAGTTAAATCAAATTGTAGAAAACCTAAATAGAAACTATAAAGCCAAATTGCACAAACTTTATATTTCCGGGGGTCTTTTTCATCTGATAGTTTCTTGGATGTATATTTACTGTTTCACTTTACTTTTGCAAGTTAAACCATTCTTTGTTGGTGAAAATCTCTTATACCCCAAGGTTTTGGGTTCTGAACTCCCAGGCGTAAATCCTAAAGAATTTCAAGTGAAAATTCTTTCAACTTAAAAACTGAAGGCGGCGAACCTCGAACTTACAACTCAAGGATCAAAACACCACTGCTACTGCTGAGCGATCACGGCACTCAAGAATATAAGGATTGGTGAGTTAATTGGTGGTATTCCAAGGAAGTGTTCCTGGAACAGGCAAAGAATATTGTTGCAAGATGTTCTCAACAGAACTTTTAAAGTACATAGATTGTGAGCTTTTGGGCCCACCTGAATATCCAGTACTCTGCGCTTGGAAAGGTATCTTGTACATCTACGGGCAGTACTTTCTTGGAACTGCTGGATTAGTCCCATCAGTTTGCTGAATAAACAAATTCAAGCGGGCCAAGAAGCTGTTTTCCGTAGGCAACTTCCAATGACTCAACACTCTGGAGGCTGGAGCTCCGTCCACTCTCAGAGTTTGATCATCCGAATGAGGATTAATTGATCTCTTCTTAAAGCATTCAAGATTGTCTCCGGAATCTGCTTATGGGTATCTCGAATGGGACAACTGGAAAACAGTTGGAGAGCAAAGTACCATGAATACAGATTGATGTGTAAATCATGTTATGGATAGCTGTATTTTATATGTCAATAAATATGTCCTAACCAAGACTACCTTTATTAGTGGTAAGGAGGTGGACACTCTCAAGGTTGATTCTGGAAGAAATAGGTTTTATTTTTTAGCAACTGGAGCACTTTAACAGGCCTATTATGGTTTCTTCTTTTGTTTCTTTTGGGGTGTTTTTAGTAGTTTGAAATATTTGTTGCAATGTGTACCAATGTTTTGCTTCACTGTTCTTGTTCAGCATTATCTTCAGTTTTCTACTTTCTTCTCAGGCTGCAGCATATTACTACCATGGTTTGATCCTTGATGAGGGAAACACAGAAAAATCGCATGGGATGGCTGTAGCTGCTTTGCAAGCATCAGATGAGTTTCTCAAAGAAAGTAAGAAGACGTCTGACGCTTTCAACACAGCCCCTCCTCTATCAAGGTAACCTGATGGATTATCCCTTCTATCTGTTTTATGGTTTATCTTCTCTTTTTCGCATAAATGAAAACTATTTGGAAAATTCTAGCTGAAAATATGGTCTTGTTTGGTAATCCGTCACCTCAGACAAACTACATCACCAATAGAGTCCGGAACTGGAAAAGATAGAACATGGGAAGCCTTTCCATGTTATATGTTTGTTGTTTTGCTTGCTTGGTAAATATGCCGTTTTTTCTGTTATCTATCTTACAAGATCAGTTAAATTTCGTTAGCAGTTTCCCTCAAATATTGTTAAAGATCAAAGACTGGACTTATTCTTAACTAAATAAAGCAGAACATGGAGGGGCAACATTCAAGTGTGTGCCAAACATCATTCACATGGTCTTATGAGTTTTTTTCTTATTAATGGCAGGATTCTTACTTTTGTTAGTATTTCTGATTTGCCATTTCAGTAGGGTTGTTGGCCCATAAGTGCAAGGCTCCGGCATGTATTAGTCAGGCTTGCGTGAAAAGAATTTAGTGTTATTTAGGTTGTGTCCTTGACTCCTTGATATTATTATGGTTGCGGCCCTCAAGTTTTCCCTTTGTTTGGCCTATCCTTCACCATTCTGCATCACTAAATTGTCAACTATCACATCACAAGATTCAAATTTCAAAGTGGAATGGTCTCCACAGTTTGGGGCTTCAAAATGCACTTGTTGTAAAGCAGCTTTTGGGAATTTGACCTAAGCCTGCCAATAATTGTCTTTGTGACGATTTAGAGAGTTGTGTTCTAAAAGGTCAAAAAGTCTGCTTCCTATGGCGTCCCTATGAAAAGAAAAGTTTTGGCTTCATATTTGAACGTTACAGGTTATAGGCATTTCAAGTTTAGTGGCAGAATTTTCTGGACATGGTCTATTTTATGATACAATGGCATTGATGTAATGGTGAAATAAGGGTGGAGACTCAAAGACAGGCACGCACTTGATTGTCACCTATGAGTCAACTGAAAATGATGTGTTGGTCACTACATGCACGCTGGGGGCATGACCTATCATTTCAAGTGGTGCCAATTTGTAGTCCTATGGGACACTGGTCCCTTGGATCGGTTCCCCTATGAAAGGATTCAGTAAGGATTTATAGTCCCAGAGGGAGATAGTTTGACTTCTCCAGCCTACCCAATAAGGACTCATCCTCTTCATCAGAAATGCTCTGATTGGCCCAAAATAACCTGAACCAAGAGGGAGAAGTCTTGGTCCCTTGGCTACGAGACAATTTTCGAGCTCAGAGAACATCTAGGCTTCTAAGAGTTTCCCATAATTGTGTAGAGGCGGCCACCTAGCATTACTTGGCACGCACCAAATTCTGAAATTCAGCAAGCCTCTTAATATGGGTATGTTTGGTTGGATGGGATGAACGTCGATATGAAATGGGCATGCCTATTGAATCCTCATTTCCATGTTTGGTCATGTAATTAGTAGAATGTCTTTTTAAATGGAATCACCATTGACCAATCTAAAATAATGGACATTACATTATAAAGTAAGGAATCATATTCTCTTTTTAGGAGAAATGTGCCCCATAACAAGGTTTTGTTCGGGCAGATCTAACAACTGGAACGAACACTGTAAGTATTCTGGTCTTGATCTTCCACTGCCAGCAACAGCTTCGTCTCCGTTAGGTTTGATAAGTATTCTTTCTATCTCGCAATCTTGTGATTAGATCTGAAGCTCGTTTCCCTATGATGTACGATTTTGATTTTATAGGTTTAGATGTCCTACGATCTCCTCCCTTCTGTCTACCACTTATCACTTTATACCTGATTCACCCTTCTATGACCTAAGCTTGATATCAGAAGTAGTCTCTATTAGAGCTTGTCCCACATTGGTTAGTTATAAGTGTAGAACCACCAAAAACTAGTATATGAGCCTGGGCGGCCTCTCCATTTGTTACCAATTGATTTTGAGTTGGATGCTTCCCTGTAGTTAAGGCTTAGTTTCTTTATTGGAAGGATAAGCATGGGTTTTGCCATTTTAACATAGTATTAGAGCTAGACTTTCGGAGGCTTTTGAACAAGACTCTCTCGATTATTTGGCCCGTTGTTTGTGCCTTAAAAGCACCTTGTTCGTTGTGATCCCCATGTTATGGATCTTTTGTTTACCGTTCCACGTGTGGGTTAGGTCGTATGTGCGGGGTAGTGTTATAGCTTGTTCCACATTGCCTGGGCGGCCTCTCCACTCATTGCCAATTGGTTTTGAGTTGGATTCTTTAACAGTCTTAATCTGCTTCCGTTGTAGCTAGGGCTATTGATTGGAAACATATTGGGTTGGCCTTTGTTGGAGTTTGTCCCACATCGGTTAATTATCTCCTCCAAAACTAGTATGTGAGCCTGAGCGGCTTCTCCACTCATTGCCAATTGGTCTTGAGTTTGATGCTTTAACATGGTATCAGAGCTAGGTTTCAGAGAATTTGTTCCCCCTTGTTTGTGCCTTAAGTGCACCGTTGTGTGTTGTGATCCATGTGTAATGAATCGTTTGTTTAACTCTCCACGGGCGAGTCGGGGGTCACACGTGCGGGGGAGTGTTGGAATTTGTCCCACACTGGTTAATTTTCTTCTCCAAAAAACTTTTGAAAAAGGAAAAATATTGTGGTCGGGAAGGGTAGAGTAGCCAACGCCATTAGGATTTTGTTTACAGTATATTTTAGATATTGGCAAAATATGTTCTATTGTTGTATAATATAGAGAGTTTTTTTTATGGTATAGACCAAGGTTGTGAATACTGTTCCGTACCAGCCGGTTTGATGGGAAAACGGTACTGTAACCCTCTAATACCGTCCCGGTTCCAATACCAAGCCTTACCATACGATACCAGCCGAGGTGTAGTTACCGGGAATTTCAGCCAGTATTTTGCTAAATTGGGCAGTAGGCTTTTATAAGTGCTTCGTCGCAACCAGAGAGAGAGAGAGAGAGACTATGTATCTTCCATTTCAACATATAAATTTCGACAAAATTAAACCCACCAAACGGTCCAAACATGACCCAGCTCTTACAATAAGAGAGAAGGAGAACTGCTATACATATTACTTATAGATAATCCAAATCTGTGTATGCCCTTTCCATATCAGCTGGGGGAAATCTGAGCATACATATTCTTGATGTACTAATTTGGTCACAGCATTGCTGCCGCAAGATTCTTGAGTTCAACAGCATTGTCGTCGTCGTCCACAGGAGCATGTTGTACTGATTTGGTCACAGAGTAACACAGAGAGGGAGTGATCTCAATTGGGGTGTGTGTGTGTGTGTGTGGGAGAGAGAGAGAGAGCGAGGGGGGGGGGGGGGGGGGGGGGGGATGGCTGGAAAGTGGAAATGGGTTTTGTCGAGAATCTCGAGATGGGAAAGTGGAAATTGCTGGGAAAGTGAAAATGGGTTTTGCCAGATGGGTTTTGATAGTTTATGGGAGTATATTTCCTTTTCCTTTCTTTTTTGAATTCTTGAGGAAAATAATGAATTTATACCCTTGCCGGTACAGTATTCAAATCCATGGTATAGACAACTGAAAATCGACGGAATAATTATACAAAAATGAAGGGGAATTCTTGGTAAAACTTCTTGGCACCGACTGAACAAAGGGCGAGGTTCAAATGAATTTCATCCAAATTGTATATGAGCCTGGGCTCTCCACTCATTGCCAATTGGCTTGAACAGCCTTCTCCAATTTCTTGGAATTCCTGTCTAAACTTTCGTTGTCATTTAAGTGTTTTTGCAATATAAAATTTAGTTTGTACTCGGGTTGCCTGCAATTTGATTAATTTTCAATCCACTTTTTTGAATGGGGAAAAAATTATGAGTGGGGTAGTACATACAAATATATGATGATAATTTGGTGAACTCATATTCATAAATAGGTACACTTCATAACGACCGGTTTTGGCCTTTTGGTCAATTTCTATTGAAAATCCCTCGTGCGCAGATACCTAATGCCTTGTTTGGATGGCTTTTTGAAAAAAAAATTCTAACTCAAAAAATGCTCATTACCCCTATTTCCAATCATTACTCATTTCTCTCTCTACTTATTATCCTTAATCTCCGATCATTATTCTCATTTCTCTATCTCTCTCTGCTCATGACCCCTATCTCCAATTATTATCCTAATTTATCTCTTCACTCATTACTAAAAAAAACCGAACCCAAAAATTTTCAAATCTTCATCCAAACAAGGCATAAATGTTTATACTGTGCTTTTCCCAAGAACTTAAATAGTTGGTTTGTTAGCTGGAAGTCTCTGCTCATTGGGCCTCTGCCATTTGACTTAACATTGATTGTTGCAAAGGCAAAATTCACTTTCTGAAGAAGAGCAGACCATAGCGTCACCATACTATATTGGACCTCCTAATTGCCATATACTATATTGGACCTTCTAATTGCCATTGTTGGTGCAGAAATCCACCTCTGTGGGGAACCATGAAGTATCTGTCTGAGAAGATCCCGAAAGACACGTCAAGCAAGGTGCGGATAAACCAGGATCTGTACTCCCATGACAAGTAAGTCTTGCTTTGCTTCATTATTAAGCTTGAAATACGATAGCAAATATGAAATTCTTTTCCCTCTATGAAATGTGGTTGTTGGTACAATGACCTATGCAATCCCCCGATGTTCATTATCCTGGCTTATGTTATCATACATTGGTTCGATAAACAAACATGGGGCCCCAGTCAGTGGAAATTTTTCTCCTTGTCAACACCCAATCTTAAGTATGTCCACTTCGTTTTATGAGTCGGTATACTTCACAGGAGATTTGTGAAAAATACAGTGGGGGCCGCCTTCCTGGCTACTTACATTTTATTAAGGAGGCTCCCGTTTACAGTTATTGCTATATTTTGAAAATGTGCATCAGCCACTCATTCATCTCAAGCATAAGTAAATGCAAATACACAAGACTTTCTACCTTGATATTGTAGTTTATATTGTAATATTTGGTGATAGAATTATGGAGACGGCACCAACATTGCCAGATTTTGCATTGGCTCTAAAGCCTGATGATTATCAACTTCCTCCGGTGCACATCTCTTGGAATGACGAAAACGTGAACAGGGGGCAATAAGGCCGATATATACCTAAAGGACAGTTACAATATTTTGTCATGTTGCCAGAGACACGCTACAAACAAGGGCAGATTGGTGACTAGTGACAAGGAAAACTATTCTTCAATATTTTGTTTTACAAAAGGTCTTCTTTTGCTGTCTTTATTCCTATAGATTTCTCATTCCCTTTTCCTGGGAGATGCCTCACCTGTAAAAGAGCTTTGTACAAGTCCCTGTTGTGTCTTTACGGCTCCAGGAAAAGGTGTAACTGTATTTTCCAAATCCCAAAATGATGTGTATATGCTTCTGTTCACCAAACAGAGGTGAGTTCAATTGTCCATTTGTTTCGATTGAAAAGTTCTGTAGATGCCCTGTTATGTGTTGAATTGGTCATCAGGAGAAAGCATATGTTAAATGTGTTCACCAGTATTCCTCATTTGCTTATTGGAAGTAAACTCTTTCGTTACCAACAAAAAATAAGTCTCTCTCTCTCTCTCTCTCTCTCTCTCTCTCTCTTTCTCTCTCGTGTTAGTGCAGAAGATTGATGATTGTGTGCCTAATATTTCAAGGGGTTTTTTTGCTCTATATCTTTCAGAATGAGGTAGCTTTTGTTTTATTTTTGGCAGTGGTGGTGGGGTGTGTGTGTGTGTGAAAAGCAACAAATTCAGGTTAACGTTCCTATTGGCAGGATGGAGGATCAAGACCAGTAAAGAACGAACAAGGGTTACTTACACCCCTTCAATTGTGACCAAATATATCACTTAACACCTAAACCAAAAGAGTGGACATTTGACCCCTTGAGCTGTCATTAACTATGAAGGAATGTGTTACACATTCATTCTGTAAATCACTGTCCTAGCGTTTACTAATCGTGCTGTGTGAGACACTGAACATGTAGATGTAAAGGTATCACGTCCAGTCGGAAAAAGGAAGGTATGTTTGTGTCCAACCTTGCTAGAGGTGTTGAAGTATCCTTTCACAGATAATGAGAGCAACTTTAGCTAGACAGTATTTGGTTCCTTAAACTAAAAAGAGCAGCAAAAAGTAACCTCTCGATCGAGTTCATTATTCAGCTTGGGTTTAGATGGGATCACCCACATGGGCATTAAAATTCCAGGCAAGACCATGGGATATATTTGCCAGAGATCTCTCTCAACAATATAAGTACCCCGTTTGAAGGAGCAAAACATTTATAGTTTGAGAAATCGTCAGTTCTTCAAAATTGCAGAAAATAAAAAGAAAAAAGAATTGAGCATGGCTTAGGGCCCCAAATTGTTGGATAAAAAGATGGGCTACAAGTGTTGTACTTTACATTTGTCATTGACTTGTTGACTGTGTGTTCGTTTGTACGACGTTGGGGTATTACTCATTCTTATGCAATGTCGGATCTTGTTTTGGTTTGTGGTGGCCAAGTAAATTTTCCTTGAAGCATTTTCGGAAAACTGCTGGTGTTCGAAACCAACGCCAAGAGGCCATGTACCTTTCCTTGAGACTTGCTTAGTCATCGGAGTGTCTACCGTTTGACTTCGCGGGCTAGGCACTAATGTGGTTCTCTAATTTGCAAAGTCAGGTTGGGTAGAAGGAGCTCAATCCAGATCCAAATCAAGAGATCTAGAGAGCAGATCTATATTGAACACCACCCCACATTTCCCAACTTTTCTCAAATTTTTATATAAGATCAAGAAACTTAAAACTACTCAAATTTCTACTTCGTCGATGGGTTTACATCTTTTCTGTTTGGGTACATCGGAAAATAAATTGGTTTGGATCTGTAAGATTGATAAACCAAGCAATTTATAGGAAATAGTAAAAATACCAAAGCAATTTGTTACAACTAGACTAGAATTTTCAAACGAAAACCACCTTAGATGGGTTTAGCTGTAACCCACAGTTTTAAAAAGATCCACATTTGATACAAGAAAACCCTCTCATGAAACTCGATCCCGTCATGTGTGAAGGTAAAGGACTACTTGAAGACTATAGAAGAGCAGTTTGTTAGTTCTGATAAGGCACTCGCAAACACCCCAGTGAATAGGTTGCGGGAAAGGTGATTATTACAGACATCATCATGACCTCTTTGGCTATTACAGACATTATTATGGCCAGACGTCATCATGGCTTTTTTGAAAGCACAATACATCCAGTACATCACACCTTACTACATCATGAATGAAACGCAACAGTTCTAGGAATGTGAGTGAACGCATTATGGAAATGAGGGACATCGTGGCTCACCTCAAGTCCTTGGAGATTGAGATGTGTGATTCATTCCTTATTCATTTCATACTCAATTCTCTTCCTGCTAAGTTTGAGAGAGAGAGAGCCTGGGGTGGGTTTCCACCTCCCACCCCTCCGCCTCCCCCTCCCCTGCTTTCCCCCCTTCCATTTTCCCCTTTTCTGCTCTCTTCCTTCCTCCTCTCCTCTCACTCGTCCTTCCTCTCCAACCTCTCTTTCTCCTCTCTCGGCTCATGGAAGAGAGATGTTTGAGGAAGATCTCCCCTCTCTCTCCTTTGTTAGACTACATAGACCTAATCTGGGTTTTGGTTTGTTATACCGCTTCGCCTGGCGACAATTTTTTAAGATCTTCGACCTCGATGGTGAAGGCGTGTGCAGTTGATTCAACTTTGATCTTTCGGTCCAGATGTGGCTTTAATGCAATAGAAATAAGCTTCCTCTCTTGATTCCATGGTGATTTCCTTGGCCTTTCCACCCTTCTGGGTTCCGACATTGTCATTGTAGTTTTTGTTCTGTTGTGTTTTTTCGTTATTTTTTTTTTTTGTTATTTTTATTATACCTTTTTCTTTTCCGTATTAATATAACTTGAATTATCTTGTTTGTCAAAAAAACTTTCTTACAACACACATAAGAAAATATGGTCTATCAATGAACTTCTTAGCATGTGTGTTCAAAGAAGAGGAAAGGTTGAAACATGAGAATATAGAGAGTGCTCATTTCGCGTCATATAAAGTTGAACAAGAAACGAAAGGCAAAAATAATCCAAATTGGAAGAAGATTGGGAAACCATCAATTAAGCGTCATGGAAGAAGATTGGGAAACGATCGGAGAAGATGATGGGTCATCTATTTTTGTTCCTAGTGGAGGAGGAGGTGGTGGTCGGGGTGGAGGTTATGCTGAGAGTGGAGGGGGTTTTAAGAGGAGGGATATGTTGGGAAATGTAGTGAATTTATTGAGTTGTACAGAGTAAATTGTGTTGGTAAAAATGTGTCGTGGGTTGTACAAAGAAATTTGGTTGTATGGAGAAAATTGTGGGTTTCAAATAGCCGGACCCAAAATCATTTCATGTGCATGAGGGGCTCATCCACATCACCCACATTATCCGGATCTCTACGAGAATTTGTCTGTGAGAATCGTGTGAGAGTTTCAATGAGACGGTGTCACCTATTAAATGAAGAGATCCAACAATGCAAAACAAAAGGAATTCGCTCACCCCTTATTTTTTAAGGATAATAAGATGCCGTTTCAGTTTGAGGGATTCCGACGAAAACATAACGTTTCTTCGCGCGCCATCCACATATCGAAATCGCAGAGAATGAAACAAAATGAAATTGCAAAAAGGGATCACATGAGCAAGAGAATTTCGTGAGCTTTGGAGAGATAAAATGGGTCATTGCTGGGGGAATTAATGGCAAACTTTTGTCCAAACAATTGCTTGGCAAACGCAGATAGGTATAGCATGGCGAGAACTCTTGAATCTTATCAGGAGGCCAGAAATTTGAGTTTTCTTACCTGCATATGGGGTGTTCTTTTTTCTTTGTATTTGTTGGGTTATTTCTTTTCTTAATGGGCCTTGTAGTTGAGTTGACTTTATTTAATGATCTCTCCCACCAATTGGAAAAAAGAAAACAAAAAAAAAGCACAAATAGGTATACAAAATCAACAAGTCTAGGTACACTAAACCACTACATCATTCACTATATTTTTTATGAGACTCATTTCGGGTCACACAAAAAATATAAAAAAATATCCATAAATTTTAAAATAATATTTTAGAGGGTCCCGTAAAAAATCAGTTCTAACGGGTATTAGTAAGTATTATTTCTAGATTTATAGGAGCGAAAATGCTCAACTGCGTAGTTTCGGACATACGAACTCAGAAATAATATTTCTCGATATCCGTTAGAACTGGTTTTTTTTATAGGGCCTCAAAAAATATTATTTTAAAATTTTTGGATATTTTTTTGTATTTTTGTGAAATCCTGAGTAGGCTCCATAAAAAATATAGTGATAAATTATGTAGTGATTTGGTGTAATATATGTAGCATCTCTCGTACAAAATCCCAGTACAGTAGTATTAGTTTTGGGAAACGTGTGTTGGTATTCCTTCCCTAGTTTTGGCGACCCAGAAACAAATCAAACATAAGAGCAAGTACATCGAAAGAACTAAAATATCTTTTTAGCTGTTTTACCTAACCAAAACTCTCAAATGAGCATTGCACTAGATTAGATAAAGGGTTAGACAAAATGCATCCATCAATAGTGCATAGGTAAATATACCTAAGTACTATTCACCTTGTATCTATTATTTTATTAATTTCTTCTTCACTCTCTCTCCTCTTCTCTCCTCCTCCTCTTATTAATGAATAGGTTAAATTAATATTTTAATACATAATATATAAAATAGATAATATTGGCGTGGTGTTAAAGAAACGTGAGTAACTAAAATAAAAAAAATGTACAGTTCACCGGCATTTTTACTATGTATCGGTGTACATGCTCTAAGAGCTGAAGAAGGAGTGGTGCGCGGGGGAATGGAATCACCGGGGAAGGCGGGGATGTAAACTACTGCTGAGAGCCAGAGATTACGCACTGCGACTTTGAGTTGAGGGGATCTGTACCATCTCATTGTGTGTGGCCCGTGATCTCTTCTGGCTCGAGTCCTTCCTCCGCTGGTTCAGTGGTTACCTAGCCTTCTCCGCGCCTCCTGCACAAAGAACGCACGACTCAGACCAGGCCGGGGGTTGCCCGGCAAGGCCCTCCGGCGAGAGGATAAGTATGTGTAGGAAGAGAGGATAGAGTCTAGGGTTTTTAGTGAGTAGTCGCATAGGAGAGTGCGTACCTTTTCCAAGGCGTTATCCTTCGGTATTTATAGAGTTTCCTTGACTTGCTCTCCAAGCACGGGCACGTGTGTTGCACGGGTTAGGCAACGTCGTCGTGACGTCACCTGACGAATCTGGTAACCGTTTTGATGTGAGCTGGCATACTTCACGTGCGCTCATGATTATCCTTTGGCGTAACCGCCTCAGCACGCGGGACGCACGTGAGTGTGCAGGTGGCCGAGCCCGACTGGTCGCGCGGGTAGCCGAGCATAAGAGTAGCCGAACCTGAAGGGACTTTGGGCCAAGCAAAAATTCGTCTACGGGTCCACCTCTCCAGGGTGGCCGAGCTTGGCACGGTTCTTTCCGTTCTGAATGCAAGGTGACGGCAACAACCGACGACGACCGACGACAGGTGCGGCTTAGCGGTTGCCGAGCACAACGAAACAAGAGTCGAGTTCGGTCCTCTACAATAGCCCCTCAATCTCTACTGACGCCGAGCGCGTAATAGGGATTGATGTGAGTTCCATTGGCCGAACATACTTCTTAGCCGAGCATGAAATAGGGTAGTTGGGCAGAATTTTGCCGAGCCCAATATTTTACAAACAGTCACAAATCGTGGACCAACGTAGGCACGCCAGGTGTCCATTTCTTGTTGGGTACGGCTGACAGGAGGACGGTTGGCACGCGTGAGGCACTGTCAGGCCACGCGTCGGGTGCTCATTGGATGCAGGTTCGGTGGTGCAGTGATTTGGGCGGGAAATTTGGACCCAAACCCTACTTCTATATAAAGGGTTCAGAGTTAGAGAGAGAAGCCACCGTCGCTTTCTCTCTCTAAACCTCCATTGCCAGAGCTCTGCTGCTCACTCGTTCTCTTCCAGCTTTGATTTCTCAGCGCCTTGCCATCAAACCTCGCTACAGATCCCAGGTATGAGTCTGCTTTCTGCCTTTCTTCACTTTTCTCGCTGTTTTTCCAACTTTTTCTCGATCTTTCTGGGCTTCTTGGAGCGTTTCCTGTTCTGTGTGAACAGTACAAGACCTGGGGGTGAACGAACTGTTCATCTTCCCTTCAACCTGTTCTTCCGAGCCCCAGCTCCGTTGTGTTCTGGGCTTGGCCGACGCCGAGCCCCAATACAAGAGCTTTAGATTCATCCGTGCTTGAGTTCCTCGTAGGACAAAGATAGGGTGGGCCAGTAGGGTAGCCGAGCGTAGAGAGATCCTCATCCGTCGCCGACGATAAGGTTTCTCACCTTTTTCTTTGTGTGATAGGTCTGGCTCACCCAATCGTAGTCATTTCTTCCGACTCCGAAAGCTCGAGCGGGGATTCTGGAGATTCTGTGTTCCGCGAGTGGCTGGAACAAAACAGACGCCGACAACAAATTTCGTCCATCGCCTCCAATATGTCTACCGACACCAATGATTCGAACGCCGAACGTGTTTTCGAGTACGGTGCCGACGAGTTTGGCACCGACCCCGAGATCTCTTTTAGCACGTCGACGCACTCTGAGGCCGAGCCTCGCCCTGGGCCAGAGGCCGAATCTAGATTCGTTTCCCGTGCCGACGCTCCATCTTCCATTCATTCCGGGTTCAGTGACTCTCTGTCCGAGGGTAGAGGGGTCGCCGACCTTTACGAGAGGGGCCAAGTTTGCCCTTACGCCCATTTCTTCTGTGGAGAAGCCAGGGAGTATCAGAACTTTTGCCGAGAGTACAGCATCCCTGACGATGTAGTGATCAATCAAGTGGCGAGCAACAGAATAAAAGACACGAGGGAGGACCATCCCGAGCATATCACCGTCCCTTTGATGGCGATATGTGAGGCTGGTTTGAGGTTCCCTCTCCACCCATTTTTGAGGGAACTTCTCGCTCGGTTTAGCATCGTCCCTCATTACTTCGCCATCAACAGTTACCGAATAGTGATGTCGGTAATAAAGTTAAAAGAGCTCCATGGCCTCGAGTTCACCGTCGCCGACCTTTTCCACACATACATTATGTCTAGGCACGGCCAGACCGAGCGTCGATATCTGTCGACACGCAGCAAGAAGCAACCCCTCGTGGATGGCTTGCCCGACACTGACAAGTGGGCCAATTTTTACGTTGAAGTGAGTGGAAACTTTGAGTTCGGCAATCAGTCCAATCGTAGGTACATCGTCCCGAAGGTCAAAGACTTTAGAGGTAGTTCAGCCTTCTTTGTTGTAGCCGAGCCTGGATATTTGTGAATTTCTTCGTTTGTTGACTGTCGTTATCTTGCAGATCATCGAGCCGTCACAAAAAACCCAACAATCTTTGGCTGTGGAGACACACGTCGACGTACTTCTGTCCAAAGCCTGTAGGGACGCGCCGACGTTGCTTGGCTACGAGCCTTCTTACAAGGGGAAGCTTCGAAGGAGGGGAAGGAACCAGAGCCGAGCAAAGAAGTTCTCAGCCGAGGGAAAAAGGTTGTTTCCAAAGCGGGAGGGAAAAGGCCGAGAGTGAAGTTGCCGACCTTCAGGAAGCCGGCTGAATTTTGGTTTCAAGAGAGTTGTCAAGCCGAGCAACTAGGTGTTCATATTCCATTAAAAACCATCGTACCTGAACCCTCCGACGAAATGGGCCGTCGCAATGTCGTCCGGGTGAACATCAGGGACGGGAAGGCCGTGCACCAGGGGTCGGGTTCTGCCGAACCTGCGGAAAAGCGGCAGAAGGTTACTCACGATTTCTTTCCCACCAAGCCGCCGAGCTCTCGCCCCAGCGAGCATGAGAAAACTGAGTCGTCTGCAGCTGGTGGCTCAAAGGTAGCCGAGCACCTTTCAGGTTCGGCTGGCGGTTCTGCTGCTCAGGAGTTCGCTCCATCTTATGCGCTGGCCGAAGGTAGAGTCGTGACGGTGGAGGATTCGGTGAAGACTGAACCGGGGCTGGCATCTGCTATGCTTCAAGGCCTGGCCTTACCGAAGGACATGGCCAAAATTCCTCAGGGGCTTCAGCCGAGCTTGATCCACGCCGGCGCTTACCTTGTTCAGGTATGATCCGACCCTGATTCTTCGATTATATTCTTTATGTCATCCCAGGCCGACGATTCTTTTGTTTGATAGGCTGGGCAGGCCATACTGCGCTCTACAAAGGATGCCGAGCTCGCCCTTGCCGAGCGCGCCCGTTTTCTCGATGAGTTACGGGTCGAGCGAGAGAAGGTGAGGAGCTACAAAGGCAGCTTGAAGACTGTGAAGGCCCAGGTCGCCGAGGTTGAAAAAGAGAGGGATGAGATGGAGTTGAGGATGAAGAAGGCCGAGCAGGAGGTGGCCAAAGTGCTGAGGAGAGAAAAGAGAAAGATGAAGGAGGTTGATGGGGCGGCTTATCAGGCTGGCTTTGATCGAGCCGGTGCCGAATACATGCGGGAGGCTCGGTCAATGGTCAATGATGCCATTAGGATGAGGGTCCCCATCGCCTACCGAGGTGGATACAAGGACGGCGTGACGGCCGCTTGTGGAGTTATGCAGCTGGAGGCTGATACGAATTTCATGAAGTCGATTCCAGCTGCAGTGACTCCCGAGCTTGTCCTTCCATACACGGAAGAAGAGTGTGCACCCCTTCCCCCTGAGGAATTTCCTGAGAGCGATGACGACGTCGAAGACTTGACTGAAGCCGACGTCATAGCTGAAGGTCCGACGGGTTCGCAGGATGGAGTATCAAGATGACTGCCACTCAAGCCGAGCAGGGACCTTTGAATGCTGAAGAAGTTGCTCTGGCCGAGGACGCAGCTGGCGTTGGTGGTTCAGGTGCAGTTGTGGCCGAGGGTGAAGATGCTGCCCAAGTTTGAAGTTGTTTTTTGCTTAATGATTTTCTTGTTTTTGTTTGAACTCTTTTGGACCGGGCGGATCCGACTTCGGATTTTATCGTGCCGGATGTAATGTTTGTTGGATATTTTGCCGAACTTGAATGGAAATTCTCTTTAATGGATAACTTAGAATTTTGCAATTTTCTTCATGGCATTCTTGCTTGTTTTGTAGTTTGTAGTTACCTGTAGCCCCAATTTTGGTATATGTTCGGCTGCATAATACGGATATTTGAATCAACTCCGTAGTTGCTAAGTTCATGCCGAGCTTAGACCAAAGTAGTGTATGAGAATGGTATGAACAAGTGCCGAGCGTGGTGCTGTGCTCAATTTATTGGCGTGGCCACAGGTTTTGAGTGTTCTTACATGATATGTATCTGTAGCCCCCACTTTGGTCTATGTTCGGCTGAAGCGTATGGGTATTTGCTCGACGTAGTTAATAGCTGTAGATTTGCCGAGCCTGTACCAAAGTTGAGTGGAAGTATGGAGAGGAGAGATTGCCGAGCATGTAATTTTGCTCGGTCGTTTAGGTTAGTCGAGGTGCAAGCCCCTAGCTAAGTTAATTAAGTGATACGTTTGTGGGTGGTTTGCTCACCAAAATGTGAGTGTAACCAGGCTTTGGCCGACCTCAGAGTCTTGCCGAGCCGAACCGGAGCCCGAATTCCAGCCAGACTGTTTTTGGGCTCGGTGGACCTGATGTCCGTTTTGCTTCTTTTGGGCAGACATAGTGGCCGAAGCGGAGGCATAAAGCCGTTTGTGGGTGTGACCGAGGTCATCGTTTGTGGTCGGCTGTTTTGCCGAAGAAAAGCACAGAACAAAGTTTTTGGAATTTGCAAATGACAACTGTAAGACAATTTTTCTTTGATTTCCCAAACATGGAAGTACAAGTTGAAATAAAAAGACATGGGCCGAAGCCAACTTAAGGAAAATAGGATAGACATTGCCGAACATGGGGCACACTGTTCGGGATTTCAACTACATGTACGCCTTCTTGAGATTCTGTGCATTCCATGGGTTAGTACTTTCCCATTCATGTCCTCCAGCGTAGGGCCTTCACCAGCAATCTTGACGATACGGAAAGGTCCCTCCCAGTTAGGCTTGAATTTTGTTTTCTTGCTGGCTTGCACCACTTTTCGCCAAACCAAATCGTCCGGCTTGAACTTTTTGATCGTACGCCACGATTATATCCCTTGGCCACCTGTTGTTGGTAATCGGCAAGGTGCAGGCGAGCGTCATCACGCTTCTCTTCTGCCAAAATTAGCTCCTGTGCGATGGCGTCGTCGTTTGTTTTGGGGTCAAACGTTTCTGTCCTGAGAGTTGGAAACTTGGACTCCAATGGGATGACGGCTTCCATGCCAAATGCCATGAAAATGGTGTTTGGCCCGTTGATCTTGGTGTGATCGGTAGGCCCATAGAACGCGTGGCAGTTCTTCAGCCCATTTTCCTCTTTTGGAGTTCAGTCGACGCTTGATGCCGGCACAGAGTTTTGTTCGTGGCCTCTGCTTGGCCATTTCCTTGCGGGTAAGCTGGTGGAGTTGAAGAAACGTATCCCAAACTCGGCACAAAGGTTTGTGAGGTCCTTGCCGACGAATTGAGTGCCGTTATCAGAGACGATTGCGTAAGGGACGCCGAACCTGGTAACAATGTTTCGCCATACGAATCGTCGAACATCAGCCTCAGTTGTTGTGACAGAGGTTCAGCTTCAACCCATTTGGAGAAGTAGTCTGTTGCCGTAATCAGAAACTTGAAGCCTCCAGGAGCTGTAGGCAGCTTTCCCACGATGTCGAGCCCCCATTGGGCAAAGGCCAAGGACTTGTGATGGGTGAGAGATCTTGGGCTGGCTTTTTTGGGATGGTGAAAACAACTGGCACGGTCGACATTTGCGGACAACTTCCTCGCAGTCTTTCTTCATGTTCTTCCAGAAGTAGCCTTGGCTCATGGCGCGTTGACACAAGGAGCGGCCGCCAGAGTGACAGCCGCACTACCTGAATGAAGTTCCGTCAGAATTTCAGGTACTTGGGTGGGGTGGACAACGAGGAGGTACGGCCCGGAGACGGATTTCCTGTAAAGTTGACCGCTTTCAGAAAGCCAGTAGTAGGCGGCCTTATTTCTTACACGGTAAGCTTCCTTCTTGTCTGTGGGTAGGGTGTCGTGTTTCAGAAACGCAACGATCTCATCCATCCAGCTGGGACCGAGTTCGATTGAGTACCTCTGGAGTGGGTTCAAAGGAAGGCGGTCGATGCTGCCAAAATTGATGGTTCTGAATTCTGAGGCTGTGATGCCGAGGCGAGGCCTGCAAGTGCGTCCGCGTGAGCGTTGTGCTCACGGTTGATCTGTTCGATGCTGAAATTGTGGAACTGGGAGATGAGCTTGGCTGTGGCAGCTTGGTATTTCATCATTCGAGGGTCCCGAGCTTCATAGTCTCCAAGTACTTGTTGACGATGAGCTGGGAATCGCAGTAGACAGCGAGGCTGGTGACATTCATTGCGACGGCTGAGCGTAAGCCGGCGAGGAGTGCCTCATATTCTGCTTCGTTGTTGGTGGCTGGGAAGTCGATGGTGAGGAGCTTTCATGAAGTGTTCCACAAGGTGAACCAAGACTACCCCAGCTCCTGCTCCGTTGCTGTTGGAAGCCCCATCGACATTAAGCCGCCAAGTTTCTCCTTGAAAAAGGTGCCATTGTTTGGTTGATGGGCTAGTATCTGCAACTTCCGTTGGGGTAGGAGCATTGAGTGCCACTGTGTCTTCTGGGGTGAGTTCTGCTATGAAGTCGGCCAACACCTGGCCCTTGACTGCTGTTCGTGGCTCAAAGCTGATGTCGAAGTTTGCAAGTTCGACAGCCCATTTGGATACACGGTTGGAGAGATCTGCCTTCCGAAAGATAGCTTTGAGCGGGTGCTCCGTTAAGACGACGATGGGATGTGATTGGAAATAAGGCAGAAGTTTCCTGGCCGCTGTGACGAGAGCAAGTGCCAATTTTTCAAGTGGTAGGTAGCGTGTTTGAGCTGGAAGGAGCGTCTTGCTTGTGAAGTAGATGGGTTTGTCTTCGGCGCCTTCCCGCCGTATGAGCGCGGAACTTGTTGCGTGGGCGGACACGGCAAGATAGAGATATAGAGTTTCGAACTCTTTAGGTTTCACCAACAGCGGGGCGGATTTAGATAGTCTTTGAGTTCGGTCAGAGCAGATTCGCAATCTGGGGTCCATTCAAAGCTGCGCCGGCTTTTTCCCTTCAAGGCATGGAAGAACGCGTGGCACTTGTCCGAGGATTTGCTAATGAATCGATTCAAAGCGGCTGCCATCCCAGTAAGCCTTTGTACTTCCTTGATTGTTCTTGGTGGGCGCAATTCTTTAACAGCCTTGATTTGGTTAGGGTCGGCTTCAATACCTCTCCGAGTGACAAGGTGCCCGAGGAACTTTCCTGCGCTTACTCCGAATGCGCACTTCTCTGGGTTCAGTCGAAGCTTGTGGTACTTGAGGATTTCGAAGACTTCCGCCAAGTCTCGCAAGTGGTTGGATTCCTGCTTGCTCTTGACGACCAAGTCGTCAATGTAAGCCTCCACGGTGTAGCCAATTTGTTCTTGCAACATCTTGAATATTGCTCTGTTGAACGTCGCACCAGAATTCTTGAGTCCAAAGGGCATGACGCGGTAGCAGAAGATGCCATAAGGCGTGATGAAAGCAGTTTTCTCC